>JASDDO010000024.1:547078374-547819059 GCA_030015575.1 Agapanthus africanus | reverse complement strand
GTAGTATAATATCCGTATCTTTGTTGTACAATGAAGGATATCATTTCGTGTTGCAAAATAATGTTATGAACATTAACTTGAATCAATAGTTGATTGGGTATGGTACACTGAGTAATGGAATTTACGTCCTAAACCAACACACAGTATTCAATATACAACATACAAATAAAAGAAATATTTCAGATATAAATGAATCTTTTCTTTGGCATTGTAGACTTGGTCATATTAATGAAACAAGACTAAACAAGCTACATAAAGATGGATATTTAAAACCTTTTGAATATAAATATTATGCAACTTGCCAGTCTTGTATCAAAGGTAAAATGACCAAAACTCCGTTTATAGGACACGGAGAGAGAGCTACAGAACTCTTAAGCCTCATACATAGTGATGTATGCGGACCAATGCCTACACATGCTAGAGGCGGTTTTTCATACTTCATCACTTTTACTGATGATTTCTCAAGATTCGGACACGTGTTTTTACTGAAGCATAAATCCGAAGCTTTCGAGAAATTCAAGGAGTACAAATTTGAAGTAGAAAAAAAACTGGCTCGAGTATCAAGAAACTTCGATCAGATCGAGATGGAGAGTATTTAAGCACTGAGTTTTCAGACTTCTTAAAAGAGAATGGGATTCTCTCTCAGCTCATTCCTCCGTACACACCACAGCACAACGGTTTGTTAGAATAGAGGAATCGTACCCTATTAGATATGGTACGGTCCATGATGAGTGAGCTGAGTTACCACTTTCCTTTTCGGGACATGCATTAGAGACAATAATTTATCTATTGAACAGGGTTCCATCAAAGATCGTGTCTACCACTCCATATGAGATATGGTGTAGAAGGAGACCATCTCTTAAAAGAGTTAGGATTTGGGGTTGTCCGGCTTATGTCAAAAAGCAAAATCAGGATAAACTCGAGATACGATCGGTTGTGTGTAAATTTGTGGGATATCCAAAACACTCGTATGGATATCTATTCTACCACAAGGAGGAACAAAAAGTTTTTGTTTCTCAACATGCCACATTTTTGGAAAATGAAATCTTTACAGACCGTACTGATGGAAAAGTGGTAGAACTAGAAGAGGTTCTAGAGACACAAATTACTCAGGACGAATTGGTTGAAACTGATGTTGCAGTAGAACTTCAAAAACTTCAGCCGCTCCAAAGATCTAGCAGAACTTCTCGCCCGCCGGAGAGATACTATGGGTTTCTCATTGATGGTGATAGAGAAGATTGCATCATAGATGATGATGACCCTACTAGTTTTCAGCAAGCTATCACGAGTGGTGACTCAGTGAAGTGGCTGGATGCCATGAGATCTAAAATGGAGCCCATGTACAACAACAAAGTATGGACTTTGGACGTTGCACCTCCTGGGATAAAACCTGTTGGGTGCAAATGGATCTTTAAGAGAAAGATTGGTGCAGATGGACAGGAAGAGACCTATAAAGCAAGGCTTGTAGCGAAAGGTTTTCGTCAAAGACTAGGACTGGACTATGATGAAACATTCTCTCCAGTAGCAATGCTTAAATCCATTCGGATCTTGCTTGCTATTTCTGCTCACCACGACTATGAAATCTGGCAGATGGACGTTAAGACTGCATTTCTAAATGGTGATTTAGAAGAGTGCGTTTTTATGGATCAGCCAGAGGGCTTCATTGACAGTGGGAGCAGCGAAAAAGCGTGTAGGTTGCTTAAATCCATTTATGGATTAAAGCAGGCATCGCGGAGCTGGAACATCTGTTTTGATGATACAATCAAAGAGTTTGATTTTATCAAAAATATAGATGAACCATGCATTTATAAGAAGATTGTAGGGAGTACTGTCACTTTCCTCGTATTGTACGTGGATGACATTCTCTTGATAGGTAATGATATTCCTATGCTACAATCGGTCAAATTATTATATCACATAGGTTCTCCATGAAGGACCTGGGTGATGCCTCGTGCATTTTAGGCATAAGGATCTATAGAGATAGATCCAAAAGATTATTGGGATTGTCCCAATCAAAGTACATTGATACCATCCTAAAAAGGTTTAGTATGGAAGATTCCAAGCGTTGTGCCTTGCCCGCTTGCCATGGAATCACTCTCTCTAAGGACATCTGTCCGAAGATTGATGAAGAGAGAGCTTGCATGAGCATTATACCCTACGCTTCAACCGTAGGATCTATAATGTATGCGATGATATGTACTCGCCCTGATGTAGCTTATGCACTAGCTGTAGTAAGCATGTATCAATCCAACCCAGGGGAGCAACACTGGATAGCCGTGAACAACATTCTTAAGTACTTGTGAAGGACTAAGAATTGTTCTTGGTGTATGGTAATGGGGATCTCCAAATGGAGGCATTTACCGATTCTAGTTTCTAAAGTGATAAGGATGACAGTAAATCTATCTCAGGGTTTGTATTTACCCTCAACGGAGGGGCGGTATGTTGGAAGAGTTCCAAATAGGATACCGTTGCAGACTCCACGATGGAAGCTGAGTATATTGCTGCAAATGATGCTGCCAAGGAAGCCGTCTGGATGAGCAAGTTCGTTACGGAGCTAGGAGTAGTTCCAACCATTATTAATCCAATACCATTGTATTGTGATAATAATAGAGCTATGGCATTCGATAAAGAACCCAGATCCCATCAAAAGTCCAGACACATCCTCAGGCGATATCATTTGATCCGGGAGATAGTTAATCGCCATGAGATCGAGATTCGGAGAGTAGATACAAAGGATAACACCGCGGATCCACTCACCAAGGCCCTTCCACAGCTACAACATGAGCGACTTTTTGAGATGTTGGTTATGAGATACGTCAATAATTGGCCTTAGTGCAAGTGGGAGATTGTTGGATATATGTATGCCCTAGAGGCCATTATATGTATAATGGATGCGTGAACATATATATATATATATATATATATATATATATATATATTTTGATATATGACTTTCTTGCTCGACATGATAGTATGCTATTTGGTTTTACTTTATCTGACATGTTTGCTTGATACTGTTCATTTAATACATGTTGATAAAGTCCTGAGGATTTATGCTCAACTTCCATGGCTATGATGGAGATCATACTAGTGTGGAATGTTCCTAGTCGTAGGTATATCGAGATAAAGCATCGATATTCCAGAGTAGAATAGCGTATACGTTTCTTGACCCATATGATGGGCGATGGATGATCCCATATCCATTGGTGTTGTGACATTGAAGATTGTATACGGGTGCTCAGTGGAGACTGGGTATACTGAACGGACTCACAGAGAATTCCTATATGGTATTATATCTATTGTCGGATAGCAGTTCTTTGGTGACACTGGTACAGGTTAGTCTGTAGACCCGAGATCGTCATAGAGTCTTGTGTGTTCTCCAACTGTACTTTGATTTCCACCCTACCACGGCTCTACTGAGTCGTGCAAACAGGTGGCTTTTAGGTATATTCTCGAGACACATGGAGACAGTGAGCGATAGGAGGAGTTTCGTCTCTCCCGGTATTGGGAGTTGATGTTGTGCAATGTGCGATTGGCCCTGACTTGAAGTCCCTGGCCGGGGCTGATGAGATTTACTGATAAGTGTTATCAGTAGTTTCTCGACCGGTCATAGACCAAATCGACATGAGTTATTGAGTTATTAGGGCTCGATAATTCCATCCCTAGACTTGATATGCAGCATATCAGACGAAGAGACCGGACTGTACGGTAAGTGTTGCCAATGGCTCGACGGGAGTTTTGACGGGTTCGCTTGTTTTTCTTCTGATCGCTCAATACCCGGGTGGCCATTACGTTTAGCTGACCGCTTGCGGCTTGTAGGTGTTTTGATATGATCACCACCTACTTCCGGCGTATTGACGAGTCTTAGAGTCCCACACAGGATTTTTCTAGCTCAGGCGAAATGATGTGGTGGGCATATGTGATATGCATAGGAGCTCGATTAAATACGAATATGTGATACCATATTTTAATCGGACGTTCGATATTGATTGGGTCGCATTTGATGTGACCGATTTATTAAATCATGTGTTGATTTAATATTGACTTTTAGCTCACTTTTAATTAACCCTTTTTCTTTTGGATGTATGCATGTATGTTCACACATACACATGATGATGTGCATGCACATATACACACATACATATGTGTCATGGTTGATGATACAAAGGAGATGGCAATGCAAGACTTACATGGTTCATAAATATCTAGATTTTTGTTAATGAATTAATGGAAAAAATGAAATTAGCATAATCACTCATTTTCTACACACTTCTTCTTTGACCATTGATTTTAACCATGGTTTTATTTCCTTTGCTCATATATATATATTATTTTGTTTTTCTTTTTGAAAAAAGGTTTTCATTATTATTCACAAAAGCTTTTTCCATCTTCACCTTCCTCCTTCTCCAAGCTCTCTTGTGTTTTGCTTTGAGTGAGGAACATAAAAAGAAAGGGTTTTTAAGTGAGTTTACAAACCACACAACCATTCTACATTACCATATCCCTTTAGTGTAGAGTGTTTGCTTCATTTAGTGAGGCAAAGAGCTTGACCTAGGAATCTCCGGGTGGATCATCGTAGACGACGAAAGACCTTGAGAGGAGTCGTTCCAAGCTTCGAGCAAAACCGTAGGGGTCCGAAAGACCGAAGGAGTTAGCTACAAAGGTCGTATTCCCTTTTCATTTAGTTTAGACTTTACATAATGATGTTATTACCCTAATCTCTAGTTACGATTCGTAGTTCGTTTGTAATAGCCCTCTTTAAAATAAAAGTTCACTACTTTATGATGTCGTAACCCAACTAGAGGCGCTACTACAAACCAACAATGATTTATTCTAATCTCGCGATATTTGATATCGGTTAAGTTATATGAGATATAACTGGATTATTGAATCAAGTGTTGATTCAATGATTTGTTATATGTATATATATTTGATATTGGCCGGTTATATATGATATGACCAGATTATTGAATCAAGTGTAGATTTGGTATTGAATATTGAATATTGTCGGTTATAAGTGATATGACCAGATTATTGAATCAAGTTGTTGATTTGATAAAATGATATACATATAAATAATATTAGTCGGTTATATATGATATAACCGGATTATTGAATCAAGTGTTGATTTAATAATTTAATATATATTTATATTTGATATATTTATATATTAACTAATATTGAGCTCACTAAAGATTTTTTTCTCTTGTTATATATAATGATGTATATATATATGATATATATATATATATATATATATATATATAAAATACTATTGTGTCATGGTGGATGATACATTGAACATGGGTGTATGAGACTCACACCAAGACTAAAGATAATTTGGGTAATTACTTATTAAGAAGAAAAATAAAAATAAGTTGGAAATGAGCATGGCTTAGATGCTTGTAGAAGCCATGACTCATCTCACTAATTTTGTTTTATTCTAGATATTTTCTCATCCAACCCTTATGTTATCCCCATGGTTAACTCTCTCACTTTATCACTTGAGATATTTTTCTTCACCCTAGTTCATCTTCTTCCTCCTCTAGTTTTTCTTGAGTTGGAAAATAAAAAGAGAAATAGATTTCTAAAGTGAGCAAAATTCCTACTTCATCAACCTATACTCATCCAGCCCATTAGTTTAGGTTGTTTGTTTCACTAATTCCTTTATTAGTGAAGAGATAGCTTGAGTTAGAGAGCCTTCAAGGTGGATCATCTTCGGCCTCGAAGACATCAAAGTAAGCTCGTTCCTTTCTTCAAGTGGAGCCAAGAAGAGTTCTAGGGACTACTACTTGGAACATAGGGACTACTACTTGGAGGTATAGAAGTGAAGGACTTGGTCTACAAAAGTTGTAATCCTCTTCACTTAGTATAGAACTTGCTTTCATACATTGTAAACCGTAATACTCTAGTTAGATTCTAGGTTAGTTCAGCTTAGCACTCTAGATTTTTTTTAAATTGCATACTTGAAGCTTGTATAAAGCTAGTGGTGGTGCTAAGACACACTTTCATGGTATCAGAACGAAGCTAGAGCATTAGACGATGTTAGTTGAATTACGAAACCGAAACAACTCCGAAAACCGTAAACCCAAAACCTAGTTTTTGTCGATTTGAAAATGACCTATGAAATTTTTTTAAACAAGTGCAGAATGTTACATGTGAAGTAATTAGAACACTTAAGAAAAAAGAGACCATGAATCAACTTTTTGGCCGGTGAAAACCTTGAAATGCCAGGCCTGGTCGGCCCCACTTTCCCATTTTGCTCTCGTATTTTTTTGGTATTCTGGTAGCTTGGTTTTAGGGTTTCAGGTTATGTTTGTTTTGCCTAGATTGCATGCGATGTTATCTTTTCTATTAAGGAAATTCGGAGTGTTTCGTAGTAGGAATTTTAACATCGTTTCGGGTTTAATTTTGATATGTGGTACAATAGTTGGAATCCACATTAAATTAGTTTTGTGAAAACTAGTTTATAATTGGTAAATCTAGCGTTTTAGTCTCGGTTCATTGATTGCCACGGAGTTTCGATTCGGATCAAAACCCAGTCGTAATCGCATATAGTATATGAATACTCGCCAGATAACGCTACTAGATAGCCATGCCCCATTGCCTCGAAAAAGTGACTATAGGAGAACCTCATTGCCAAAAGCATCCACTCGGGTGCTTGCGGCCATGGTGTTCCGCCTAAGTGCACTTCGTCTGTTAGTTATATGTATGCCCTAGAGGCCATTATTATATATGTGATGTTTATTATAGTGGATTCTTGGACATGTATAGGGAGGAATTTCTTGCTCGACATGATAGTATGCTATATGGTTGCTCTTTATCTTAACATGTCCACTTATTGTCTCTCTATTACATGTTGATAAAGCCTTTAGGATGAGTACATGACTACCAGGATTATGATGCAGATCATACTAGCGGGGTAAGGGTAGTCGGTAAGTACATCCTTCAATTGTTCCTAGTCGTGAGAGTATCGAAACGGGGCATCCATATTCCACAGTAGACTAGCGTATACGCTTCTCGACCCATATGATGGGCGATGGATGATCCCATATCCATTGGTGTTTGACATCAGAGATGGTATATGGGTGCTCAGTGGAGACTGGCTGCACTGAACGGACTCACCGAGAACTCCTAGATGGTATTATACCTATCGTCAGATAGCAGTTCTCTGGTGACAATGGTACAGGTTAGTCTGTCGACCTGAGATCGTCATAGAGACTTGTGTGATTCCCACTGTGCTTTGATTTCCACCTTACCACGTTCAAGAGATTGTGCAAAACGGTGGTTTTTAGGTACATTCCCGAGTCATATGGAGGCAATGAGCGATAGGAGGGTATTTCGTCTCTCCCGGTATTGGGGGTTGATGTTGCGCTATGCTTGATTGGCCATAACAGGAAATCTCTGGCAAGGGTAGCTAAGATCTACTGGTAAGTGTTATCAGAAGTTTCTCGAACCGTTATGGACCTTGCATCGGCATGACTTATCAAGCTATTGGGGTCTGACGTTTACCCGCCAGGCAGTGATATGCGACATGTCTGACGAAGAGACCGGATTTTACGGTAGTGTTACTTATTGGATTCACAGGAGTATGAGCTGGCCTGCTTGTTAATCTTCTGATCGCTTAATACATGGGTGGCCGTTACGTTTAGCAGACCGTTTGCGGCTTGTGGGTGACTGATATGATCACCACCTACTGCCGGTGTATTGACGAGTCTTTAGAATCCTACACAGAGGTTTCCTGGCTCAGGCGAAACGAAGTAGGAGCACATATGTGATATGTGCAGGACCGAAATTAATACGCGTATGTGATACCATATTCTATTCTCGCGATATGTGATATTGATCGGTTATATGTGATATAGCCGGGTTATCGGACCAAGTGTTGATTCAATAAGTTGATACATATAATATTAGTCAGTTATATGTGATATAACCGGATTATTAAATCAAGTGTTGATTTAATAATTTAATGTATAATTATATATTTGATATATTATCTTACATTAACTAATATTATCTCACTTAAGATTTCTTTTTCTCACTAATGTACACATATTATATATGTGATATATATTAATGTACATCTTTTGTGTCATGCTTGATGCTACATTCTGGGTGTATGAGACTCACACCATGCTTATAATAATGTAAAGTTTTGTTTATATAAAGTAAGTCAAATTAGTTGGAAATTAGTCACATGGTTGAAGCTTGTAGATGCTTGTGGAACCATTGACCAAGTCCACTAGTTTTGTTTTAGTTGAAGATATTTATTAACCTAACCATTATTGTTTAGCCATGGTTTAGTCTCTACAAGAGTTAGTTTATGATATTAACTCACCCATGGTTGCCATTTCAACACTTGACCTTTTCCATGGTTGCTTTTCTTTATCTCCTTCCTCTGGGTCTCTTGCAATTAGGGAGGTGAAGAAAATGAGTGAGAAAAATATTTCTAAAGTGAGCAAAATTTCTACTTCTTCATCCTCTACTAGATTAGCCATTTAGTTTAGGGTGTTTGCTTCACTAATTCCATATTAGTGAAGAGATAGCATGAGTTGGTGTCTCCTCGATATAGATCATCTTCAGCCTTGAAGACTACAAGCAAGCTTGTTTCTTTCATCTTGTGGAGCCTTTGTAGAGTCCGGGAGTTCACTACTTGGAGCGAAGGGACTACAACACGGAGCTATTGAAGTGAAGGACCGGTCTACAAAGGTTGTATTTCTTGTTCACTTAGATGTAAAGAAGTTTACATTCTAGTTTCGTCTAATTCTCTAGTTTAGATACTAGGTTAGGATTCTTTAGTGCGCCAATTTTTTAAAAACGGCATAGTCGATGCGTCCCGAAACCCAGCTGCGACCCTAGGGAACCCAGCAGTGGTTTCAGAGGCATGCTAGAGAATTAGACGATGTTTGTAGAATTATGAAACCGAAACTACTCCGAAACATCGAAACTAAAACCCAAGTTTCTGTCGAAATTTTCAGAGTGTCTAAAATTTTTTTAAGCAACTACAAAATATTGCATATGATGTAACATTAACACGAGACCAAAACGAACCCATTTCGCCGGATTTGACCCGGCGAAACAAGCAGAAAAACCAGCCTGGCCGGTCTGGAACATGAGTTTGGGGTTCGTCTTGGTTTGGTGATTCTGGCTCTTGGTATTGGTGTTTCAGGTGTTTCTTGTTTTTACTGATATTGCATGTGATGTCATGTTTTTGTAAAGGCAATCCGGAGTGTTTCGTAGTCGTAATTCTAACATCATTTCGGTTTATTTAGACGACGTTAAGAAGTTCGAACGGATATCAATAACCCATTTTCTCACTCGCTGGAAATTTTCCAAGTGTTGGATTTTTCCGTGTTTAAAATCTTCATAAAATCATGCAGGTGTTTTCTATGGACCCTCTAGAAGAACGAAACCCTAACTCGATTCTGTGACCGCCGGAACCGCCACTAAATCCTAGGGTTTATGGTCGTTCCGCGGCGCCATAGGTGAGGCAAGGGTTGACCCTTTTACGGTTGGTCCATAGGTGCCGTGGCATGTTCTACGGTATTTTTAAACTGCGCTCAAGTGTTGAGCTCTTTGGGAAATTTTGGGAGTTTGTTGATTCGATTGAAAAGTTTAACATCATCTAGCTATCTGTGATTGTGATACAATACTTGGAATCAACAATATTTAGTTTTGTGAAAACTAATTTGAATTTTATAAATCTAGCAATTCAGTCTCATTTGATCGGTTTCCACGGAATTTTGTTGTGGATCAAAAGTCCGTCGCAATCACGTAGCGTTCGCGGATACTCGCCGGGTAACCTTACTAGATAGCCACGCCCCATAGCCTCGACCAAGTGACTGTAGGAGAACCCCGTCGCCAAAAGCATCCGTTCGGGTGCTCGCGGCCGCGGTGTTCCGCTTAAGTGCACTTCATCGACGGCATCGGGGGTGCAGCCGTCTACTAAAATTTCTGACGAGCATTCCATCAGGTTGTCGGAAATCTTGTTGAGTTACCCGACTGGTTATTGAAAAGTGTTTTCAATAATGAGACTAAAATGCGGGGTTTATAATTGTTAGGCATGTGATATCTAAGGAATTCATTTGGTTAGGCATGAAATCCAAAGTATATGATACATTGGGTTTATGATGTCTACGGTGGTTGCAGATTCCAATTGTTGTAGTTTTCACTTTCTTTTCTGCGACCGTAAAAGTAATATGTGGTGTAGCGCCGGTTTCGTTGCTATATGTCAACGACAATTAGGATACGTTTACTTATGTTGATGACATGTGATGTTATGTGTTGCTGTGATATGTTATATTGGATCGTCGTGTTTTGAATAGCCGGGGTTTTTTTTATGTGAGATGAGTGTTTTTCATTTTCATTCATGTAAAAACTTGTATGTAATATTCTTTTATTGGGGCACTTCCGGGTTGAGTATGATGTCACCATTGATGTATATTATTTACTTTTCCGCATTAGGATATACCCAAGGAGGAGAGCACAAGTAACCGGGTTCTAGGGTCCAGTGGGAGACCATCTCGAGGAGTCGAGTCCGGGTCTCCTAACTGTTGAATTGGTAGGGCTGCTTGCCGCTCTCGTAGGGTTCTAGGGATGTAGGTTTTGGCTATTCATCGCGACCGTGGAATCCACATTTTTTATTGGCTTAATTAAAACACGGAATTCATAGTATATCCAATATTTCATATGTGTTCTTCTGCTTCTAAAATTCAGTAATGTGATCACTTTATATGTTGAGACGGTTGCTTATATTATATATATGATATATAATAAATATTGCTGCTTTCGTTTCCTCTGTGATGCTTGGGAAGCATAATTTGATGGGACTTCATTAATGAGATTAATGAAATAAAACAAACTTAAAGATGTTGTAGAATCTTGTTTTAAAAACTGGTAGCTCTAACTCTTGCTTTGCATAGCGGTATTCCTTATAGAATATCCAGCACCTCATTCGATGAGGAAAGAGCCGAGATCCCTTCACCGGGAGTGACATCTTTACCGAAACTGGCAGATGCTACAACCCGCTCGGTTTGGTTATTGACTGCTTTTTTGGTTCAAGCTTTGCATAGTGGTATTTGTGAAATATCCAGCACCTCATTCGATGAGGAAAGAGCCGAGATCCCTGTTGGATATTGTCACGACCCGCAGGGTACGGAACGTGACTGGCACTTAAGTTTACGAAACGTCTCAAGGCGTCCGTAAAATAAGTAAGCCAAAGCCCAGAAACCAAAACCAAATAAGCAAAAGAGTGAAGAGAACCCAATCAATTGAAAACGAGTTTATCAATAAGTCACATAAAAACCATTTTTAAAAACAATGCAAATTTTTCCGAAAATTTCGGCAGAGTCTCCTTTGTAAATACTGGCCCCCAAAATGGGTACAACAAGAATATATATGAATCCAACAAATAAGGCATCCCCAAGCGGGAGCTAGCTCTTCGCCACAAGGCGGTCATAAATCCCACGCAATTTAAAACAACAACATGCAAAATAATAATAAAGGAGCATGAGAAAACAGCACGTCGACTCAAGTGAGCTCGACCCCAAAATACAGCATAAAAAGTCCACAAATCTCACAGTCTCATCTCTAGGTCAATATACAACAATACTGATAGAAATAGTAGATGGTGTACACTAGATACAAAGAATATACAAGGTGGTACAAAAATAATGATATAACCCACCTAAGAGCAAAACCTCGAGTTCAGGCAAAAGAAGCAAGTGCGCCCGCCGCTACTGTACTGACGGAGCGGACCTGAAAAAGGCTGTGGCACAACGGGGGTGAGTTGCCAATTCGTGAGTAATAAATAACATCTACACAGGCTATCGTATGCATGCACACAAGCATCCTAGTATCTAAATACAGGTAAGGCAGGACATAATGGCAAGTATGTATGCAATATGAATATACTAGCAGGTATGCATGCAATGCGAATCAACTCATGATCTGAATGTGTAATTATAAGAAATCATGTTTTTCCCTTTAAGAATCTCTTTTGAAATACCAGCACAATACCAATAGAATCAACAAGAACCGGTGTCCAGCAACGACACCTCAAAACTATCACTAATCTCATATATCCATGTCATAGTATCTCTGGCCTCAGCCATCCGGCTGACCCAGCTCAATATCAAAATCTCATCATCTCGCGGCCACGGTCGGTATCCTCTGGATATCCGCCGTGCCAAACAGTCACCGGTAGGTAATCCGTCTGCCAGGCTCAACGTCAACACCACATTCATCTTGCCCCCGGGTACCATACCGGGCCCACCATGTACCCGTGACGGTTCCTCCACTCCTCGACACGGATCTCGAAAACCACAGCAAACTCATGGTGGACGACACTTTACATCACTAGAAAACCGCAATTACATATTTTAAAAACATAATAAGTTTAGAAATTTTGCGGCTTTCCCCCGAAATCCAGAAATATCATAAAATCTCAAGAAATCCTCATAAGGCATATGTCAATAATAATGAATGCATATGATATCAATAATCAAGTTGCGATCCGTGATTAATAGACTAAGCATGAACAAATAATATGATGTGGTACACGCACATGAATAGCAATCCTACGATTTCATTTTAAGGAATTAAAGAAATAGCGCGAGTTTAAATATCAATTATAGTAAAAGGTTTCAATTTAAAGGTTATCTAGTGTGGTGGCATGGCAATTACCAGGGTGTGTGTGTAAGCATGAATAGTGCTCGTGCTGCATATAAAAACCCTGGCAATGGTGCAGGTGTCCTATAAAATGGGTTCGCATATGTATGTCAATATAGGGCATGAATGCAGCAAATAATCATATAAGTATTACACCCCTAGTTACTAACATCACTAAGAATCTTTTAAGTTACTAAAACTATCGGGCGAGTTGCGCCATCCAACGATAGTCCCCCGTAGATGTTACATCTACTCACAGAAATCCCTAGCTAGTCACGTCCGATCACCGCTTTCCCCTTTCGAGCCGCGTCTGACGTCTCCGCGACCGAACCTGGAATTTACATCAATACCAAACATAAGGTTACATATTAGGAACGACGCAAAACCCAAACGAAGATACTAACGTTCACAGGCTAGGTACAACATGCATAAGGTGCGCGGAACACACGCGAAAATCGCAAAAACTGCAAAAATCGCCGATTTGGTCGCCCGGCAAAACTAAAACCGGACTACTCAAAAATCCGCACTCACGCATCCTAAATGTCATAGGATAAGCCAACAATATAATCTAGATATCGCAACTAAATCGCCACAATAATATAATAAAAACCTAGTAAGCTAGAAGTTTGCAAATTTGGTGCAAATATCGACAATTTGCGACCAAGTGCACACATTATCACACAAATATCCAAATTAAACCATTAGAAAGCCACTACAATTAAATTAACCCCTTTACCATGCATCAAAACCCACATTCCATGCACAAACCTTTTCTTGATTTTGACAATTAGCAACCTTAATGAAAATTTCACACAACTTTAACATAGATTTGCCTAATATGAAGCCACTTAAGCAAAGTAACCATATAAATTGGTTAAGTAAACAACTAGATAATTAAAAAGACTTAATTGACTAAAACATGGTTTCAAGAAACCCTAGTTTAATTTTCAATCATTAACTAAAAAAAACAAGATTAGGATTAAAACTGAAATTAACACTAAGCAACTAGATTAAAGTATTCTAACCAAAAGAAATTAAAAGAGTAGAAATTATACCTCAAACCTATGGATCTAGCAAGAAGAAATTTGCCTCAATGATGGCCTCCTAGCACCATGATTCCAAGCAAGAGAGGTGAAGGAAAAAGAGATGAAGAATAGGGTTTTAATTTGTGAGTTTTAGCTTGAATTTTGGAGCAACTTGATGAATTTTTGAACAAGATGAAAAGAAAAATGATGAAGAGGGGAGGGGCTGCAGATTTTGGCCAGAGGAGGGAGAGGGGAGTGGTGTGGGTGTATGGAAAAAGTCATGGTCAACCCCCCTCAAAGTCAAAGCACCATACCTTCAACATACAATATTTTAAACATACACATTCAACTCAATTCATCCTTAACAAAAGAATTTTAAAACAAAAGAGAGAGGGGGAATTTTCTGCAGTTTGGGACAGCCAAGGAGATGTGAGGATGTGTGTGTGTGAGTGCACAAAAATTTTTTTGCAAAAAGACCCCCTACAAGTCCAAAATTGCAAGTTTAAACTTAATTTCAATAAATTTCGTTTTCCATCTTAAATTAGTTAAAACTTAAAATAAAATACTAAAAATTTATGTTACAACTAGATTTTAATTAACATGATTTTAAAGCTTAAATTTAGCCCATTTAAATTTGTATTTATCGCTAATTTAATCTATTTTCTTACCGGCTTAAAATAATATTAAAAAATTGAAAAATAGGGAAAATTTTTTAAATGACCAAAATTTAATAAGTAACTCATTAGCTACTAAAAACAAGCAATTACCTATCCATTTTAGGTATAACTAGTCCTAAACTACAAAATAACAAAAAAGACGGTTTTCGGAAAAATACCGAATTTTCACCGATTTTCAGGAAAACTCCAAAACGACTTTTCAAGACGCTACAATCTTCCCCCCTTAAGGAAATTCGGTCCCCGAATTTAAAAATATAACTACGCGTACCAGTAAAGAGATGAGGGAATTTCTTCCGCATCTCTCCCTCGGCCTCCCAAGTGATCTCTTCGCTGCTCGGGCTGCGCCAAAGAACTTTCACGGACGGCAGAACCTTTGATCGAAGTTTCTTCACTTGCCAATCCAAAATCTCAACTGGCTCCACTACGAACGAAAGGTCGGGCTCGAGCTGAACTGTCTGATGCTGAATCGTGTGGGAAGGGTCATGAAGATAACGGCGTAGCATCGATACGTGGAAGACGGGATGAACATCTGAAAAATAGGGTGGGAGAGCCAAACGATACGCAACAGCGCCGAAACGCTCGAGGATCTCGAAGGGACATACGAATCTAGGGCTAAGCTTCCCCTTTCGCTCAAAACGCATCACGCCCTTCATCAGAGAGACCCTCAGAAAAACATGATCGCCAACTGCGAACTCTAACCTGCGACGGCGCCTTCTGCATACGATTTCTGTCTGCTTTGAGCTGCCCTCATCCGGTCTCGGATCAACTGTATCATCGCTGCCGTCTCCTCAACAAGCTGCGGCCCCAAAATACTGCTCTCGCTGAGCTCTGTCCAACAGACGGGCGATCTGCATCTCCTCCCATACAATGCCTCGAAAGGTGCCATCTGAATAGTATCCTGGAAGCTGTTGTTGTAGGAGAACTCCACTATAGGTAAATGACGATCCCAGCTACCGCCGAAGTTTAAAACGCACGCTCTGAGCATGTCCTCGAGAGTCTGAATGGTCCGCTCTGACTGTCCATCGGTCTGCGGATGAAACGCTGTGCTGAAGCTCAAACGAGTGCCCAAAGCCTCCTGAAGTCTTGCCATAGTCGGCTGGTAAACTGAGTGCCTCGATCTGACACGATACAAGTCGGTACGCCATGTAGTCGCACGATCTCGTCAATGTAGAGCTGAGCATACTGAGCGAAGCTGAAAGTGGTCTTCACTGATAGGAAGTGAGCCGCTTTCGTCAATCTATCCACGATCACCCAGATGGAGTCGTACCCTCGACTGGTCCTGGGTAGACCCACAACGAAGTCCATCGAAATCTGCTCCCATTTCCACTCCGGAATGGGTAACGGCTGTAGCTCTCCTGCGGGCCTCTGGTGCTCAGCCTTGACTTGCTGACAAGTCAGGCATCTCGATACAAACTCCGCAATGTCCCTCTTCATCCCGTCCCACCAGTAGGTCTCTCTCATATCGTGGTACATCTTGGTGGAACCGGGGTGGACACTATACACTGATCGGTGTGCCTCCACAAGAATGTCGCGCCGCAATCCATCAGCATCTGGTACGCACAGTCTAGATCCATAGCGTAAAATCCCCTGATCGTCAATCACGAATTCGGAAAATCTGCCATGTCCCATCTGTGCCATGATCTCCGAGCAACGGTCGTCACTGCGCTGTGCCTCATATATACGGTCAAGCAACAGTAGGCGTGCACGAACATGCGCGAGCTGTCCCCCTGTCTGAGTGAACTCGAACTCAATTCGGCTGTCGCATAAAATCTGCCAATCTGCTGACGACTGCCTCTGCACTGCGCGCAAAAAGGATAGACTACCCCCGGGCCTCCTACTCAACGCATCTGCCACCACATTCGCCTTGCCTGGGTGATATAAGATCTCGCAGTCGTAGTCATTCACCAACTCCATCCAACGACGCTGTCTGAGGTTCAGGTCTCGCTGCTGAAATATGTACTTTAAGCTCTTGTGATCAGTGAATATCTGACACGACTCACCGTATAGGTAATGTCGCCAAATCTTCAGTGCAAAGGCCACTGCAGCCATCTCCAAATCATGAGTAGGGTAGTTCTGTTCGTGCTTCTTTAACTGCCGAGAAGCATAAGCGATCACCCGGCCATGCTGCATCAGTACGCACCCTAATCCCACTCGCGAAGCATCACAGTAGACCACAAATCCGCCTGATCCCGAAGGCAAAGATAATACCGGCGCCGTAGTCAAATAAGTCCGTAACTGCTGAAAACTGCACTCGCACTCCTCTGTCCAAACGAAAGGAACTCCCTTCCGGGTCAAACCGGTCAAAGGTGCAGCTATAGGGAGAAGTCCTGAAAAAAATGCCTGTAGTAGCCCGCCAGGCCTAGAAAACTACAGATCTCAGTAACCGATGTAGGTCGGGGCCACTGCTGAACAGCCTCAATCTTCTTCGGGTCCACACAAATGCCGTCTCTCGTAACCACGTGACCCAAGAATCCGACGCTGTCCAGCCAGAAAGCACACTTGGAGAACTTTGCGAACAGCTGGTGCTCCCTCAGAGTCTGTAACGTAATCTGCAAGTGCTGCTCGTGCTCCTCTCTGCTCCGGGAGTACACCAAGATATCGTCGATAAACACGATGATGAACAAGTCAAGATACGGCCTGAATGTACGGTTCATCAAATCCATGAATGCTGCTGGGGCGTTGGTGAGTCCGAACGACATCACCAAAAACTCGTAGTGGCCGTGGCGCGTGCGGAAAGCTGTCCTCGGTATATCCTCCTGTCGAACTCACAGCTGATGGTATCCTGATCGCAAGTCGATCCTCGAAAAATACCCCGCACCCTGAAGCTGGTCGAACAGATCATCAATGCGCGGCAACGGATATCTGTTCCGCACGGTAACCTTGTTCAGCTGGCGGTAGTCGATACATAAGCGCAAACTTCCATCCTTCTTCTTGACAAACAGGACCGGAGCACCCCACGGAGAAACACTAGGTCGAATAAGCCCCTTATCTAACAAATTCCGCAACTGATCCTTCAGCTCTCGAAGCTCTGCCGGGGCCATCCGATAAGGCGGTATAGAAATAGGCCCCGAGCCGGGAATCAAATCAATGCAGAACTCAACGTCGTGCTCAGGTGGTAGCCCAGGTAGCTCATCAGGGAAAACATCAAGGAACTCACAAACAACCGGGACCCAGTCCAACGGAACCTCTGTCGCTCGAGTATCACAAATATATGCTAAGAATCCCTGACATCCTTTCCGCAAGAGCTGACCAGCGCGAAGAGACGAGATCAAGCTGGGAAGGGTGACGCTGCGGTCTCCCTGAATAACAACGACTGGCTCCCCCGGAAAGCTAAATCTGACTGCCTTCTCACGGCAGTCCACCGAAGCATAACAGGTGGCTATCCAATCCATGCCCAGAAGCACATCAAAATCCAACATATCGAGGAGAATCAAATCAACTGATGAATCCCTCTCCCCGATACGAACGGAACACAATCGAAATACAAAACGAGCGATAAACGACTCGCCTACCGGGGTACTAACAACAAGCGGATGATCTAACGACGACGACTCACGGCCCAACATCGGTGCAAAGTGTGTAGAGACGTACGAATGTGTGGAACCTGGGTCAAATAATACCCGCGCGTCGAAGGAACAAACTGGCAAGGTACCTATCACAACGGCATTGGATGCCTGCGCATCCTGCGGTGTCAAAGCAAATACTCGGGCCTGTCCTCCACCGATAGCGGGCTGACCTCGACCTCGGCCTCTGCCTCCTCGTCCTCTCTGAACAGGACCGCCGCGTCCACGGCCTCTGGGTGCACCTAACTGGCGTGGAGCATCGCCAGTGATAGGAAGTAGGGCTCTCTGAGGAGGGGGTGGTGATGGTGGTAGGGTCACATGCGGAATTGTCGCTGCTCCCTGTCGTCTCGCCGGACAATCTCTGACAAGATGGTGTGGACTCCCGCACCCAAAACACCCTGGCGACGGCTGCTGTCCCTGGGGATAAGAACCATATAACTGTCCCCGTCCAAATCCTCTGCCAGGCCTATCTCTCTGAAGGAATCTGGCGCGCTGCCTCTGAGACGGTACATCGGTGCGAATCCTCTTCGGCCCAGAAACGGCCGAAGTCTGTGATATGCGTGCCTCCATCCGCAATGCCGTATCCATAGCAGCTGAATAAGTGTCGTAGTGCTGGGCGCCAATGGCAAGATATAGCTGGGCATCAAGTCCCTGTACGAACCTGTTCACCATCTTCTCTTCGGTATCCACCAAATACTGAGCATATCGGGATAACTGTGTAAACTGGATGTCATACTCAGACACCGTCATCCCAGGTGGCTTGACTAAGGCCTCGAAGCTATGAGCTCTGGAGTCACGAACGCTCTCTGGGAGGAAACGAGGTAGAAAGACCGCTGTAAACTCGACCCAAGTCATAGGCGGTAGACCTGCAGCTCGACCTCTCAAGACTGACTCCCACCATGTCTGTGCAAGACCCTCTAGTCGGAAACTCGCAAGCTCTACCCATCGATCATCCGAACATCTCAGCGAACGGCAGATCCTGGCTAAACTATCAAGGAACGTCTGTGGGTCCTCTGCTGCCTCGGTGCCGGTGAATACTGGAGATCTCAGCCTCATGAAATCCTGTAGCGAAACCGGAATGGTCACGGTGGTAGTAGTAGGATCAGGTATCATAGTCGTCTGTGATGTAGTAGGTGCGTCATCCGGCCTCGGTGTACGACTGGCTGCAACTAGGGATCCTACCATCTGACGTAGCTCCTGCATACTCCCCATCATCTGTCGCAACTCCTCCATACAAGTCTCAAGCCTACCCATACGGCCTGGGGAAGGTGGATCGGTCTGTCCCTGCGGCGTAGGCATACCACCCTGCTCAGTCCTAGTCTCGGACGAGCCAGCTCGAATCTCGTCTCGGGCGGCAGCCCTCTGTGCCCTCGTAGCCTTCGGCGGCATAGTGGCTGTTACAGGAAAATGGATAGTAAGAACAGTGCAATAGGATCATAGGAAACACGGAATTGAAGAAGGAATTTTCAAGCAAGTTTATCCTAAAGTCACTTAGGCGGAGTACCGTATCGCAAGTATGCCGCGGACATACACACGCTACGTTACCCTACTTAAGTCACTTACTCCATCTACAAAGGGTCATCCTACACTCAAAAAGGTAAAACCTATCGCTCTGATACCAACTTTGTCACGACCCGCAGGGAACGGAACGTGACTGGCACTTAAGTTTACGAAACGTCTCAAGGCGTCCGTAAAATAAGTAAGCCAAAGCCCAGAAACCAAAACCAAATAAGCAAAAGAGTGAAGAGAACCCAATCAATTGAAAACGAGTTTATCAATAAGTCACATAAAAACCTTTTTTAAAAACAATGCAAATTTTTCCGAAAATTTCGGCAGAGTCTCCTTTGTAAATACTGGCCCCCAAAATGGGTACAACAAGAATATATATGAATCCAACAAATAAGGCATCCCCAAGAGGGAGCTAGCTCTTCGCCACAAGGCGGTCACAAATCCCACGCAATTTAAAACAACGACATGCAAAATAATAATAAAGGAGCATGAGAAAACAGCACGTCGACTCAAGTGAGCTCGACCCCAAAATACAGCATAAAAAGTCTACAAATCTCACAGTCTCATCTCTAGGTCAATATACAACAATACTGATAGAAACAGTAGATGGAGTACACTAGATACAAAGAATATACAAGGTGGTACAAAAATAATGATATAACCCACCTAAGAGCAAAACCTCGAGTTCAGGCAAAAGAAGCAAGTGCGTCCGCCGCTACTGTACTGACGGAGCGGACATGAAAAAGGCTGTGGCACAACGGGGGTGAGTTGCCAACTCGTGAGTAATAAATAACATCTACACAGGCTATCGTATGCATGCACACAAGCATCCTAGTATCTAAATACAGGTAAGGAAGGACATAATGGCAAGTATGTATGCAATATGAATATACTAGCAGGTATGAATGCAATGCGAATCAACTCATGATCTGAATGTGTAATTATAAGAAATCATGTTTTTCCCTTTAAGAATCTCTTTTGAAATACCAGCACAATACCAATAGAATCAACAAGAACCTGTGTCCAGCAACGACACCTCAAAACTATCACTAATCTCATATATCCATGTCATAGTATCTCTGGCCTCAGCCATCCGGCTGACCCAGCTCAATATCAAAATCTCATCATCTCGCGGCCACGGTCGGTATCCTCTGGATATCCGCCGTGCCAAACAGTCACCGGTAGGTAATCCGTCCCCTGCCAGGCTCAACGTCAACACCACATTCATCTTGCCCCGGGGTACCATACCGGGCCCACCATGTACCCGTGACAGTTCCTCCACTCCTCGACACGGATCTCGAAAACCACAGCAAACTCATGGTGGACGACACTTTACATCACTAGAAAACCGCAATTACATATTTTAAAGACATAATAAGTTTAGAAATTTTGCGGCTTTCCCCCGAAATCCAGAAATATCATAAAATCTCAAGAAATCCTCATAAGTGCATATGTCAATGATAATGAATGCATATGATATTAATAATCAAGTTGCGATCCGTGATTAATAGACTAAGCATGAACAAATAATATGATGAGGTACACGCACATGAATAGCAATCCTACGATTTCATTTTAAGGAATTAAAGATATAGTGCGAGTTTAAGTATCAATTATAGTAAAAGGTTTCAATTTAAAGGTTATCTAGTGTGGTGGCATGGCAATTACCAGGGTGTGTGTGTAAGCATGAATAGTGCTCGTGCTGCATATAAAAACCCTGGCAATGGTGCAGGTGTCCTATAAAATGGGTTCGCATATATATGTCAATATAGGGCATGAATGCAGCAAATAATCATATAAGTATTACACCCCTAGTTACTAACATCACTAAGAATCTTTTAAGTTACTAAAACTATCGGGCGAGTTGCGCCATCCAACGATAGTCCCCCGTAGATGTTATATCTACTCACAGAAATCCCTAGCTAGTCACGTCCGATCACCGCTTTCCCCTTTCGAGCCGTGTCTGACGTCTCCGCGACCAAATCTGGAATTTACATCAATACCAAACATAAGGTTACATATTAGGAACGACGCAAAACCCAAACGAAGATACTAACGTTCACAGGCTAGGTACAACGTGCATAAGGTGCGCGGAACACACGCGAAAATCGCAAAAACTGCAAAAATCGCCGATTTGGTCGCCCGGAAAAACTAAAACCCGACTACTCAAAAATCCGCACTCACGCATCCTAAATGTCATAGGATAAGCCAACAATATAATCTAGATATCGCAACTAAATCGCCACAATAATATAATAAAAACCTAGTAAGCTAGAAGTTTGCAAATTTGGTGCAAACATCGACAATTTGCCACCAAGTGCACACATTATCACACAAATATCCAAATTAAACCATTAGAAAGCCACTACAATTAAATTAACCCCTTTACCATGCATCAAAACCCACATTCCATACACAAACCTTTTCTTGATTTTGATAATTAGCAACCTTAATGAAAATTTCACACAACTTTAACATAGATTAGCCTAATATGAAGGCACTTAAGCAAAGTAACCATATAAATTGGTTAAGTAAACAACTAAATAATTAAAAAGACTTAATTGACTAAAACATGGTTTCAAGAAACCCTAGTTTAATTTTCAATCATTAACTAAAAAAAACAAGATTAGGATTAACACTGAAATTAACACTAAGCAACTAGATTAAAGTATTCTAACCAAAAGAAATTAAAAGAGTAGAAATTATACCTCAAACCTATGGATCTAGCAAGAAGAAATTTGCCTCAATGATGGCCTCCTAGCACCATGATTCCAAGCAAGAGAGGTGAAGGAAAAAGAGATGAAGAATGGGGTTTTAATTTGTGAGTTTTAGCTTGAATTTTGGAGCAACTTGATGAATTTTTGAACAAGATGAAAAGAAAAATGATGAAGAGGGGAGGGGCTGCAGATTTCGGCCAGAGGAGGGAGAGGGGAGTGGTGTGGGTGTATGGAAAAAGTCATGGTCAACCCCCCTCAAAGTCAAAGCACCATACCATCAACATACAATATTTTAAACAAACACATTCAACTCAATTCATCCTTAACAAAAGAATTTTAAAACAAAAGAGAGAGGGGGAATTTTCTGTAGTTTGGGACAGCCAAGGAGATGTGAGGATGTGTGTGTGAGAGTGCACAAAAAAATTTTGCAAAAAGACCCCCTACAAGTCCAAAATTGCAAGTTTAAGCTTAATTTCAATAAATTTCGTTTTCCATCTTAAAAATTAGTTAAAACTTAAAATAAAATACTAAAAATTTATGTTACAACTAGATTTTAATTAACATGATTTTAAAGCTTAAATTTAGCCCATTTAAATTTATATTTATCGCTAATTTAATGTATTTTCTTACCGGCTTAAAATAATATTAAAAAATTGAAAAATAGGGAAAATTTTTTAAATGACCAAAATTTAATAAGTAACTCATTAGCTACTAAAAAAAAGCAATTACCTATCCATTTTAGGTATAACTAGCCCTAAACTACGAAATAACAAAAAAGACGGTTTTCGGAAAAATACCGAATTTTCACCGATTTTCAGGAAAACTCCAAAACGACTTTTCAAGACGCTACAGATGTAGTGCCCTCAAAGTCAATTATTAGGTCGCAGGCACGTGATTATAATTATTGAGGGAGGGCCTATGCCGGTAGGACGGTATTACTTAAGATAATAGTATGCTATCTGGTTTATCTGTATCATCGTGTACATGCTTTAGGTGACCTTGCAGATCACTATCACATGTTGATGTAGCCCTTAGGATTCTTGCTTGCCTACCAGCAGTATGACGGCGATCATCTACGTGAGAGTTGGGTAGTCTATAAGCACATCCTTAAAGTGGTCCCTAGTCGTGGGTGTTTCGAGACTGGGCATCGATACTCCATTAGTAGACTAGTGTATACTGTCGAGACCCCGACGAGGGGTGGTGGCCGGTATCACAAACCATTGGTGTCAGTTGGTTCACCTAAGATGTATACAGGTGCTCATTGGCTTATGAATACACCGGACAGGACTCGCCGGTTACATTCTAGTTGGTATTATACCTGACGTCAGATAGAAGTTCCCTGGTGACATGTGTACAGTTAGTTCATCGACCTGAGATCGTCATTTGTATCATGTGAGTTCCCACCGTGCTTTGATTACTACCCTACCACGGCTCAAAGGAGTCGTGCAAACAGGTTTTAGTTGGATACAGTCCCGAGCCATATGGAGGCAGTGAGCGGATCGGCAGGGGTTTCGTCTCTCCCGGTATTGGGGGTGAGATCGCGCTGTGTCTAGGAGAGCCATTACACGAAGTCCTTGGCCAAGGCAGGAGATTTACTGGTAGGCATTCCAGTAGTATCTCAGGGTGTTCTGGGCTACACTCCGACACGACTTGTACCGCTTTTAGGGGTCTGACTTTTACCAACCCCCTAGGCCCGACATGCGATGGTCATAGATGAACGGACCGGACTGTACAGATATTGTCACTGACAGGCTCAGTAGGGTGTCAGGATGAGTTCGCTCATCGACCTCCCTTTTGGTCAATACCTGGTAGCCCATTACGTACAGCTAGTACCACTGACGT
This sequence comes from Agapanthus africanus, assembly GCA_030015575.1. Classification (NCBI taxonomy): domain Eukaryota; kingdom Viridiplantae; phylum Streptophyta; class Magnoliopsida; order Asparagales; family Amaryllidaceae; genus Agapanthus; species Agapanthus africanus. The sequence continues at coordinate 547,795,054 of JASDDO010000024.1, read as the reverse complement.
GCTAGTGGTTAAATCCACAGCCAGTGTATTGACAAGTCTTTAGAGTCCCCCACGGACAGATTCTCAAGTTTCGGGCGAAACGTTGTAGAGGCCGTATGGTATTATGGCAGGGTTCGATCATATACGTGCAGTCGTGCACGGATCTTGATCGGACGGATCATACTAGTTGGCTTTGGTTTAAGACGGATTCTAGTATTAGATTTGTTGGATTACATTAGTCTCATTGCATTTGCATTCAGTCGGAATTCGGATGCAGGTATGTATATACAGGTGAGGGGTATACTTGTGATCCGTCACGAGTTTACTTTAATAGATGCCATTCTTTTTTTATTGTTGCAAACATTTGGATTTGTTAGATATGTATGCCCTAGAGGCCTGTATTGTATAGGATGCAAGGCTTGTATATGTGCAGAAACAATCTTTGCTCGAAATGATAGTATGCTATATGGTTTATCTTCATCTTAACTTGTGTTATATTTCATATCTTTATATGCATGTTGATGAAGCCCTTAGGATTATGCTTGACTACCAGGATTATGATGAGATCATACTAGTGGGGCCTGGATAGTTTATAAGCATATCCTTTAATAGTTTCTAGTCGAGGGTATATCGAGACAGGGCATCGGTATTACCAAGTTTGACTAGTGTGTATGTTTCCTGACCCTGGGGGCCATGATTGATTCCACAACCATTGGTATTTGACATCAAATATTGTTCACAGGTGCTCATTGGAGAATGGGTACACCGAATAGGACTCGCCGAGAACTCCTAGATGGTATATATATACCAATTGTCAGATAGCAGTTCTCTGGCAACACTTGTACGGGTTATCCTGTAGACCTGACATCGTCATAGAGTCTTGTGTGATTCCCACTGTGCTTTGATTTCCTCCCTACCGTGGCTCTGCCGAGTCATGCAAACAGGTGGATTTTGGGTACAGTCCCGAATCGCATAGAGGCAGTGAGCGATAGGAGGGGTTTCGACTTTCCCGGTATAGGGAGTTGGTGTCGCGCTATGCTTGATCGGCCATAACTTCAAATCCCTGGCCAGGGTTCTCGAGATTTACTGATAAGTGTTATCAGTAGTTTCTCGAACCGTTATAGGCCGTAAATCAGCATGAATTATAAAGTTACCGGGGTCTGACATTTACCACCCCTAGACTTCATATGCGACGTATCAGACGAAGAGAACGGACTGTACGGTAAGTGTTGCTTACAGGCTACTTAGGGTTGTGATGAGTTCGCTCGTCGGCCACCTTTTCGTCATGTACCTGGGTAGCCGTTACGCACAGCTAGTGCCGCTGACGTGCTTGTGGTTAAACCCACTGCCAGCGTACTGTCGAGTCTTTAGAGTCCGACACAGAGGGTTCCCTCGTTCAGGCGAAAGATGTAGAGTACGTAAGTTGTTACGGCAGCCGTAAGGTCTTACGACAGGGTTTCAATCATGTTCGTGTTTGTTACAGGAATAATGATCGGGAGGATATTACTGGTAGGCTTTGGTTTTAGCCGGATACTGGTATTATATTATTGGATTATTTGTATTCGTATTTTTCGGAATTCGGATACGGGTATACGTATATGGTATACGGTATACGGAGGAGGGGTATTTTTGTAATTGTTACAAGAATACCTTCTAGAAGGTGCCACCTCATAATTACATTATTTGTTTTGTGAAAATAAATAAATGAGATGGAATTTAGAAAGTCCAAGCATGGTTGAAAGAATAGGTTGTTTTATTTTATATTGTTTTGGAGTTACTATTGAAGCATGGTGCTAATTTTGTAATTCATGCTTCAATTATTTCATTTGACCCATATCTAATTTCCATGCTTGAATTTTCTCATTATCACAAACACTTTCTCTCTCCTTCTTCTCTCCTCCTTCATCCTAAGCTTTACCCTTCACATGTGATGTGAATCAAAAGCTTGGGGTTAAAGATAATTCAATACACTAATCTCTACATCATCCTAGTGATCTCTTCTAGCAATCTATCTCTAGGTTAAACTCTTGTGAAGATTTTGTAGCTTGCATGATAGCTCTCGCGTGGATCATCTAGGTCTTGAGGTGGCCGGAGATCGAGAACATCGGCAACATCCAAAGGAGCTAAGGAGTTCATCAAAAGAGAAGGCAAGGAGCAAAGGAGTTACACCAAAGTGAATACCTGAAGGACCGTATCATCGAGGTATAATCCCTAACATAGTAGATAAGATCTCTAGATAGGGCTTTCTAGTTATGGTTTAGACTAGATCTTTGGAAAAGTGCGTGTTGTATGCAAAGAAAATTTTCGTTTGACGCTTCCGCCGCCTCACAAGAGTTGTGGGAGCATGCAACATGCACTAACATGGTATCAGAGCCTAACTAAACCATAATTAGATTATTAGCCAAAACTTAGAACTTCGATCGACGAATTTTTCTCGGAAAAACACATTTTCTGTCCCCGTTTTCTGTCGATTTTTAAAGTGTTCAAAAAATCAATTCAGTGGCCTTAAAAATACATGCAAGGTTTTCTAAGCACACTGTAGAAAAATGAGACTCTAACTCGCCAGGAACGCCGCGGATCCGTGGCCAAACTTAGTGTTTGGCCGCCGATCCGCGGCCGAGTCATGGCCGAGTTAACTCGTTTTTCAGCAGTTTGTTTAGATTAGGAAAATTGTGTTTCTGGGATATCTGGAATTTACACAAAGTTGTTTGTGCTCTGGATTATGACAAGTGTTGGCATGGTTTAAAATTATCGATCGAAATTCTAAATTGCTTTGCTGATTGGGTCTTCTTGGTTAATGATATGTGTGTTTGAAACGTCGACTAATTGCTATAAGTCGATTAGTCGGGGTTGCACGCTTCTGTAATGATATCATGAGATGGTATGTGTATATGAATATGTTAGATCGTCATGATGAATGGCCGGGAGATGTGAGAAGGGCGTTTTTCTTTTCTTTCATTCAATGTAATTTGTAAAAAGCAATGTAATATTATTTTGTGGGGCACATCCGAGTTGAGGTTGTAGCCACCGTTGTATAATTTCTTTTTACTGTCTTTGCTCTTAAGATAGACTCAAGGTGGGGTGCACAAACTACCGGGTTTTCGAAGTGCCGAGTGGCCTGCTCACTTTGGTGAGGGAGGTTGCTCCACTTCGGGAATTTGGCGGGTAGTTTGCCGCACCCGTAGGGGTCTAGGATGGGGTTTTGGCTATTCATCACGACCGTGGAACCCGTCTTTCATTAAGGCTTGAATGAAATGCGGAATTCCTAGTATATCCAATGTATTCAACTATGATCTGTAATGGCTATATTTATATATAAGATATATAATAAATATTGCTTATGTTTTGCACCCGCGCTAGTCCAGCCCCCGCTCTGCCATTAGTTAAGTAACCTAACGGTGCATGATGGGGCCCCGTGGCGAATGCGGATGGCATAAGCGTACGTTCTATTTTCGTTTCTTTTCTGTGATGTTTAGGAAACGTAAATGATGGGAAAACATTAATGTGATTAATGTTATGAAAAAGAAACCTAAATATGTTGTAGAATCAAATTTTTTAAAATGGGTAACTCTAGTTTTTGCTTTGCATAGTGATATTCCTTGATGAATATCCAACACCTCATTCGATGAGGAAAGAGCCGAGATCCCTTCACCGGGAGTGACCCCTTTAGCGAAACTTGCAAATGTTACAAAGAACTCGATAGTTTTTATAGTTGATCTAACTTTTGCTTTGCATCGTGGTATTCATGAATATCCTGCACCTCATTCGATGAGGAAAGAGCCGAGATCCCTTCACCGAGAATGACCTCTTTTACAAAATTAGAAAGATACTACAAAGCCATTCGATTTTTAAAATTGGAGCTTAAACCACTCCTTTCAGTCGATTCTACAACGATATCAAGTTCAAAACATTAAAGGTTTTCATAAAAAAACCATCTGTTGCCCTCTGCCATTTTAGGAAGCAGAGTACTTAGTATTCGTGCCACGTTTGTTGACCATAGTTAAGGTGTGGTGTACGGTAGCTAAGTGATGTCTTCCTACAAAGCATTTGATGCGATCGATTAGGACATTCGCATGACTTTGTTGACCATAGTTAAGGGTCATACGGGTGGGTCTAAATCAATCCCGAAATGGCGTATAGAACTTGACTAGTGCTTATGATTTGTTGACCATAGTTAAGGTCATAAGACACTAGGGGTAAAAATCATGTCGGGAATTTCAAGAGTTGAAATTTGCAATGAGATTGTATACCTTTTATATGATAGTTGGATCCCGATCCTACTGTGAGTAAAAGTTTCTCCCGGGAGAGTTTGGCACTTTACAATTAGCTAATCCAGTAGGTGTCTAGAAAGGTGTCAACGGGGTTACACCTATAGGAAAACGAGGTTTATTTTAATTAGGTCCGTGCGAAAGCGCGGGGAACCTCCCTCGGAGTACCGACACTGGCCTGGCCGACCGGTTGGAGAACTTGTAGATTGCAATTAATCCTGGCTAGTTTTCCTTTTAATTGTTTGAAGGAAAATTTGATAAAAAGCAGTGGGAGAAATCGATAGGATAAGATTAATAACCAATCTAATTATGCAAGAGCAATCGCTGAGTGTCTTCTTTTCTCTCTCCTAATGACAAAAATAAACTCACGGGATCGAATTACAAAGATTGTCTAAGGAACGTGAATATTTCCCTGACCTATGATAAGGACGGATACGTCCTGACTACTCCAGCCCCTCCTATCCCAGGCCCTGATTCTTCAGTTGCGGATAAAGAAATCCGAAAGACATGGGATATAGACTGCGCAATAGCCAAGTGCTTCGTGCTTGCTTCTATGAACAATGAACATCAGAAGCAGCACGAGAAGATGGATGTTCAATCATCATTCTCCATACAAAGGAGTTGTATGGAGAGCAATCTCGTACTCTCCGATACGAGGCATCTCGAAAGTTGTTTCAGATGCGGATGGCTGCTGGCACATCTGTAAGTGACCATGTATTGAAGATGATTGGACTTATCGAAGAACTTAAGGACCTGGGATGGACCATGGAGAACGAGCAGTATGTTGATATTGTTCTACAGTCCCTTTCCCCTACCTTTGCTCAGTTCATTGTAAACATCAACCATCACAACATGGAGAATTCTTTGCCTGAAACTCCTCAATATGTTGAGGAGTGCAGAGAGCACACTAAAGGTAGCGAAAAATCCCGCTATTATTGCTGGGCCATCTTCTTCCTCCGTCCCAAAAGCCAAGGCCAAGGGAAAGAAGAAGAAGAATCCCATCAAGCAGAGAGGCGGAGTGAAAAAAGGCACCGGGAAGGGACAAAAAAGGGGTTGCTGCGACAGGATAAGGGGAATGTTTCCACTACCACCAGACTGCGCACTGGAAGAGAAACTGCGTTGGATACCTGGCCGACCTCTAGAAAAACAAACAGGCCAAAGTAAGAAAAAATATCGATCAGATCGAGGAGGTGAGTATCTAAGCTCAGAGTTTCTATATTTCCTAAAAGAGAATGGGATTCTCTCTCAGCTCACTCTTCCATACACACCACAACACAATGGTGTGTCGGAAAGAAGGAATCGCACCCTATTAGATATAGTACGATCTATGATGAGTGATGCTGAGTTACCAATATCATTCTGGGGGCACGCATTAGAGACTCCGATTCATCTTTTGAATAGGGTGCCGACCAAAACCGTGTCTACCACTCCATATGAGATATGGTATGGGAAGAGGCCATCTCTTAAATGATTTAGGATATGGGGTTGTCCGGCTTATGTGAAAAAGCAGAATCCAGACAAACTCGAGACACAATCTGTTTTGTGTAGATTTGTGGGATATCCAAAACACTCGTATGGATATCTCTTCTACCACAACGAGGAACAAAGAGTGTTTGTTTCTCAGTATGCCACAATTTTAGAAAATGAATTTTTGGCAAATGATACTATTAGCAATGCGGTAGAACTGGAAGAAATTCTAGATACACAGACAATTACCGATGATTTGGTTGAACCTAAGATTTCAATAGAACCTGATGAACCTCAGCCACTCCGTAGATCTAGTAGGACTTCTCGCCTACCCGATAGATACTACGGTTTTCTAATTGATGGTGATAGAGAAGATTGCATCATGTATCATGATGATCCTACTAGTTTTCAGCAAGCTATCACGAGTGGTGACTCAGTGAAGTGGCTGGATGCCATGAGATCCGAAATGGAATCCATGCACACCAACAAAGTATGGACTTTGGAGGTTGCACCTTCTGGAGTAAAACCCATAGGGTGCAAATGGATCTTTATAAGAAAGATCGGTGTGGATGGTCTGGTGGAGACCTATAGAGCTAGGCTGGTAGCAAAAGGATTTCGTCAAAGACCATGAGTGGACTATGATGAAACATTTTCACCAGTCGCGATGCTCAGATCCATTCGGATCCTGCTTGCTATAGCTGCTCACTATGATTATGAGATCTGGCAGATGGATGTGAAAATGGCATTCCTAAATGGTGATTTAGAAGAATGCGTTTTTATGGATCAGCCAGAAGGATTCATTGATAGTGAGAGCAGCGGAAAAGCATGCAGGCTTCTTAAATCCATCTATGGATTAAAGCAGACATCACGGAGTTGGAACATCTGCTTTGATGATACAATCAAAGAGTTTGGTTTTATCAAAAATGTGGATGAACCATGCATTTATAAAAGGATTGTAGAGAGTACTGTTACATTCCTCGTATTGTACGTGGACGACATTCTCTTAATAGGAAATGATATTCCTATGCTACAATCGGTCAAACTATTCTTATCGCAAAGGTTCTCCATGAAAGACCTAGGCGATGCCTCGTACATTCTAGGGATTAAGATCTATAGAGATAGATCTACGAAATTATTGGGATTGTCCCAATCGAGATACATTGACACCATACTAAAGAGGTTTAGTATGGAAGATTCCAAGAGGGGTAATTTACCCGCTTGTCATGGGATCACCCTCTCCAAAGAGATGTCTCCAAAGACCGATGAAGAGAGAGCTCGCATGAGCATTATTCCCTATGCTTCAGCAGTAGGATCTATAATTTATGCGATGTTGTGTACTCGCCAAGATGTAGCTTATGCACCGAGTGCAGTAAGCAGGTATCAATCCAACCCAGGGGAGAAACACTGGACTGCTGTGAAGAACATTCTAAAGTACTTGAGATGAACTAAAGAAATGTTCTTGGTGTTTGGTAACGGAGATCTCCAAATGGAGGGATATACCGACTCCAGCTTACAGAGCGACAAGGATGATAGTAAGTCCATCTCAGGGTTTGTATTTACCCTAAACGGAGGGGCGTTATGTTGGAAGAGTTCCAAACAAGATACCGTCGCTGACTCCACGATGGAAGCTGAGTATATTGCTGCTAATGATGCCACAAAAGAGGCAGTCTGGATGAGGAAGTTCATTTCCGAACTTCAAGTGGTTCCATCCAATGCTAATCTAATACCTCTGTATTGCGATAACAATGGAGCCATGGCTTTAGCAAAGGAACCGAGGTCCCATCAGAAATCCAGACATATCTTGAGGTGGTATCACCTCATCAGGGAGATAGTGGATCGCCAGGACATCGAGGTACGGGGAGTAGACACGAAGGACAACACAGCAGATCCATTCACCAATGCCATCCCTTAAGTCCAGTTTGAGAAATTGTTCGAGCTGTTGGGCATGCGGTACGCAGGCAACTGGTTCTAATACAGACAGTTAGTACTTATTGCATCAAATACAGGCCTTAGTGCAAGTGGGAGATTGTTAGATATGTATGCCGTAGAGACCTGTATTGTATAAGATGTTAGGCATGTATATATGCAGAAACAATCTTTGCTCGAAATGATAGTATGCTATCTGGTTTATCTTCATCTTAACTTGTGTTATATTTCATATCTTTATATGCATGTTGATGAAGCCCTTAGGATTATGCATGACTACCAGGATTATGATGAGATCATACTAGTGGGAGATGGATAGTCTATAAGCATATCCTTTAATAGTTCCTAGTCGAGGGTATATCGAGACAGGGCATCGGTATTACCAAGTTAGACTAGTGTGTACGTTTCCTGACCCTGGGGGGCGATGGTTGATTCCACAACCATTGGTATTTGACATCAAAGATTGTACACAGGTGCTCATTGGAGAATGGGTACACCGAACAGGACTCGCTGAGAACTCCTAGTTGGAGTATATATACCAATTGTCAGATAGCAGTTCTCTGGAGACATTTGTATAGGTTAGTCTGTAGACCCGAGATCGTCATAGTGTCTTGTGTGATTCCCACTGTGCTTTGATTTCCTCCCTACCGCGGCTCTGCCGAGTCGTGCAAACAGGTGGATTTTGGGTACAGTCCCGAATCGCATAGAGGCCATGAGCGATAGGAGGGGTTTCGTCTCTCCCGGTATAGGGAGTTGGTTTCGCGCTATGCTTGATCGGCCATAACTTCAAATCCCTAGCTAGGGTTCTCGAGATTTACTGATAAGTGTTATCAGTAGTTTCTCGAACCGTTATGGGCCGTAAATCAGCATGACTTATAAAGTTACTGGGGTCTGACATTTACCACCCCTAGACTTCATATGCGACGTATCAGACGAAGAGACCGGACTGTACGGTAAGTGTTGCTTACAGGCTCCTTAGGGTTGTGATGAGTTCGCTCGTTGACCACCTTTCCGTCATGTACCTAGGTAGCCGTTACGCACAGCTAGTGCCGCTGACATGCTTGTGGTTAAACCCACTGCCAGCGTACTGTCGAGTCTTTAAAGTCCCACACAGAGGGTTCCCTCGTTCAGGCGAAAGAAGTAGTGTCCGTAAGTTGTTACTGCAGCCGTAATGTGTTACGGCAGGGTTTCAATCATGTTCATGTAATTGTTACTGGAATAATGATCGGGAGGATAATACTGGTAGGATTTGGTTTAAGACGGATACCGGTATTGGATTATTTGTATTCGTATTTTACGGAATTCGGATACGGGTATACGTATACGGTATACGGTAAACGGAGGAGGGGTATTTTTGTAATTGTTACAAGAATACCTTGTAGAAAGTGCCACCTCATAATTACATTATTCGTTTTGTGAAAATAAATAAATGAGGTGGCATTTAGAAAGTCCAAGCTTCGTTGAATGAATGGGTTGTTTTATTTTTTATTGTTTTGGAGTTACTATTGAAGCATGGTGCTAATTTTATAATGCATGCTTCAATTATTTCATTTGAGCCATATCTAATTTCCATGCTTGAATTTTCTCATAATCACAAACACTTTCTCTCTCCTTCTTCTCTTCTCCTCCTTCATCCTAAGCTTTACCCTTCACATGTGATGTGAATCAAAAGCTTGGGGTTAAAGATAATTCAATACACTAATCTCTACATCATCTTAGTGATCTCTTCTAGCAAACTTGATCTCTAGGTTAAACTCTTTTGAAGAGTTTTAGCTTGCATGATAGCTCTCGCGTGGATCATCTAGGTCTTGAGGTGGCCGGAGATCGAGAACATCGGCAACATCCAAAGAAGCTAAGGAGTTCATCAAAAGAGAAGGCAAGGAGCAAAGGAGTTGCACCATAGTGAAGACCCGGAGGACCGTATCATCGAGGTATAATCCCTAACATAGTAGATAAGATCTCTAGTTAGGGTTTTCTAATTATGGTTTAGACAAGATCTTTGGAAAAGTGCATGTTGTACGCAAAGAAAATTTTCGTTTGACGCTTCCGCCGCCTCACAAGAGTTGTGGGAGCATACAACATGCACTAACAGGATTAATGTTTACAAATGGAAATAATGAGCTCAAAGTCATGACTAGGAGCATTAATTGTGACACATGCACAAGTGATGACTTAAGGTCTCTTTATTTGTGCATATGTCACATTATTGTTTGATTTATTTATTGAAATGATAAGAGGAGAGAGGGAGGGCAGCAAAGGGAAGGGGTTAGCTCTTGTATTATTATTGTTGCTCTCATTTTATCATTCCAACACAAAAGAAAAAGAAAGCTCTTCTTTTTCGTCTTCTTTCTTGAGCTCACTATCTCCATTAATGGCATCCACTTCAACCTCCATCCATACACTCTCATGTGTTGAGAATCAATGGATGCTTGAGACAAAATTATCACACACATTCTCTACATCATCTTGGACACGTCGGCTAGCAAACATCATGTCCGAGTTGCTTTGGTTCGAAGCGGGAGCCCGTAAAAGGATTTCTAGACGTGGTGCCCTTCCAATGAAAAGATTAGAGATCGAGCGAGATCGAAGATGCCGTAAGGAGCTGAAGATGATGGCTAAAGACCGAAGGACACGGATCGATCGGTATAGCCTTTCTAACCCTCTTTAGATAGCTAGTTTACCATTAATGGTTAGATCCGAGTCAAAGACTACGATAGCGCTGGTTTTCTAAAAAGTTTTTATTTCCGTATTTGGCCTTGGATTGACGGCCGGGGCGCTACCATAGACTTACATGGTATCAGAGCCAGGCCATTAACCTTTAATAGCTTGTTCTAACGTGTTTAAAACATCGATTAATCGAAATTTCCGAATCGTATTTTCATTTCAGTGTGCTTGCTGTCGAATTTCAAAGTTCTTCAAAAAATTATTTTAGGCATCTTAAAAATACATGCAGAAATAACTAAAGCTACTGAAAAGGTTTGGAGACCTAAGTCCAAAATTCCACCGCGGAACCGCCGCGAAATGTCTCATTTGGCGGCCCTTCCACGGCCCTTTTTGGGCTACAGTGCCCTAAATATTTTCTGAGGGTTTCGTTCATGGAAATATGATTTTTGTGATATATAGTTTTGGCCCAGATTATTTTGAGTGCTGGAATTGTACTTGGGGCCCACTTCAGGTTTTTTTGTCGATCGGAATTTTAAATACGTTAGTTTACAGTACTTACATTATATCTGCGACCATGAATGTCATTCGAGCGGTAAATCTTCTCTAATTGCTATAGCCCTTTTAGACGGATTTGCGAGCGTGACATTCATGTTGATGTTCTGTGTTGTGCTGTGATGTTGCGGATTTGTCGTGGTGGATAGCCTGGATGCAATGGTAGTACAATTTTGTTATATTTGTACATTTGATATTGCGGGGCGAGCGTCCGACAGGTGGATTGTCGTCACTGCCTGTTTGTATATTATTCTTTTGGGGCACGACCGGGTTGAGGTCGATGTACCCGTTGTACATATTTTTATTTTCTGTATTAGGATTACTCCGCGGTGGGGTGCACGGATAGCCGGGTTCTAGAGAGCAACGGGCCCACATCTTATGGCTTTGAGACGGAGGGGGCTTTACACTAGAATTGGTGGGCTATTCGCCGCACTCGTAGGGGGTATAGGTTGACCCAAGGAGGGATGCTCAAGTTACCGGATTCCATGAAGTGCTGGGTGGTCCATTCACTTTGCTGAAGGGGGCTGCCTCGCTTCGGGTTTTGGCGGGTAACTTGCCGCGCCCGTTGGGGTCTAGGATTTCATTGCACAGGCTATCCACAAGACCAGGGGAACGTCTGGTTTCACTTGCGGCTCAAAGGAAACCCAGGGATCCCAGATTATCTTTATTGTTCTGTGATGCTTATTACATTTCTGTGATGTTGCATTTATCACGCCATGAGCGATTATTATATATTGATATATATACTAGTAGATGTTGTATATGTTTTACATCCGTGCTAGTCCAGTCCCTCTCTGTCGTTAGTTAAGTAACCTAACGGGTGATTACGGGACCCAATGGAGAATGCGGATGGCATATACGTACATCATATTTTCGTTCTTTATTGGTGTGATCAATTGATGGGACTGCATTGATTTGGATCAATGCAAGCTAAACAAACCTATTCGATGTTGTTGGAACAATTTTCAAAAAGCTATTATTACAAGGACGTTCTCTTTTGTTTTGCACAGTGGTATTCGGTTATGAATATCCAGCACCTCAGTCGACGAGGCAAGGGCCGAGATCCCTTCACCGGGAGTAACCCCTTGGGCAGAAGTTTGCGTCAGGGTAATAACTTCACTATAGCCGATTGCCTTTTGCTTTGCATTGTGGTATTCTGTTTAGAATATCCCGCACCTCATTCTACGGGGAAAGAGCCGAGATCCCTTCACCGGGAGTGACCTCCTTAGCAAAGGTTTTCGCCACTATACTTATAAAAAGCTATCCGGTTCCTTCAACAATATCAAGTTCATTACGTTAAAGGTTTTTCGCCAAAAACCATTCGTAGCCCTCCATCATTTCAGACGGGTAGCACTTAATATTCATGCTATGTTTGTTGACCTTCGTCAAGGCATACTGAATGGTAGCTGCTTGTTACCTTTCTGCTGCATAGATAGATGCGTTGGTTTGGGACAGTAATGCAGCCTTGTTGACCTTCATCAAGGGCTTGTACGGGTGGGTTCAAATTAACCTGGACAATGACAGGTAGAACTTGACATGTGACTTATGATTTGTTGACCTTCGTCAAGGTCATAAGAGCATGAGGTAAAAATCACATCGGGAGTTTCTAAAGAAACTGAAACTTGCCAGACTTGCGCATACCTTCTGGAGTGTGATAACGCGAGTGGATTCCATCACGTTATCATGCGATGATAGTTGGATCCCGATTCCCACTGATGAGTTGGTTTACTCCTCGGGTGATCCCGACTAATTCTTCTTTCAGGTTTGGAGAAGAATTTGAGATTACAGTGGGAGGTTTCCTGATTAGATAAAGTGATAACCATTCTGATCTAGGTTAGAGTGCACACAGAGTGTTTCTTTTCTCTCTCTCTTTGGCAGCGACCATGGCCCGACCCTAGACTATGACTCAGTGACCAAGATTAACCGAACCTTCTTAAAACACTGGCTTTTGGATTGTCTGAGTTGCATGCCTCATTGCCACTACTACTTTTACCCTTTTTCTCCTGAACATTTCTTATCACTACGAACGTCCACTTCCATTGGATAAAACCATCGTATGGTTATATACGAACTCGAAGAAACATGTTCCAGATTCGAGGATGGTTTCCAGTTCTGGAGAAAATGAATAGGACTATTCAGTTGTCTTTTCCTTTTTCCTTCTCTCAGCTTGCGAGTGCTCCTTGGATTAGGACGGTACACCTATTATGCTAATTGGATAGTCATCATCCAAACCATAGGCAGGTGCCGAAAGGTATGGAATGAAGAAAACCGATTAGCCTAAGTGAGGTGTAAAGAAGGTAATAAGTAAAGACGAATAAAGGGATTAGAAAGAGGGCAAAGTAAATTGCGACTGCTATTCACGACCAAACCAAGTATTTCATCGCCACTCCTACTTCACCTTTGTATTTCTCCAGAACACTCCGTACCACTACGAAAATCCACAGTTATTTGGATAATCCATCGTATGGTTATATACGAACTCGAAGGAACTTGTTCCAGTTCGGGGATGGATTCTGGTTCAGGAGAAATAGGAATAAGGTTTATTCAGATGTCTTTTATCTTTACCTTCTCTCGCATTGCGAGTGCTCCTAGGATTGGGGGAGTACACCCATTATGCTTATTGGATAGTCTTCTTCCAAACCATAGGCTGGTGCCGAACGGTAGGGAAGGAAGAAAACCATTTGGCCTAAAGGTGGTGTATAGAAGGTAATGACTAAAGACATATAAATGGATTTGGAGAGATGGCAAAGAAATATACGGTTAAAGTCATGAATCTGGATAATGGAAGAGGCATTACTAGGAATACCCGGATACCCCTTCGAAACATTTACATGTTTCAGTTTCACTGTGTATTGTTAAAGGAAAACTGATTTCCCAATTAGCCCTTGCTCCAGGGTATGCATTTACCAGGTTTGATTCTCACATCTGTATGATTTTACAGATGATGAGTGGGAGTAAGTTATTGGGAATTAGGTGATCATCCTCATTATATCGGGATTCGTTATAATTGGTGATATTTGAGAAAATCGCCTGGATGTTTGCCAGACGGCAAATATTTGATTTTGAATATCCGTTGTTATGCACCAATTTCAAATTAATATATCTGTACGTTTATTTTTATAAAGTGAGATATAACCTTCTGAAATTATGTCCATGACATTTACCTATATCAGTTGATGGTTAGGTAAGGAGCATTTAACAGCGGTGTAATTCTTCATAACCATAGTACAGTTTTCAACCTACGATGCACGGGGTTTGAGTTATTCAACTTAGCAGACTTATACAAAGTATTGTATGTTGTTCAGTGTCCATTAGGACAGAGGGGTTGGTCCTCGTACTATATTCTATTTACTTATGACTTCTCTAGTTCTTAGACATGTGTTTCATAGAAATACAAGATCCGTGTTTTGAGAAGTTATAGGTATATGAATAAAGTATAGAACCAGGTATTGCAAGTATCAAGATTCTTCAAGGTGATCGAAGATGTAGATACTTGTGTATGGTATTCAGTTGATAGTAATGATTTTGAGAAACTTGTTTCTCTTTCAAGTTACTCATATCTGGATGCATTCCTAAGTTGAGTAACGCTGATCGGCCTCCTTCCATTTAGTTGACATGTACTGGAGACAGCTGCATGATTTGAATCTGGTTCTAATTAAATCTGTGCCTCTGTTTCTATATTAGATATAGAATGGCTCATATCTTAACGATGTTAAGGTATATGGAGTTGTCTGGCTTATGCTTAAAACCAGACTCTGGATAACTCAAGGAACGTTTCTGTAATGGCTGTTTGTGGGTTGACCCGGGCTATGACGAGGGTTGATTTTCTACCATCTGGAAGATTAATAGTGATATTGTTCTTGACTCGCCACAGTTTTAATAAAAATGGATTTTTTCAGAAAATAGTAGTGGGAGTATGGTAGAACTGGAAGTGATTCCAGAACCACAAATGATTCTGGAAATTTGATAAGAACCTAAAGATTCAATCAGGCTTGACATTCCATTGGCCACTCCGTAGATATGGTGGGTAACCTCAGGCACTCGAGAGGTATTTCGGTATGCTCATTGACGGTGACAGGGAGGTTCTTGTTTTCCTAGACTTGACACTACTATTGTTCTAGGCTATGAGACCCGGCAGGAGAATGAATATAGCATCGTTCTAAACTAGCTTTAGAAGTGCACGTGTATATGACTCTGCCAGAGGGTTGTTGTAATCAGAGTAGAGCAGCGGAAGCATAGTGGACAAGTAGCTTATGTCTATTTATGGACTAAAGCAGATATAGCGGAGATAGATCATCTATTTTTGATGTGATAGTCATAGGTTTGACTCATCAAAATAGGGGATGGATCTGTTAAGAAGGTAGTAGGGTGTGATGTCCTGGTATTTGGATGACATACACAGAGTAGGAAGTGATATTCCTATACTACGATCGGTTATAATTTGGTTGTCACACAGTGGTTTCTCCACATAGGATATGAATATTATATCAGACATTCTGGTTACTAGATCTATGGTTTTAGATCTCAATTTGGGTAGCATTCCAATCTGGGTACTTAGACAGCATTCTACAGGTGTTTTAGAATGGACGACTCCTGGCACGGTAGTATACCTGCAGGTGATGGAGTCACCCTCTCTAAACGTGTCTTATAGACTAAAGGGGAGAGGGAAGTGCATGATTGGCAGATCACTTGCTTAGGCAATTGAGTTGATCATGAGATGTCGAGTACCATACCAGATGTTGTTTTTGCACGAGATGCAATAAATTGATATTAATCCAATCCTAGAGAAACATTCGGAAGCGGTTTTAGAACATATGTGGATGTTTTAGGGATAAGATAACGTAATCCTCCTTCGGCAGACATTTATCATTCCAAGCTTCCAAGATGACCTGGATGATAGAGTGACTGTCAGAGATATACTTTTCCCTCTGACGAGGGACAGTAGTTTGGAAAGGAGGTCCAAGCGGATACTGAGGGAGGCATAGCGCAGGATACTGATTATGTTCAGTTGACGATACAGTCTAAGAAGTTTGGATTCGGAGTTCATTTATGAACTAGGTCCCATCAGATATCCAAACATATTCTAAGACAGGTATTGCTCATTTTGGGAGATGGCTTTCTCCGCGAACTAGAGATAAAGAGACACATAGAAAGAAACATCAGGGCGGATCCACTCACTGAGGTTATTCCTCGAACGCAATAGTTTCACAAACGGGCTTAGTGAGACTGATCAGTAGAAGAGTTGGGTGTTCGGTATCACACGGGCAGTGAGTATGCGACATCGCAATAATTAGCCTTTAGTGCAAGTGGGAGATTGCTGGATATAATGCCCTCAAAGTCAATTATTGGATTGCAAGAACGTGATTGCAATGATTGAGGGAGGACCTATGCCGGTAGGACGGTCTTACTCAAGATGATAGTATGCTATCTGGTTTATCTGTATCATCATGTACATGCTTTAGGTGACCTTGCAGATCACTATTACTTGTTGATGTAGCCCTTAGGATTCTTTCTTGATACCAGCAGTGTCACGACCCAAGGTTTGGCCCGTGACCGGCACTTAACCACGTAACGTCTACAGGCGTAACGCGACTAAGTGAACCGAAAACCCAGAAATCAAACCAGTGAAAGTATAGAGTGTTAGAAGTTTTAAAGGAATCACTACTAAAATCATGATAAGAAACTAAGTAAACAATCTCCAAGAAAACAATATACGACGCCGTAGCGAAGATCAAGATCCACAAGTGGGAACATCACAGATAGAATAACTGCAAGTACAGCCGGCTCACAACGAGCTCGACACCAGAATACAAAATAATACAACATCGTCCTCACACTGTTTCTAAGTCAAATACATACATGGTAGATGGAGAATACTAGATACAACAATGTACATACTGAAAGATAAACAGATACCGCACAAAACCCACCTATCAGCAAAAGAGCTAGTACACCAACTATGGGGGTATCTGTGTCAAAAGATGCAACCGCAGCCAGCCGCGACTACTCCGAAGGGCAACCTGCAAACACTGTGGCACAACGGGGGTGAGTTGCCAACTCGTGAATAGAGATAACATATAAAGGTAATCGCGAGCATGTACGTACTACACTACTCTATCATATGCCAACAGATGATATCAATATGGGATGAGCAGTATGTGCAATAATCATGCAAGTGCTTTACAGGGTCCTGTACTACCATATGAGGTACAAATGCTCTAACAGGTAATGCATCTACAGGATGAGGTACAAAAGTAATGCTGAGCAGGGGCAATATAATATCTACACGGAATGTCAACGTGGAACATATATAATCGGCTTCTCAATGCACCCAGATCTCCCAAAACTAGCTCATGCGCCGGCACTCTCCTCGGCCCTCAATCCTGTACATCTCTGAGAATCCCGAGTGCCCAACATCGGCACCCAAATATCATAAATACTCGTGTCTAGCATCGACACGCAAAACATCCTGTATCGGGCATCCGTCATTCCGGGTCAGCCCTCTCTCAAAGTATATATATCGGGAATCCGTCAGTCCGGGTCATCCCTCTCTCAATACATCGGGCATCCGTCATTCCGGGTCAGCCCTATATCAATCCATCGGGCATCCGTCAGTCCGGGTCAGCCCTCTCTCAAAGTATATATCGGGAATCCGTCAGTCCGGGTCATCCCTCTCTCAATACATCGGGCATCCGTCATTCCGGGTCAGCCCTATATCAATCCATCGGGCATCCGTCAGTCCGGGTCACCCCTCTCTCAAAGTATATATCGGGAATCCGTCAGTCCGGGTCATCCCTCTCTCAATACATCGGGCATCCGTCATTCCGGGTCAGCCCTATATCAATCCATCGGGCATCCGTCAGTCCGGGTCAGGCCTCTCTCAAAGTATATGCCTCTAGCACCGAGAAAACACGGGGCGGCGCCCCAAAATATCATATCAAGGGAACCGGGTTTTTAAATGATTACTTATTTGAAAAGGCCACGGTTCCCAAATCCAGAAATCACATGAAATCTCAACCAATAATACAAGTAAATGTGATGTGATATGTGCATCAAGTATGAGAATCAAGTCATGTCACATATAGATAAGCTACAATGCAATGATCCAATGTGATATAGGTATCAAATATGAGTATCAAGTCATGTCACATATAGATAAGCTACAATGCAATGATCCAATGTGATATAGGTATCAAATATGAGTATCAAGTCATGTCACATATAGATAAGCTACAATGCAATGATCCAATGTGATATAGGTATCAAATATGAGTATCAAGTCATGTCACATATAGATAAGCTACAATGCAATGATCAATGTGATGTGTGTAGTAGGTATGCAATGCACTAGCTAGTAACCATGAACATGCAATATATATATAAGGAACGCTATAAGGTCCTATCAGCCCTGACGTAGAACGCCATGCGGGCGATATCCCCGTAGATGTGAAATCTATTCACCGTAGCCTTCCACTAGGTATAGCCAACAACCTGTTTCCCCTCCTGCGCGGCGTCCGCTGTACTCGCCTGCGAACCTATCATTACACAATATATCACACGTAAGCTTGAAATCACAGAAACGCGACATTAAAGCTAAACTAGTAACTCGTGTCGCGAATCAAGCGCGCGTGTGCGCGATAAGCTAAAACGTGTAGTTACGCGCCTGAACACGCCCCGACGCGTCGCGATACGCAGAAACCCAAAACCCACACACACGTATCACGCGTGTCGCGAAAGGTTGAAAATATGGGAAAATAGGTATTCTACCCCAGATTTTGATACAGGAAAGATATTGGAAAAATATATATACCAAAATAACCCACATACAAGCAGAGACCCACACCCCAAACCCCAACCCAAATCTCCCCAATCTGGCCGCAATTTGCGGCCAGAATGCCCTTTTTGGCGGCCAGACTTGGGAATTGGGTCCCCAGGTTTGGTTGGTGCACTCCATACTCCCCATACATGCTTCAGTGATGCCTAGTTTTATTCTGAAAAGTCTCGGGTAGTAGCAGATTTCCTACAGTGCCTAATATCAGTTCAAAACACACATTTTGCACAAAATGGAACTTTATGGTATTTTGATGAAATCTGAAACAAACCTAGGTCTAATCACACACTAATAACTCGTTAACAAGCTAATCAAGCCATAACAACATAAGTTTTAACATGATACACTAAACCCCCTCCAAAAGCACTAAAATGGCACAAAAATATGATATTTCTAAACTAAACATGCAAGTTATGGAAATTGGGTGCTAGGATTGGGATTTATACCTTCAAATGACCTTAGAGACATCAAAAGTTTCAGCTTTACCCTCAGTTGTACAGATTAGCTCCCCAACACCTCAAAAACTTCATTTTTCCTAAGGTTTAGTGAAGAAAAGAGTTGATTGTGTAGGGTTTTTGGTGTAGGATTCAAAGAGGAATGAAAAGAAAGAGAAGAGAGGAAGAAATAGAGGTTTTTCCCTGCTGATTTTCTGCAGGAGTTGCAGAAAAAGATTGGAAGAGAGAGAGAAAAGAGAAGAAAAGTCAAAGAAAGTCCACCTTTCACCTAACCCCCATGCTTTCTTGTTTTATTAGGATTTTGAATTATAATTGGGGTTTAGAAAAGACTAAATGGTGGGGGAAAAAGAGTTTGCAACCATGCACAAGAATGGTTAACAAGTCATAAGAAAAGTCTAAGTATGCAAGGGGCACACAACAAGGGAAAATTTCCAAATGCTAACACTACCAATAATAGCTATAACTAAAAATCCTAAGAACACATATATAAAACATGCACGACTACTAATTATCACCAAACATTCAAACGGAAAACTCAAAGTGTTACAATCTACCCCCCTTAAAGAAATTCGGTCCCCGAATTTAAAAATCTAACCATACGCACCTTCAAAAAGATGGGGATACCTCTTCCTCATCTCGCTCTCGGTCTCCCAAGTGACCTCCTCCCTTCTCTGGCTACGCCAAAGTACCTTGACGGACGGTATCTCTTTCGACCTCAATTTCTTCACTTGTCGATCCAAGATCATCACCGGCTGCTCTGTATAGGAAAGATCGCGCTCAAGCTGGATCGTCGGATGCTGAATCGCATGCGAAGGATCATGTAGATATCTGCGGAGCATCGAGACATGAAATGCGGGATGCACGTCTGGAAAACGGGGCGAAAGGTCTAGTCGATACGCAACTGCACCAATTCGCTCAAGGATCTCCAATGGGGCCCACATATCTGGGACCAAGCTTCCCCTTCTTCCCAAACCTCATCACACCTTTCATTGGGGAGACCCTCAAGAAACATGATCACCTAACAGAAAACTTAAGTCTGCGTCGACGACGGTCCGCATAAGATTTCTGCCTACTCTGGGCTGCTCTCATTCTATCGCGAATCAACTGAATCTTCGCTGTCGTCTCCTCAACGATCTGTGGCCCTAAAATACTGCTCTCACTGAGCTCTGTCCAACAAGTAGGCGACCTGCATTTCCTCCCATAAAGAGCCTCAAACGGTGCCATCTGAATGGTCTCCTGGTAGCTGTTGTTGTAGGAGAACTCTACTAAGGGCAAATAATGATCCCAGCTACCTCCGAAGTCTAATACGCATGCTCTGAGCATGTCCTCGAGAGTCTGAATAGTCCGCTCTGACTGTCCGTCGGTCTGCGGATGGAATGCTGTGCTGAAACTCAAGCGAGTGCCCAAAGCCTCCTGAAGCCTCTGCCATAGCCGGCTGGTAAACTGGGTGCCTCTATCGGACACGATGCATGTCGGAACTCCGTGCAGTCGCACAATCTGATCAATGTAAACCTGGGCATACTGAGTAAATCCGAAAGTCGTCTTCACCGGTAGGAAGTGAGCCGCTTTAGTCAAACGATCCACGATCACCCAGATGGAGTCATACCCTCGACTAGTCCTGGGTAGACCCACAATGAAATCCATAGATATCTGTTCCCATTTCCACTCCGGAATGGGTAACGGCTGTAGCTCTCCCGCGGGCCTCTGGTGCTCAGCCTTGACTTGCTGACAAGTCAGGCATCTCGATACAAAATCTGCAATGTCCCTTTTCATTCCGTCCCACCAGTAAACATCTTTCAAATCATAGTACGTCTTGGTGGAACCGGGATGGACGCTAAATACTGATCAATGTGCCTCCTCAAGAATCTCGTGCTTCAGTCCCTCAGCATCTGGTACGCACAGTCTGACTCCAAACCGTAGTATCCCCTGATCATCGATCACGAACTCGGAAAATCTGCCCTGTCCAATCTGTGCCATGATCTCTGAACATCGGTCATCACTGAGCTGTGCCTCACGTATACGATCGATCAACTGTGGCCGTGCACGGACATGCGCTATCTGTCCTCCAATCGGCGTGAACTCGAACTGTACTCGGCTGTCGCATAATATCTTCCAATCTGCGGATGACTGCTCCTGTACTGCGCTCAAACATGATAAACTACTCCCGGGCCTCCTGCTCAAAGCATCCGCCACCACATTTGCCTTGCCCGGTGATATAAGATCTCGCAGTCGTAATCCTTCACTAACTCCATCCATCGACGCTGTCGAAGGTTCAGATCCCGCTGCTGAAATATGTATTTCAGACTCTTGTGATCCGTAAATATCTGGCACGACTCGCCGTATAGATAATGTCGCCAGATCTTAAGTGCGAAGACCACTGCAGCCATCTCCAGATCATGAGTAGGGTAATTCTGTTCATGTTTCTTTAATTGCCGTGAAGCATACGCAATCACCCTGTCATGCTGCATCAAAACGCATCCCAGCCCCACTCGTGAAGCATCGCAGTAGACCGCAAATCCGCCTGATCCTGAAAGCAATGATAACACCGGTGTCGTAGTCAGTAGAGGCCGTAGCTGCTGGAAACTGTGCTCACACTCCTCCGTCCAATCGAAGCGAACTCCCTCCCGGTCAACCCGTTCAAAGGTGTAGCAATACATGAGAAGTCCTGCACAAAACGCCTGTAGTAACCGGCCAACCCCAAAAAGCTGCGAATCTCCGTCACCGATGTAGGTCTGGGCCAACTCCGAACTGCCTCAACCTTCCTCGGGTCAACACATATACCATCTCGTGTAATCACGTGCCCCAAGATGTCCACACTATCTAGCCAGAAGGCAAAATTGGAGAATTTGGCGAAAAGCTGATGCTCCCTCAAGGTCTGCAGTGTGATCCGCAGGTGCTGTTCGTGCTCCTCTCTACTCCGAGAATACACCAAGATATCGTCAATAACCACCATAACGAACAGATCAAGATACGGCCGGAAAATACGGTTCATCATGTCCAAAAATGCTGCTGGCGCGTTGGTGAGTCCGAACGACATCACCAAAAACTCATAATGGCCGTAACGTGTGCGGAAAGCTGTCCTAGGAATGTCCTCCTGTCGAACCCGCAGCTGATGGTAGCCTGATCGCAAATCGATCCTCGAAAAGTATCCTGCCCCCTGAAGCTGGTCGAACAAATCGTCCATGCGTGGCAAAGGATATCGATTCCGCACTGTCACCTTATTCAGCTGGCGGTAGTCAATACGCAAACGCATGCTGCCGTCCTTCTTCTTAACGAACAGGACTGGAGCACCCCTAGGAGAAACACTGGGTCGAATAAGTCCTTTATCCAGCAAGTCCTGCAACTGACCTATCAACTCTCTAAGTTCCGCCGGGGCCATCCAATAAAGCGGTACCGAAATAGGTCCCGTACCAGGAACCAAATCAATGCAGAAAGAATTATCACGCTCGGGCGGTCGTCCAGGAAGCTCGTCAGGGAACACATCAGGGAACTCGCTACCAACCGGAACCTGATCCAAAAGAACCTCTATAGCCCTAGTATCGCAAACATATGCGAGAAATCCCTGACATCCCTTCCGCAAAAGCTGTCCAGCGCGAACAGAAGAATTAACACCGTGCGGGGTGGCACTACGGTCCCCCAACACAACAACAACCGACTTGCCGGGAAAACAAAATCGAACTGTCTTCTCGCGGCCGTCAACAGAAGCATAGCACGTGGCTAACCAAATCCATGTCCAAAAGAACGTCGAAGTCCAACATCTCATGAAGGATCGATACGACTGGCAACTCTCTCTCGCCGATACGGACGGTACAGGATCGGAACACGTGCCTAATAACAAACGACTCTCCCGCGGGAGTAGTCACAACCAGCGGTTGACCAAGCAAACCGGACTCTCTACTCAAACTCAGCACAAGGTGTGTAGATACATACGGGTACGTGGAAACACATGAGCACAAGGATCTGGATCAAACAATACGTGTGCAACAAAGGACAAACTAAAAGAGTACCTGAAACCACAGCATCGGATACCCGCACGTCCCGATGAGTCGAAGCAAAAACTTGTGCCTGACCTTCATTTGTGACTGACCGAACTCCTCCTCTACTAGCCTGACCCCTCTGTGCAAACCTTCCGCGTCCACGACGTCTCAGAACACGACCCTGACGTGCTGTGAAGAAACACTGCCTGATGAGGTGTTGAAGGCTTCCGCATCGTAAACACCTACGCACTGAATGCTGTCCTGCCTGGGGATGGAAGCCAAACGGCTGTCCTCGTCCTAAGCCTCTGCTCTGGGCTGGTATACCGGTATGATTCCTCAACTGTTCCGGAATTCTCACGGTCTCTGGAAGACGTGTCTCGTAAACGGGAGCTGCCTCCACCGGTGCTATGTAGGGGACGGAATACTGCATGATGATCGCAAGGAACAACTGGGTAACAGGGGCGGCAACCATCTGTCGCTGCGCTCGAACGACCTCTACCAATGAGCTCATCGCCTGGCATAGGCCCTGCATCTCTACCACTAATCTAGCGATCTGAGCTGCCATAGGGGAAACAATCTGTCCTGGTGCAACAGGAGTACTACTCGGATTAGTCCTTGTCTCAGATGAATCAACTCGAACCTCGGCCCTCACGGCCGCTCTCCGCGCCCTCGTAGTCCTTGGCGGCATATTGGCTATTAGAAACAATAGGATTCGATAAGGATACGGAAATCGAATTGCACAAATGTATATACTCAAGGAGGAATTTAAATCAACAAGTCCTAAGGTCGCGTAGGCGAAGTACCGTGTCGTGAGTATGCCGCGGAACATACACGCTACGCTACCCTGCCGCAGCTACCTACTCCATCATACCAGGGTCATCCTACACTCCGAAAGGTAAAACCTACGCTCTGATACCAACTTTGTCACGACCCAAGGTTTGGCCCGTGACCGGCACTTAACCACGTAACGTCTACAGGCGTAACGCGACTAAGTGAACCGAAAACCCAGAAATCAAACCAGTGAAAGTATAGAGTGTTAGAAGTTTTAAAGGAAGCACTACTAAAATCATGATAAGAAACTAAGTAAACAATCTCCAAGAAAACAATATACGACGCCGTAGCGAAGATCAAGATCCACAAGTGGGAACATCACAGATAGAATAACTGCAAGTACAGCCGGCTCACAACGAGCTCGACACCAGAATACAAAATAATACAACATCGTCCTCACACTGTTTCTAAGTCAAATACATACATGGTAGATGGAGAATACTAGATACAACAATGTACATACTGAAAGATAAATAGATACCGCACAAAACCCACCTATCAGCAAAAGAGCTAGTACACCAACTATGGGGGTATCTGTGTCAAAAGATGCAACCGCAGCCTGCCGCGACTACTCCGAAGGGCAACCTGCAAACACTGTGGCACAACGGGGGTGAGTTGCCAACACGTGAATAGAGATAATATATAAAGGTAATCGCGAGCATGTACGTACTACACTACTCTATCATATGCCAACAGATGATATCAATATGGGATGAGCAGTATGTGCAATAATCATGCAAGTGCTCTACAGGGTCCTGTACTACCATATGAGGTACAAATGCTCTAACAGGTAATGCATCTACAGGATGAGGTACAAAAGTAATGCTGAGCAGGGGCAATATAATATCTACACGGAATGTCAACATGGAACATATATAATCGGCTTCTCAATGCACCCAGATCTCCCAAAACTAGCTCATGCGCCGGCACTCTCCTCGGCCCTCAATCCTGTACATCTCTGAGAATCCCGAGTGCCCAACATCGGCACCCAAATATCATAAATACTCGTGTCTAGCATCGACACGCAAAACATCCTGTATCGGGCATCCGTCATTCCGGGTCAGCCCTCTCTCAAAGTATATATATCGGGAATCCGTCAGTCCGGGTCATCCCTCTCTCAATACATCGGGCATCCGTCATTCCGGGTCAGCCCTATATCAATCCATCGGGCATCCGTCAGTCCGGGTCAGCCCTCTCTCAAAGTATATATCGGGAATCCGTCAGTCCGGGTCATCCCTCTCTCAATACATCGGGCATCCGTCATTCCGGGTCAGCCCTATATCAATCCATCGGGCATCCGTCAGTCCGGGTCAGCCCTCTCTCAAAGTATATATCGGGAATCCGTCAGTCCGGGTCATCCCTCTCTCAATACATCGGGCATCCGTCATTCCGGGTCAGCCCTATATCAATCCATCGGGCATCCGTCAGTCCGGGTCAGCCCTCTCTCAAAGTATATGCCTCTAGCACCGAGAAAACACGGGGCGGCGCCCCAAAATATCATATCAAGGGAACCGGGTTTTTAAATGATTACTTATTTGAAAAGGCCACGGTTCCCAAATCCAGAAATCACATGAAATCTCAACCAATAATACAAGTAAATGTGATGTGATATGTGCATCAAGTATGAGTATCAAGTCATGTCACATATAGATAAGCTACAATGCAATGATCCAATGTGATATAGGTATCAAATATGAGTATCAAGTCATGTCACATATAGATAAGCTACAATGCAATGATCCAATGTGATATAGGTATCGAATATGAGTATCAAGTCATGTCACATATAGATAAGCTACCATGCAATGATCCAATGTGATATAGGTATCAAATATGAGTATCAAGTCATGTCACATATAGATAAGCTACAATGCAATGATCAATGTGATGTGTGTAGTAGGTATGCAATGCACTAGCTAGTAACCATGAACATGCAATATATATATAAGGAACGCTATAAGGTCCTATCAGCCCTGACGTAGAACGCCATGCGGGCGATATCCCCGTAGATGTGAAATCTACTCACCGTAGCCTTCCACTAGGTATAGCCAACAACCTGTTTCCCCTCCTGCGCGGCTTCCGCTGTACTCGCCTGCGAACCTATCATTACACAATATATCACACGTAAGCTTGAAATCACAGAAACGCGACATTAAAGCTAAACTAGTAACTCATGTCGCGAATCAAGCGCGCGTGTGCGCGATAAGCTAAAACGTGTAGTTACGCGCCTGAACACGCCCCGACGCGTCGCGATACGCAGAAACCCAAAACCCACACACACGTATCACGCGTGTCGCGAAAGGTTGAAAATACGGGAAAAAAGGTATTCTACCCCAGATTTTGATACAGGAAAGATATTGGAAAAATATATATACCAAAATAACCCACATACAAGCAGAGACCCACACCCCAAACCCCAACCCAAATCTCCCCAATCTTGCCGCAATTTGCGGCCAGAATGCCCTTTTTGGCGGCCAGACTTGGGAATTGGGTCCCCAGGTTTGGTTGGTGCACTCCATACTCCCCATACATGCTTCAGTGATGCCTAGTTTTATTCTGAAAAGTCTCGGGTAGTAGCAGATTTCCTACAGTGCCTAATATCAGTTCAAAACACACATTTTGCACAAAATGGAACTTTATGGTATTTTGATGAAATCTGAAACAAACCTAGGTCTAATCACACACTAATAACTCGTTAACAAGTTAATCAAGCCATAACAACATAAGTTTTAACATGTTACACTAAACCCCCTCCAAAAGCACTAAAATGGCACAAAAATATGATATTTCTAAACTAAACATGCAAGTTATGGAAATTGGGTGCTAGGATTGGGATTTATACCTTCAAATGACCTTAGAGACATCAAAAGTTTCAGCTTTACCCTCAGTTGTGCAGATTAGCTCCCCAACACCTCAAAAACTTCATTTTTCCTAAGGTTTGTTGAAGAAAAGAGTTGATTGTGTAGGGTTTTTGGTGTAGGATTCAAAGAGGAATGAAAAGAAAGAGAAGAGAGGAAGAAAGAGAGGTTTTTCCCTGCTGATTTTCTGCAGGAGTTGCAGAAAAAGATTAGAAGAGAGAGAGAAAAGAGAAGAAAAGTCAAAGAAAGTCCACCTTTCACCTAACCCCCATGCTTTCTTGTTTTATTAGGATTTTGAATTATAATTGGGATTTAGAAAAGACTAAATGGTGGGGGAAAAAGAGTTTGCAACCATGCACAAGAATGGTTAACAAGTCACAAGAAAAGTCTAAGTATGCAAGGGGCACACAACAAGGGAAAATTTCCAAATGCTAACACTACCAATAATAGCTATAACTAAAAATCCTAAGAACACATATATAAAACATGCACGACTACTAATTATCACCAAACATTCAAACGGAAAACTCAAAGTGTTACAAGCATTACGATGGCGATCATATACGTGAGAGTTGGGTAGTCTGTAAGCACATCTTTAAAGTGGTCCCTAGTCGTGGGAGTTTCGAGATTGGGCATCGATACACCATTAGTAGACTAGTGTATATAGTCGAGACCCCGACGAGGGGCGGTGGCCGGTCTCATAAGCCATTGGTGTCAGTTGGTTCACCTAAGATGTATACAGTTGCTCATTGGGTTATGAGTACACCGGACAGGACTCGCCAGGAACATGCTAGTTGGTATTATACCTGACGTCAGATAGCAGTTCCCTGGTGACATGTATACTGGTTAGTTCATCGACCTGAAAACGTCATTTGTCTCGTGTGAGTTCCCACTGTGCTTTGATTACTACCCTACCACGGCTTAAAGGAGTCGTGCAAACAGGTTTTAGTTTGGTACAGTCCCGAGCCATATGGAGGCAGTGAGCGGATCGGCAGGGGTTTCGTCTCTCCCGGTATTGGGGGTGAGATCGCGCTGTGCCTAGGAGTGCCATTACACGATGTCCTTATCCAAGGCAGGAGATTTGTAGGATTATTAGGCCCTCTAACAAGGGTTAAGGAAGCATCAAACATGCCCGATTAAAATTTTAGCCGTGCCTAACAACCTTAAACAAGATCTTTGCTAGAAAATTAGGGTTTCACATGCTAGTAAATCACATTTACCACTAAGTGAATATGAAATACAACCTTTGTAGATCTGTCCTTCACTTCATTAGCTCCTTGTTGAAGTCCCTTCGCTAGGATCGTTGTTCTCCCGGACTCTTGCATGGCTTCACGAGGCGAAAGAAGCGTCCTTGCTTGAAGTCTTCGAGGCCGAAGATGATCTACGTCGAGGGAATATCAACTCAACCTACTACTTCACTAACTAGAGAATTAGTGAAGCAAACACCCTATACTAAAGTGCTAGTCTAGTAGAGGATGGAGAAATTGGAAGTGGGTTCTCTTTAGAATTTTATTTCTCACAATCTTTCTCACTTTGGATCAAACCCTAGCAACCTTCTCTTTTGAACAAAGAAGAAGAAGATGAACAAAAGAAAGAGATGAGGATGATGATCAAGTGAGTGAGCTAACCATGGTGAGTGAGTATCATATACTAACTCATGTAGAGACATAACCATGGCTAATCCAAAATGGTTAGGTTAATAAAAATCTAAGGTAAAACAAAGTTAGTGGACTTTGTCAAAACATCCACAAGCTTCCACAAGCTTCATGCTTGTGACAAAATGTCCACTAATTTGTAATTACCATAAATAATCATTAACCACCAATTAAAATAGAATGGTGTATGTCTTGTACACCCATGTCAAGTGTATCATCAATAATGATACAAAAAGAAAACACATTTTAATATATATCACATATATATTATAGTGTGCACATGTGAGAAAAATCCTTAAGTGAACAAGTGTTAGTTAATGTAAACTAGTATATCTAATATACAATTATACACAAAATTATTAAATCAACACTTGACTTAATAATCCGGTCATATCTCATATAACCGACTAACATCCATTGTATCGACTTATCGAGTCAACACTTGATTCGATAACCCGGCTATATCACATATAACCTCACGATACAAAAAGTCACGAGAATAGAATACGGTATCACATACACGCATCATTCTCGGTCTCGCACATACCACATATGCGCTCCTATTTCATTTTGCCTGAGCCAGTAAAACCTCTATGTAGGACTCTAAAGACTCGTCAATACGCCGGCAGTAGGTGATGATCACATCAAGCACCCACAAGCCGTCAGCGGTACTAGCTGGACGTAATGGCCACCCAGGTATTGAGCGATCAGAAGATCAGCAAGCAAGCCCGCTCCAACTCCTGCAAAATCCTGCCGGTAACACTTCCCGTACAGTCGGGTCTCCTCGTCTGATATGTCGCATATCAAGTCTAGGGGTGGTAAACGTCAGACCCCAACAAACGATAAGTCGTGCCGATGTGAGGCTCATAACGGGTCGAGAAACTACTGGTAACACTTACCAGTAAATCTCTATATCTGTCCAGGCCAGGGACTTCCCTGTTACGGCCAATCGAGTACTGTGAAACATCAACCCCCAATACCGGGAGAGACGAAACCCCTCCTATCGCTCATTGCCTCCATGTGACTCGGGACTGTACCCAAAAACCACCGTTTTGCACGCCCTGTTGGACGTGGTAAGGTGGAAATCAAAGTACAGTGGGAATCATACAAGACTCTATGACGATCTCGGGTCTACAGACTAACCTGCACAAGTGTCACCAGAGAACTGCCGTCTGACGTGAGGTATAATACCATCTGTGAGTTCTCGGCGAGTCCGTCCAGTGTACCCAGTCATCACTGAGCACCCATATACCATCTCTGATGTCAAACACCAATGGATAAGGGGTCATCCATCGCCCATCTCATGGGTCGAGAAGCGTATACGCTAGTCTACACTGGTATATCGATGCCCCGTCTTGATACACCCACGACTAGGGACCTTGAAGGATGTACTTATGGACTACCATGTCCCTACTAGTATGATCCGCATCATAGTCCAGGTAGTCAAGTACACATCCTAAGGGCTTTACCAATATGTAACTATAAGACAGTATAAAGAGACAAGTATACATGTTAAGATAAAGAGCAACCAGATAGCATACTATCATATCGAGCAAGAAAGTCCTCTCTATATATGTCCAAG
Organism: Agapanthus africanus; assembly: GCA_030015575.1. Lineage (NCBI taxonomy): Eukaryota > Viridiplantae > Streptophyta > Magnoliopsida > Asparagales > Amaryllidaceae > Agapanthus > Agapanthus africanus. The sequence continues at coordinate 547,765,009 of JASDDO010000024.1, read as the reverse complement.
CATCGAGTATAATATACATCATCTGTACAATACTGGCCTCTAGGGCATACATACAACTAACAATCTCCCACTTGCACTAGGGCCAGCTGCTGTAGTATCGCATACCAAGCATCCCGAAGAGTTTTTCAAACTGTATCTGGGGAATGGGTTTCGTGAGTGGATCCGCTGTATTGTTCTTCGTGTCAACCCTCCTGACCTCGATCTCCCGGCGATCAACTATCTCCTGGATCAGGTGATACCGCCTCAGAATATGCCTGGATCGCTGATGGGACCTGGGTTCCTTAGCCAAAGCCACCGCTCCATTGTTATCGCAATACAAAGGTATTGGATGCTCAATGGATGGAACCACTCCAAGTTCAGTAATGAACTTCTTGATCCAGACAGCCTCTTTGGCAGCATCGTTGGCAGCGATGTATTCAGCCTCCATCGTCGAGTCTGCCACGGTTTCCTGCTTGGAACTCTTCCAGCTAACCGCCCCTCCGTAAAGGGTAAAGACAAATCCCGAGTGCGACTTAGAGTCTTCCTTATCACACTGGAAGCTCGAATCGGTAAAGGACTCCACTTGGAGTTCTCCGTTACCATACACCAAGAGCATCTTCTTAGTCCTTCATAAGTACTTGAGAATGCTCTTCACAGCTGTTCAGTGACTTTCTCCAGGATCATCTTGATACCTACTCACAACACTTAGTGAGTATGCTACATCGGGTCTGGTACATAGCATCGCATACATGATAGAGCCTACAGCCGAAGCATAGGGTATCCCTTGCATGCGAGCTCTCTCTAAATCAGTCTTGGTAGACATCTCTTTGGAGAGAGTGAGCCCTGAGATCGTGGGTAAAAACCCACGTTTGGACTCTTCCATACTAAACCTCTTTAGTATGGTGTCAATGTACCTGGATTGGAACAATCCCAATATCCTTTTAGATCTATCTCTATAGATCATAATTCCCAGTATGCAAGAGGCATCCCCTAGATCATTCATTGAGAATCTTTGTGATAAGAAGAGCTTGACCGATTGCAGCATAGGAATGTCATTTCCTATCAAGAGTATGTCGTCCACGTACAATACGAGGAAGATAACCTTACTCTCTGCCACCTTCTTGTAGATACAAGGTTCATCTATGTTTTTGACGAAATCAAACTCTTTGATAACGACGTCAAAGAAGATGTTCCAACTCCGCGATGCTTGTTTTAATCCATAAATGGATTTAAGCCGCTTGCACACCTTCCCACTGCTCCTACTATCTACAAAGCCCTCTGGCTGAGTCATGTACACACACTCTTCTAAATCACCGTTTAGAAAGGCGGTCTTAACATCCATTTGCTAGATTTCGAAGTCATGATATGCAGCGATGGCAAGCATGATCCGGATGGATTTAAGCATAGCCACTGGAGAAAAGGTTTCGTCATAGTCCACACCTGGTCTTTTATGAAAACCTTTTGTAACAAGTCTAGCTTTGAAAGTCTCCACTTTCCCATCTACAGCAAGTTTTTTCTTGAAGATCCACTTGCTCCCAATGGGTTTTACCCCTTCAGGAGCATCTTCCAAAGTCCACACTTTGTTGGTGTACATGGATTCCATCTCGGACCGCATTGCATCCAGCCATTTCACTGAGTCCCCACTCGTGATGGCCTGCTCGAAGCTAGTTGGGTCATCATCAACCATGATGCAATCCTCGCTCCCACCATCCATGAGAAAACCGTAGTATCTCTCTGGTGGGTGAGGAACCCTACTAGATCGGCGGAGAGGCTGAGGTTCGTTGGGAACTACCGAATCCTCTGGTTCCACCAGATCTTCTGTTGCAGCTTTGTAGCTGGAACGTCTTCCAGTTCTACCTCATGACCACTAATCTCTTTTGCAAGAAATTCCTTTTCTAGAATGGTGGCATGCCGAGAAACAAACACCCTTTGTTCCTCGGTGTGGTAGAAGATATACCCTTGTGAATTCTTGGGATATCCTACAAATTTGCATAGAACAGACCGTGCCTCGAGTTTGTCCGGATTTTGTCGTTTGACATAGGCTGGACAACCCCATATCTTTACATAGTTAAGACATGGTCTCTTCCCTTTCCATATCTCATATGGAGTGGTAGGCACAGATTTGGTGGGGGCCATATTCAATAGATGTATGGCTGTTTCTAGCGCATACCCGCAGAAGAAAATAGGCAACTCAGCTGTGCTCATCATAGAGCGCACCATATCTAATAGGGTGCGGTTCCTCCGTTCTGATACACCGTTGTGCTGTGGTGTATATGGAGGAGTCAGTTGAAAGAGAATTCCATTCTCTTTTAGGAAGTCCAGGAATTCATTGCTCAAGTATTCACCTCCTCGATCAGATCGAAGGATTTTAATACTTTTCCCAGTTTTGTTCTCGACTTCCTGTTTAAATTCTCTAAATTTCTCAAAAACTTCAGACTTGTGTTTTATTAAGAACACATGTCCGTATCTTGAGAGATCGTCAGTGAATGTAATAAAGTATGAAGAACCATCCCTGCCATGTGTAGACAAGGGACCGCATACATCACTATGTATCAGTCCCAAGTGTTCGGTAACTCTTTCTCCGTGTCCCGTAAACAGAGTTTTGGTCATCTTGCCTTTGAGACATGACTAGCAAGTGTCATAAGATGAAAATTCGAACGGTTTCAAATATCCATTCTTATGCAACTTATCTAGTCGTGTCGCATTTATATGACCAAGTCTACAATGCCACAAGAAAGATTTGTTCATTTCTGAACTCTTCCTCTTGTATGTGTTTGTTATGAACATAAATGCCATTGCACAACGTGCCTGATCCAACCAACTTTTGGTTAAAGAAAATGTTCATAACATTATCCTGTAATACAAAATTATATCCCTCTTTACTCAACAAAGAAACCGATATAATGTTGCATATCAGGTTCGGCATGAGATAGCATTCGTTCAGAATCAATGTATTACCAGTTGGCAATACAAGGTGATATTCCCCGACGGTTTTAGCTGCAACAATTGCACCATTTCCAACCCGTATGTCTTTATCACCTTCTCCAAGTTCTCTACCTTTCCTAAGCGTATGTAACTGATTACATATATGGGATCCTGACCCGGTATCTAATACCCAGGACGTAGAGCAAATGGAGAAACAGTTCTCTGTAACGAACACACCCGAAGAAAATCCATCAATATGTACTTTCTTCATTCGGGTGGCATGGGAATCCTGGTATTCCCCTATATCCTGTTCAGTCTTATAACTTTTATAAGAAAGAACGGAACCAACGTTCCCCAGCACAGTATAACATGCGGGTTCGGTCAATACATCCATATTATTATCTTTATTAAGGCATGATATGGTCGCTACATGAAGAGAGAGAGAGAGGAAAACACTTTAGCGTATGCTCATGCAAGGTCAGATTGGTTATTATTTTATCTAATCAGGATGGCTCCCACTGTTTTTATCAAATCTTCCTTTAAACCCTAAAAGGAAAGACTAGCCGGGATTAATTACACCCTACAACTTCGCCAATCTTTCAGCCAGGCCAGTGTCGGTAGTTTGAGGGAGGTTCCCCGTGCTTTTGCACGGACCTAATTAAAGTAAACCTCGTTTTCCCAGAGGCGTAACCCCGTTGACACCTTTCTAGACAACTACTTGATCGGCTAATTGTCCTGTGTAAAACTCTCCCAGGAGTAACAATTACTCGCAGTGGGTATCGGGATCCAACTATCTCATAGAAGTTATGCAATCTCATTGCAAATTTCAACACTTGAAATTCCCGATAATGTTTTGCCCCTAACGTGCTATGACCTTGACGAAAACCAACAAACCATAGCCCGCTAGTCAAGTTCAACCCATACATTTCTTGAGTGAATTAAACCCACCCGTACGACCCTTGACGAAGCCCAACAAAGCCGTACGACTATCCTAATCCAATGGCATCATATGCAGCAGATAAACAGCATATAGCTACCGCACACTACACCTTGACGAAAGCCAATAAATGCAGCACGAATACTATATACAACTTATCTGAAATGACGGAGGGCTACGACAGGTTTTTCTGAAAACCTATTGCGTAATGAACTTGATATCGTTGTAGAATCTAGTGAATTTTGAAATAGAGTGATTTTGAGGCTTTCGTTAGTTTTGCTAAAGAGGTCACTCCCGGTGAAGGGATCTCGGCTCTTTCCTCATCGAATAAGGTGCAGGATATATCATATATATCGCTATACAAAGCAAAACTCCAAAAGCAATCAAAAGACAAACTGAGTGTTGTAGCATCTGCCAGTTTTTCTAAAGAGATCACTCCCGGTGAAGAGATCTCGGCTCTTTCCTCATCGAATAAGGTGCAGGATATATCATATATATCGCTATGCAAAGCAAAACTGTAGCTACCCTTTTTGAAAAATTTGATTCTACAACATCTTTTAGGTTTCTATTCTTTCATTAATCACATTAATGAAGTCCCATCATTTAAGTCACCTAAACATCACAGATAAATACGACGTACACTTATGCCATCCGCATTCGCCTCGATGTCTCCTCGTGCACCGTTAGGTTAGGTAACTAACGGCAGAGCGGGGCAGGGCTAGTGCGGGTGTAAAACATAAGTAACGTCTATATAATATATCATATATACTATATACAGTATTTATCACATCACATCACATGATCACATCACAGATATCGCAGCAGAAGAAACATATGAAACATTGGATATACTAGGACGTTCGTGTTTTATTTTGAGGCTTTATAAAACACGGATTCCAAGGTCGCGATGAATAGCCAAACCTACACCCCTAGACCCCTACGAGAGCGGCAAGCAACCCTACCAATTCTAGAGTTAGGAGACCCGGACTCGACTCCTCGAGTTGGTCTCCCACTGGACTCTAGAACCCGGTTACTTGTGCTCTCCTTCTTAGGTCTATCCTAGGGCGGAAAAGTAAATAATATACAAATGGTGATATCGACCTCATCCCGGAAGTGCCCCAATAAAAGAATATTACATACATTTAATTTTAAATGAATGAAAATAAAAACTCTCATTTCACATAAAACCCCCCGGCTATTCAGAACGCGATGATCCAATATAACATATCCAGCAACACATAACATCACATGTCAACAACGTAAGTAAATATGCGCATCCCAATTGTCGTTGACATATAGCAACGAAACCGGCGATATCACATATTACACTTACGGTCGCAGAAAAGAAAGTGTAAAACTACAATATTTGGAATCCACAATCCTTTTAGACATCGTAAATCCGAAATATCACATACTTCGCATTTCATGCCTAACTATATGAATTCTACATATTGTATCACATTCCAGATAAATAGGCAGTATTAAACTTTCCGATCGGATTATCAAACACCCAAGATTTTCTAAATAGCTCAACACTTGAGCGGAGTTCAAAAATTCTAGAAACGATGCCACAGTATCAACGGTCCAGCTGTAGAAGGGTTAAGCCAACGCATCACATGTGGCACGCCGTACTGCCCCAAACCCTAAGGTTCAAAAGGCAGTTCAAGACGGTCACATAATCGAGTTAAGGTTTGTTGTCTTCTAGAGGGTCCATCGCATTACTTGCACGTTTTTCCGAAAGATTTAAACCCGAGAAAAATTCAACACTTGAATGTTTTTCGTGCCGGGAAAAATTGAGTTAATGATATCCGTTCGAACATTTTAATACTTTCTAAATTATCCGGAATAACAAAACAAAATTAAATTCTCTGATCGAATCGACGATTACAAAATAAACCCCAAAATACTCAACACTTGAGTCAGAATAAAAATACCCAGAAAGATGCAGGAATGGTATTGGATATTACTGCATAAAGAACAGTCCCCAATACTCCATTTCTGCCGCGGAACCGCCGCGAAAGGTGGCTTAGTGTCGCGGTTCCATGGCCACTTGGAGGATTTGAGGGCTCGTTTTTCATGGTAATCCTTAGAATTCCCTGTTGATTTTTTTAGGTATTTTTAACTCGGAAAAAACCCAGTTTTTAAAAAATGTACAGAGAGGGGGTTATCTTGACGTTTCCGGGTTCGATCGGGGTTTTAACTTCGTTAACACATCGCCTAATTCTCTAGCTAGGCTCTGATACCACTGTAGGGTTACTAGGCACTCTAACAAGGGTTAAGGAAGCATCAAACATGCCCGATTAAAATTTTAGCCGTGCCTAACAACCCTAAACAAGATCTTTGCTAGAAAATTAGGGTTTCACACGCTAGTAAATCACATTTACCACTAAGTGAATAGGAAATACAACCTTTGTAGATCGGTCCTTCACTTCATTAGCTCCTTGTTGAAGTCCTTTCGCTGCGATCGTAGTTCTCTTGGACTCTTACATGGCTTCACGAGGCGAAAGAAGCGTCCTTGCTTGAAGTCTTCGAGGCCGAAGATGATCTACGTCGAGAGAATATCAACTCAAGCTACTAGTTCACTAACTAGAGAATTAGTGAAGCAAACACCCTATACTAATGTGCTAGTCTAGTAGAGGATGGAGAAATTGGAAGTGGGTTCTCTTTAGAATTTTATTTCTTACAATCTTCCTCACTTTGGATCAAACCCTAGCAAGCTTTTCTTTTGAACAACGAAGAAGATGAACAAAAGAAAGAGATGAGGATAATGGTCAAGTGAGTGAGCTAACCATGGTGAGTGAGTATCATATACTAACACATGTAGAGACATAACCTTGGCTAATCCAAAATGGTTAGGTTAATAAAAATCTAAGGTAAAACATAGTTAGTGGACTTTGTCAAAACATCCACAAGCTTCCACAAGCTTCATGCTTGTGACAAAATGTCCACTAATTTGTAATTACCTTAAATAATCATTGACCACCATTTAAAATAGAATGGTGTATGTCTTGTACACCCATGTCAAGTGTATCATCAACCATTATACAAAAATAAAACACATTTTAATATATATCACATATATATTATAGTGTGCACATGTGAGAAAAATCCTTAAGTGAACAAGTGTTAGTTAATGTAAACTAGTATAACTAATATACAATTATACACTAAATTATTAAATCAACACTTGACTTAATAATCCGGTCATATCTCATATAACCGACTAACATCCATTGTATCGACTTATCGAATCAACACTTGATTCGATAACCCGGCTATATCACATATAACCTCGCGATACAAAAAGTCATGAGAATAGAATACGGTATCACATACACGCATCATTCTCGGTCTCGCACATATCACATATGCGCTCCTATTTCGTTTTGCCAGAGCCAGTAAAACCTCTATGTAGGACTCTAAAGACTCGTCAATACGCCGGCAGTAGGTGATGATCACATCAAGCACCCACAAGCCGTCAGTGATACTAGCTGGACGTAACGGCCACCCAGGTATTGAGCGATCAGAAGATCAGCAAGCAAGCCCGCTCCAACTCCTGCAAAAGCCTGCCGGTAACACTTCCCGTACAGTCCGGTCTCCTCGTCTGATATGTCGCATATCACGTCTAGGGGTGGTAAACGTCAGACCCCAACAACTGATAAGTCGTGCCGATGTGAGGCTCATAACAGGTTAAGAAACTACTGGTAACACTTACCAGTATATCTCTATACCTGCCCTGGCCAGGGGCTTCCCTGTTACGGCCAATCAAGCATTGTGCAACATCAACCTCCAATACCGGGAGAGACAAAACCCCTCCTATCGCTCATTGCCTCCATGTGACTCGGGACTGTACCCAAAAACCACCATTTTGCACAACCTCTTGGACGTGGTAAGGTGGAAATCAAAGTACAGTGGGAATCACACAAGACTCTATGACGATCTCGGGTCTACATACTAACCTGCATAAGTGTCACCAGAGAACTGCCATCTGACGTGAGGTATAATACCATCTGGGAGTTCTTGGCGAGTCTGTCCAGTGTACCCAGTCATCACTGAGCACCCGTATACCATCTCTGATGTCAAACACCAATGGATATGGGGTTATCCATCGCCCATCTCATGGGTCGAGAAGCATATACGCTAGTCTACACTGGTATATCGATGCCCCGTCTCGATACACCCACGACTAGGGACCTTCAAGGATGTACTTATGGACTACCATGTCCCCACTAGTATGATCCGCATCATAGTCCAGGTAGTCAAGTACACATCCTAAGGGCTTTACCAATATGTAACTATAAGACAGTATAAAGAGACAAGTATACATGTTAAGATAAAGAGCAACCAGATAGCATACTATCATATCGAGCAAGAAAGTCCTCTCTCTATATGTCCAAGCATCCAATATAATATACATAATCTGTACAATACTGGCCTCTACGGTATACATACAACTAACAAGATTTACTGGTAGGTATTCTAGTAGTTTCTCAGGGTGTTCTGGGCTACACTCCGACACGACTTGTACCGCTTTTGGGGATTTGACTTTTACCAACCCCTAGGCCCGACATGCGATGCTCATAGACGAATGGACCGGACTGTACGGATATTGTCACTGACAAGCTCAGTAAAGTGTCAGGATGAGTTCGCTCATCAACCTCCCTTTTGGTCAATACCTGGTAGCCTGTTACGTACAGCTAGTACCACGGACGTGCTAGTGGTTAAATCCACAGCCAGTGTATTGACGAGTCTTTAGAGTCCCCCACTGACAGTTTCTCAAGTTTCCGGCGAAATGTTGTAGAGGCCGTATGGTATTATGGCAGGGTTCGATCATATACGTGCAGTCGTGAACGGATCATGATCGGACGTATCATACTAGTGGGCTTTTGTTTAAGCCGGATCCTAGTATTAGATTTGTTGGATTACTTTAGTCTCATTGCATTTGCATTCAGTCGGAATGCGGATGCTGGTATGTATATACAGGTGAGGGGTATCCTTGTAATCCGTCACGAGTTTACTTTAGTAGATGCCATTCTCTTTTTATTGTTGCAAACATTTAGATTAATGTTTACAAATGGAAATAATGAGCTCAAAGTCATGATTAGGAGCATTAATTGTGACACATGCACAAGTGATGACTCATGGTCTCTTTATTTGTGCATATGTCACATTATTGTTTGATTTATGTGTTGAAATGATAAGAGGAGAGAGGGAGGGAAGCCAAAGGGAAGGGGTTAGCTCTTGTATTATTATTCTTGCTCTCATTTTATCATTCCAACACAAAAGAAAAAGAAAGATCTTCTTCTTCCTTTTCTTTCTTGAGCTCACTATCTCCATTAATGGCATCCACATCAACCTCCATCCATACACTCTCATGCGTTGAGAATCAATGGATGCTTGAGAAAAAGTTATCACACACATTCTCTACATCACCTTAGACACGTCGGCTAGCAAACTTCGTGTCCGAGTTGCTTCGGTTTGAAGTGGGAGCCCGTAAAAGGATTTCTAGACGTGGTGCCCTTCCGACGAGGAGATTAGAGATCGAGCGAGATCGAAGATGCCGCAAGGAGCTGAAGATGGTGGCTAAAGACCGAAGGACACGGATCGATCGGTATAGACTTTCTAACCCTCTTTAGATAGCTAGTTTAGCATTAATGGTTCGATCCGGGTCAAAGACTACGATAGCGCCGGTTTCCTAAAACGTTTTTGTTTCCGCATTTGGCCTTGGATTGACGACCGGGGCGCTACCGTATACTTACAATCCCTTCACCGGGAGTGACCTCTTTAGCCAAACTAGTAAAAGCCTAAAAAACACTCCTTTTCAAAATCACTCGATTCCGCAACGATATCTAGCTCATTACGCAAAAGGTTTTCTTAAAAACCTGTCGTAGCACTCCATCATTTTAGGAAGTAGAGTACTATTTGTGCTACGTTTGTTGACCATAGTTAAGGCATAATGTGCGGTAGCTATGTGATGTCTTCCTACACAGCATACGATGCGATTAATTAGGACAGTCATATGACTTTGTTGACCATAGTTAAGGGTCATATGGGTGGGTCTAATTAATCACGAAATGATGGGTAGAACTTGACTAGTGCTTATGATTTGTTTGTTAGTTATATGTATGCCATAGAGGCTATTACTGTACATGAAATGTATATTGTAGTGGATGCTGGGACATATATAGGGATGACTTTCTTGCTCGACATGACAGTACACTATCTGGTTTCTCTTTATCTTAACATGTATACTTACAGTCTCTCTGTTATATGTTGATAAAGCCCTTAGGATGTGTACTCGACTTCCAGGATTATGATGCAGATCATAGTAGTAGGGCCTGGGTAGTCCATTAGTACATCCTTCAATGTTCCTAGTCGTGGGAATATTGAGGCGGGGCATCGATATTCCCGAGTAGACTAGCGTATATCTTCTCGACCCATGTGATGGGCAATGGATGATCCCATATCTATTGGTGTTTGACATCAGAGATGGTATACGGGTGCTCAGTGGAGACTGGGTACACTGAACGGTCTCGCTGGGAACTCCCAGATGGTATTATACCTCACTTTAGATGGTAGTTCTCTGGTGGCACCGGTACAGCTTAGTCTGTTGACCCGAGATCGTCATAGAGTCTTGTGTATCTCCCACTGTGCTTTGATTTCCACCCTACCATGGCTCTACTGAGTCATGCAAACAGGTGGTTTTTGGGTACGGTCCCAAGTCACATGGAGGCAATAAGCGATAAAAGGGGACACGTCTCTTCCGGTATTGGGGGTTGATGTTGCACTATGCTCGAATGGCCATAACTAGAAATCCCTAGCCATGGTTGCTGTGATTTACTGGTGAGTGTTATCAGTAGTTTCATCACCGTTATGGAACTTACATCGGCATGACTTATTAAGCTCTGGGGTCTGACGTTTACCACCCCTAGGCGAGATATGCGACATATCAGACGAACAGACCGGACTGTACGGTAAGTGTTACTGATTGGATTCGCAGGAGTGTGAGCAGGCTTGCTCGTTGATCTTCTGATCGCTCAATACCCGGGTGGCCGTTACGTTTAGCAGCCCGCTTGCAGCTTGTGGGTGACTGATATGTTCACCACCTACTACCGGTGTATTGACGAGTCTTTAGAGTCCTACACAGAGCTTTCCTGGCTCAGGAGAAACGAAATAGGAGCACATATGTGATATGTGCGGGACCGAGAATAATACCAGTATGTGATACTGTATTCTATTCTTGCGATTTGTATCATCGGTCGGTTATATACGATATAGCCGGGTTACCGAATCAAGTGCTGATTCGATATATTGATACACTTGATATTAGTCGGTTATATGTGACAAAGACCGGATCATTAAATCAAGAGTTGATTTAATGATTTAATGTATAATTATATATTTGATATATTACTTTACATTAACTAGTATTGGTTCACTTAATATTATTTTCTCACTTGATGTGCACAAAGTGTATATGTGATATATAATTGTGTACATGTTTGTATCATGATTGATGATACATGCAAACATGGGTGGGTGTGTGATATACACCATGATAATTATAATTTAGGTTCTTATTTATCTTAATTATTCAAAATGGTGGCATCTTTTGTCATGGCTTGAAGCTTCATGAAGCTTGAAGCATCTTTGACAAAGTCCACTTATTTTGTCTCAAGTAATATATTTATTAACCATTATAATTAGCCATGGTTATGTCTCTACAATGGTTAGTGGATGATACTAACTCACCCATGGTTGCATAATTGATCATTATTCTTTTCTCATTTTCATTCTTGCTTCTTATTGTTCTTCATTCAAAAGAAAATCTTGCTAGATTTTTCTAAGTGAAGAAATAAAGTGTGAAATCAGAACCTAAAGTGAACCCATTTCCTATTTCATCATCCTCTACTATTTGCCATTTAGTTTAGGGTGTTCTCTTCACAAAGTTCTTGACCTAATGAAGTGGAAGCTTGAGTTTGAGTCTCCTCGACGTAGATCATCTTCGGCCTCGAAGACTATGAGCAATCTTGTTCATTTCTCAAGGCAATTCCATACTAGAGTCCGGGAGCTCGATGATCACAGCGAAGGGACGTCAACACGGAGCTTTAGAAGTGAAGTACCGGATCTAAAAAGGTTGTATTTTCGTTCACTTCTCTTTGTAATGTAGATTACTTGTTTTGCTTACCCTAGTTTTCTAGTACGATTCGTAGTTGATTGCTTAGCACCGGTTGATTTTTTGTTGTGGCATGTGTGATGCTTGCAAACCCTAGGCTAGGTGCTAAGGAATCCAAACATGGTATCAGAGCCTAAATAGAAATTTAGACGATGTTAGATGTAATACGAAACCGAAACAAATCCGTAATACAGTTTCTGAAACCCTGCAGTTCATGCTCTCTGTTGATTTTCAAAAGGTCTCTAAAAATTTTGCAAACAACTGCAGAGTCATGTATGTGATACATAAAGTGCACAGAACAAAAACGAGGCCAGAAGCTCGGATTTCAACCGAGCACATTCTCTAAAAAACTGGGAAGGCCGGCCCCCTTTGCTCCTATGTGTGTCGTTTTTGTTTTGTGCTCTGGTGTGCTCATTTTGGGGTTTCAAGTATTGTTTGATTGGTCCAAATTTCCATGTGATGTAAATTTTGCTATAGGACCAAAACGGAGAGTTTTGTAGTCGTAAAATTTAACATTGTGAGGGTAACCGAGACTATGTTTGACACTTCGAACGAAATTCAAACATCACCCCATGACCCTCTCTGAAATTTTCAAGTCTTGGATTTTTTCCAAGTTAATTATATTGAATGTTCGTGCAAGTAACTCAATGGACCCTCTAGAAAAACATAAACCTTAACTCGATTCTATGCCCTCGGAACCGCGACTTGAACCCTAGGGATTGCCGTAGTTCCGCGGTGTCATAGGTGAGGCGTTGGTTTGACCCTTCTACAGCTGGATCATAGGTATTGTGGCACGTTTTGGGTACTTTAACTTCGCTCAAGTGTTGAGCTCATTGGTACATGAGGATGTTGTTTGATTCGCTCGAAACGTTTAACATCGTCTAGTATGTTATGATACAATACTTGGAATCAACAACATTTGAATTTTATAAGTCTAGCAATTTAGTCTTATTTGATCGGTTGCCACGGGATTTTGATGCGATCAAAAGTCTGTCGCAATCACTTTGTGTATTCGGATACTCTCCGGGTAACATTACTCGATAGCCACAACCCATAGCCCCGACAAAGTGACTGTAGGAGAACTCCGTTGCCAAAAAGCATCCGTCCAGGTGCTCACGGCCACGGTGTTCTGCCTAAGTGCACTTCGTCGTCAGCATCGGGGGGTGCGGCCGTCTACTAACGTTTTCGACGAGCATTCGATCGGGATGTTGGGAATCTTGTTGAATTGCCCGACTTGATATTGAAAAGTGTTTTCATGATCGAGACTAAAATGTGGGGTTTATAATTGTTAGGCATGCGATGTCTAAGAAATTCATTTGGTTAGGCATGTGATGTCTAAGGTGGTTGCGGATTCCAACTGTTGTAGTTTTTCATTTTCTTTTTTGCGACCGTAAGTGTATTATGTGGAGTATCGCCAGTTTCATTGCTATACGTCAACGACAATTGGGATACGCATATTTACTTACGTTGATGACATGTCATGTTATGTGTTGCTAGATATGTTATATTGGATCATCGTGTTTGATTAGCCGGGGGTTTCTTATGTGAGATGAGTGATTTTCATTTTCATTCATGTAAAAACTTGTATGTAATATTCTTTTATTGGGACACTTTTGGGTTGAGGAAGATGTCACCGTTGATGTATATTATTTACTTTTCCGCATTACGATAGACCCAAGGAGGGGAGCACAAGTAACCGGGTTCTAGAGTCCAGTGGGAGACCATCTCGAGGTGTCGAGTCCGGGTCTCCTAACTCTAGAATTGGTAGGGTTTCTTGCCGCTCTCGTAGGGGTCTAGGGATATGGGTTTAGCTATTCATTACGACCGTGGAATCCGTGTTTTATACAGGCTCAAAATAAAATACGGACATCCTATTATATCCAATATTTCATATGTTGTTTTCTGCTACGATATCTGTGATGTGATCATTTGATATGATGAGATAGATACTGTATATAGTATATATGATATATTATATAGACGTTGCTTATATTTTACTCCCGGGCTAGCCCTGTCCCGCTCTGCTGTTAGTTACCTAACCTAACGGTGCATGACGGGACATCGAGGCGAATGCGGATGGCATACGCGTACGTTGTATTTATCTGTGATGTTCAGGTGACTTAAATGATGGGACACTAATTAACGAGATTAATGAAAGAAAACAAACCTAAAAGATGTTGTGGAATCGAATTTCAAAAATTAGGTAGCTCTAGTTGTTGCTTTGCATAGCAGTTTCCTTATAGAATATCCAGCACCTCATTCGATGAGGAAAGAGCTGAGATCCCTTCACCAGGAGTGACCTCTTTAGCAATTACTAGCAGATGGTACAACCCTCGGTTTTTTCTTTTGATTGCTTTTCTAGTTCTTGCTTTGCACAGTGGTATTGTGAATATCCTGCACCCCATTCGACGAGGAAAGAGCCGAGATCCCTTTACCGGGAGTGACCTCTTTAGCGAAACTAGCAAAAGCCTAAAAAACACTCCATTTAAAATCATTTGATTCTGCAACGAGATCAAGTTCAAAGCGTTAAAGGTTTTCTTAAAAACCATCCGCAACCCTCCGTCATATTAGGAAGTAGAGTACTTAGTATTCGTGATGTGTTTGTTGACCTTGGTTAAGGCACGTTGTACGATAGCTAAGTGATGTCTTCCTACATCGCATATGATGCGATTAGTTAGGATAGTCACGTGACTTTGTTGACCTTAGTTAAGGGTCATGTGGGTGGTTCTAATTAATCACGAAATGACGGGTAGAGCTTGACTAGTGCTTATGATTTGTTAACCATAGTTAAGGTCATAAGTACTAGGGGTAAAAACCTTTATCGGGAGTTTCAAGTGTTGAAATTTGCAATGAGAATGCATACCTTCTATATGATAGTTGGATCCTGATACCCACTGCGAGTAATTGTTACTCCTGGGAGTGTTTTGCACTTTACAAATTAGTCGATCAAGTAGGTGTCTAGAAAGGTGTCAATGGGGTTACGCCACTGGGAAAACGAGGTTTAATTTAATTAGGTCCGTGCGAAAGCACGGGGAACCTCCCTCAAAGTACCGGCACTGGCCTGGCTTAAAGATTGGCGAACTTGTAGGGTGTAATTAATCCCGGCTAGTCTTTCCTTTTAGGGTTTGAAGGAAGATTTGATAAAAACAATGGGAGCCATCCTGATTAGATAAAATATATGACCAATCTAATCATGCAAGAGTGCACGCAGAGTGTTTTCTTTTCTCTCTCTCCAGGTAGCGACCATGTCACGCCTTAATCAAGATAATAATATGGATGTATTGGCCAAACTCGCTTGTTATACTGAGAGAGGGAACTTTGGTCCCGCTCCAACTTATAATTTTTATAAGACCGAGCAGGAAATAGGGGATTACCAGGATTCCCATGCTGCCCAAACGAAGAAAATGCATGATGATGCATCTTCTTCGGGTGTGTTCATTACAAAGAACTGTTTCTCAGTATCCTCTACATCCTGGGTATTTGATACCGGATCAGGATCCTAGATATGTAATCTGTTACATGGGCTACAGATAGGTAGAGAACTGAGAACGGGTGATAACTTTCAAGAGTTGGAAATGGTGCAATTGTTGCGGCCAAGGTGTTGGCAGTTATCACCATGTATTACTAAATACATTAATTCTGAACGAATGTTATTAGATACCGAACCTGATATACAACATCATATCAGTCTCTTTATTTATTAAAGAAGGATATAATTTTGTATTGTTGGATAATGTTTTGAACATTTCCTATATCAAGAGTTGATCGGTTCAGGCACGTTATCTAAAAGCATATACGTTCTAAATCAAACCGCAGTTCTTAACGTACAAAACACACACAAGAGGAAGAGTTCAGAAATGAACGAATTCTTTTTTAGGCATTGTAGACTAGGTCATATCAATACGACCCGACTAGCTAAGTTACATTTAGAAGCATATTTAATTCAGTTTGAATTTACATCTTGTGAAACTTTCCAGTCATGTCACAAAGATAAGATGACCATAGCTCTGTCTACTTGAAACAGAGAAAGGGTTAGTGAACCCTTGTGACTGATACATAGTGATGTATGTAGGTCCCCTGTCTACACATGCCAGGACTGGTTCTTTGTACTTCATTACATTCATTGATGATCTCCTAAGATCCGGACATGTGTTCCTATTGAAACGTAAGTCAAAACCATTTGAGAAATTCATTGAATATAAATCAGAAGTAGAGAACCAAAACCGGGTATAAGAATTATGTCCGATGATGTGATCAGGGAGGAGAATACTTGTTCATGGAATTCCTGGACTATTCCAAAGGAGAATAAGATTCTCTCTCAGTATTACTCCTCCGTATACACCACAGCACGTCGGTGTATCGGGGCGAAGCAATCTATATGATATGGTGCGCTCTATGATGAGTACTACTAAGTAACCTGTTTCCTTTTGGGAGTTATGCACTTGTGAAGCTGCATACCTATTGAATAAGGATTCAATAGTTCCCGACGAATCTCAGCCTCTCCGCCAATCTGGCAGGGTTCCTCATCCGCCTGAAAGATACTTCGGTTTCTCGATAACAGTTGGAGCGATGATTGCATCATGAGATGATGACCCAACTAGTTTCGAGCAGGCCATCAAGAGTAGGGACTCTGTAAGAATGGATGGATGATAAGCGATCTGAGATGGAATCCATGTACCCCAACAAAGTAAGGACTTTGGTTGCTATATCTAAAGGGTTAAATCCCCATCAGGAGAAATTATATCTTGAGAAGATTACTTGGTGGAGATGGAAAAGTTGAGACTTTCAAAGCTAGATTTGTTGTAAAAGGTTCTCGTCATTATACCAGACTTGGATAATGATGAAACCTTTTCTCCAATAGCTATGCTTAAGTCCATCCGGATCCTGCTTGCCACTGCAACATACCATAACTACGATATCTGGCGGTTGGGTGTCATGACTGCTTTTCTAAATATAGATTTAGGAGAGAGAACGTCTATAAGTACACAGCCAGAGGACTTCGTAAACAGTGGGAGCAGCGAAAACGTGTGTAAGTTGCTTTACAAGTTAAAGCAGGCATCGCGGAGTTGAAACGTCTGTTTTGATGTGGTAGTCATAGTGTTTGACTTCATCAAAATGGTAGATGGACCTTGTATGTACAAAAAGGTAGTAGAGAGTAAGGTGGTCATCCTCGTATTGTACGTGGACGACACACTCTTGATAGGAAAAGTGTTTTCCTATGATATGCACGGTTAATCTCCTCTTATCACAAGGATTCTCCATATAGGATCAAGGTGATACCTCTTAAATCCTTGGTTTTGGATCTATGAGATAGATCTAAATGGATGTTAAGATTCTCACTAAGAAGTAGTGAGATGGTATCAATCGATCATGGGGAGAATCACTGGATAGCTTCTAGGGTGGTAAGGACGACTGAATGTCAGTCACAGGCATTGT
Source organism: Agapanthus africanus (assembly GCA_030015575.1). Lineage (NCBI taxonomy): Eukaryota > Viridiplantae > Streptophyta > Magnoliopsida > Asparagales > Amaryllidaceae > Agapanthus > Agapanthus africanus. The sequence continues at coordinate 547,747,556 of JASDDO010000024.1, read as the reverse complement.
CTTTACCCTCAGTGGAGGGACGGTATGTTGGAAGAGTTCCAAGCTAGATACCGTGGCAGACTAGATGATAAAGGCTCGTGACATCGCTATCAAAGATGATACCAAAGAGGAAGTCTGGGTGTATATAAGTTCATGAGAAGAACTAGGCTCCTTCTATTGTGAGACAATGGAGATGTGGCTTTGGCCTAGGAACCCCGGTCCCATCAGTGATCCAGACATATTCTAAGGTAGTATCACCTGATCATAGAGATGGTTGATCTCCAAGAGATCGAGGTTAGGAGAGTAGGCTCAGATGACAACACGGCGGATCCACTCACAAAGGCCTTTTCCCAGAGAGAGACTTTATGGGATGGTTGAGTATGAGATACTATAACCACTACTATATGATGGCCCTAGTGCAAGTGGGAGATTGTTAGTTATATGTATGCCCTAGAGGCCATTATTGTATATGAGATGTATATTGTAGTGGATGCTGGGACATATATAGGGAGGACTTTCTTGCTCGACATGATAGTACACTATCTGGTTGCTCTTTATCTTAACATGTAAACTTACTGTCTCTCTGTTACATGTTGATAAAGCCCTTAGGATGTGTACACGACTTCCAGGATAATGACGCAGATCATACTAGTAGGGCCTGGGTAGTCCATGAGTACATCCTTCAATGTTCCTAGTCGTGGGAATATCGATACGGGGCATCGATATTCCAGAGTAGCCAAGCGTATATCTTCTCGACCCATGTGATGGGCGATGGATGATCCCATATCCATTGGTGTTTGACATCAGAGATGGTATACTAGTGCTCAGTGGAAACTGGGTGCACTGAACAGACTCGCCGAGAACTCCCAGATGGTATTATACCTCACGTCAGATAGCAGTTCTCTGGTGACACTGGTCCAGCTTAGTCTGTTGACCCGAGATCGTCATAGAGTCTTGTGTGTCTTCCACTGTGCTTTGATTTCCACCCTACCATGGCTCTGCTGAGTCATGCAAACAGGTGGTTTTTGGGTGCAGTCCCGAGTCAAATGGAGGCAATGAGCGATAGAAGGGGATTCGTCTCTCCCGGTATTGGTGGTTGATGTTGCGCTAAGCTCGACTGGACATAACTGGAAATCCTTGGCCATGTATGCTATGATTTACTGGTGAGTGTTATCAGTAGTTTCATGACCGTTATGGACCTTACATCAGCATCACTTATCAAGCTACAGGGGTCTGACGTTTACAACCCCTAGTCGAGATATGCGACATATCAGACGAACAGACCGGACTATGCGGTATGTGTTACTGATTGGATTCGCAGAAGTGTGAGCAGACTTGCTCATTGATCTTCTAATCGCTCAATACCTCGGTGGCCATTACATTTAGCAGACCGCTTGCAGCTTGCAGGTGATTGATATGATCACCACCTAATACCGGCGTATTGACGAGTCTTTAGAGTCCTACACAGAGGTTTCCTGGCTCAGGCCAAACGAAATAGGAGCACGTATGTGATATGTGCGGGACCGAGAATAATACCAGTATGTGATACTGTATTCTATTCTCGCGATTTGTATCATCGGTCGGTTATATGCGATATAGCCGGGTTACCGAATCAAGTATTGATTCGATATATTGATACACTTGATATTAGTCAGTTATATGTGATATGACCGGATCATTAAATCAAGAGTTGTTTTAATGATTTAATGTATAATTATATATTTGATATATTACATTACATTAACTAGTATTGGTTCACTTAAGATTATTTTCTCACTTGATGTGCACAAAGTGTATATGTGATATATAATTGTGTACATGTTTGTATCATGATTGATGATACATGCAAACATGGGTGGGTGTGTGACATACACCATGCTAATTATAATTTAGGTTTTTATTTATCTTAATTATTCAAAATGGTGGCATCTTTTGTCATGGCTTGAAGCTTCATGATGCTTGAAGCATCTTTGACAAAGTCCACTTATTTTGTCTCAATTAATATATTTATTAACCATTATAATTAGCCATGGTTATGTCTCTACAATGGTTAGTGGATGATACTAACTCACCCATGGTTGCATAATTGATCATTATTCTTTTCTCATTTTCATTCTTGCTTCTTCTTCTTCTTCTTCATCCAAAAGAAAACCTTGCTAGATTTTTCTAAGTGAAGAAATAAAGTGAGAAATCAAAATCTAAAGTGAACCCATTTCCTATTTCATCATCCTCTACTACTTGACATTTAGTTTAGGATGTTTTCTTCACAAAGTTCTTGACCTAGTGAAGTGGACGCTTGAGTTTGAGTCTTCTCGACGTAGATCATCTTCGGCCTCGAAGACTACGACCAATCTTGTTCATTTCTCCGAGGAATTCCATACTAGAGTCCGGGAGCTCGTTGATCGCAGCGAAGGGACATCAACACGGATTTAGAAGTGATGGACCAAATCTAAAAAAGGTTGTATTTTCATTCACTTCTCCTTGTAATGTCGATTACTTGTTTTGGTTACCCTAGTTTTCTAGTACGATTCGTAGTTGATTTCATAGCACCCCCTTGATTTTTTGTTGTGGCATATATGATGCTTGCAAACCCTAGGCTAGGTGCTAAGGAATCCCAACATTGTTGGCCATAGTTAAGGTCATACGTCACTAGGGGTAAAAATATTATCGGGAATTTCAAGTGTTGAAATTTTCAATAAGATTGCATACCTTCTGTGAGATAGTTGGATCCCGATACCCACTGCGAGTAAGAGTTGCTCTCGAGAGAGTTTTGCACATTACAATTAGCCGATCAAATTAGGTGTCTAGAAAGGTGTTAACGGGGTTACGCCCCATGGGAAAATGAGGTTTATTTTAATTAGGTCCGTGCGAAACGATGGGGAACCTCCCTCAAAGTACCGACACTGGCCTGGACGAAAGATTGGCGAACTTGTAGGGTGTAATTAATCCCGTCTAGTCTTACTTTTTAGGGTTTGAAGGAAGATTTGATAAAAACGGTGGGAGCCATTCTGATTAGATAAAATAATAACCAATCTGATCTTGCAAGAGCATACGCTGAGTATTTTCTTCTGTCTCTCACTCCTGGTAGTGACCATAACATGCCTAAATCAAGATAATAATATGAATGCATTGACCGAACCTGCTTATTATACTGTGCTGGGGAACATTGGTTCCGCTCTATCTTATAATTGTTATAAGTCCGAGCAGGAAATAGGGGAATACCAGGATTCCCATAGAACCCAATCGAGGAACAAGCATGTTGATGCATATTCCTCGGGTGTGTTCGTTACCAAGAACTGTTTCTCAGTATTCTCTACGTCCTAGGTATGAGATACCGGAACAGGATCCCACATATGTAAGAGTTACATGGGCTACTGAGAGTTAAAGAACTGGGATTGGGTGATATGTCTCTAAGTGTTAGAGAATGGTGCAATTGTTACAGCCAAATCAGTTGGCAGATATTACCTTATATTACCAAATGGTAAATACATTGATTCTGAACGAATGTTATTACATACTGAACCTGATATACAACATTACATCAGATTCTTTATTGAGTTAAAGAAGGATATAATTCTGTATTGGGGATAATGTTGTGAACATTTTCCTGAATCAAGAGTTGATTGTGTCAGGCATGTTATATAATAGCATATACGTTCTAAATCAAACTACAGTTCAAAGTATATAGAACACACACAAGAGGAGTAGTTCAAAAATGAACGAATCCTTCTTATGGCATTGTGGACTAGGTCATATTAATGCGACACAACTAGCTAAGTTACATAAGGATGGATATTTGAATTCGTTCGAATTTCTATATTATGATACTTCCCGGTCTTGTCTCAAGGGTTAAATGACCAATACTCCGTTTATTAAAAACAGAGAAAGAGTTAGTGAACTCTTGGGACGGATACACGATGATATATTCGGTCCTATGTCTACACATGCCAGGGTTGGTTCTTTGTACTTCATTAAATTTATCGACGATCTCTCAAGATTCAGACATGTGTTCCAGTTGAAACACAAGTCTGAAACTTTTGAGAAATTCAAGGAATATAAGCTTGAAGTTAACAACCAGACGGGTAAAAGTATTAAAGTCCTTCGATGAGATCAGGGAGGTTAATACTTGGGCATGGAGTTCCTGGATTATCAAAAAGAGAATGTGATTCTCTCTCAGCTTACTCCTTCGTATACACCACAGCACAACGGTGTATCGGGGCATAGGTATCGCACCCTATGAGATATGGTGCACTCTATCATGAATACTGCTGAGTTACCTGTTTCTTTTTTGTGTTATACACTTGAGAAGCTGCATACCTATTGAATGGGGTTCTATCCAAATCAGCGCCTACCACTCCATATGAGATATGGAATAGGAAGAGAACATCTCTTAAACGTGTTAAGATATGGGGTTGTCCGGCCTATGATGAAAGGCAAAATCTGGACAAGCTCGAGGCAAGGTCAGTTCTGTATAAATTTTTTGGATATCCCGATCATTCGCGAGGGTATATCTTTTACCAAACTGAGGAGCAAAAAGTGTTTTGTTTCTCAGCATGCCACCTTTTTAGAAAAGGAATTTCTTATGAAGAAATTAGTGGTCATGAGGTATAACTGGAAGGAGTTCCAGCAGCACAAAATAACAGCTGATGATTTGGTGAAACCAAAGGATTCAATAGTGTCCAACGAACCTGAGCCTCTTCACGAATCAGGTAGGGTTCCTCATCCACCTAAGAGATACTACGGTTTCTTCGGTGATGGTGGGAGCGAGGATTGCATCATTGTAGATGATGACCCAACTATGTTCAGGCAGGCCATCACGAGAAGGGACTCTATGAAATTGCTGGATTCTATGCGATCAAAGATGGAATCCATATACACCAACAAAGTATGACTTTGAATGTTGCACATAAAGGGATAAAATCCATCTGGAGCAAGTGGATCTTGAGAAGATTCTTGGTGTAAATGGAAAAGTTGAGACTTTCAAAGCTAGACTTGTAGTAAAAGGCCATCGTTAATAACCAGGTGTGGTTTATGATAAAACCTTTTCTCCAGTGGCTATGCTTAAGTCCATCAGGATTAAAGCACGGATCACAGAGTTGGAACATCTGTTTTGATGTGGCAGGCAAAGTGTTTGACGTCATCAAAAAGGTAGATGAATCTTGTATATACAAGAAGGTTGTGGAGAGTAAGGTTGTTCTCCACGTATTATACGTAGATGACATACTCTTGATAGGAAATGGTTTCCTATGCTACACTCGGTCAAGCTCCTCTTATCATGAGGATTCTCCAAGGAAGATCTGGATGATACCTACTATATCTTGTGGATTATGATCTATGGTGATAGATCTAAGTGGATGTTCGGAGTGTCCTAAATCCAGGTACATTAACACCATACTAAAGGGGTTTAGTATGGAGGATTCTAAGCGTGGTGGTTCGCCCACTTACTCAGGAATCACTCTCTCCAAAAAGATGTCTTCCAAGACTGATTTGGAGAGTGCTCGCGTGCAAGGGATACCCTATGCTTCGGTAGTAGGCCCTATCATGTATGCGATGTTATGTACCAGACTAGATGTAGCTAACTCACTAGGTGTAGTGATAAGGAATCAATCAGATCTTGGAAGATATCTTGGTAGGACATTCTTAAGTACTTGAGAAACACTAAAGAAATGTTCTTGGTGTTTGGTAATGGTGAACTCCAGTGGGAGTCCTTTACCAATTCCAGCGCCGAGAGTGATAAGGACGACTGAAAGTCAATCACAGGATTTGTCTTCACCCTCAGTAGAGGGACGGTATGTTGGAAGAGTTCCAAGCTATATACCATGGCAAACAAGACGATAAAGGCTGAATACATCGCTACCAACGATGCAGCCAAAGTGGTTGTCTGGACATTTCTTGTTCATGAGATGAACATGGTTCCTACCATTGATCGTCCAATAGCTGTTATTGAGACAACAATGGAGTTGTGGCTTTCTCCTAGGAATGCCGGTCCCATCAGCGATTCGGACATATTCTGAGGACAGCAACACCTAATCAGGGAGATGGTTGATCTGCAAGGGATCAAGGTAAGGAGAGTTGTCGCAACGGATAACACGGCGGATCCACTGACAGAGGCCTTTCTCTTGAGAGACTTTTATGGGGCGTTGAGTATGAGATAATACAACTAATGGCCTTAGTGCAAGTGGGAGATTGTTAGTTATATGTATCCCTAGAGGCCATTATTATACATGTGATGTATATTATAGTGGATGCTTGAACATGTATAGGGAGAACTTTCTTGCTCGACATGATAGTTTGCTATCTGGTTGCTCTTTATCTTAACATGTATACTTCTTGTCTCTCTATTACATGTTGATAAAGACCTTATGATGAGTACTTGACTACCAGGATTATGATGCAGATCATACTAGTGGGGCAAGGGTGGTCGGTAAGTACATACTTCAATTGTTCCTAGTCGTGGGAGTATCGAGACGGGGCATTGATATTCCAGAGTAGACTAGCATTTACGCTTCTCGACCCATATGATGGGCGATGGATTATCCCATATCCATTGGTGTTTGGCATCACAGATGGAATACGGGTGCTCAATGAAGACTGGGTACACTGAACGGACTCGCCGAGAACTTCTAGATGGTATTATACCTATCGTCAGATAGCAGTTCTCTGGTGACACTGGTACAGGTTAGTCTGTCGACCCGAGATCGTCATAGAGTCTTGTGTGTTCCCTTTGTGCTTTGATTTCCAGCTTTCCACGTTCAATAGATCGTGCAAAATGGTGGTTTTTGGGTACAGTCCCGATTCACATGGAGGCAATGAACGATAGGAGGGGATTTTGTCTCATCCGGTATTGGGGTTGATGTTGCGCTATGCTTGATTGGCCATAACTGAAAATCCCTGGCCAGGGTTGCTGAGATCTACTGGTATGTGTTATCATTAGTTTCTCGAACCGTTATAGACCTTGCATCGGCATGACTTATCAAGCTATTGGGGTCTGACGTTTACCACCCCTAGGTAGTGATATGCGACATATCTGACGAAGAGGCCGGACTGTATGGTAGTGTTACATATTGGATTCGCAGGAGTATGAGCAGGCTTGCTTGTTGATCTTCTGATCACTCAATACCCGGGTGGCCATTATATTTAGCAGACCGCTTGCAGCTTATGGGTGACTGATATGATCACCAGCTACTGCCGGCGTATTGACGTCTTTAGAATCCTACACAGAGGGTTCCTGGCTCAGGCGAAACGAAGTAGGAGCACAGATGTGATATGTGCGGGACAGAGATTAATACGCGCATGTGATACCATATTCTATTTTCGCGATATGTGATATCGATCGGTTATATGTGATATAGCCGGGTTATCGGATCAAGTGTTGATTCGATAAGTTGATACGTCACTACTACAAATAGGGGTTTCCCCTACGGATTTATCCGTAGGGGCAAGAAATTACCCTGTATGTGCAAAGGCCGTAGGTGCAAGTCAAAGCCTTGAACTTGCCCCTACGGACTAAAAATTGCCCCTACAGAGTTATGTGTAGGTCCAGTTGTCCCTATGGATTCGGCCGTAGGGACAAAAAATTTATTTTATTTACGGTTTTATAAAATAGATTTGGTGTACCTACGGACTTATCCGTAGGGCCAAGTAGTGACCCCTACGGATAAGTGCCTAAGTATATATCCGTAGGGGCAAAATATCAGGATACCTGATATTTTGCCTCTACGGATACCTATGTAGGATTCCTTATCACTACACCTAGTAGGTATCATCCAGATCATCCTTGGAGAATCCTCGTGATAAGAGGAGCTTGACCGAGTGTGGTGGTTCGCCCACTTACTCAGGAATCACTCTCTCCAAAAAGATGTCTTCCAAGACTGATTTGGAGAGAGCTCGCGTGTAAGGGATACCCTATGCTTCGGTAGTAGGCCCTATCATGTATGCGTTGTTATGTACCAGACTAGATGTAGCTAACTCACTAGGTGTAGTGATAAGGAATCAATCAGATCTTGGAAGATAGCTTGGTAGGACATTCTTAAGTACTTGAGAACCACTAAAGAAATGTTCTTGGTTTTTGGTAACAGTGAACTCCAGTGGGAGTCCTTTACCAATTCCAGCGCCAAGAGTGATAAGGACGACTGAAAGTCGGTCATAGGCTTTATCTTCACCCTCGGTAGAAGGACGGTATGTTGGAAGAGTTCCAAGCTATATACCTTGGCAAACAAGACGATAAATGCTAAATGCATCGCTATCAACGATGCAGCCAAAGTGGTTGTCTGGACATTTCTTGTTCATGAGATGAACATGGTTTCTACCATTGATCGTCTAATAAATGTTATTGAGACAACAATGGAGTTGTGGCTTTCTCCTAGGAACGTCGGTCCCATCAGCGATTCACACATATTCTGAGGACAGCAACACCTGATCAGGGAGATGGTTGATCTCCAAGGGATCAAGGAATGGGGAGTTGACGAGAAGGATAACACGGCGGATCCACTGACAGAGGACTTTCCCTAGAGAGACTTTTATGGGGCGTTGAGTATGAGATAATACAACTAATGGCCTTAGTGCAAGTGGGAGATTGTTAGTTATATGTATTCCCTAGAGGCCATTATTATACATGTGATGTATATTATAGTGGATGCTTGAACATGTATAGGGAGAACTTTCTTGCTCGACATGATAGTATGTTATCTGGTTGCGCTTTATCTTAACATGTATACTTATTGTCTCTCTATTACATGATGATAAAGACCTTATGATGAGTACTTGACTACCAGGGTTATGATGCAGATCATACTAGTGGGGCAAGGATGGTCGGTAAGTACATCCTTCAATTGTTCCTAGTCGTGGGAGTATCGAGACGGGGCATCGATATTCCAGAGTAGACTAGTGTTTACGCTTCTCGACCCATATGATGGACGATGGATGATCCAATATGAATTAGTGTTTGACATCAGAGATGTTATACGGGTGCTCAGTGGAGACTGGGTACACTGAACGGACTCGCCGAGAACTCTTAGATGGTATTATACCTATCGTCAGATAGCAGTTCTCTGGTGACACTGGTACAGGTTAGTCTGTCGACCCGAGATCGTCAAAGAGTCTTGTGTGATTCCCATTGTGCTTTGATTTCCACCACACCACGTTCAAGAGATCGTGCAAAACGGTGGTTTTTGGGTACAGTCCCGAGTCACATGGAGGCAATGAGCGATAGGAGGGGATTTCGTCTCATCCGGTATAGGGGTTGATGTTGCGCTATGCTTGATTGGCCATAACTTGAAATCCCTGGCCTGGGTTGCTGAGATCTACTGGTAAGTGTTATCATTAGTTTCTCGAACCGTTATGGACCTTGCATCGGCATGACTTATCAAGGTATTGGGGTCTGACGTTTACCACCCCCAGGTAGTGATATGCGAAATATCTGACGAAGAGACCGGACTGTATGGTAGTGTTACTTATTGGATTCGCAGGAGTATGAGCAGGCTTGCTTATTGATCTTCTGATCGCTCAATACCCGGGTGGCCGTTACATTTAGTAGACCGCTTGCAGCTTATGGGTGACTGATATGATCACCACCTACTGCCGGGGTATTGAGGAGTCTTTAGAGTCCTACACAGAGGGTTCCTGGCTCAGGCGAAACGAAGTAGGAGCGCATATGTGATATGTGCAGGACAGAGATTAATACGCGTATATGATACCATATTCTATTCTCGCGATATGTGATATCGATCGGTTATATGTGATATAGCCGGGTTATCGGATCAAGTGTTGATTCAATAAGTTGATACACATATAATATTAGTCGGTTATATATAATATAGCCAGATTATTAAATCAAGTGTTGATTTAGTAATTTAATATATAATTATTTATTTGATATATTATCTTACATTAACTAATATTAGCTCACTTAAGATTTCTTTTTCTCACTAGTGTACACTTAGTATATATGTGATATATATTAATGTACATCTTTTGTATCATGCTTGATGCCACATTCTACATGGGTGTATGAGACTCACACCATGCTTATAATAATGTAAGGTTGTGTTTATTTAAAGTAAATCAAATTAGTTGGAAATTAGTCACATGGTTGAAGTTTGTGGAACCAGTGAACAAGTCCACTAATTTTGTTTTACTTCAAGATATTTATTAACCTAACCATTATTGTTTAGCCATGGTTTAGTCTCTACAAGACTTAGTATATGATATTAACTCACCCATGGTTGCCATTCTACACTTGAACTTTTCCATGGTTGCTTTTCTTCATCTCCTTCCTCTAGCTCTCTTGCAATTTAGGAGGAGTAGAAAATGAGTGAGAAAAATATTTCTAAAGTGAGCAAAATTCCTACTTCTTCATTCTCTACTAGATTAACCATTTAGTTTAGGGCGTTTGCTTCACTAATCCCATATTAGTGAAGAGATAGCTTGAGTTGGTGTCTCAACAACGTAAATCATCTTCGGCCTCGAAGACTTCAAGAAAGCTTATTCCTTTCATCTTGTGGAGCCTTTCTAGAGTCCAGGAGTTCACTACTTGGAGTAAAGGGACTACTGCACGGAGCTATTAAAGTGGAGGACCGGTCTATAAAGGTTGTATACCTTGTTCACTTAGTTGTAAAGTTGTTTACATTCTAGTTCCGTCTAATTCTCAAGTTAAGATTCTAGGTTAGGGTTCTTTAGTGCGCCAATTTTTTAAAAACGGCATGGTCGATGCCTCCCGAAACCCAGCGGCGGCCCTAGGGAACCCAGCATCGTCGTCGGCATCGGGGGTGCGACCATCTACTAATGTTCCCGACGAGTATTCGATCATTTTATCGGGAATCCTGTTGAATTACCCGACTAGTTATTGAAAAGAGTTTTCAATTCGAGACTAAAATGCAGGGTTTATAGGGTTAGACATGAAATTCAGAATATGAGATATTCCGGGTTTATGATGTCTAAGCAATATGCGGATTCTAATTATTGTAGTGTTTCATTTCTTTTCTGCGACCGTAAGTGTAATATGTGGTGTATCCCCCATCTCGTTGCTATACATCAACGACATTTGGGATACGCATATTTACTTATGTTGATGACATGTGATGTTATGTGTTGCTGTGATATGTTATATTGGATCGTCGTGAATGAATAGCCGGGGTTTTTTACCTGAGATGAGAGTTTTTATATTTTCATTCATGTAATAAAATTTGTATGTAATATTCTTTTATTGGGACACTTCCAGGTTGAGGATGTTGTCACCATTGATGTATATTATTTACTTTTCTGCATTAGGATAGACCCAATACGGGGAGCACAAGTAACCAGGTTCTAGAGTCCAGTGGGAGACCATCTCGAGGAGACGAGACCGTGTCTCCTAACTCTAGAATTGACAGGGTCATTTGCTGCTCTCGTAGGAGTCTAAGGATGTAGCTTTGGCTATTTATCATGACCGTGGAATCCGTGTTTTTCATTACTGGCTTAATTTAAAACATGAACCTCCTAGGATATCCTATATTTCATATGTTTATTTCTGCTGCCTGAGTTCTGTGATGTGATCATATAACTGCGTGAGACGAATGCTATATATATATATATATATATGATATATAATAAATGTTGCTCATGTTTTGCACCCGCGCTAGTCTTGCCTCCGCTCTATTGTTAGTTAAGTAACCTAACGGTGCATAACGGGGCCCTATAGCGGATGCGAGTGGCGTAAGCGTACGTCCTATTTTCATTTCTTCTTTGATATTTAGAAACATAAATGATGGGACTTCATTAATGAGATTAATGAAAAGAAAAGAATCCTAAAGATGTTGTAGAATCAAATTTTTCAAAAAGGCAGCTCTAGTTTTTTCTATGCATAGCGGATTCCTTTATGAATATCCAGCACCTTATTCGATTAATAAAGAACCTAGATCCCTTCACTAGGAGTGACCTCTTTAGCAAAACTGGCAAATGCTACAACCCACTAGGTTTGTTTTGAAAATTACTCAATTTTAAAAGCTGAGCTTAAACCACTACTTTTCAAATCACTAGATTTACAACAATATCAATTTCATTACGTCAAAGGTTTTATTCAAAACCAGTCATAGCCCTCCGTCATTTCAAATAAGTGCTATTTAGTATTCATTCTATGTTTGTTGACCTTGTGAAGGCGTAGTGTACGGTAGCTTATTAGTGCTTATCTGCCGCATATGATGCGATTGGATTAGGGTAGTCGTACAGCTTTGTTGGCCTTGTTAAGGGTCGTACGGGTGGGTTTAATTCAATCATGAAATGACAAGTTGAACTTGACTAACGCTTATGATTTGTTGACCTTGTTAAGGTCATAAGTTGCTAGGGGTAAAACAGATATTGGGAATTTCAGGTGTTGAAATTTGCAATGAGAGTGCATAATTTCTATGAAATAGTTGGATCCCGGTATCTTCTGCGAGTAAGTGTTACTTCTGGAAGAGTTTTAGACTTTACAATTTGCTGAACCGGTAGGTGTCTGAGAAAGGTGTTAACGGGGTTATGACCCTGCGGAAACGAGCTTATTTAATTAGTTCCATACGAATGCATGGGCAGACTCCCTCGGAGTACCAATACCTGCCTGGCCGACCGATTGGCGAACATGTAGGGTGTAATTAATCCCGGCTAATCTTACCTTTTAAGGTTTGAAGAAAGATTTGATTAAAACAATAGGAGCCATCCTGATTAGATAAGGTAATAAACAATCTAATTTGCAAGAGTGCATGCTAAAGTAATTTCTTATCTCTCTATCTAGGTAGCGACCATGATACGCCTTAATCAAGATAATAATATGGATGTATTGACCGAACCCGCTTATTATACTGAGCTAGGGAATGTTGGTTCCGCTTTTTCTTATGATTGTCATAAGTCTGAGCAAGGAATAGGAGAATATCAGGATTCCCATCCAACCCATACGAAGAATGAGCATGCTGATGTATCTTCTTCGGTTGTGTTCGTTACCGAGAACTGTTTCTCAGTATGCTCTACGTCCTGGGTATTGGATACCGAATCAGGATCCCATGTTTGTAATTTGTTACATGGGTTAAGAAAAGGTAGAGAACTGGGAAAGGGTGATATGTCCCTCAAAGTAGGGAATGAAGCAATTGTTGCAGCCAAAGCAGTTGGCGAATATCACCTAGTATTACCAAATGGTAATACATTGATTCTGAATGACTGTTATTTCGTACCAAAAATGATGTGGAATATTATATCAGTTTCTTTATTACATAAAGAAGGATATAACTTTGTATTGGAGGAAAATGTTATGAGCATTTTCCTAAATCAAGTGTTGATTGGGTTTGGTACGTTGTGTAACGGTATATACGTTCTAAATCAAACTACAATTCTAAACATACAGAACACACACAAGAGGGAAAGTTCAGAAATTAACGAAGCCTTTTTATGGCATTGTAGACTTGGTCATATAAATGCGACAAGAGAAGCAAAGTTTCATAAAGACGGATATTTGAACCCGTTTGAATTTACATCTTATGAAACTTTCCATTCATGTCTCAATGGCAAGATGACCAAAACTCTGTTTACGGGAAACGGAGAAAAAGCGACTGAACTCTTGGGACTGATACATAGTGATGTATATGGTCCTATGTCTACACATGCCAGGAATTGTTCCTCATACTTTATTACATTCACCAATGATCTCTCAAGATTCGGACATGTGTTCTTGTTGAAACACAAATCTGAAGCTTTTGAGAAATTCAAGGAATATAAGTACGAAGTTGAGAACTAGACGGTTAAAAGTAGGAAAGTCCTTCGATTTGATCGAGGAGGATAATACTTGAGCACGGAATTCCGAGACTATTTAAAAGAGAATGGTATTCTCTCTCAGCTTACTCCTCCATATACACCATAGCATAATAGAGTATCGAAGCAGAGGAATTGCACCCTATTAGATATGGTGCGCTCTATGATGCGTATTGCTGAGGTACCTATTTCCTTTTGAGGTTATGCAATTGAGACAACTGCATACCTGTTGAATAGGGTTACGACCAAATCAGTGCCTACCACTCCATATGAGATATGGAAGAGGAAGAGATCATGTTTTAATTTCATTAAGATATGGGGTTGTCCGGCTTATGTTAAAATGCAAAATTCGGACAAGCTCGAGGCAATGTCTGTTCTGCGTAAGTTTATTGGATATCCTAAACACTCATGAGGGTATATCTTCTACCATACCGAGAAACAGAAGGTGTTTATTTCTCGGAATGCCACCTTTTTAGAAAGAAATTTCTTGTGAAAGAAATTAGTGGTAATGAGGTAGAGCTTGAAGAAATTCTAGCTACAGAAACTATAACTGATGATTTGGTAGAACCGGAGGATTCAATAGTACCTGACGAACTTCAGGCACTCCACAGATCTAGTAGGGTTCCTTATCCACCTAAGAGATACTAAGGTTTTCTCATAGACGGTGGGAGCGAGGATTGCATTATGGAAGATGATGACCTAACTAGTTTCGAGCAGGCCATCACAAGTGGAGACTCTGTGAAATGGTTGGATGCTATGCGATCTGAGATGGAATCCATGTACACCAACAAAGTATAGACTTTGGATGTTGCACCTAAAGGGGTAAAATCCATTGGGAGCAAGTGAATCTTTAAGAAGAAACTTGGTGTAGATGGAAAGGTTGAGACTTTCAAAGCTAGGCTTGTTGCTAAAAGTTTTCGTCAACAACCAGGTGTCGATTATGATGAAACCTTTTCTCCAGTGGCTATGCTTAAGTCCATCAGGATACTACTTGCCACTGCTTCATACCATGACTATGAAATCTGGCAAATGGACGTCAAGAACATTTTTCTAAATAGTGATTTAGAAGAGAGCGTGTACATGACACAACCAGAAGGCTTCGTAGACAGTGGGAGCAGCGGAAAGGTATGCAAGCTGCTTAAATTAATTTACGGATTAAAGCAGGTATCGCGGAGTTGGAACATCTGTTTTCATGTTGCAGTCAAAGAGTTTGACTTCATAAAAAACGTAGATGAACCTTATATATACAAAAAGGTTGTAGAGAGTAAGGTTGTGTAACATTTCAGAAAAATAAAATCTTATTTTTGGGAAATTTTATAATTAAATATTAAATATAATGAATATTTTAATATTGTGGTATAATTAAATACCGATAAATATGGAAAATTTGAAAAATTTTGGAAATTACTGAAATGAGGGTGGTTTATGAGATTCATGTAAATTATGAAAGTTTATGATTTATTTGATACTATTTTAGTGTTAATCGCGATTAAAAATCGCTAATCGAGGTTTAAGCGTGTTTTGTGCAAAACATGCACCATATCATTTTTACACTTGTGTTACATTTTCCTACATGCTTTCTCTTTTATCATGCATGGTTTGGGTTTATCTTGAGAGAAGAAAAGAAAGAAAAGCAAAAAGAAAAGAATATAAAATGTTGCATAGTGAAAGGTATGGGCAAGAGAGAGAAGGAGAAGGTGAGGGGGTCAAACTTGGTCTTGGTCTTTATTTCATTCACCATCTTCATCTTTATCCTCTCCCTCTTCAGCCCCATGGCAGCACCTTCCTCCTCCTCCACTACAACCCCCAAAACTCCATTAAAAACTATTCCAAAGTCCCTCCCCACTTCACAAAAAGGGTTCGCAAGCTCACAAGCTACACTTTGGACCAAGAAAGTTTGTGTTTTGGTGTTGTAGGGGGATTCATGAGTGCCAAATGAGATAACCTTTTCACAATTAGTGTAGTATTTCAAGTGCTTTAGCCTCTTTTCAAGTTTGTTTTCGTTTTGGCGAAGTTTAGTGAATTTTGGGAAATTCTAAAGCTGGTTAGGGTTAATTTGAGTTGTGGTTGTGCAATTGAACTCTTGTGGTGATCTTAAACCCCCCAATTACCAGAAACTCAGACCTAACAAACCTAAAAACCAAAATACGGAAAAACAGAACTTAATATGTCGATTTGTGAGGTATTGGTGTGTGCAGAGAAATATGGGATTACCTGGGTTGATTACGAGATGAGCAAACAATACAAGAGGACTAGAATTGACCCTAGGAACCCCCTGTAGCAAAACGAACCCCACTGAAGCATGCAGGGCCGGCGAGCTTGGATTTCTGGGGATGGGACTGGGCCACTTGGTGAGGGGTAGGGTCCAGGTTTCTTCAGTAGGTCACATACATCCTATATATCACCCTAGTGTTGTTTTGGAACATTGTTTTCACCCTAGACAAAATCTGGGACTATTTCTTTGTGTTGCAGCTTTGATTCGAGTTATGGTTTTGCGTATTTTAAATTCCGAATTTTAGTATTTGTGCTTTATCTCGATCACGTGACGTTTGTACGTCTATATTGAGTGATATCGGGTTGATTTGCGGGAGTAGACCATAGGTTTTGACCTATGTGAGTTTCGCGTGTCGTTTTGGTTTCGATTTGGTTTTAATGCGATACAATACGTTGTGACATGTAGGTACCACCATGTAGACTTCGAGACGACAAGAAAGCGCGTGGCGACGTCGGTATCGACAAACGAAGATCTAGGTGAGTAGATTATATCTACGGAGGAAGTCGGGTGGATGGCGTATAGCACCCCCGCAGTTCGTAATATAGTGTATGGTATATATATATTATATAGATATAATTATATGTTATTATGAAGTTAAGATTATCTAGATAGACTTTGGGAATCATGGATAATTTTAGTATTATTGGATGATGGTGTCGCTAGTTAGTTTAGTCGCGAGCCCTAGAATAAGGTTTACACCCGCACGCACACATATGCTTACTTTGTTATACATGTGCGTATATGGGGATACGTATATATATATATACACACACATAGGTATGGGACTATGTATATATATACGTATACCTACACATGGATGATGAGGATTGTACATGGTATTTGGAGATGAGTCGATGAGATTGGGCATGGTGCCATGAGATTGGTAATATGATGTGGTCCGTATTAGGAGATACGACGTAAGATTTTAGCGGGCCTTTAGGCGTGTGTTTTCATACACGCATATATATGCTGATGGTACCAGTTTGTACTAGACTTAGATCAGTACCCCAGTTCATAAGATATGAGGATAAGGATACCAGATAAATGATGAGATGAGTGTGATATTTCGACCCGTACCCAGATTGGGATGCCGTACGACGGATTTACGTACAAGCTATATATTGATGATAGATCCGCACTCTTGACTCGAGGATGTCATATTGTATTTTGTATCGTATGTGATACTATTAAGGTGGGATCACCGACTATTATATTTATATGTATATCGACTCAGATTTAGGTGGTTTCCCTTACCCTTTCGGTTAGATTGTTCGTTTAGTTCTGTAGTTACTTGTAGATGTTAGACTAGACTCGAGTCATACCTATTTCAAAACTAACGAATCTTGAGGTATTTTAAAGTCAGGCCAAGGGATTCTACGGATATTTTCAAAAGACGCATCTTTTCTTAAAAACACCGTAGCCCTTATTTTTCTAAACACCATGATTCATGTTATTTCAAATGGCAAAACTGTATGACATATATATATTGATGTAGATTCTTCACTGTTGTGTTTATTATTCATTTTCCGCATATTCTTGCTATTCGCATCGCATTGCATGTTTAAATGTGTTTATTGTTATATTAAACCCATGCTGTCAGGACACCAGCACCATTATCGATGATGCGTATATTCCACGTACACCTGTTTGCTGGCTCACACACTTCATCATCGATAATTGCCATGTCACTACACAGTAGGACTGTTGCATCAGGATATGACTCCTTGCATGACATACTTGCGTACATACATATTGTACAATCATACCTGTGTACATACATATTGTACACTCATACTTGCGTACATACATATTCTACACTCATACTTACATACATATTTGCACATACATAGATGATTCTGGCTTGATTTTGGAGATTTGGGAACCGTAAGATATAATTTAAAACTGGATTCATATTAAAAGAGCGGTTTTCCCTCGATATGTGCATATCACTGTTCTATGTTGTATGATATACGGATATGCTTACATTTCTGTTATATGTCGTATACATCATGCTATATGATTATACGCATTGAGATATGTTGTTTTCATGAGATTTCTGGTTTTGGGAACCGTGGTTATTTCAAAGGAGAGTTTGTATTGTTTTAAATACCCGGTTACCCTTGATATGATATTTCAGTGCGTCCACCATGTGTTTTCTCGGTTCTGAGAGTGGCATGTGAAACCCGATTCGAGGAGCGGTAGGCACCGTCTGCGGGTACAGGGTGGACCAGGTGAGGTACCCCGGGACAAGAAGACTCGTATTGTTAGACGGTGAGCCTGGCAGGGGAGTACTACCTAATGGTGATAGTATTTGGACTCGGCGGTTATCCGGAGAATACCGACCGGAGTAGTGAGATGGATATGAAGGCCGACCAGGGTGTGCGGCGCCAGAGATATATGAGGATTTACGTGCCGATGCTGGGCACAGGTTTCATGATGTTTTTGAGTTTTGATGCTGGACACTCAGGTTCTATGATTTTGATGTGTCGCGTAGGACACACGTTGATTTATATCTTCATACTTTCATGCATATGCTTTTATTGTTAGTTATATATATGCCCTAGAGGCCATTGTTGTTCATATGATGTATATTATAGTGGATTCTTGGATATATATAGAGAGGACTTTCTTGCTCGATATGATAGTATGCTATCTGGTTTCACTTTATCTTAACATGTTAACAAATACTGTTTTGTGATCATGTGTTGATAAAGCCCTTAGGATATATACTCGACTGCTAGGACTATGATGAGATCATACTAGTGGGGCCAGGGTAGTCAACGAGTACATCCTATAATTGTTCCTAGTCGAGGGTGTATCGAGACAGGGCATTGATACTCCAGAGTAGACTAGCGTACATGCATCTTGACCCATATGATGGGCGATGGATGATCCTATATCCATTGGTGTTGGACATCAAAGATGGTATACGGGTGCTCAGTGGAGACTGGGTACACTGAACGGATTCGTTGAGAACTCCTGGTTGGTATTATACCTATCATCAGATAGCAGTTCTCCGGTGACACTGGTACAGGTTAGTCTGTAGACCCGAGATCGTTATAGAGTTTTGTGTGATTCCCATTGTGCTTTGATTTCCACCTTAGCACGTCCAAGAGGGCATGCAAAACGGTGGCGTTTGGGTGCAGTCCCGAATCACATAGAGGCAATGAGTGATAGGAGGGGTTTCGTCTCTCCCGGTATAGGGAGTTGATGTTGTGCTGTGTTCGATTGGCTATAACTGGAAGTCCATGGCCAGGGCTGATATGGATATTTACTAGTAAGAGTTATCAGTAGTTTCTCGACCCGTTATGAGCCTTACATCGACATGACTTATCGGTTACTGAGGTCTGACGTTTACCACCCCTAGACTAGATATGCAACATATCAGACGAAGAGATCAGACTGTACGGGAGTGTTACTGATTGGATTTGCACGAGAACGTACAGGCTTGCTTGTTGATCTTCTAATTTCTCAATACACGGGTGGCTGTTACATTTAGCTGACCGCTTGCAGCTTGTGGGTGTTTGATATGATCATTACCGGTTGTCGGCGTATTGACGATTCTTCAGAGTCCCACACAGAAATTTCCTAGCTCAGGCAAAATGGAGTAGGGGCACATATGCGATATGTGCGAGACCGAGAATAATACGATATGAGACACCGTATTCTATTCTCATGATATGTGATATCGGCCGGGTATATGTGATCTAACCGGGTCATCGGTTCAAGTGTTGATTAGATGAATTGGTACATGTTATATTAGTCGGTTATATGCACTATAGCCGGATTGTCGGATCAAATGTTGATTCGATAATTTAATGTATAATTATATATGTGATACATTACATTACGTTAACTAATATAAGCTCGCTTTATTAATTCATTTTCTCACTGGATAATACATTGATGTATATGCGATATATGTTAATTGTATTATTTTCTTTTGTTACAAAATATATTGTATATGTGATATATAATATTGTAACAAGTTAGGTTTACAAATGCAACATGGTTGTTAAGTTTAAACAATGTTAGGTTTTGGATTTGGGTTAGCTTTTGGGTTAGCTTTTTCATGAAGCTTCATGAACCTTTCCTTTTTGTTTTCTAGCTTGATATTTTGTGAAGATATTTTGTTAACCCAACCCAAACCCTTAACTATATTTTATTCTCTACAAGAGTTAATGCCTTCATTTATTAACTCATGGTTGTTATTTGTAACCAAAACAATAATTCATTATTCATCACAAAAGCTTTCTTCTTCTACTTCCTCCTCAAAAAAGATTTCTAGCTTTTTGTGAAGTGATGATTTAAAGTGAGAAATTGAAAACAAAAGCGAGCAAAATTCCTACTTCATCATCCTCATCTATTCTAGCCACTTAGATTAGGGTATTCACTTCATTAATACTTGATTAGAGAAGTGAGAGCTTGAGTTTGAGATTCTTCAAGGTAGATCATCTTCGAAAAGGAAGACTTCTAGCAAGCATGGATCATTCGACTTATGGAGCCTCTCTAGAGTTCGGGAGTTCATGGATCGTGGCGAAGGGACTACTACTCGGTGCTTATGAAGCGAAGAAACGGACAACAAAGGTTGTAATCTCTCTCTCTTAGATGTAAAGTTGTTTACATGCATGTTAACCCTAATTCTCTAGTTAAGATCATGGTTAGGGTTTGTTTAGCACCCCAAAAATTTTAAAGTAACATGATTGATGCTTGCCAAAACCTTCACAAGGTGCTAAGCTAACCCTTCAATGGTATCAGAGACAAGCTAGAGCATTAGGCGTTGTGTAGACGAAGTTAGAAGTCCGATCGAACCCTGAAACACCGAGAATTGACCCCTTGCTGGAAATTTTTTCAAAAGTTGAAATTTTTCATATTAAAAATACTCAGAAAATCAGGCAGGGAATTTTATTGACCCACCTGAAGAAAGAGTCCCTAATTCACTACAGTGACCGCGTAACCGCGACCAAAACCTGGTTTTGGCGGTGTTTCCGCGGCGCCACTGTAGAGGCTTGGGACGGGCACTTCAGCGATGGTCCATAGGTGTTGGGGCATGCTACTGGGAATTTTTATTTTCTGCTTAAGTGTTGAGCTCACTGGGGTATTTTGGGAATTCGTTGTGTCTGTCGAATTATCTAACTTCGCCTAGTTATCTGTGATGTTTATGTGTTGCTGTGATATGTTATATTAGATCATTGCGTATTGAATAGCCGGTGGTTTTATGTGAAATGAGAGTTTTCTTTTTCATTCATGCAAACTTCATTTGTATGTAATATTCTTTTATTGGGACACTTCCGGGTTGAGGATGATGTCACCGTTGTATATTATTTACTTTTCCGCTTTGTGATAGACCTAAGTCGGAGAGCACAAGTAACCGGGTTCTAGGGTCCAATGGGAGGCCATCTCGAGGAGTCGAGACCAGGTCACCTAACCCTAGAATTTGGAGGGTTACATGCCGCTCTTGTAGGGGTCTTGGGATGTGAGTTTGGCTTAAAACACGGATGTCCTAGTTTATCCAATATTTCATAGTTTGACTTCTGCTGCAAAGTTCTGTGATGAGATCATATTACTGCCTGAGACGATTGCTTATACTATATGTTGATATATAAATATTGCTGCTTTCGTTTCTTATGTGATGCTTAGGAAGCATAAATGATGGGTTTTATTAATGAGATTAATAAAAGAAAAGAAACCTAAAAGATATTGTAGAATCAAATTTTCAAAAAGGGTAGCTACAGTTTTTGCTTTGCATAGCGGTATTCCTTGAAGAATATCCAACACCTTATTCGATAAGGAAAGAGCCGAGATCCCTTCACCGGGAGTGAGATCTTTAGCAAAACTGGCAGATGCTACAAACTCACGGTTTAGTTTTTAATTGCTTCTATAGTTCTTGCTTTGCACAGCGGTATTTATGAAATATCATGTACCTTATTCGATGAGGAAAGAGCCAAAATCCCATCACCGGGAGTGACCTCTTTAGCAAAACAAGAAAAACCTCAAAAACACTCATTTTCAAAATTACTTGTTTCTACAACGATATCAAGTTCATTACGTAAAAGGTTTTCTGAAAAACCTGTCGTAGCCTTCCGTCATTTCAGATAAATCCTACTTAGTATTCGTGCTGCATTTGTTGACCTTTTCAAGGCACAGTGTACGGTAGCTAATTAGTGTTTATCTGCTAAAATATGAGATGTGATTGGATTAGGGTATTCGTACGGCCTTGTTAACCGTGTCAAGGGTCATGCGGGTGGGTTTAATTCAATTGTGAAATGACGGGTTGAACTTGACTTGCGATTTATGGTTTGTTGACCTTGTCAAGGTCATAGATCGCTAGGGGCAGAATATTATTGGGAATTTCAAATGTTGAAATTTGCAATGAGATTGCGTACCTTTTTAAGATAGATGAATCCCGATACCCACTGCGAGTAAGAGTTACTCCTGGGAGAATTTTACACAGGACAATTAGCCGATCAAGTAGGTGTCTAGAAAGGTGTTAACGGGGTTATCCCTTTGGGAAAACGAGGTTTATTTTAATTAGGTCCGTGCGAAAGCACGGGGATCCTCCCTCAAAGTACCAACACTGATCTGGCTGAAAGATTGGGGAACTTGTAAGGTGTAATTAATCCCGGCTAATCTTACCTTTTATGGTTTGAAGGAAGATTTGATGAAAACAGTGAGAGCCATCCTGATTAGATAAGATAATAACCAATCTAATCTTGCAAGAGCGCACGCTAAAGTGTTTTTCTTCTCTCTCTCTCCAGGTAGCGACCATGTCAGCCCTTAATTCAGATAATAATATAGATGTATTGACCGAACCCGCTTGTTATACTGAGCAGGGGAACGTTGGTCCCGTTCTTTCTTATAAATGTTATAAGACTGAGCAGGGAATAGCTGAATATCCGGATTCTCATGCAGCCCAAATGAAGAATAAGCATGTTGATGCATCTTCTTCAGGTGTGTTAGTTATCGAGAACTGTTTCTCAGTTCACTCTACATTCTGGGTATTAGATACCGGATCGGGATCCCAAATATGAAATATGTTACATGGACTACGAAAAGGTAGGGAACTGGGAGAGGGAGATCATTCCGTAAGAGTAGGGAATGGTGCAGATATTGCAGCCAAAGCAGTTGGCGAATATCACTTTGTATTACCAAGCGGTAATACATTGATTCTGAACGAAAGCTATTATATACCGAACATGATATGCAACATTATATCAGTTTCTTTATTAAGTAAAGAGGGATATAGCTTTGTAGTACAGGATTATGTTATGAACATCTTCCTAGATCAAAAGTTTATTGGATAAGGCTCGTTTAATAATGGCATATACGTTCTAAATCAAACAACAATCCTTAATGTACAAAACACACATAAGAGGAAGAGTTCAGAAATGAACGAATCTTTCTTGTGGCATTCAGTGCGACACGACTAGCTAAGTTACATAAGGATGGATATTTGGATCCGTTCGAATTATCATCTTATGAAACTTGCCATTCATGTCTCAAAGGCAAAATGACCAAAACTCCATTTAGTGGACACGGAGAAAGAGTTACGGAACTCTTGGTACTGATACATAGTGATGTATGTGGTCCTATGTCTATACATGACAGGAATGGTTTCTCGTACTTCATTACATTCACTGACGATCTCTCAAGATACGGACATGTGTTCCTGTTGAAACACAAGTCTGATGCTTTTGAGAAATTCAAAGAATATAAGTACGAAGTTGAAAACCAAACGGGTAAAAGTATTAAGATCCTTCGATCTGATCGAGGAGGAGAATACTTGAGCATGTAAGTCCATGCTACCTCTCCCGGTACTTACGGGCTTGCGGAATTTGGTGAAAAACGATTTTTCAAGAGGCGGTAACATGGACTTGTAGGGTTCCTAGGCACACTAATTAGGTCTCACAAGGCATCAACCATGGCTAATTCAAGAATTTCCTTGTGCTTACAAACCCTAATACGGATCGTTAACTAGAAAAACTAGGCGATGCAAGCAAGTAAACGGAAATATAGCTAAAGGGATGGGGCTAAAACCTTTGTAGATCCGGTGCTCCACCTCCTAGGCTCCGTGATGAAGTCCCCTTGCTGTCCAAATCGGATTCCGGACTCAAGCATCGGCTTCATCGAAGAAATGGGCGGGCTTGGTCGTCGGCTTCGATGCCGAAGATGATCTACGTCGAGGCATCACTAGATCAAGCTCCACCTTCACAAAGCCATGAAAACTTGTGAAGGAAAGACCCTATACTACTTGGCAAGAGGTAGAGGATGAAGAAATAGGAGGTGGGTTCACTTTAGAATTGGATTTCTCACTCATATGCTCAACTTGCCATTGATGAAGACAAGCTTCTTCATTTTTTTGAAGATGAAGAAGAAGAAGAAGATAATATAATAGAAAATATGATAAGTATATTTAAAAAAAGGAAAACAATATGATACTTATCATAATTCAACCATGGTTTAGTGTAGAAATTTAACTAAGGTTAGATGAATGGTTAGGGTTAGACATGAGACAAGAATGGTGGACTTGTTCAAAGCTTCAAGAAGCTTCAACAAAAAAACAAACTAAGCCACCATTTCTTTTTCTCTTTATATTTTCCAAAACAATAATAAATGGATAAATAAATAAGAGAAAAGAAACCCTAACCATTCACTAAACATGGTTTAATCTTTACACAAACCCAAATGACCAAGTATCATCAAACATGATACAATCTTGTGCACAAAAATATATCATATACACAATGTGCACTTCAAGTGAGAAAATCCTTTTAAAGTGAACCAATACTAGTTAATGCAAAGTAATATATCAAATATATAATTATGCATTAAATCATTAAATCAATATTTGATTTAACGATCCGGTCATATCGCATATAACCGACTAATATCTAATGTATCATCTTATCGAAACAATCCTTGATTCGATAACTAGGTTATATCGCATACAACCTTTCGACACATTCATCGCGAGAATGGAATACGGTATCACATACACGCATTATTCTCGGTCCCGCACATATCTCATATGCGCTCCTATTTCGTTTCGCTTGAGCCAGGAAACCTCTGTGTAGGACTCTAAAGACTCGTCAATACGCCGGTAGCAGATGATGATCATATCAAGCACCCACAAGCCGCAAGCGGTCTGCTAAACGTAACAGCCACCCGGGTATTGAGCGATCAGAAGATCGACGAGCAAGCCCGCTCACACTCCTGTGAATCCAACCAGTAACACTTACCGTACAGTCCGGTCTGTTCGTCTGATATGTCGCATATCTCGCCAAGGGGTGGTAAACGTCAGACCCCAATAGCTCGATAAGTCATGCCGACGTGAGGTCCATAACATGTGTGAAACTACTGATAACACTTACCAGTAGATCACTGCAACCCTGGCCAGGGATTTCCTGTTATGGCCAGTCGAGCATAGCGCAACATCAACCCCCAATACCGGGAGAGACGAATCCCCTCCTATCGCTCATTGCCTCCATGTGAATCGGGACTGTACCCAAAAACCACCTGTTTGCACGACTCAGTAGAGCCGTGGTAGGGTGGAAATTAAAGAACAGTGGGAGACACACAAGACTCTATGACGATCTCGGGTCAACAGACTAAGCTGTACCAGTGTCACCAGAGAATTGCCATCTGACGTGAGGTATAATACCATCTGGGAGTTCTCGGCGAGTCCGTTCAGTGTACCCAGTCTTCACTGAGCACCCGCATACCATCTCTGATGTCAAACACCAATGGATATGGGATCATCCATCGCCCATCACATGGGTCGAGAAGATATACGCTAGTCTACTCTGGAATATCGATGCCCCGTCTCGATATTCCCACGACTAGGAACAATGAAGGATGTACTCATTGACTGCCCAGGCCCCACTAGTATGATCTTTATCATAGTCCTGGAAGTCGAGTACACATCCTAAGGGCTTTATCAACATGTAATCAGAGAGACAGAAAGTATACATGTTAAGATAAAGAGCAAGCAGATAGCGTACTATCATGTCGAGCAAGAAAGTCCTACCTATATATGTCCCAGCATCCACTACAATATACATCCAATGTACAGTAATGGCCTCTAGGGCATACATATAACTAACAATCTCCCACTTGCACTAGGGCCATCTGTAGCAGTGGTTGCAGTATCTAATACTCAACCATCCCTTCAAAGTCTCTCTTTGGGAAAAGGCCTTCGTGAGTGGATCCGCCGTGTTGTCCTCTGAGTCTACTCTCCTAACCTCGATCATCCTGGAGATCAACTATCTCCATGATCAGGTGATGCTGCCTCAGAATATTTCTGGGTCACTGATGGGATCGAGGTTCCTGGGCCCAAAGCCACACTTCCATTGTCATACAATGGTAGGAACCTAGTTCATCTTATGAACCAATATACACCCAAACTGCCTCTTTGGTAGTATCTTAAATAGCGATGTTACCAGCCTTTATCGTCTAGTTTGCCACGGTATCTAGTTTGGAACTCTTCCAACATACCGTCCCTCTACTGAGGGTAAAGACAATGCCTGCGACTGACATTCAGTCATCCTTATCACCCTGGAACCTTTCCATTGATTCTCCCCAAGATCAATTGATACAATCTTACTACAGATAGTGAGAACCCTAACATCCCTTTAGATCTATCTCATAGATCCAAATTTCAGGATTTAGGAGGTATCACTTTGATCCTATATGGAGAATCTATGTGATAAGAGGAGATCGACAGATCGTAGCATAGGAAACTCTTTTCCTATCAAGAGTATGTCATCCACGTACTCTACGAGGATCATTACCATACTCCATACTACCCTTTTGTACATACAAGGTTCATCTACCATTTTGATGAAGTCAAACTCTTTGACTACCACATCAAAACAGATGTTCCAACTCCGCGATGCTTGCTTTATCCTGTAAAGCAACTTGCACATGTTTCCGCTGCTCCCACTGTTTACGAAGCCCTCTGGCTGTGTACTTATAGACTTTCTATTCTAAATCACTATTTAGAAAAGCAGTCATGACACCCAACCACCAGATATCGCAGTCATGGTATGTAGCAATGGTAAGTAGGATCTGGATGGACTTAAGTATAGTCCCTGGAAAAGGTTTCATCATTTTCCACTCTTGGTCGATGACGAAAACCTTTAACAAGTCTAGCTTTGAAAGTCACAACCTTTCCATTTACACCAAGTAATCTTCTCAAGATATACTTGCTCCTGATGGGGATTTAACTCTTCAGATATCGCAACCAAAGTCCATACTTTGTTGGTGTATATGGATTCCATCTCAGATCGCTAAGCATCCAGCCATTCTTATAGAGTCCCTACTCTTGATGGCCTGCTCGAAACTAGTTGGGTCATCATCTCATGATGCATTCCTCGCTCCCACAGTCATCGAGAAACCGAGGTATCTCTCAGGCATGTGAGGAACCCTTCCAGATCGGTGGAGAGGCTGAGGTTCGTCGGGGACTATAGAATCCTTTGGTTCTGTTAAATCATCAACTGCAGTTTTGTATAGCTGGAACCTTTCCAGGTCTACAGAACTGATCCTGCCTCGATCTTGTCCGGATATTGCTTTAGACATAGGACGGACAATCCTAAATCTTAACTTACTTAAGAGATAGGCTCTTCCCATACCATATCTCATATGGAGTGGTAGGCGTGGATTTGATTCGAACCTAATTCAATAGGTATGCAACTTCATAAGTGCATAACTCCCTAAAAGGAAATAGGAAACTCAGCAGTACTCATCATGGAGCACACCATATCTAATATTGTGCGATTGCTCCACCCCGATACACCGTTGTGCTGTGGTGTATTCAGAGGAGTAATACTGAGAGAGAATCTCATTCTCCTTTAGAATAGTCCAGGAATGCCATGCACAAGTATTCTCCTCCCTGATCTTATCATAGGACATAATATTTATACCCGGTTTTTGGTTCTCTACTTCTAACTTATATTCTGTGAATATCTCCAAAGGTTCGGACTTGTGTTTCAACATGAACATATGTCTGAATCTTGAGAGATTATCAGAGAACGTAATGAAGTAGAAAGAACCGGTCTTGGCATGTATAGACAGGGGACCTACATACATCAACATGTATCATCCCAAGAGTTCATTAACTCTTTCTCTGTTTCCAGTAAACGGAGCTATGGTCATCTTATCTTTGTGACATGACTGGCGAGTTTCACAAGATGTAAATTCAAACTAATTTAAATATGCATCTTTATGTAACTCTAGCTAGTCGGGTAACATTGATCTGACCTAGTCTACAATGCCTCAAGAAGGAATCGTTCAATTCTGAACTCTTCCTCTTGTGTGTGTTCCGCATACTAAGAACTGTAGTTTGATTTAGAATGTCAATGCTTTTAGATAACGTGCCTGAACCGATCAACTTTTGATATAGGAAATGTTCAAAACATTATCCAACAATACAAAATTTTATCATTTCTTTACTCATAAAGAGACTGATATGATTTTGTATATCAGGTTCGGTATCTAATAGCATTTGTTCAGAATCAATGTATTGGTAATACAGGGTGACAGCGACCAACAGACTTGGCTGCAACACTTGCCCCGTTTTCTGTCTCATGAAACTTATCACCCGTTCTCAGTTTTTCTACCCTTTTGTAGCCCTATGTAACAGATTACATATCCGGGATCCTGATCCGGTATCAAATACCCAGGATGCAGAGGATACTGAGAAAACAGTTCTTTGTAATGAACACACCCGAAGGAGATGCATCATATGCACTTTCTTCGTTTGGGCGGCAAAGGAATTCTGGTATTCCCCAATTTCCTGCTCGGTCTTATAACTATTATAAGATGGAGCGGGACCAACGTTCCCCAGCTCAGAATAATAAGCGGGTTCGGTCAAAACATCCATATTATTATCTTGATTAAGGCGTGATATGGTCGCTACCTGGAGAGAAAGAGAAGAAAACACTCTGCGTGCGCTCTTACAAGATCAGATTGCTTATATATTTTATCTAATCAGGATGGCTCCCACTGTTTTTATCAAATCTTCCTTCAAATCTTAAAGGAAAGACTAGCCGGGATTAATTACACTCTACAAGTTCGCCAATCTTTCAGCCAGGCCAGTGTCGATACTTTGTGGGGGGTTCCCCGTGCTTTCGCACGGACCTAATTACAGTAAACCTCGTTTTCCCAGAGGCGTAACCCCGTTGACACCTTTCTAGACACCTACTTGATCGGCTAATTGCAAAGTGAAAAACTCTCCCAGGAGTAACAATTACTCGCAGTGGGTATCGGGATCCAACTATCACATAGAAGGTATGCAATCTCATTGCAAATTTCAACACTTGAAACTCCCGATAATCGTTTTTACCCCTAGCACCTATGACCTTGGCTAAGGTCAACAAATCATAGGTACTAGTCAAGTTCTACCCGTCATTTCGTGATTAATTAGACCCACCCATATGACCCTTGGCTAAGGTCAACAAAGCCACATGACTGTCCTAACTAATCCCATCATATGCTATGTAGGAAGACATCACTTAGCTACCGCACACTACGCCTCGGCTATGGTCGACAAACGTAGCACGAATACTAAGTACTCTACTTCCTAAAATGACGGAGGGTTGTGAATGGTTTTTAAGAAAACCTTTAACGCTTTGAACTTGATCTCGTTGTGGAATCAAATGGTTTTTAAATGGAATGTTTTTGAGTCTTTTGTAGTTTTGCTAAAGGGGTCACTCCCGGTGAGGGGATCGTCGGCCCTTTCCTCGTCGAATGAGGTGCGGGATATATCATATATATCACTGTGCAAAGCAGAAACTGTAGAAGCAATCAAAAACAAACCGAGTGTGTAGCATCTTCCAGTTATTGCTAAAGGAGTCACTCCCGGTGAAGGAATCTCGGTCCTTTCCTCATCGAATAAGGTGCAGGATTTTCTACAAGGAGCACCGCGATGCAAAGCAAGAACTGTAGCTACCTGTTTTTATTTTGAAATTCGATTCCACAACATCAATTAGGTTTATTTTCTTTCATTAATCTCATTAATGAATATCCCATCATTTAAGTCCACCTAAACATCACAGATAAATATAACGTACGCTTATGCCATCCGCATTCGCCTCGATGTCCCGTCTGCACCGTTAGGTTAGGTGACTAACGCCAGAGCGAGGCAGGGCTAGTGCGGGTGTAAAAACATAAGCAACGTCTATATAATATATCATATATACTATATATTATATCTATCACAGAAAATCACATGATCACATCACAGATATCGCAGCAGAAGAATATCATATGAAATATTGGATATACTAGGACGTCCGTGCTTTTAATACGAGCCAGTATAAAACACGGATTCCACGGTCGTGATGAATAGCCAATCCCACACCCCTAGACCCCTACGAGAGCGGCAAGCAACCTTACCAATTCTAGGGTTAGGAGACCCGGACTCGACTCCTCGAGATGGTCTCCCTCTGGACCCTAGAACCCGGTTACTTGTGCTCCCCTCCTTGGGTCTATCCTAATGCGGAAAAGAAAATAATATACAAATGGTGACAACATCCGCAACCTGGAAGTGCCCCAATAAAAGAATATTACATACAAGTTTTTTTACATGAATGAAAATGAAAAAACACTCATCTCACATAAAAACACCCGGCTATTCAAACACGACGATCGAATATAACATATCCAGCAACACATAACATCACATGTCATCAACGTAAGTAAATATGCCCATCCCAATTGTCGTTGACATATAGCAACGAAACCGGCAATAACACATATTACACTTACGGTCACAGAAAAGAAAGTGTAAAACTACAACTGTTGGAATCCGCAACCTACATAGACATCGCATGCCTAATCAAATGAATTCCTTAGACATTGCATGCCTAACAATTATAAACCCCGCATTTTAGTCTCATTATCGAAAACTCTTTTCAATATCGAGTCGGGCAATTTAACAAGATTCCCGACATCCTGATCGAATGCTCGTCGCAAACTTCAGTAGACGGCCGCACCCCCGATACCGTCGACGAAGTGCACCAAGGCGGAACACCGCTACCGCAAGCACCCGAACGGATGCTTTCGGCGACGGGGTTCTCCTACAGTCACTTGGTCGGGGTTAAGGGATGTAGCTGTCTAATAAGTTTACCCGGCGAGTATCCGCGTACGCTACGTGATTGCGACGGACTTTTGATCACATCAAAATTCCGTGGCAACCGATCAAGTGAGACTAAAGTGCTTGATTTATAACATTCATTCAGTTATCTCATAACTACTTGTGAATTCCAATTATTGTATCACATTCTAGATAAATAGAAAATGTTAAACTTTCCGATCGAACATTCAAACACCCAAGTTTTCCGAAACAGATCAACACATGAAATAAGTTTAAAAACATTCACTTCGTGCCTCAGTACCAACGGTCCAGCCGTAGAAGGGTCAAGCCAACGCCTCACATGTGGCACGCCGTACTGCCCCAAACCCTAAGGTTCAAAGGGTAGTTCAAGACGGTCACATAATCGAGTTAAGGTTTGTTGTCTTCTAGAGGGACCATCGCTTTACTTGCACTACTTAGAACGTCTTTAAACCATGGAAAAATCCAACACTTGGAAATTTCCCGGCAGAGGAAAAAGTGGGTATTTATATCCGGTCGAACTTTTTAACAGTTTCTAAAATATCCGGAAAAACATAAACGAAGTTAAATTATCCGATCAAATTAACGAATCCCCAATAAAACCCTAGAAAACTCAACACTTGAGTGGAATAAAAAAATCACATAAAAAATTGCCAAGAAAGGACCTAAGAATAAATATATGAAATTTGAGGGACTGAGTCCAAATTTGGGCCGCGGAAGCGCCGCCAAACCCCTGGTTTGGCCGCGGTTCCACGGTCGAATTATGGAATTAAGGGCCCAAACTTCACAGTAATTCTTAGTTTTTCCTGATTACTTTTCTGCATATTTTTAATTCACAAAATTCAACAGTTTTGAAAAATATACAGAGAGCGATTTTGCAATGGGGTTTCGATTCGATCGGATTTCTAACTCCGTCTACGCATCGCCTAAGGCTCTAGCTAGGCTCTGATACCACTGTAGGGTTCCTAGGCATACTAATTAGGTCTCACAAGGCATCAACCATGGCTAATTCAAGAATTTCCTTATGCCTACAAACCCTAATACGGATCGTTAACTAGAAAAACTAGGCGATGCAAGCAAATAAACGGAAATATAGCTAAAGGGAAGGGGCTACAACCTTTGTAGATCCGGTGCTCCACCTCCTAGGCTCCGCGATGAAGTCCCCTCACTGTCCAAATCGGATTCCGGACTCAAGCATCGGCTTCATCGAAGAAATGGGCGGGCTTGGTCGTCGGCTTCGATGCCGAAGATGATCTACGTCGAGGCATCACTAGATCAAGCTCCACCTTCACAAAGCCATGAAAACTTGTGAAGGAAGCACCCTATACTACTTGGAAAGAGGTAGAGGACGATGAAATAGGAGGTGGGTTCACTTTAGAATTGGATTTCACACTCATATGCTCAACTTGCCATTGATGAAGACAAGCTTCTTCATTTTTTTGAAGATGAAGAAGAAGAAGAAGATAATATAATAGAAAATATGATAATTATATTTAAAAAAAGGAAAACAATATGATACTTATCATAATTCAACCATGGTTTAGTGTATAAATTTAACTAAGGTTAGATGAATGGTTAGGGTTAGACATGAGACAAGAATGGTGGACTTGTTCAAAGCTTCAGGAAGCTTCAACAAAAAAACAAACTAAGCCACCATTTCTTTTTCTCTTTATATTTTCCAAAACATTAATAAATGGATAAATAAATAAGAGAAAAGAAACCCTAACCATTCACTAAACATGGTTTAATCTTTACACAAACCCAAATGAGCAAGTATCATCAAACATGATACAATCTTGTGCACAAAAATATATCATATACACAATGTGCACTTCAAGTGAGAAAATCCTTTTAAAGTGAACCAATACTTATTAATGCAAAGTAATATATCAAATATATAATTATGCATTAAATCATTAAATCAATACTTGATTTAACGATCCGGTCATATCGCGTATAACCGACTAATATCTAATGTATCATCTTATCGAAACAATCATTGATTCGATAACTAGGTTATATCGCATACAACCTTTTGACACATTCATCGCGAGAATGGAATACGGTATCACATACACGCATTATTCTCGGTCCCGCACATATCTCATATGCGCTCCTATTTCGTTTCGCTTGAGCCAGGAAACCTCTGTGTAGGACTCTAAATACTCGTCAATACGCCGGTAGCAGATGATGATCATATCAAGCACCCACAAGCCGCAAGCGGTCTGCTAAACGTAACGGCCACCACGGTATTGAGGGATCAGAAGATCGACGAGCAAGCCCGCTCACACTCCTGTGAATCCAACCAGTAACACTTACCGTACAGTCCGGTCTGTTCGTCTGATATGTCGCATAGCTCGCCTAGGGATGGTAAACGTCAGACCCCAATAGCTCGAAAAGTCATGCCGACGTGAGGTCCATAACATGTGTGAAACTACTGATAACACTTACCAGTAGATCACTGCAACCCTGGCCAGGGATTTCCTGTTATGGCCAGTCGAGCATAGCGCAACATTAACCCCCAATACCGGGAGAGACGAATCCCCTCCTATTGCTCATTGCCTCCATGTGAATCGGGACTGTACCCAAAAACCACCTGTTTGCACGACTCAGTAGAGCCGTGGTAGGGTGGAAATCAAAGCATAGTGGGAGACACACAAGACTCTATGACGATCTCGGGTCAACAGACTAAGTTGTACCAGTGTCACCAGAGAACTGCCATCTGACGTGAGGTATAATACCATCTGGGAGTTCTCGGCGAGTCCGTTCAGTGTACCCAGTCTTCACTGAGCACCCGCATACCATCTCTGATGTCAAACACCAATGGATATGGGATCATCCATCGCCCATCACATGGGTCGAGAAGATATACGCTAGTCTACTCTGGAATATCGATGCCCCGTCTCGATATTCCCACGACTGGGGACAATGAAGGATGTACTCATTGACTGCCCAGGACCCACTAGTATGATCATCATCATAGTCCTGGAAGTCGAGTACACATCCTAAGGGCTTTATCAACATGTAATCAGAGAGACAGAAAGTATACATGTTAAGATAAAGAGCAACCAGATGGCGTACTATCATGTCGAGCAAGAAAGTCCTACCTATATATGTCCCAGCATCCACTACAATATACATCCAATGTACAGTAATGGCCTCTAGGGCATACATATAACTAACAGGACTCATAGACCCGGATCTTTGTTAAACATCTAAATAACAACCTAACAAGAGTTTACCTACTCGGTTAGGGGGCTATACCTTTCTTGAACTCCTTCATCTTCAACTCCTCCCGGGGTTCGGATCGGCCTCACCTTGTCGTCTCCTTGCTTCGAAGATGGATCCACCTGAAAGCTTCTACCTTTGTCTTATTCTTCGGACTTTGAAGAAAACTAGATCACTTGGCTTGCTAGGCCTTGTGAACTAGAATGAGTAGAGAAGAGTATGTTGGGATTTTACTCTATGGTTCTTGCTTCTCAACACATGAGACAAGTGAACCATAGACCAAAAGGGAGAGAGGAAGAGGAAGAGGGTGAGAGCAAAAGCATGAGAGCTCAAAACCAAGAGAGAGAAAGGTCAAGCAAGAATTAGCCTCTCTTTTTTCTTTCACCCTCTCATAATCCATAAGCCTCATTAGCCATAATGTCAATCAAGTATTATGTGATGGTTCATATCATGACAAAGGCAATATCATTCTCATGCACTCATTTTGCAAACTACAACAAGCAAGCAAAAGTCTTTGCATGAAAATGACAACCATTGTGATGATGATGGTCAACTAGTCCAACCTAGTCAACCGGTCAACAAAGTCAACAAGTCAACAAAGTCAACCCTCCAACAACCATGTCACTATAATACTTAATTAATATTATTGCTAAATATATATATATATATATATCATATTCTCATTAGGGTTGAGCAAGAAGTCAATAGTCAACAGTCAATAGTCAACAACCCTAATGAGAATCCTCAGCCTCTGTCTCTCCGTCAACTGTGCATACACACCCGCATCCGCGTTCCGAGGAACACGAATACATACTGGATAAAACCAATCCCAAAAGGTACACTAGGATCTGGCTTAAACCAAAGCCCGCTAGTGTAAACTGTCCGGACACTGTACGTGCACAAGTGCACGGATGTGACCGAACCCTGTCGCAAAACTATGCGACCTGTCGCAAAACTATGCGACCTGTCGCAAAACCATGCGATCTCTACTCTTTTGCCAAAAGGCGAATAGCTTTCTGTGCGGGACTCTAAAGACTCGACACTACGCTGGCAGTGGGTTTAACCACAGACCGCAAGCAGCACTAGTTGTGCGTAACGGTCCCCAGGTAGATGCCGACAAGAAGACTGACGAGGCGAAACCCATCTGAACTCCTACTGAGCCTGAATGTGACATTCTCCGTACAGTCCGGTCTGTTCGTCTGATACATCGCATGGCGTGCCTAGGGGCGGTAAACGTCAGTCCCCCAATAGCGGTACAAGTCGTGTCGGAGTGAAGCCCAAAACACCCTGAGATAACACTGGAAGCCTACCAGTATATCTCGTTTGCCCTGGCCAGGGACTACTCGTGTAATGGCTCTCCTAGACACAGCGCGATGTCAGCCCCCAATACCGGGAGAGATGAATCCTGTCTAACCGTCACTGCCTCCAAGTGCTTCGGGACTGCACCCAACTACTACCTGTTTGCACGACTCCTTTGAGCCGTGGTAGGGTAGTAATCAAAGTGCAATGGGAAGATACTCGAGGCTAAGTGACAGTGTCAAGTCAGCGGACTAAGCTGTACTCATGTCACCTGGAAACTGATAACTGACGATAGGCATAATACCAACTAGTCAGTTCCCGACGAGTCCTGTCCAGTGTACTCGTAACCTAACGAGCACCCACATACTATCTCAAGTACGACGTACCGACGGCTGTGGGACAGACCGTCTCCCACACTGGGATGAGAAGCGCATGCGCTAGTCTACTCCGGAGTATCGATGCCCTGTCTCGATAGTCCTGCGACTAGGGACCTGCATAAGGATGTGCTTATAGATTACCCAGCCCCACTAGTGTGACTGCCATCACAACGCTGGTAATCAAGCAAAGATCCTAAGGGCTCCACTAATGTGCATAGGTGATATACTAAAATAAACACATGTACACATTGAAGTAGAAACAAACCAAGTAGCATACTACTATTTTGAGAAAGATTGTATATACAAGGTGAATATCCCAAGCTCCATTAAGTAATATACATACTAGTATGATACAGTAATGGCCTCTAGGGCATATACACTAACAATCTCCCACTTGCACTAAGGCCATGTACTGGTGTATCGAAGACCTATCATCTCGATCAGCCGCTCCAACTGAGTCTGGGGCAAGGCCTTGTTGAATGGATCTGCAGTGTTATCTTCCGTATTTACTCTCTTCACCTCGATCTCCCGGCGATCAACGATCTCCCTGATCAGGTGGTAGCGCCTCAAAATATGCCTGGACTTCTGATGGGACCTGGGTTCCTTTGCTAAAGCTATAGCGCCATTGTTGTCACAATACAGCGGTATTGGATCAACACTGGTAGGAACCACCTGAAGTTCCGTAAAGAACTTCTTCATCCAGACAGCTTCCTTTACGGCATCGCAAGCAGCTATGTACTCCGCTTCCATAGTTGAGTCAGCAACGGTGTCCTGCTTGGAACTCTTCCAGCAAACCGCCCCTCCATTGAGGGTAAAGACATAACCCGACATGGACTTGGAGTCATCCTTATCACTCTGGAAGCTGGAGTCAGCAAAGGCCTCAATCTGGAGGTCTTTTCCACCATACACCAAGAACATCTCCTTAGTCCTTCTCAGGTACTTGAGAATGTTCTTTACTGCTATCCAGTGTTTCTCCCCTGGGTCCGACTGATACCGGCTCACAACGCTCAATGCGTATGCTACATCTGGTCTGGTACACAACATCGCATACATAATAGAGCCTACCGCAGATGCGTAGGGTATTGATGACATGCGAGCCCTTTCCAAATCAGTCTTGGGAGACATCTCTTTGGAGAGGGTGATTCCGTGACAAGCCGGTAGATTACCGCGCTTGGAATCTTCCATACTGAATCGTTTCAGTATGGTGTCGATGTACCTTGACTGTGAAAGTCCCAACATCCTCTTAGATCTATCACGATAGATATGGATCCCCAGAATGTAGTTGGCATCGTCCAGGTCCTTCATGGAGAACCTCTGTGACAAGAATCCTTTGACTGACTGTAGCATAGGAATATCATTTCCTATTAGAAGAATGTCATCGACGTACAAGACGAGGAATACCACATTTCTCCCTACAATCTTACTGTAAATGCATGGTTCATCTGGGTTTTTGACAAAGTCGAATTCTTTGACAGTATTATCAAAGCAGATGTTCCAACTCCGCGATGCCTGCTTGAGTCCATAGATGGACTTGAGCAACTTGCACACTTTACCGCTGCTCCCACTCTGAATGAATCTCTCTGGCTGATCCATATAGACGCACTCTTCCAAATTTCCATTTAGAAAAGCCGTCTTTACGTCCATCTGCCAGATCTCATAATCGTGGAAGGCA
Source organism: Agapanthus africanus (assembly GCA_030015575.1). Taxonomy (NCBI): domain Eukaryota; kingdom Viridiplantae; phylum Streptophyta; class Magnoliopsida; order Asparagales; family Amaryllidaceae; genus Agapanthus; species Agapanthus africanus. The sequence goes on along the minus strand of JASDDO010000024.1, from coordinate 547,709,862 downwards.
GCAATGGCAAGAAGGATCCGAATGGATTTAAGCATGGCTACCGGAGAAAAGGTCTCGTCATAGTCCAAACCAGGGCTTTGACGAAAACCCTTTGCAACGAGCCTAGCTTTATAGGTTTCAACCTGCCCATCTACACCAATCTTTTTTCTGAAGATCCATTTGCAGCCTATGGGTTTTACCCCTTCTGGAGCAAAGTCCAAAGTCCAAACTTTGTTGGTGTACATGGACTCCATCTCGGTCCGCATTGCATCCAGCCATTTTATCGAGTCATCGCTCTGAATGGCTTGCTGGAAGCTAGTAGGCTCACCATAACCCATGGTGCAATCCTCTCTATCCCCGTCTATGAGAAAACCGTAGTATCTCTCGGGCGGATGAGACTGCCTACTACTTCTGCGGAGTGGCGCAGGAATGTCCGGTTCCCCGGAACCTTCTGGTTCTACTAAGGTTTCAGTAATAGCTTGTGGTTCTGGAATTTCTTCCAGTTCTATTGCGCTCCCACTTATCTGATTTTCTAAAAACTCTGTTTCCAAGAAGCGGGCATGACGAGAAACAAGGACTTTTTGCTCCTCTGCGTAATAGAAAAGATACCCCTTGGAGTTCTTTAGGTATCCCACAAACTTGCACTGTACTGAGCGTGCCTCGAGCTTGTCCGCATGCTGCTTTTTTACAAAAGCTGGACATCCCCATGTCTTAAAGGATTTAAGACAGGGTTTCTTCCCACTCCACATTTGATATGGTGCGGTAGGCACTGTCTTAGTAGGAACTTGGTTCAAGAGATGTGCAGCTGTTTCTAGTGCATAACCCCAGAAAGATCGCGGTAACTCAGTCTTAGTCATCATGGAACGAACCATATCTAACAGGGTTCGATTCCTCCTTTCCGATACACCGTTGTGTTGTGGTGTGTATGGAGGAGTACGCTGAGAGAGAATTCCATTCTCTTTTAAGTAGTCCAGAAACTCGGCACTCAAGTATTCACCACCTCGATCCGATCTTAGAATCTTGATACTTTTGCCTGTTTGTTTTTCTACTTCATTCTTATATTCCTGAAATTTCTCAAAGGCCTCGGATTTGTGCTTCAATAAGAAGACATGTCCATACCTAGAGAAATCATCTGTGAAAGTAATGAAGTATGAATAACCGCTTCGCGCATGTGTAGACATTGGACCACACACGTCACTGTGTATGAGTCCCAAGAGCTCGCTCGCTCTTACTCCGTGTCCAGTGAACGGAGTCTTTGTCATCTTTTCCATGAGACAAGATTCACAAGTGGCATAAGACTGGTAGTCGAACGGATCCAAGTATCCTTCTTTATGTAACTTAGTCAACCGTGTCTCATTGATGTGACCCAGTCTACAATGCCATAAGAAAGACTGATTTAATTCTGGAGACTTTCTTTTAAGTGTGTTCTGGACACTGAATATCTGATCTTGATTCAATACATATATACCGTTATTTAATGTACCTGACCCAATCAGTACTTGATTTAGGTGGATGTTTACTACATCGCTTACAAAAGCAAAATCATATCCTTCCTTCGAAAGTAAGGATACAGAAATGATATTACAAGTCGCACCTGGTACATACAAACAGTCACGCAGAACCAATATCTGTCCAGTTGTCAGTCCTAGGTGATATTCCCCTACGGATACAGCATCCATGCTCATTCCGTTAGCAACCCTGAGAGTCATATCACCTTTCCTGATAACCCTACGGTTTCTCAGAGCCTGTAACGAATTACAGATATGAGATCCTGATCCGGTATCCAATACCCAGGATGTAGGGTTAACTGACAAACAGTTTTCTATTACAAACACACTCGAAGCCGAAGCCACAACATGCTTCGAATTCTGGCTACTGGCTTTGCAAGCCCTGAAATCTTTCTGCCATTGTTCATTCCCGTTACAATAAGAACATCCCTCTTTTACTATATCCAGTCCTGAAACTTTTGCCCTTGCTTTTCCTTTTTCTTCCCTGGTTTCTTTCAGGGTATAAGAAGAGGGCAGGGACTGTACAATTAAGTCAGTACTTGACCCATTCTTCAACGTGGTCTCCAGGTCCGTGAGCTCAAAATAGCTGGTCTCTGTAAGGACGTTGTCCCTTACAGATGACCCGACAGCCAACCTCGCTTGAAGCAATTCGTTCGAGGTCTCATATCTTGCGATACGAGATTGCTCTCCATATAAAACTTTGTTATGGAGGAAGATAGAAACTGAGTCCATCTTCTTGTGCTTCCCCTGGTTTGCACCATCAACTGAGGCTAACACGAGGAACATGGCTTTCGCACAATCCTTTTCCGATGTCCTTTGGATGTAAACATCTGTGACAGGGGAAACTGGACCTGAGACGGTAGGGGTTTGATTAGTTAAGAGGTGTCCCAGCTTGTCATGGGTAATGGACATCTGGACAGACCTTTGCCAGTCATAACAGTCAGGTTCAGTCATATTATTATCTAGATGTAACCTAGGTGCGGTCACTTGGTCGCTGCAATTAAGAGAGAGAGAAGAAAACACTCAGCATGATGCTCTTGCAGGTTTAGAGTGGTTTTAAATTTGTCTAAACAGGATGGCTCCCACTGTCTCTCGAATCCCTCCTCAAACCAAAAAGGAAGGATTAGTCAGGATCAATCTCACCGCACAATACTTGCTTAACCGTTCAGCCAGGCCAGTGTCGTACTTCGAGGGAGGTTTTCCAACGCTTTCGCGAAGTTCCTTAATTTAAGAACCTCTTTTCCCTGGGGGCGTAGCCCTGCTAACACCTTTCTAGGCACCTACTTGGTTTATAGCATTGATCGTTAAGTGAGAAATTTCCCGAGGAGTAGCATATACTCACAGTAGGATCGGGATCCAAATATCATCGTGTGACGAAACTGAAGGAATTTTACCAGAATCATCACACTCCAAATGGTATGCAACACTAGCAAGTTTCAGTTCTTTTGAAACTCCCGATGTGGATTTTTGCCCCATGCTCTTATGACCTTGACTAAGGCCAACAAATCATAAGCCACATGTCAAGTTCTACCCATCGTTGTCCAGGTTGATTTGAACCCACCCGTATATACCCTTGACTATGGCCAACAAAGTAATACGACTATCCCAAACCAACACATTCTATCTATGCAACATATGAATACCCACCAGCTACCAAACACTGTGCCTTGACTAAGTCCAACAAACACAGCTTGAATACTGTTGATTATTCAGATGAAACGACGAAGGGCTACGGATGGTTTTGGCGAAACCTTGAACGTAGTGAACTTGATATAATCGAAGGAACGAAATAGCTTTTAAAAAGGAGTGGCTCATGCTCCGCATTTAAAAGTTAGTTTTGAAAAGAACCGAGTGGTTTTTCGAAAGTGTTCCAACGACTTTAACTTGGTTTATTTTCTTGTATTAGTTCTTTTAATGCGTGATATTCTTGCATTAGTTCTTTTAATGCGTCCCATCATTTAATCCTACCATTGCAGAAAACAACCAAAATATGACATACGCTTATGCCATTCGCATTCGCCACGGGGCCCCGTCATTACCCGTTAGGTTACTTAACTAACGACAGAGCGGGGGCTGGGCTAGCGCGGCTGCAAAACATAAGCAACGCCTAAATAATATCATATATAGATATATTGCAATGATAGCCATTTCAGATCACAGATGAACACATTGGATATACTAGGAATCCGCAATTCGTACGAGCTTGTAACGAAAAGCAGATTACACGGTCGCGGTGAATAGCTAATACCCCACCCAAGACCCCTACGGGTGCGGCAAACTACCCGCCAAGTACCCGAAGTGGAGCAACCTCCCTCAACTCCGTGAGTAGGCCACTCGGCACTTCGGCATACCCGGTAGTTTGTGCACCCCCTCCATGGGTCTATCCTAGGAGCAAAAACAGTAAAAAGAAATTATACAATGACGGCTACAACCCCGACCCGGTTGTGCGGCCATACAAATAATTAAATTTACAAATTTACATGAATTGAAAGAAAAGAAAAACTCTCATCTCACAACCCCCGGCTATTCACCCGCGATAATCCAATGAATTCATATACACATTCCAATAACATTACAGATCATAGATTTGCATAACCCCCACTAATCGACATATAGCGATTAGCAGACGTTCAATACAAATATCACATCACAGAAAAACCCGTCAGCTTAAGTCTTTTAGAAGTTCGATCAAAAATGCGGATTTTCAGGAACCCAAAAATAAAATTTTCGTTCTGGAAAATCTGGGCTGAAAATACATATTCCAAAATTCCCAAAATACCCCTATGATTAAACTGCAAAGAAGAAACCCTATGACCGAGTCAACTCGGCCGCGGTTCCGCGGCGGGAGCTTGCTCCCGCTGCGGAACCGCGGCGCTTTGATCGAGTTAGGTGGTCAAATTTTTGCAGTTTCTTCAGATAACCCTGAGTCGATTTTTGGTGTATCTCAAAAAAAATTTCCAGCACTTTTAAAATCGACAGAAAGTTTAAAAACCGGGGTTCGTTTTGCGAATTTTTCTTTGATCGATCTTCTAGCTACTTTGCTAACATGTTAGATAGAGTTTAATTAGGCTCTGATACCACTGTAAGTCCATGCTACCTCTCCCGGTACTTACGGGCTTGCGGAATTTGGTGAAAAATGATTTTTCAAGAGGCGGTAACATGGACTCATAGACCCGGATCTTTGTTAAACATCTAAATAACAACCTAACAAGAGTTTACCTACTCGGTTAGGGGGCTATACCTTTCTTGAACTCCTTCGTCTTCAACTCCTCCCGGGGTTCGGATCGGCCTCACCTCGTCGTCTCCTTGCGTCGAAGATGGATCCACCTGAAAGCTTCTACCTTTGGCTTATTCTTCGGACTTTGAAGAAAACTAGATCACTTGGCTTGCTAGGCCTTGTGAACTAGAATGAGTAGAGAAGAGTATGTTGGGATTTTACTCTATGGTTCTTGCTTCTCAACACATGAGACAAGTGAACCATAGACCAAAAGAGAGAGAGCAAGAGGAAGAGGGTGAGAGCAAGAGCATGAGAGCTCAAACCAAGAGAGAGAAAGGTCAAGCAAGAATTAGCCTCTTTTTTCTTTCACCCTCTCATAATCCATAAGCCTCATTAGCCATAATGTCAATCAAGTATTATGTGATGGTTCATATCATGACAAAGGCAATATCATTCTCATGCACTCATTTTGCAAACTACAACAAGCAAGCAAAAGCCTTTGCATGAAAATGACAACCATTGTGATGATGATGGTCAACTAGTCAAACCTAGTCAACCGGTCAACAAAGTCAACAAGTCAACAAAGTCAACCCTACAACAACCATGTCACTATAATACTTAATTAATATTATTGCTAAATATATATATATATATATATATATCATATTCTCATTAGGGTTGAGCAAGAAGTCAATAGTCAATAGCCAATAGTCAACAACCCTAATGAGAATCCTCAGCCTCTGTCTCTCCGTCAACTGTGCATACACACCGCATCCGTGTTCCGAGGAACACGAATACATACTGGATAAAACCAATCCCAAAAGGTACACTAGGATCTGGCTTAAACCAAAGCCCGCTAGTGTAAACTGTCCGGACACTGTGCGTGCACAAGTGCACGGATGTGACCGAACCCTGTCGCAAAACTATGCGACCTCTCGCAAAACCATGCGACCTCTACTCTTTTGCCCAAAGGCGAATAGCTTTCTGTGTGGGACTCTAAAGACTCGACACTACGCTGGCAGTGGGTTTAACCACAGACCGCAAGCGGCACTAGCTGTGCGTAACGGTCCCCAGGTAGATGCCGACAAGAAGACTGACGAGGCGAAACCCATCTGAACTCCTACTGAGCCTGAATGTGACATTCTCCGTACAGTCCGGTCTGTTCGTCTGATACATCGCATGGCGGGCCTAGGGGGCGGTAAACGTCAGTCCCCCAATAGCGGTACAAGTCGTGTCGGAGTGAAGCCCAAAACACCCTGAGATAACACTGGAAGCCTACCAGTATATCTCGTTTGCCCTGGCCAGGGACTACTCGTGTAATGGCTCTCCTAGACACAGCGCGATGTCAACCCCCAATACCGGGAGAGACGAATCCTGTCTAACCGTCACTGCCTCCAAGTGCTTCGGGACTGCACCCAACTACTACCTGTTTGTACGACTCCTTTGAGCCGTGGTATGGTAGTAATCAAAGTGCAGTGGGAAGATACTCGAGGCGAAGTGACAGTGTCAAGTCAGCGGACTAAGCTGTACTCATGTTACCTGGGAACTGATAACTGACGATAGGCATAATACCAACTAGTCAGTTCCCGACGAGTCCTGTCCAGTGCACCCGTAACCTAACGAGCACCCGCATACTATCTCAAGTACGACGTACCGACGGCTGTGGGACAGACCGTCTCCCACACTGGGATGAGAAGCGCATGCGCTAGTCTACTCCGGAGTATCGATGCCCTGTCTCGATAGTCCTGCGACTAGGGACCTGCATAAGGATGTGCTTATAGATTATCCAGCCCCACTAGTGTGACTGCCATCACAACGCTGGTAATCAAGCAAAGATCCTAAGGGATCCACTAATGTGCATAGGTGATATACTAAAATAAACACATGTACACATTGAAGTAGAAACAAACCAAGTAGCATACTACTATTTTGAGCAAGATTGTATATATAAGGTGAATATCCCAAGCTTCCATTAAGTAATATACATACTAGTATGATACAGTAATGGCCTCTAGGGCATATACACTAACAGAGCAATGAGTTCCTGGATTATCTAAAAGAGAATGGGATTCTCTCTCAGCTTAGTCCTCCATACACACCACAGCACAATGGTGTATCGGAGCGGAGGAATCGCACACTATTAGATATAGTGCGCTCTATGATGAGCACTGCTGAGTTGCCTATTTCCTTCTGGGATTATTCACTTAAGACAACAACATACCTATTGAATCAAGTTCCATCTAAATCTGTACGTACCACACCATATGAGATATGGAGTGGGAAGAGACCTTATCTTAAACGAGTTAAGATATGGGGTTGTCCGGCCTATGTCAAAAGGCAAAATCCGGACAAACTCGAGGCACGATCAGTTCTCTGTAAGTTTGTGGGATATCCAAAGAATTTTTATGGATTCTTTTTCTACCACAGTGAGGAGCAAAAGGTGTTTGTTGCTCAACATGCCACATTTTAGAAAAGGAATTTCTTGCAAAAGAAATTAGTGGTAATAAGGTAGAGCTGGAAGAAGTTCCAGCACTACAAACTACAACTGAGGATTTAGTCGAACCAGAGGATTCAGTAGTTCCTGAGGAACCCCTGCCTCTCCGCCGATCTAGTAGGGTTCCTCATCCACCTGAGAGATACTACGGTTTTCTCGTCGATGGTGGGAGTGAGTATTGCATCATGGAAGATGATGACCCAACTAGCTTCGAGCAGGCTATCACGAGTGGTGACTCTGTGAAATGGCTGGATGCAATGCGATCTGAGATGGAATCCATGTACACCAACAAAGTATGGACTTTGGAAGTTGCTCCTGAAGGGATAAAACCCATTGGATCTTTAAGAAGAAACTTGGTGTAGATGGAAAAGTTAAGACTTTCAAAGCTAGACTTGTTGCAAAGGGTTTTCGTCAACGACCAGGTGTGGATTATGACGAAACCTTTTCTCCAGTGGCTATACTTAAGACCATCCGGATCTTACTTGCCATTGCTGCATACCATGACTACGAAATCTGGCAAATGGATGTTAAGACCGCCTTTCTAAATGGTGATTTAGAGGAGTGCGTATACATGACTCAGCCAGAGGGCTTCGTAGATAGTGGGAGCAGCAGAAAGGTGTGCAAGCTGCTTAAATCCATCTACGGGTTAAAGCAGGCATCGCGGAGTTGGAACATTTGTTTTGATGTTGTAGTCAAAGAGTTTGACTTCATCAAAGACATAGATGAACCTTGTATATACAAGAAGGTGGCAGAGAGTAAGGTTGTCTTCCTCGTATTGTACGTGGATGACATATTCTTGATAGGAAATGATATTCCTATGCTGCACTCGGTTAAGCTCTTCTTATCACATAAATTCTCAATGAATGATCTAGGTGATGCTTACTGCATTTTGGGAATTAAGATCTATAGAGATAGATCTAGACGGATACTGGGATTGTCCTAATCCAGGTATATTGACACCATACTAAAGAGGTTTAGTATGGAAGAATCCAAGTGTGGGAATTTACCCACGATCTCTGGACTCACTCTCTTTAAAGAGATGTCTCCCAAGACTGATTTGGAAAGAGCTCGCATGCAAGAGATACCCTATGCTTCGGCAGTAGGCTCTATCATGTACGCGATGCTATGTACCAGACCCGATGTAGCATACTCACTAAGTGTAGTGAGTAGGTATCAAGCAGATCCTGGAGAGAATCATTGGACAGATCAAGTACTTGAGAAGGACTAAAGAGATGTTCTTGGTGTATGGTAATGGAGAACTCCAGGTGGAGTCCTTTACCGATTCGAGCTTCCAAAGTGATAAGGATGACTCTAAGTCGCACTCGGGATTTTTCTTTACCCTCAATTGAGGGGCTGTGTTGTGGAAGAGTTCCAAACAGGAAATCGTGGCAGACTCGACGATGGAGGCTGAATACATTGCTGCTAAAGAGGCTGTCTGGATAAAGAAGTTCATCACTGAACTGTAAGTCCACGTTGCGACCCCCGGTTCTTACGGGGAGGCGGAAACGGTATAAAAATCAAATTTTTAGCGCAAGAGGCAACATGGACTAAGCAAAGTCGGGATCTTTAACTAAACTAAAACTAGCATACTTAGCTAAAGAGAGTTAGCTACTCGGATGGAGATGGTTATACCTAAACTTGAACTCCTTCTCTTCAAGCTCCGATGGTGGTCCGATGGCTCCTTCTCGTCGTCTCCGTACGCCGAAGATAGATCCACTTGAAAGCTCCAACCTTTATCTCCTTCTTCGTTCTTTGAAGAAACTAGTTCACTTGGTTTGCTAAACCTAGTGAACTAGAATGAGTAGAGAAGATTTAGAATGGGATTTTATCTATGGTTCTTGATTCTCAACTCATGAGACAAGAGAACCATAGATCAAGAGAGGGAGCAAGAGGTTGAGGGTGAGAGCAAGAGGAGAGCTCAAGAACAAGAGAGAGAATGAGCAAGAAAGAATGAGCAAGTATTTTGTCTCTCACCCTCTCATAATCCAAAGCAATGATAACTCATCATATTAACAAAAGTCTTATGTGATGGTTAGAAGCAACCACAACCATATCATTTCATGCACTCATTTTACACAAATGAGCAAGTAAACAAAAGTCTTTGCCATGAAATGATGGCTATGGTTATCATGATGGTCAACTAGTCAAGCCTAGTCAACCGGTCAACAAGTCAACAAAAGTCAACAAGTCAACAAAGTCAACAAGTCAACAAAAGTCAACAAGTCAACAACCATATCACCATAATACTTAATTAATATAATAGTTAATCACATATCATATTCTCATTAGGGTTGAGCATAAAGTCAAATAGTCAACGGTCAACTGTCAACAACCCTAATGAAAATCCGCTGCCTCTGCCTCCCTGTCAACTGTGCATACACACCCGAATCCGCGTTCCGAGGAACACGAATGCAAACTGGATAAATCCAATCCCATAAGGTACACTAGGATCTGGCTTAAACCAAAGCCCGCTAGTGTAAACTGTCCGGACACTGTACGTGCACAAGTGCACGGATGTGACCGAACCCTGTCGCAAAACCATGCGACCTGTCGCAATACCATGCGACCTCTACTCTTTTGCCTAAAGGCGAAAAGCTTTCTGTGTGGGACTCTAAAGACTCGACACTACGCTGGCAGTGGGTTTAACCACAGACCGCAAGCGGCACTAGCTGTGCGTAACGGTCCCCAGGTAATGCCGACAAGAAGACCGACGAGGCGAAACCCATCTGAACTCCTACTGAGCCTGAGTGTGACATTCTCCGTACAGTCCGGTCTGTTCGTCTGATACATCGCATGGCGGGCCTAGGGGGCGGTAAACGTCAGTCCCCCAACAGCGGTACAAGTCGTGCCGGAGCGAAGCCCAAAACACCCTGAGATAACACTGGAAACCTACCAGTATATCTCGTTTGCCCTGGCCAGGGACTACTCGTGTAATGGCTCTCCTAGACACAGCGCGATGTCAACCCCCAATACCGGGAGAGACGAATCCTGTCTAACCGTCACTGCCTCCAAGTGCTTCGGGACTGCACCCAACCACTACCTGTTTGCACGACTCCTTTGAGCCGTGGTAGGGTAGTGATCAAAGTACAGTGGGAACACACTCGAGGCGGAGTGACAGTGTCAAGTCAGCGGACTAAGCTGTACTCATGTCACCTGGGAACTGATAACTGACGATAGGTATAATACCAACTAGTCAGTTCCCGACGAGTCCTGTCCAGCGTACCCGTAACCTAACGAGCACCCGCATACTATCTCAAGTACGACGTACTGACGGCTGTGGGACAGACCGTCTCCCACACTGGGATGAGAAGCGCATGCGCTGGTCTACTCCGGAGTATCGATGCCCTGTCTCGATAGTCCTGCGACCAGGGACCTGCATAAGGATGTGCTTATAGATTACCCAGCCCCACTAGTGTGACGGCCATCACATCGCTGGTAATCAAGCAAAGATCCTAAGGGCTCTACTAATGTGTATAGGCGATATACAAGAATAAACACATGTACACATTGAAGTAGAAACAAACCAAGTAGCATACTACTATTTTGAGCAAGATTGTATATACAAGGTGAATATCCCAAGCATCCATTAAGTAATATACAAACTAGTATGATACAGTAATGGCCTCTAGGGCATATACACTAACAATCTCCCACTTGCAGTAAGGCCATGTACTGGCGTATCGAAGACCTATCATCTCGATCAGCCGCTCGAACTGAGTCTGGGGCAAGGCCTTGGTGAATGGATCTGCAGTGTTGTCTTCTGAAGCGACTCTCCGAACCTCGATCTCCTGGCGATTCATGATCTCCCTGATCAGGTGATACCGCCTCAAGATGTGCCTGGATTTCTGATGGGACCTTGGTTCCTTCGCTAAAGCTATAGCCCCGTTGTTGTCGCAATACAGAGGTATTGGATCAACAATGGACGGAACCACCTGAAGTTCTTTCAAGAACTTCCTCATCCAGACAGCTTCTTTTGCAGCATCAGATGCAGCGATGTATTCCGCTTCCATCGTCGAGTCTGCAACGGTTTCCTGTTTGGAACTCTTCCAACACACCGCCCCTCCATTGAGGGTAAAGACAAAACCCGACATGGACTTGGAATCATCCTTGTCACTCTGGAAGCTGGAGTCAGCAAAGGCCTCGATCTGGAGGTCTTTTCCTCCATACACCAAGAACATCTCCTTAGTCCTTCTCAGGTACTTGAGAATGTTCTTTACCGCTATCCAGTGTTTCTCCCCAGGGTTAGACTGATACCGGCTTACCACACTCAGTGCATAAGCTACATCCGGTCTGGTACACAACATCGCATACATTATAGAGCCTACCGCAGAAGCGTAGGGTATAATAGACATGCGATCGCTCTCCAAATCAGTCTTGGGAGACATCTCTTTAGAGAGGGTGATCCCGTGACAAGCCGGTAGGTTACCGCGCTTTGAATCTTCCATACTGAATCTTTTCAGTATGGTGTCGATGTACCTGGACTGTGAAAGTCCTAATATCCTCTTGGATCTGTCACGGTAGATCCGGATACCCAGAATGTATGAGGCATCACCCAGGTCTTTCATGGAGAACCTGTGTGACAAGAACCCCTTGACAGATTGTAGCATAGGAATGTCATTTCCTATTAAGAGAATGTCATCCACGTATAAAACGAGGAATACTACAGTTCTCGCTACAAATCTACTATAGATGCATGGTTCATCTGGATTTTTGATAAAGCCAAATTCTTTGACCGTCTCATCAAAGCAGATGTTCCAACTCCGCGATGCCTGCTTTAGTCCATAGATGGACTTAAGCAACTTGCACACCTTTCCGCTGCTCCCACTCTGAATGAAGCCCTCTGGCTGGTCCATATAGACACACTCCTCTAAATTTCCATTTAGAAAAGCTGTCTTTACGTCCATTTGCCAGATCTCATAATCGTGGAAGGCAGCAATGGCAAGAAGGATCCGAATGGATTTCAGCATGGCTACTGGAGAAAAGGTTTCGTCATAGTCCAAGCCAGGTCTTTGACGGAAACCCTTTGCAACCAGCCTAGCTTTATAGGTCTCAACCTGTCCATCTACACCAATCTTCCTTTTGAAGATCCACTTGCATCCTACGGGTTTTACCCCGTCTGGAGCAATGTCCAACGTCCATACCTTGTTGGTGTACATGGACTCCATTTCGGTCCGCATTGCATCCAGCCATTTCACTGAGTCAACGCTCTGAACGGCCTGCTGGAAGCTAGTAGGCTCATCATAGTCTATGATGCAATCCTCTCTATCCCCGTCTACGAGAAAACCGTAGTATCTCTCGGGCGGATGAGTCTGCCTACTACTCCTGCGGAGCGGCGTAGGAATGTCCTGTTCTTCCGAACCCTCTGGTTCCACTAAACTTTCAGTAATAGTCCGTGGTTCTGGAATTTCTTCCAGTTCTACTGCGCTCCCACTTATTTCTTTTTCTATGAACTGGTGTTCTAGAAAGTGGGCATGACGAGAAACAAGAACTTTTTGTTCCTCTTCACAGTAGAAGAAATATCCCTTGGAATTCTTTGGATATCCCACAAACTTGCACAGTACTGAGCGTGCCTCGAGCTTGTCCGCATGCTGCTTTTTGACAAAAGCTGGACTTCCCCATATCTTAATGTGATTAAGATGGGGTCTCTTCCCACACCACATCTCAAATGGCGTAGTAGGCACAGTCTTAGTGGGAACTCGGTTCAAAAGGTATGCGGCTGATTCTAGCGCATATCCCCAGAATGATCGCGGCAACTCAGCGTTACTCATCATGGACCGCACCATATCCAATAGGGTGCGGTTCCGTCTCTCCGATACACCGTTATGTTGCGGGGTGTATGGAGGAGTAAGCTGAGAGAGAATTCCATTCTCTTTTAAATAGTCCAGGAACTCGGCACTTAAGTATTCTCCACCTCGATCCGATCTTAGAATCTTAATACTTTTGCCGGTCTGTTTCTCCACTTCATTCTTATACTCCTGGAATTTTCCAAAGGCCTCGGACTTATGTTTCATTAAGAAGACATAACCGTACCTTGAGAAGTCATCCGTAAAAGTAATGAAGTAAGAATGTCCGCTTCGGGCATGTGTAGACATTGGACCGCACACGTCACTGTGTACGAGTCCCAAGAGCTCGCTCGCTCTTACTCCATGTCCAGTAAACGGAGTCTTTGTCATCTTTCCTTTGAGACAAGATTGACAAGTGGCATACGATTGATATTCGAACGCATTCAAATATCCTTCTGTATGTAACTTAGTCAACCTTCTCTCATTGATGTGACCCAATCTACAATGCCATAAGAAAGTCTGATTCATTTCCGGAGACTTTCTTTTGTGTGTATTCTGGACGTTGAAAATCTGTGGTTGGTTTAACACGTATATACCATTACTCAATGTACCTGACCCAATCAAAACTTGATTAAGGTGAATGTTTACAACATTGCTTACAAACGCAAATTCATAACCTTCTTTAGAAACTAAAGATACAGAAATGATATTACAAGTTGCGTTGGGCACAAAAAAGCAATTACGCAAAACCAAAACATGTCCATCTGACATTCCCAGGTGATAGTCCCCCACGGCTTTAGCATCCATGTTAGCTCCGTTCGCAACTCTGAGGGTCATGTCACCTGCCTTCAAAACCCTACGGTTTCTCAACGCCTGCAAAGAATTACAGATATGAGATCCTGATCCGGTATCCAATACCCAGGAAGTAGAGTTTATTGAAAGACAGTTTTCAATAACATACACACCTGAAGCTGAAGCTGCAACCTGCTTCAATTCCTGTGTTCTGGCCTTCCAGGCCCTGCAATCATTCTTCCAGTGTCCTTTCTTATGACAATAGAAGCATTCTTCCTTATCCACAAGCTTCCCCGCTATCTTTGTTGCTTTACCTTTTCCCTTCGTATCCACTTTACTAACACCGCCCCTTGGTTTGGCGGGGGCCTTCTTCTTCTTTCCCTTGGCTTTCGCCTTGGACCTAGAAGAAGATGATCCTCCTACAAACAAAGTGGATGTATCCCTACCTTTCTGTAGGGTGCCCTCTGCGCTCCTCAGCATGTTGAGGAGCTCTGAAAGTTCAACCTCTTTTTCTTGTAAGTTGAAGTTCAGTATAAACTGGGCGTAAGTGGAAGGAAGGGACTGGAGAACTATATCCGTATATAGCTCACTCTCCAATGTGATCCCTAGGTCAGCGAGCTCCTCAATGAAGCCGATCATCTTTAGCACGTGCTCGGCTACTGATGATCCGACGGCCATTCTTGTCGAAAATAACTTTTTCGACGCTTCGTATCTTGCGATACGAGATTGCTCTCCATACAGTTCTTTTGTATGAAGCAATATGGATTCCATGTCCATATTCTCATGCCTCCTCTGATGTTCGTTGTCCATCGAGGCAAGCAGGAGGCATTTGGCCTTTGCGCTATCAATCTCCCAAGTCATGCGGATTTCCTTATCCGCGACGCTGGAAGTTGGACCAGGGACAGGGGGAGCTTTGGTGGTAAGAAGATACCCCAGCTTGTCATAAGTGATTGCTATCTTGACATTCCTGAGCCAATCTTTGTAGTTTGGCCCTATCAGTTTGTTTTTATCTAGGAGTAACTTAAGTCCAGTCATGTTGATGGGTCGCTGCAATTAGGAGAGAGAAGAAGAAACACTCAGCATGATGCTCTTGCAAGTTTAGAGTGGTTTTTAGTTTGTCTAAACAGGATGGCTCCCACTGTTTCTCGAATCCCTCCTCAAACCATAAAGGAAGAATTAGTCGGGATCAATCCCACCGCACAATACTTGCTTAACCGTTCAGCCAGGCCGGTGTCGGTACTTCGAGGGAGGTTTTCCAACGCTTTCGCGAAGTTCCTTAATTATAGAACCTCTTTTCCCTGGGGGCGTAGCCCCGCTAACACCTTTCTAGGCACCTACTAGGTTTATAGCATTGATCGATTAGTGAGAAATTTCCCGAGGAGTAGCATATACTCATAGTAGGATCGGGATCCAAATATCATCGCGTGACGAAACTGAAGGAATCCTACCAGAATCATCACACTCCAAATGGTATGCAAATCTAGCAAGTTTCAGTACTTATGAAACTCCCGATGTGGATTTTTGCCCCATGCTCTTATGACCTTGACTTTGGCCAAAATATCATAAGTCACATGTCAAGTTCTACCCGTCATTATCCAGGTTAATTTGGATCCATCCGTACCTACCCTTGACTTTGGCCAAAATGGCAGTACGACTGTCCCAAACCAACGCATCTATCTATGCTACACATGAACACCCAATAGCTACCAATCACTGTGCCTTGACTTTGGCCAACATACACAGCTTGAATACTATTGACTATTCATGTGAAACGACGGAGGGCTACGGATGGTTTTGGCAAAACCGTGAACGTAGTGAACTTGATTTGGTCGATGGAACGAGATAGCTTTTAAAAGGAGTGGCTCAAGCTCCGCATTTAAAAGTTGTTTTTGAAAAGAACCGAGTGGTTTTTCGAAAGTGTTCCAACGACTTTAACTTGGTTTATTATCTTGCATTAGTTCTTTTAATGCGTGATATTCTTGCATTAGTTCTTTTAATGCGTCCCATCATTTAATCCTACCATTGCAGAAAACAACCAAAATATGACGTACGCTTATGCCATTCGCATTCGCCACTGGGCCCCGTCATTACCCGTTAGGTTACTTAACTAACGACAGAGCGGGGGCTGGGCTAGCGCGTCTGTAAAACATAAGCAATGCCTAAATAATATCATATATAGATATACTGCAATGATAAACATTTCAGATCACAGATAAATACATTGGATATACTAGGAATCTGTAATTTGTACGAGCCTGTAACAAAAACAGATTACACGGTCGCGGTGAATAGCCAATACCCCACCCAAGACCCCTACGGGTGCGGCAAACTACCCGCCAAGTACCCGAAGCGTAGCAACCTCCCTCATCTCCATGAGTAGGCCACTCGACACTTCGGCATACCCGGTAGTTTGTGCACCCCTCCATGGGTCTATCCTAGGAGCAAAAACAGTAAAAAGAAATTATACAATGACGGCTACAACCCCGACCCGGTTGTGCGGCCATACAAATAATTATTACATCAATTTACAAATTTACATGAATTGCAAGAAAAGAAAACTCTCGTCTCACAACCCCCGGCTATTCACCCGCGACAATCCAACATATTTATATACACATTCCAATATCAAACACAGATCATGTATAACCCCGACCAATCGACTTATAGCGATTAGCCGACGTTCAATACATGCAAGCATCACAGATATAACCATCATAGTCAAAGTGCAGTGAAGTTCGGAAAAAATACGGAATTATAGGACCCCAAAAGGAAATTTCTTTTCTGGAAAATCTGGGCACATATAATATATTTCAAAAATCCCAAAACCAACACAGACACACACTGCACGAAAAACGATGCAGAGAAGACGACAAACAGCGGCGCTTCCGCGGCTCATGCCTACCTCCTGCGGCGGAAGCGCGGCGGTTTGAACGAAACAGTGGACCGTTTTTCATGGGCGTTCACACAAAACCCTGAGCCGAATTTAGGAGTAAAAAGTTTTTCATTTTGACCAGAAAAAATTTCAACAGAAACTCAGGTTTTGTAAAAGTTAGGTTTTTGGATTTTTTTTTCGGTTCCGAACTTCGTTACACTTTACTACCAAGCTAGTTTAAGTTTAGTTAGGCTCTGATACCACTGTAAGTCCACGTTGCGACCCCCGGTTCTTACGGGGAGGCGGAAACGGTATAAAAATCAAATTTTTAGCGCAAGAGGCAACATGGACTAAGCAAAGTCGGGATCTTTAACTAAACTAAAACTAGCATACTTAGCTAAAGAGAGTTAGCTACTCGGATGGAGATGGTTATACCTAAACTTGAACTCCTTCTCTTCAAGCTCCGATAGTGGTCCGATGGCTCCTTCTCGTCGTCTCCGTACGCCGAAGATAGATCCACTTGAAAGCTCCAACCTTTAGCTCCTTCTTCGTTCTTTGAAGAAACTAGTTCACTTGGTTTGCTAAACCTAGTGAACTAGAATGAGTAGAGAAGATTTAGAATGGGATTTTATCTATGGTTCTTGATTCTCAACTCATGAGACAAGAGAACCATAGATCAAGAGAGGGAGCAAGAGGTTGAGGGTGAGAGCAAGAGGAGAGCTCAAGAACAAGAGAGAGAATGAGCAAGAAAGAATTAGCAAGTATTTTGTCTCTCACCCTCTCATAATCCAAAGCAATGATAACTCATCATATTAACAAAAGTCTTATGTGATGGTTAGAAGCAACCACAACCATATCATTTCATGCACTCATTTTACACAAATGAGCAAGTAAACAAAAGTCTTTGCCATGAAATGATGGCTATGGTTATCATGATGGTCAACTAGTCAAGCCTAGTCAACCGGTCAACAAGTCAACAAAAGTCAACAAGTCAACAAAGTCAACAAGTCAACAAAAGTCAACAAGTCAACAACCATATCACCATAATACTTAATTAATATAATAGTTAATCACATATCATTTTCTCATTAGGGTTGAGCATAAAGTCAAATAGTCAACGGTCAACTGTCAACAACCCTAATGAGAATCCGCTGCCTCTGCCTCCCTGTCAACTGTGCATACACACCCGCATCCGCGTTCCGAGGAACACGTATGCAAACTGGATAAATCCAATCCCATAAGGTGCACTAGGATCTGGCTTAAACCAAAGCCCGCTAGTGTAAACTGTCCGGACACTGTACGTGCACAAGTGCACGGATGTGACCGAACCCTGTCGCAAAACCATGCGACCTGTCGCAATACCATGCGACCTCTACTCTTTTTCCTAAAGGCGAAAAGCTTTCTGTGTGGGACTCTAAAGACTCGACACTACGCTGGCAGCGGGTTTAACCACAGACCGCAAGCGGTACTAGCTGTGCGTAACGGTCCCCAGGTAATGCCGACAAGAAGACCGACGAGGCGAAACCCATCTGAACTCCTACTGAGCCTGAGTGTGACATTCTCCGTACAGTCCGGTCTGTTCGTCTGATACATCGCATGGCGGGCCTAGGGGGCGGTAAACGTCAGTCCCCCAACAGCGGTACAAGTCGTGCCGGAGCGAAGCCCAAAACACCCTGAGATAACACTGGAAACCTACCAGTATATCTCGTTTGCCCTGGCCAGGGACTACTCGTGTAATGGCTCTCCTAGACACAGCGCGATGTCAACCCCCAATACCGGGAGAGACGAATCCTGTCTAACCGTCACTGCCTCCAAGTTCTTCGGGACTGCACCCAACCACTACCTGTTTGCACGACTCCTTTGAGCCGTGGTAGGGTAGTGATCAAAGTACAGTGGGAACACACTCGAGGCGGAGTGACAGTGTCAAGTCAGCGGACTAAGCTGTACTCATGTCACCTGGGAACTGATAACTGACGATAGGTATAATACCAACTAGTCAGTTCCCGACGAGTCCTGTCCAGCGTACCCGTAACCTAACGAGCACCCGCATACTATCTCAAGTACGACGTACTGACGGCTGTGGGACAGACCGTCTCCCACACTGGGATGAGAAGCGCATGCGCTGGTCTACTCCGGAGTATCGATGCCCTGTCTCGATAGTCCTGCGACCAGGGACCTGCATAAGGATGTGCTTATAGATTACCCAGCCCCACTAGTGTGACGGCCATCACATCGCTGGTAATCAAGCAAAGATCCTAAGGGCTCTACTAATGTGTATAAGCGATATACAAGAATAAACACATGTACACATTGAAGTAGAAACAAACCAAGTAGCATACTACTATTTTGAGCAAGATTGTATATACAAGGTGAATATCCCAAGCATCCATTAAGTAATATACAAACTAGTATGATACAGTAATGGCCTCTAGGGCATATACACTAACATGAACTTGGTGTGGTTCCGTCCATTGAGTATCCAATACCTCTGTATTGCAATAACAATGGAGCTGTGGCTTTGGCCAAGGAACCCAGGTCCCATCAGAAGTCCTGACATATTCTGAGGCGATATCACCTGATCTGCGAGATAGTTGATCGCCGGGAGATCGAGGTCAGGAGAGTTGATACGAAGGACAACATTGCGGATCCACTCACAAAGGCCATTCCTCAGATACAATTTGAGAGACTCTTCGGGATGTTGGGTATGAGATACTACAACAGCTGGCCTTAGTGCAAGTGGGAGATTGTTAGTTATATATATGCCCTAGAGGCCATTGTTGTACATATGATGTATATTATAGTGGATGCTTGGATATATATAGAGAGGACTTTCTTGCTCGATATGATAGTATGCTATCTGGTTTCACTTTATCTTAACAAGTTAACAAATACTGTTTTTTGATCACATGTTGATAAAGCCCTTAGGATATGTACTCGACTACTAGGACTATGATGAAATCATACTAGTGGGGCCAGGTTAGTCAACGAGTACATCCTATAATTGTTCCTAGTCGAGGGTGTATCGAGACAGGGCATCGATACTCCAGAGTAGACTAGCGTACACGTATCTTGACCCATATGATAGGCGATGGATGATCCCATATCCATTGGTGTTGGACATGAAAGATGGTGTACGAGTACTCAGTGGAGACTGGGTACACTGAACGGACTAGCTGAGAACTCCTGGATGGTATTATACCTATCGTCAGATAGCAGTTCTCCGGTGACACAAGTACCGGTTAGTTTGTAGACCCGAGATCGTCATAGAGTCTTGTGTGATTCCCCTGTGCTTTGATTTCCACCTTATCATGTCCAAGAGGGCGTGCAAAATAGTGGCTTTTGGGTGCAGTCCCAAATCACGTGGAGGCAATGAGAGATAGGAGGGGTTTCGTCTCTCCCGGTATAGGGAGTTGATGTTGTGCTGTGTTCGATTGGCTATAACTAGAAGTCCCTGGCCAGGGATGATATGGAGATTTACTGGTAAGAGTTATCAGTAGTTTCTCGACCCGTTATGAGCCTTACATTGACACGACTTATCGGTTACTGGGGTCTGACGTTTACCAACCCTAGACTAGATATGCAACATATCAGACGAAGAGATCGGACTGTACGGGAGTGTTACTGATTGGATTTGCAGGAGAATGTACAGGCTTGCTTGTTGATCTTCTGATTGCTCAAAACACGGGTAGCTGTTACGTTTAGCTGACCGCTCGCACCTTGTGGGTATTTGATATGATCATCTCCTGCTGCCGGCATATTGACGATTCTTTAGAGTCCTACACAGAGGTTTCCTGGCTCAGGCAAAACAGCGTAGGGGCACATATGCGATATGTGCGGGACCCAGAATAATACGATATGAGATACCGTATTCTATTCTCACGATATGAGACATCGGCCGGGTATATGTGATATAGCCGGGTCATCGGATCAAGTGTTGATCCGATGAATTGGTACATATTATATTAGTCGGTTATATGTACTATAGCCGGATTGTCGGATCAAATGTTGATTCGATAATTTAATGTATAATTATATATGTGATATATTACATTACGTTAACTAATATAAGCTCGCTTTATTAATTCATTTTCTCACTGGATAATACATTGATGTATATGCGATATATGTTAATTGTATTATTTTCTTTTGTTACAAAATATATTGTATATGTGATATATAATATTGTAACAAGTTAGGGTTACAAATGCAACATGGTTGTTAAGTTTAAACAAAGTTAGGTTTTGGATTTGGGTTAGCTTTTGGTTTAGCTTTTTCATGAAGCTTTCCTTTTTGTTTTCTAACTTGATATTTTGTGAAGATATTTTGTTAACCCAACCCAAACCCTTAACTATATTTTATTCTCTACAAGAGTTAATGCCTTCATTTATTAACTCATGGTTGTCATTTGTAACCAAAACAATAATTCATTATTCATCACAAAAGCTTTCTTCTTCTTCCTCCTCCTTGAAAAAGATTTCTAGCTTTTTGTGAAGTGATGATTTAAAGTGAGAAAGTGAAAACAAAAGTGAGCAAAATTCCTACTTCATCATCCTCATCTATTCTAGCAACATAGATTAGGGTGTTCACTTCATTAATACTTGATTAGAGAAGTGAGAGCTTGACTTTGAGATTCTTCAATGTAGATCATCTTCGAAAAGGAAGACTTCTAGCAAGCATGGATCATTCGACTTATGGAGTCTCTCTAGAGTCCGGGAGTTCATGGATCGAGGCGAAAGGACTACTACTCGGAGCTTATGAAGCGAAGGAACGGACTACAAAGGATGTAATCTCTCTCTCTTAGATGTAAAGTTGTTTACATACATGTTAACCCTAATTCTCTAGTTAAGATCATGGTTAGGGTTTGTTTAGCACCCCAAAAATTTTAAAGTAACATGATTGATGCTTGCCAAAACCTTCACAAGGTGCTAAGCTAACCCTTCATTTATGACTTTTACATGCATGATGTTGTTATGTCATTGGTTGACTCGTGGACGAGATCCACATGCATACAGACATTGATTACATAGTTGGATGATATCCACATACTTATAGACTTCATGATATAGTTGACACTGATTCATGTTGATTATCTTGATCATACCTCATATTTATGATATGTTGCAACTTGAGGCACTGACACGAGCACTTGGTATTACACTGATGTATAGATGTTTACCCATGCCACCTTATCATGCTTCAGACTTTATCATATTGAGGATATATATTACTGATCGTATTGACCTAGGATTGAGTCATACATACGATTTCTGCTCTGTGATGTTTTCTACTCACGAGTCGGCAACTCACCCCCATTGTGCCACAGTTTCTTGCAGGTTTTGCCATACAGGTTTCATTGCGATTTTTGGCACACTGTTCCCATTCCGAGTGATTGCTTTGGTAGATGGGTTTACTTGCATCGTGACCACCATGGTACTTATTTATTTTCATCTATATCTAGTAAAAATTCCATCAACTAGATTTTTATATTTATTTCAGACTTAGAAAACCTGTTGTTATTATTTCGACCTTAGAGACGCGCGTTGTATTATTATGGTTTTCTTGATGATTTTGAGTTTCCTTTGAGTTTTGATCCTCGCCCTTCGGCGTTGTATATTATATTGCTTGCGTTGTTGTGACCGTCAATTGACGAAGAGCTAGCTCCCGCTTGGGGATGCTTTTATCATTGTGCATATATTATTCATGTTGTACCCCGTTTGGGGGCCAGTATTTACAAAGGACACTCTGCCGAAATTTTCAGAAAAGACTTGAGATTTAAAAATGCATATTCGGCTTATGTTATTTAAAAACCCCTTATTTTAAAACATGTTCTCTTCACTTCTTTCTTAAATGGTTTAGATTTCTGGGATTTCTTGGCTTACTTGAATTAGATGGGGTCCTATAGAGTTCATATGATTCAAGTACCAGTCGCGTGCCATTTCGGGTCGTGACAGGTTGTCTTCCTCGTATTGTACGTGGATGACATACTCTTGATAGTAAATGATGTTCCTATGCTACACCCGGTCAAGCTCTACTTATCACAAAAGTTCTCTATGAAAGATCTATGTGATGCCTCCTACATCCTAGGGATAAAGATCTATAGAGATAGAACTAAGAGGATGTTGGGATTGTCCCAATACAGGTACATTGACACCATACTAAAGAGGTTTAGTATGGAAGATTCTAAGCGTGGTAATTTACCCGCTTTCTCAGGAATCACTCTCTCCAAAGAGATGTATCCCAAGACTGATTTGGAGAGGGCTTGCATGGAAGGGATATCCTATGCTTCTGCAGTTGGGTCTATCGTGTACACGATGTTATGTACCAGACCGGATGTAGCTTACGCACTTAGTGAGTTAAGCAGGTATCAATCAGATCCCGTGAAGAAACACTGGACAGCTGTTAAGAACATTCTTAAATACTTGATATGGACTAAAGAAATATTCTTGGTGTATGGTAACGAAAAACACCAGGTGGAGTCTTTTACCGATTCGAGCTTCCAGAGTGATAAGGACGAAAGTAAGTCGGTCTCGGGTATGGTCTTTACCCTCAATGGACGGGCGGTTGTGGGCTATAATGCCCTCACGTCAATTACTGAATCGCAGGTGCGCGATTGTGATGGTTGAAGGAGGACCTATACGGGTAGAACAGTCTTACTCGAGATGATAGTATGCTATCTGGTTTGTGTTTATCATCATGTACATGCATTAGGTGGCATTACAGATCACTATTACATGTTAATAGAGCCCATAGGATTCTTACTTGACTACCAGCATTATGATGGCGATCATATACGTCGGAGCTGAGTGCTCTATAAGCACATACTTAAATGTACCTAGTCGTGAGAGTATCGACACTGGGCATCGATACTCTCGAGTAGACTAGTGTATACTTATAGAGACCCCGACGAGGAACGGTAGCCGGTCTCACAAGTCATTGGTGTCAGTTAGTCACCTAAGATAGTATACAGGTGCTCATTGGGTTATGAGTACACTGGACGGACTCGCCGGGAATATGCTAGTTGGTATTATATCTGTTGTCAGATAGCAGTTTCAAGGTGACATGAGTATAGTTGGTCTGTCGACCTAAGATCGTCATTTGTCTCATGTGAGTTCCTACAGTGCTTTGATTACTACCCTACCACGGCTGAAAGGAGTCATGCAAACAGGTTCTAATTGGGTACAGTCCCGAGCCATATGGAGGTAGTAAGCGTATCGTCGGGGATTCGTCTCTCCCGGTATTGGGGGTTGATGTCGTGTTGTGCACAGATGGCCATCACCAGAAATCCTTGGCCAAGGTGGACGAGAATTATTGATTTGGATCAGTAGTTTCGCAGTGGGTAATGGGCTCCATACCGACACGAAATATCACGTTATTAGGGGTATGACTTTATCCACCCCCTAGACTCGATATGCGATACTCTTATACGGACAGACTGGACTGTACGGAGATTATTACGGACAGGCTCAGTAAGGGTTCGAATGAGTTTGCTCATCGGCCTTCTTTTCGCTCAATACCAGGGTAGCCGTTACGTACAGCTGGTGCCGTTGACGTGCTTGTGGTTAAACCCACTGCCAACGTATTGACGGGTCTTTAGAGTCCCATACGGAGGTTTTTCATGGTTCAGGCGATATGGTGTAGATGACATATGTTGGTACATACAAGTGTCCAATTAAATATTTGTACAGGCTACATAGACTTTAATCGGACGGTTGATAATACTAGTGGCTTAGGATTAGGCCGGATTATTAAATCAGGTTTTGATTTAATAATTTATATATATATATATATTTATATATGTATTCTAGTATTATTGTTCGCTATTCATTTTCTCTCTTGGCTATTCGTATTTTTGTACGAATACGTGTATATGTATTTCGATACGTATACCAGGTTGTATTCCATGTTTATATGGAATATCTTCTAGGTGTTGGACACCTCATTTAGATGATTTTCTTTTTAGAAAATCATTTGTTTTTCTAAATGAGGTGGAGGGTGAGTTGGCATGAGCATGGTGAGGCATGTAGAGAGGCATGGATCTTGTTTATTTTATTAGAAAATGAAAGAGATATTTTTTGGTTGCATGGTTGCAAATGACTTAGCTATATTCTCCATAAGACATCCATTATTGTTGGGTTCATCACTTGCTTCATTTTTGGCACTCTCACTCTTTCTTGGAGACACGTAGCCATTCTTGAGTTGCTCATGCCACTAGTTTTCTTCACCTTCTTCTTCATCTTCTTGGGTTGCTCATTTGAGCCCATGATGAGAGAAAAATATACTGAGATATTCTTACACCTCCACTCTCCATTGCTAGAAACCTTGGAGCGTCGGTTGGTTCTTTAGGCGAACCTGGAGCTTGCACCGTTCCCCTCAGGTGGATCATCATCGACGAAGGAAGACTAGCGGCCAAGTTCAGTTCAGGACACCTCAAGGAGCTTGGGAGCATGGTAGAAGACTGGAGGACTTGGTTCATTCGGTATAACCATTCCTAACCTTATAGTTTAGCCTCCTTTTGTAAGCTAGTATAGGTTTATGGTTTTGATCTTGGGGTAGGTTTTGATTGCGCTGAAATTTTTGAACGCCATCTTTTTTTCCGCATCGGCCACGGTAGATGGCCAAGCGCTGGCAGAACCCAACATGGTATCAGAGCCACCCATAAACCAATACTAGCTAGTTTGCATAAGGTTAGAATATCAATCGACCAATTTTTCCAAATCAAAATTCCATTTTCACAAGCTTGCTGTCGATTCTGAAAACTGTTCAAAAAATCATTCTTGGTATCTTAAAAAACGTGCAGGCAATTCTAGGGCACCTCAAGAAATTTGGGCATGTGACCCCACCAAATGGCCGCGGAACCTCAGCATTTCATGCACATTTGCCACGGTTCCGCGCCGGATTTATGGCCGTTGCGCTCCAAATTTCTTCAGGCACTCTCTGACATGGAAATTTGATTTTTAGGATGTTTAGTTTTGGCCCAGATTTGTTTGAGTGCTAGTTTTCATTTGGGGCCAATTACAGAAAAGTTTAGTCGATCGAAATTTTAAGTTTGTGATTATCAGTACATGTGATGATATCTGCGACTATGAATATCATTGAGCTGTACAACCCGACTAGTTGCTATATGTTCAACTAGACGGGTTTGCGAACATGACATTCACGTTGATGTTCTGTGTTGTGCTGATATTGTGGTCGGATTGTCATGGTAGATAGCCAGTGGTGCAATGGTAGAAGTACAGTTCAGATTTATTTGTATATTCTATATTGCAGGGGAGAACGTCCGACATGTAGACTGCCGTCACTGCCAGATTGTATATTCTTTTATTTGGGCATGACTGGATTGAGGTCGATGTCACCATTGTATGTATATTTTCTTTTCTGTGCTAGGATTATCCCACTGTGGAGTGCATGAATAGTCGGGTTCTAGAGGGCAATGGGCCTGCATCTCATGGCGTTGAGATGGAGGGGGCCTTACTCTAGAATTAGCGGGGTATTCGCCGCACTCGTAGGGGTTATAGGATGACCCACGGAGGGGCGCACAAGTTATCGGATCCCGTGAAGTGCTGGTTGGCCCATTCACTTTGTTGATTGGGGTTGCCTCATTTCTAGGATTGGCGGGTAACTTGCCACGCTCGTAGTGGTCCAGGTTTTCATTGCATGGGCTATCCACATGACCGGCTACGTCGGGTCTCATTTGCGGCTTAAATGAAACCCGAGGCTCCAAGATTATCCACCATTCTGTGTTGCTTGTTGATGTTCTGTGATGTTGCTTATATCATGCCCGGAACAAATGTTATATATATATATATATATACCTATAGATGTTGTATATGTTTTCCACCCGCGCTAGTCCAGCCCCCGCTCTGCTGTTAGTTAAGTAACCTGACGGTACATGACGGGGTGCTGTGGAGAATGCTGATGGCATATACGTACCTTTTATTTTCGTTCCTTTTTATTGTGTGATATGGATTAATTGATGGGACTGCATTAATTCTGATTAATGCTAGGAAAACAAACCTATATGATGTTGTTGGAACCAATTTTCAAAATCTGTTATTACAGGACGTTTCCTTTGTCTTTGCACAGTGGTATTCGGCTATGAATATCAGCACCTCATTCGATGAGGCAAGAGCCGAGATCCCTTCATAGGGAGTGACCTCTTGGGAAAAAGTTTACGTCATTGTAATAACTTCTCTATAGTCGATTCTTTTAGTTTGCATTATGGTATTCAGATTGGAATATTCGGCACCTCATTCGTTGAGGAAAGAGCCGAGATCCCTTCATAGGGAGTGACATCTTTAGCAAAAGTTTGCGACACTATATATTTGTAAAAACCACTCGGTTCCTTCAACGATATCAAATTCATTACATTAAAGGTTTTTCTCCAAAAACCAGCCGTAGCCCTCCGTCATTTTAGATTAGTATTGCTTAGTATTCGTGTTGCTTTTGTTGATCTTGTCAAGGCGTAGTGTGCGGTAACTTTGTAATACTTTTCTGTCGCATGGATATGTGGATTGATTAGGACAGTCGTTCGACCTTGTTGACCTTCTCAAAGGTCTGTGTGGCTGAGTCTATTGCAATTAGGATAATGACTGGTTGAACTTGACTAGGACCCTTTGACTTGTTAACCTTGTCAAGGTCACTTGGATCTTAAGGGTAAAAACCACATCGGGAGTTTCAAACATACAGGAAACTTGCCATGCATGTGCATACCTTCTGTAGTGTGGCGACTTGAGTGGATTACATCAAGTTATCATGCGATGATAGTTGGATCCCGATTCTATTGATGAGTAGGTGTTACTCCTCGGGTGATTTTAGATGATCCCGACTAATTCTCCTTTTAGGGTTTGAGGGAGAATTCGAGGAAACAGTGGGTGCCATCCTGATCAGTTAAAGTGATTAAGCAATCTAATATAGGTTAGAGTGCACGCTGAGTGTTTCTTTTCTCTCTCTCTTTGGCAGTGACCATAACCCGACCTCAAACTAAAACTCATGAACCAAGTTAACCAAACCTTCTTAAAACATTTTGGCTATTGGATTGTCATTTAGTCGCATATATCATTGCCACTCCTACATCCCCTTTGCATTACTCCAGAACACTCCGTATTACTATGAAGATCGACATTTCTTGGGTATTCCATCGTATAGTTACATATGAACTCGAAGGAACTTGTTCCAGTTCGATGATGGATTCTGTTTCTGGAGAAATTGAATTAGATTATTCGGTTGTCTTTTCTCTTTACCTTCTCTCAGGCTGCGTGTAACATTTCACAAAAATAAAATATTATTTTTGGAAATTTTTATAATTTAATAATAAAATATTGAATATTTTAATAGGGCGGTATAATTAAACACCGATAAATGGGGAAAATTTGGAAAATTATAGAAATTATTAAAAAGGGTGTTTTATGTGAATTATCCAATTTTTAAGATTTATGACTAATTATATGCCAATATAGTGCTAATCGCGATTAAAAACCGCTAATCGGACTTTAAGCGTATTTTGTGCAAAATATGCACCGTATCATTTTTTACACTTGTTGCATATTTTTCCATGGCTCTCCTTCATGTTTTAAAGCATGGTTGTTGATTTGTTGGAAAATAGAAAAGAAAAGGGGAAAAAGAATAAAGAAATAGGTATGGGTGAGAGAGAGAAAGGTGAGTGTTTAGGTTGACTTTGTCTTGAGCCATCCCCTCTTCTTTTGTTCACTCATTTTCCTCTCTCTCTTCTCTCTCCTTGCTGCTGCTGCTGCCGCCTCATTCTCTCCCCCTCTCTACCTCCTCAAATCACCTCAATAAACATCTCAAAACCCAAATCCCGCTTCTTTAAAAAGATGCACAAGCTCAAGGGAAGCACATTGGACCAAGAAAGCAAGGATTTTGGCCACTTGGGGCAACTCAAGAATTTTCTTGAGTTGCCAAATGAGGTATTTTCTGAACCATAAGCTTAGTGTTTCCATTACTTTTACCCCCATGTTAGATTAGAACCGATATTGAGTGCTTTGGGTGAGCTTTGAAAACTCTAGTTAGGGTTTAGGAAAATTTTGGGTAGTGATGTGTAATTGAGCTCAGTAGAGGCTACACAAACTCCATAGTGATAGAATTAAGACCTAAACCAAAGAATAGAACCCTGGAATACGGATTTAGAAAATCCGATATCGGAAAATTCTGAATTCTATGGATGTAAAATGGAATCTGCTATCACCCCGAGACTCTGAATTTTTTTTGTAAGGACAGATACATGCAGGCACCTAGGAAGCTACCACCAAAGCCCTGACCCCTAACCCTCAAACTTGGCCGCAATTAAATCTATTCTGACCGGAAATTGCGGCCAGACCAGTGAGGATTTGGCTCGTTTTTGTTTTGTGGCTTTGTCTCCAGTAAAATAGACCCTTGGCATATGCAAAATTGTCTGATTTGACCTAGGATAGAATCTGGAACCTTTTTCCTAAGTTAATGTTTTGATTCGGAGTCTCGTTTCTCATATTTTGAATTCTGGATTTGCGTATTTGTGTTTTACCTCGATCACTTGACGTTTGTACGACGATATCGAGGGTTGTTTGATGGTTTTGAAAGTGTAGTCCATAGGTTTTAACCTATAGGCCTTAGCGCGTCGTTTGGTTTTCTCAATGTGATTTTAAGATGCTTTTGCGATTGTGTTACCTTGTAGGTACCTTCTCGAGGGCTTCCTACGAGGAAGAAGATGAAGGCGACATCGACACCGACACGCAGGATGCAAGGTGAGTAGATTATATCTACGGGGAAGTCGGGTGGATGGCGTATAGCACCCCAGCAGTTCGATGTTTAGTATACTATATATACTATATGTATATGTATGATAGAGTTATGTGTGACTTGTATATTCATATGTGGTTAGGTGTACTATGGATAGATTAGGGTGTAGAAGTGAACTAGTATATTTCCCTAGTTGTGAACCCTAGAATAGGTTTACACCCACACGTACACACATGCTTATCTGTTATACTTATACCTGGATGATGAGGATAGTGCATGATATTTGGAGATGAGTCAATGAGATTGGGCATGGTGCCATGAGATCGGTGATATAATGTGATTCGTATTTAGGATACGACATGAGTTTTTAGCGGGCCTTTGGACGTGTGTTTTACACACGCATTTATATTTATATAGATGGTATCGATTTGTACTAGACTCAGATCAGTACCCCAGATCATGAGATAGGATGATAAGGATACCGGATAATTGATGAGATGAATGTGATATTGACCCGTACCC
This sequence comes from Agapanthus africanus, assembly GCA_030015575.1. Lineage (NCBI taxonomy): Eukaryota > Viridiplantae > Streptophyta > Magnoliopsida > Asparagales > Amaryllidaceae > Agapanthus > Agapanthus africanus. Next base: position 547,679,963 of record JASDDO010000024.1, on the reverse strand, counting down.
AGCTTTTGGGATGCCGTACGATGATTTACCATACGAGCTTTATATTGATGATAGATCCGCATTCATGACTCGAGGATGTTATATGATATTGTATCGTACGCGGTACCTTTGAGGCGGCATCACTGACTATTATATTTATATATATATATATATATATATATATATATATATATCGACTCAGATTTAGGTGGTTTCCATACCCCTCCAGAATGACTTGTTAGTTAGAGTCGTAGTCTTGCTAGTAGATGTTAGGCTAGGTCGATGTCATACCTATTTCAAAAACTAACGAATCGGGAGTATTTTAAAGACAGGCAAGGGATTCTACGGATATTTTCAAAAGCCACAACTTTTCTTAAAAACACCGTAGCCCTTATTTTCCTAAAAACCCGAATTTGTCTTATTTCAAATGGCAAAAACAGTATGACATAGATGCATTGATGTAGATTCTACATTGTGGTGTTTATTATACATTAGCCGCAGATTCTTAATGTTTGCATCGCATTTCATGTTAAATATGTTTATTGTTGTATCAAATCCATGCTGTTAGGACACCAGAACCATTATCGATGATGCATATGTTTCACGTACACATGCTTGCCGGCTCACACACTTCATCATCGATAATTGCCATGTCACTACACTGTAGTACTGTTGCATTTAGGATATGACTCTTGCATGGCATACTTGTACACATACCTATTGTACATTCATATTCGTGTACTTACATATTGTACATCCATACTTGTACACATACTCATTTGCACATACATAGATGATTCTCGCTTGATTTGGAAATTTAGGAACCGCAAGATACTCTTAAAAACTGATTCATTTTAAAAGAGCGGTTTCCCCCAATATGTGCATATTACTATTCCATGTTGCATGATATACTGATATGCTTACATTTCTTTTATATGTCGCATACATCATTCTTTCTGATTATACGCATTGAGATATGTTGTTTCCATGATATTTCTGGATTTGGGAACCGTGGGTATTTTAAAAGAGAGTATGTATTGTTTTAAAAACCCGGTTACCCTTGATATGTTATTTCAATGCGTCCACCATGTGTTTTCTCGGTTCTGAGAGTGGCATGTGAAACCCGATTCGAGGAGCGGTAGGCACCGTTTGCGGGTACATGGTGGACCCGGTGAGATACCCCGGGGCAAGAAGACTCGTATATGTTAGACGGTGAGCCTGGTAGGGGAGTACTACCTACCGGTGATTGTGTTGAGCTCGGCGGATATCTGGGGGATACCGACCGGAGTTGAGAGATGAGATGGGCCGATCCGGACTGACGGAGCCCTATGTTTATGAGGATTTACGTGCCGATGCTAGGCACAGGTTTCATGATGTTTTCGCGTGTCGATGCTTGACAATCAGGTTCCATGATTTTGATATGTCGTGAGCGACACATGTTGATTTACATCCTCATACTTCCATGCATATGTTTATGATACTTACATGCATGATGCTTATTGTCATTGGGTGACACGTGGACGATTTCCACCTATATATATTGACATTGATGATATTGATCACGCAGTTGGATGATATCCACATATTCATAGACTTCATGATATAGTCGACATTGAGCATACCTCATATTTATGATATGCTATAACCTGAGGCACTGGCACGAGCACTTGGCACTACACTCATGTATAGATGTTAAATTACCACCTTATCATGCTTCAGACTTATTCATTTGAGGTTTATATATATCTGATCATATTGACCTAGGATTGTGCCATACATACGATTTCTGCTCTGTGATATTTTCTATTCACGAGTTGGCAACTCACCCCCGTTGTGCCACAATTTCTTGCAGGTTTTGCCGTACAGGTTCCATTGCGGCTTTTCTGGCACACTACTTCCCTTATGGGTGATTTGCTTTGGTAGGTGGGTTCTTTTGCATCTGAACCACCATTGTATATGTATTATTCAGTTGTATCTAGTAATTCCATCAACCAAACTTGTATATTGTTTCAGACTTAGGAAACCGGTTATGTATTATTTCGACCTTAGAGTCGTCCGCTGTAGTATTATGGTTTCATGCTGATTTTGAGTTTCCTTTTGAGTTCTGATCCTCACCCTTCGGCGTTGTATATTACTGCTTGCGTGGTTGTGACCGTCGATTGATGAAGAGTTAGCTCCCGCTTGGGGATGCCTTTTATCATTGTATATATATTATTCAAGTTGCACCCCGTTTGGGGCTAGTATTTACAAAGGAAACTCTGCCGAAATTTTCGGAAAAGACTAGAGATTTTTAAAATGCATACTCGGCTTACTTATTTAAAAACCTTGTTTTTAAAACATGTTTTCTTTACTCCAAAAGAACTAGTTTTCTTTATTTACTCCTTAAAATGGTTTTAGATTTCTGGGCTTTTGGCTTACTTGAATTAGATGGGGTCCTATAGACTTCATACGATTCAAGTGCCAGTCACATGCTATTTCGGGTCGTGACACTGCGAGAGCTCCTAGAATAAGGAGAGTACACCTATTGGATAGTTTCTTCCAAAGCATAGGTAGGTGCCGAAAGGTAAGGAAGGAAGAAAACCAATTAGCCTAAGTTTAGTGTACAGAAGGTAATAAGTAAAGACATATAATGGTATTAAAGTGAGGGCAAAGGAAATTGTGACTACTATCATTCACGACGAAGCCGTGTATATCCATGCCACTCCTAATTCACCTTCGCATTTCTCCAGAACACTCTGTATCACTATGAAGACCCATATTGATTGGGTATGCCATCGTATAGTTACATATGAACTTAAAGGAACTTGTTCCAGTTCGCGGATGGTTTCCGGTTCGGGAGAAATAGAATAGGATTATTTGGTTGTCTTTTCTCTTTACCTTCTCTCAGGTTGCGAGGGCTCCTTGTTTTAGGAGAGTACACCTATTGTGCTTATTGAATATTCTTTTTCCAAACCTTAGGCTGGTGCCGAAGGGTAGGGAAGGAAGAAAACCAATTAGCCTAAATGTGGTGTACAAAATGTAAGAAGTAAAGACATATAAACGGATTAGAGTGATGGCAAGGAAATATACGGTTACAGTCATGAATCAGGATAGTAGAAGAGGCATTACTAGGAATATCCGGATACCCCTTCGAAAAAATTTCATGTTTCGGTTTTACTGTGCGGTGTTAATTGAAAACTGTTTTCCCAATTAGATTCTAACTCTAGGGTATGTATTTACCGGTTTTTGATTCTCACATCTGTATGGCATTACAGATGATGAGTGGGAGTAAGATATTGGGAATTGGATGATTAGATCCTCAATACATATCAGAATTCTATGTAATTGTTAGTTGTATGTATGCCCTAAAGTCCATTATTGTACATGATTGTATATTATAGTGGATGCTTGGACATATATAGGGTGGACTTTCTTCCTTGACATGATAGTATGCTATCTGGTTACTCTTTATCTTAACATGTATACTTGTACTGTCCCTCTGTTATATGTTGATAAAGCACTAAGGATGTGGACTTGACTACCAGGACTATGATGGAGATCATACTAGTAGGGCCAGGGTAGTCCATAAGTCCATCCTTTAATTGTTCCTAGTCGAAGGTGTATCAAGACGGGGCATCGATATTCCAGAGTAGACTAGCATATATGCTTCTTGACCCATTTGATGGGTGATGGATGATCCCATATCCATTGGTGTTTGACATCAAAGATGGTATATGGGTGCTCGGTAGAGACTGGGTATACTGAACATGACTTGCCAAGAACTCCTAGATGGTATTATACCTAACGTCAGATAGCAGTTCTCTAGTGAAACTGGTACAGGTTGGTCTGTAGACCCGATATCGTCATAAAGTCTTGTGTGATTCCCACTGTGCTTTGATTTCCACCTTACCACGTTTAAGAGAGCGTGCAAAATTGTGGTTTTTGGGTACAGTCCTGAGTCACATAGAACCAATTAGCGATATGATGGGTTTTGTCTCTCCCGGTATTGGGGGTTGATGTTGCGCTGTTCTCGATTGGCTATAACAGGAAGTCCCTGGCCTGGGCTGATACTGAGATTTACTGGTAAGTATTATCACTAGTTTCTCGACCTGTTATGAGCCTCACATCGGCATGACTTATCAAGTTATTGGGGTCTGAGGTTTACCACCCCCAGACTAGATATGCGATATATCAGTCGAAAAGACAGAACTGTACGGTAGTGTTACTTATTGGATTCACCGGAGTATGGATAAGCTTGCTTGTTGATCTTCTGATCGCTCAGTACCTGGCTATCCGTTACGTCCAGCTAGTACCGCTGACGGCTTGTGGGTGACTGATATGATCATCACCTACCGCCGGTGTATTGACGAGTCTTCAGAGTCCAACACAGAGGTTTCCTAGCTCATTCGAAATGAAGTAGGGCACATATGTTATATGTGCGGGACTAAGATTAATACGTGTATGTGATAACGTATTCCAATCTCGCGATATAGGTTATATGTGATATAACCGGATTGTTGAATCAAGTGTGGATTCAATGATATGTTATATGTATATGTGATATGCGTATAAATGATATTAGTCGGTTGTATGCGATACAGACGGGTTATTAAATCATGTGTTGATTTAATAATTTAATGTATAATTATATATATTTGATATATTAATATACATTAACTAATATTAGCTCACTTACGAAAATGTTTTTCTCGAAATACATACAAATATATATGTGATATATATTAATGTATTTGTTTATGTCTCATGCTAGAGCATACACTGGACTTGTGTGTATGAGACTCATACCATATTTAAGATAATGTGGGGATTTAATTATTAAGGAAAAAAATATTATGTGGGAATTATCACGGTTGAAGATGCTTGTAGAAGCTTGTGAAAACCTTGACTTAGTCCACTAATTTTGATTTACTCTAGATATTTAGCCATGGTTAAGTCTCTACATGTGTTATATGAGATATTTTCTCACCCATGGTTCATACTTGATGACTTGTGATCTTTTCTTAATCTCCTTCATTTTTTCTCTCTAGCTCTTGAGTGAGAAGAAAAAGAAAAGAAAGAAAACTTATTCTAAAGTGAGCAAAATTCCTAATTCATCAACCTAACCAAACTAGCCATTTAGTATAGATTGTTTGCTTCACTTATTCTCAATTAGTGAAGAGATAGCTTGAGTTAGAGATTCTTCGACGTAGATCATCTTCGGCCTCAAAAATCCTTCAGCAAGCTTGTTCCTTTCGCCTCGTGGAGCCTAAAGAGAGTCCGGGAGACCACTACTTGGAGCAAAGGGACTACTACACGGAGCTTTAGAAGTGATGGACCGGTTTACAAAGGTTGTATTCCTTATTCACTTAGAGTAAAGTTGTTTACTTTCTTAGTTGAATCCTAATTCTCTAGTTAGATCCTTGGTTTGGGTTATTTTGCTCTCTAGATTTTTTAAAATTGCATACCAAAAGCCTTATAAAACCTAGTGATAGTGCTAAAGAACACAGCAATGGTATCAGAGCCAAGCTAGAAAATTATACGATGTGTTAGAATTACGAGACCGAAACAACTCCGAAACCTGGAAATCGAAACCTTAGATTCGGTCGAATTTTTTAAGTCCTCTAAATAATTTTTAAACAAGTGCAGAAAGCTCGTTATGATGTATCCAGGACACCAGAAAAATTTGAGGCAAAACCAAAAAAATTTGGCCGGCCATATTGTATAAAAAACCGGCCTCACCTTTTTTCTTGTAGCAAAAAACCTTGAAATTTTTGTGGTGTTCTGATCTCATGGTTTTAGGGTTTCAGGTTATGTTTGTTTTCACCAAGATTGCATTTGATGTTATCTTTCTGTAGTGGCAATACGGAGTGTTTCGTAGTCGTATTTTAACATCGTTTCGGGTTTGATATTGAAATTTGATACAATATTTATAATCCACGATAATTAGTTTTGTGAAAACTAGTTAGTGTTCTGTAAATCTAGCAATTTAGTCTCTTTTGATAGATTTCCATGGAGTTTCGATTCAGATCAAAACTCCATCGCAATCTCGTATTGTACGTGAACATTCGCCGAGTAACAATACTAGATATACATACTCCATAGCCTCGACCAAGTGACTGTAGGAGAACCTCGTTGCCAAAAGCATCCCCTCGGGTGCTCGCAGCCACGGTGTTCCGACTAAGTGCACTTCGTCGGCGGCATCAGTGGTACGGCCATCTAATAATGTTTTCGACGAGTATTCGATCAAGCAGTCGGGAATCTTGTTGAATTACCTGACTAGGTTATTGAAAATTTCAATATGAGACTAAAATTCAAGGTTTATATGTTAGGCATGAAATTCGGGGTATGAGATATTCCAGGTTTATGATGTCTAAGGATGTTGCAGATTCTAATTATTGTAGTTTTCATTTTATTTTCTGCCACCGTGAGTGTAATATGTGGTGTATCGCCGGTTTCGTTGCTATACATCAACGACAATTGGGATACACATATTTACTTACGTTGATGACATGTGATGTTATGTGTTGCTGTGATATGTTATATTGGATCGCCGTGTTTGAATAGCCGGAGGTTTTTTTTTGCGTGAGATGAGAGTTTTTCATTTTTATTCATGTAAGAATGTATGTAATATTCTTTTATTGGGACACTTACGGTTTGAGGAAGATGTCACCATTGATGTATATTATTTACTTTTCCTCATTAGGATAGACCCAAGGCGGGGACCACAAGTAACCAGGTTCTAGAGTCCAGTGGGAGATCATCTCGAGGAGTCGAGTCCGGGTCTCCTAACTCTAGAATTGGTAAGGTTGCTTGCCGCTCTCGTAGGGGTCCAGAGTTGTAGGTTTGGCTATTCATCACGACCGTGGAATCCGTGTTTTTTACTAGCTTAATTTAAAAATATGGACCTCCTAGTATATCCAATATTTCATATGTTGACTTCTGCTGCAATGTTCTGTGATGAGATCATATAACTGCCTGAGACGAATGCTTTATATTATATATATGATATATAATAAACATTGCTTATGTTTTGCATCTGCGCTAGTCCTGCCCTGCTCTGCTGTTTGTTATCTAACCTAACGGTGCATGACGGGACCCCATGGAGAATGCGGATGACATAAGCGTACGTTGTATAAGTATTTTCATTTCTTTATCTGTGATGCTAAGGAAGTGATTGGAATGCTTTTGGCATGTCGAATTTTATAGTTCTAAAGTTAACCGCAATCAGGACGGTATCGCTGTAAGTCAACGTTACACGCCCCACAAGATGCGGGGAGGCAGAATAGGTAAAACAATCATTTTGTTTTGAGGTAACATGGAATAACTTTACGGATCTTTGCTAAATCCTAACTAACAGCTATGTAGAAGTGCAAAACTACTATGATAGATGATTATACCTCAAGATACTAGTCCTTCTTGTTCTGATTGTTCACCTCCATGTCGGCCTCCTCGATGTAATAGAAGATCCACCCGAGAGTTCCTCCTTCAAGCTTTAATCTGTAACTTGAGGTAACTAAGTGGCTAGGATTTCTAATCCAGACCTAGAAAATATAGAAGTGGATTAAGGATCTATTAGTCTTTCTAACCCTTGGGATCTCAACACATGAGTGGATTAGGGTTAGGTTGAAGAAGAGAAGAGCTTGTGGAGAGAGAATGTGTATGTTAATTATGAATTGAAAAAATAACTCATTTGTGTATATCATGAAGCATAAAAATATCTTGCACAAATATCTTTCATGCTTCATTTAATACAAATGGATGAATCATCTCATGAGTTATGGTTTCAATTAATGCAAATAACACATAAGCTCTCCACCTCATTAAGTTTAATTCATAAATGAATTAAAACTAAATGAGCCACATTTCTTCTAGAAACTTCTCGACTAATTACAAGAATGCCCCTCCCATCCGTATTACGAAAAGCACGGATAAACTGAGACTGCATAAATCCAATAATCCAATACTAGAATCTGGCTTAAACCAAAGCCTGCTAGTATAATCTGTCCGAACATCTTACGTGCATAAGTACACGTATATGTCCGAACCCAGTCGTAAAACTATATGACATCTATATCGTTTCGCCTGAAGCATGAAAACTCTCTATATGGGACTCTAAAGACTCGACACTACGCTGGCAGTGGGTTTAACAACAGGCCGCAAGCGGTACTAGCTGTATGTAACAGTCCACAGGTAGATGTCGATAAGAAGGTCGATGAGGAAACCCATCTGAACTCCGACTGAGCCTGATGTGACAATCTCCATACAGTCCGGTCTGTTCATCTAAGACTATCGCATATCGGGCCTAGGGGGCGGCAAGCGGAAGTCCCCTAAAAGGCGGTATAAGTCGTGTCGGAGTGAAGCTCGTTACACCTTGAGAAGCTACTGGAAATCCTACCAGTAAATCTCGCTTGTCCTGGCCAGGGACTTTGCGTAATGGCTCTCCAAACACAGTGCGATATCAACTCCCAATACTGGGAGAGACGAATCCTATCTAACCGCCACTGCCTCCAAGTGCTTCGGGACTGCACCCAACTGCGACCTGTTTGCACGACTCCTCTGAGCCGTGGTAGGGTAGCAATCTAAGAACAGTGGGAACACACTCGAGGTGAAGCAGCAGTGTCAAATCTACGTACTATGCTTTACTCATGTCGCCTGGGAATAGTTAACTGACGACGGGGATAATACCAACCAACAGTTCCCTACGAGTCCTGTTCGGTGTACCCGTAACCCAACGAGCACCTGCATACTATCTCCAGTACAACGTACTAATGGCTGTGGGACAGACCAATTCCCCTGCTGGGATGAAGCGTACACACTAGTTTACTCCGGAGTATCAATACCCTGTCTCGAGAATCCTACGACTACGGACCTGAAAAAGGATGTGCTTGTAGACTACCCAGCCCCCACTAGTGTGACTGCCATCATAACGCTGGTAGTCAAGCAAGATCTTAAGGGCTCTATCAATATGTATTCGTGATATGCTAAAAGAAATATATACACATATTAAGATAGATATAAACCAAGTAGCATACTACTATATTGAGCGAGACTGTTAATATAATTGTGAATATCCCAAGCTTCCATTAAGTAATATACAAGCTAGTATGATACAATAATGGCCCCTAGGGCATATACACTAACAATCTCCCACTTGCACTAGGGCAATGTACTGGCGTCTCGAAGACCTATCATCTCGAATAGCCTCTCGAACTATGTCTAAGGTAAGGCCTTTGTGAATGGATCTGCAGTGTTCTCCTCTGTAGCAACTCTCCGGACCTCGATCTCCCGGCGATCAATGGTCTTCCTGATCGGGTGATACCGCCTTAAGATGTGTCTGGACTTCTGATGGGACCTGGGTTTCTTCGCTAAAGCTACAGCGCCGTTGTTGTCACAATACAGCGGTATTGGATCAACAATGGCAGGAACCACTTGAAGTTCTGTTAGGAACTTCTTCATCTATACTGATTCTTTTGCGGCATCGCAAGCAGCTATATACTCCGCTTCCATCGTCGAGTCAGCAACGGTGTCCTTCTTGGAACTCTTCCAGCACACCGCCCCTCTATTGAGGGTAAAGACATAACCTGACATGGACTTGGAGTCATCCTTATCACTCTGGAAGCTGGAGTCAGCAAAAGCCTCGATCTGGAGGTATTTTCCACCGTAAACCAAGAACATATCCTTAGTCCTTCTTAAGTACTTGAGAATGTTCTTAACTGCTATCCAGTGCTTCTCCCCTGGGTCTGACTGATACCGGCTTACCACGCTCAGTGCGTAAGCTACATCTGGTCTGGTACACAACATCGCATACATTATAGAGCCTACCGAAGAAGCATAGGGAATAACTGACATGCGATCCCTTTCCAAATCAGTCTTGGGAGACATCTCTTTGGAGAGGGTGATTCCGTGACAAGCCAGTAAATTACCGCGCTTAGAATCTTCCTTACTGAATCTTTCCAGTATAGTGTTGATATACCTGGACTACGAAAGTCCTAACATCCTCTTAGATCTATCACGATAGATCTGGATCCCCAGAATGTAAGAGGCATCACCCAGGTCTTTCATGGAGAACTTGTGTGACAAGAATCCTTTGATAGATTGTAGCAGAGGAATGTCATTTCCTATCAAGAGAATGTCATCCACATACAAGACAAGGAATACGACAGTTCGTGCTACAATTTTACTATATATACATGGTTCATCTGGATTTTTGATAAAGTCATATTCTTTGACCGTTTCATCAAAACAGATGTTCCAACTCCGCGATACCTGCTTTAGTCCATAAATGGACTTAAGCAACTTGCACACTTTCCCGCTGCTCCCACTCTGATTGAAACCTTCTGGCTGATCCATACAGACGCACTCTTCTAAATTACCATTTCGAAAAGCCGTATTTACGTCCATCTGCCAAATCTCATAATCATGGAAGGCGGCAATGGCAAGAAGGATCCGAATGGATTTGAGCATAGCCACTGGAGAAAAAGTTTCGTCATAGTCCAAACCAGGTCTTTGATGAAAACCCTTTGCAACAAGTCTAGCCTTATAAGTTTCCACCTGTCCATATACACCAATCATCTTCCTGAAGATCCATTTGCATCCTATAGGTTTTATCCCATCTGAAGCAAAGTCCAAAGTCCATACTTTGTTAGTGTACAAGGACTCCATCTCGGTCCGCATTGCATCCAGCCATCTTACTGAGTCGCCGCTCAGAATGGCCTACTGGAAGCTAGTGGGTTCATCATTATCAATGACGCAATCCTCTCTATCCCCGTCTATGAGAAAACCGTAGTATCTCTCAGGCGAATAAGACGGCCTACTACTCCTGCGGAGGGGTGCGGGAATGTCCTGTTCTTCTGGAACTTCTGGCTCCACCAAACTTTCAGTAGTAGTTTGTGGTTCTGGAATTTCTTCCAGTTCTATTGCGCTCCGACTTGTTTCCTTTTCTAAAAACTGCGGTTCTAGAAAATGGGCATTACGAGAAACAAAAACCTTTTGTTCCTCTGCGTAATAGAAATAATACCCCTTGGAATTCTCTGGATATCCCACAAACTTACACTGTACTGATCGTGCCTCGAGTTTGTCCGCATGCTGCTTTTTAACTAAAGCTGAACATCCCCATATATTCAGATACTGAAGATAGGGTTTCTTCACTCCATATTTGATATGGTGTGGTAGGCACAGTCTTGGTAGGAACCCTGTTCAAAAGATATGCAGCTGATTCTAGTGCATAACCCCAGAAAGATCGTGGTAACTCAGCATTACTCATCATAGAACGCACCATATCCGATAGGGTTCGGTTCCGTCTCTCCGATACACCATTGTGTTGTGGAGTGTATGGAGGAGTAAGCTGAGAGAGAATTCCATTCTCTTTTAGGTAACCCAGGAACTCGGCACTTAAGTATTCACCACCTCGATCAGATCTCAGTGTCTTGATATTTTTGCCGATTTGGTTTTCTACTTCATTCTTATATTTTCGGAATTTCTCAAAGGCCTCGGATTTATGTTTCATCAAGAAAATGAATCCATACCTAGAGTAATCATCCGTAAAAGTAATGAAATATGAAAAACCGCCTCTTGCATGTGTAGACATTGGACCACATACATCGCCGTGTATGAGTCCTAAGAGCTCGCTCGCTCTTACTCCATGTCCAGTGAATGGAGACTTTGTCATCTTTCCTTTGAGACATGATTGACAAGTGATATAAGATTGATATTCGAACGGATCCAAATATCCTTCTCTATGTAACTTAGTTAATCATGTCTCATTGATGTGACCTAGTCTACAATGCCATAAGAAAGCCTGATTTATATCTGGAGACTTTCTTTTTAGTGTGTTCTGGACATTGAAAATTTATAATTGGTTTAACACGTATATACCATTATCTAGTGTACCGGACCCAATCAAACCATGATTAAGGAGGATGTTAACCACATCGCTTACAAACGTGAGATCATAACCTTCTTTTGATAACAACGATACTGATATGATATTACTGTAGGGTTCCTAGGCACGCTAATGAAGTCTCACAAGGCATCAACCATGCCTATTTCAAATTTTACGTGTGCCGAGAAACCCTAATACGGATCGTTGACTAGAAGTTTAGGCGAAATATGAATCTAGTTAACAACTTAACTAAAGATAAGAAGCTACAACCTTTGTAGATCCGGACATCCACTTCCTTAGCTCCACGTAGACGTCCTCTCGCTGTCCGTCTCGAATCTTGAACTCTCGCATCGGCTTCATCGGAGAAGTGAGCGGAATAGGTCGTCGGCTTCGTGCCGAAGATGATCTACGTCGAGGCTACACTGGATCAAGCTCCGACTTCACGTAGTTGTGAAACTTGTGAAGAAAACACCCAAAACCACTTGGCAAGAGGTAGAGGATGAAGAAATAGGAGGTGGGTTCACTTTAGAATTGGATCTCTCTCACTTTTGCTCAAGTTGCCATTGATGGACTTAAGCTTTTCTTGAAGAAGAAGAAAGAATATGATAAGTGTTGAATTAAAATGAAAATAAATCAATACTTATCATAAGCTAACCATAGTAGAGTGTAGAGAATAGACCATGGTTACTTGAATGGGTTAGGGTTAAGCATGAAGAAAAGAATGGTTAAGAAGTCAAAGCTTCATGAAGCTTCAACTAGAAACAAATAAAGCCACCATTCTTATCTAAATCTTTTCCAAATAAATAAACAAATAAATAAATGAAAAAGCAAAACCCTAATCATCTCTTAACCATGGTTTAATCCTTTACACTTAACCAAATGATCAAGTATCATCAAACATGATACAAATATGTGCACAAAAGTATATCACATATACTTCTTGCACATCATGTGAGAAAATCCATTTAAAGTGAACCAATACTAGTTAATGCAAAGTAGTATATCAAATATATAATTATACACTAAATCATTAAATCAACACTTGATTTAACGATCCGGTCATATCGCATATAACCGACTAGTATCCTATGTATCGGCTTATCGAATCAATCCTTGATTCGATATCTAGGTTATATCGAATATAACCAATCGATACATCCATCGCGAGAATGAAATACGGTATCACATACACGCATTATTCTCGGTCCTGTACATATCTCATACGCGCTCCTATTTCGTTTCGCTTGAGCCAGGAAACCTCTGTGTAGGACTCTAAAGACTCGTCAATACGCCGGTAGCAGATGATGATCATATCAAGCACCCACAAGACGTAAGCGGTCTGCTAAACGTAATGGCCATCCGGGTATTGAGCGATCTGAAGATCGACGAGCTAGCCCGCTCACACTCCTGTGAATCCAACCAGTAACACTTACCGTACAGTCCGGTCTGTTCGTCTGATATGTCGCATATCAAGTCTAGGGGTGGTATACGTCAGACCCCAATAACCGATAAGTCGTGCCGATGTGAGGCTCATAATGGGTCAAGAAACTACTGGTAACACTTACCAGCAAATCTCTGATCAGTCCTGGCCAGGGATTTCCCTGTCACGGCCAATCGAGCACAGCGCAACATCAACCCGCAATACCGGGAGAGACGAAACCCCTCCTATCGCTCATTGCCTCCATGTGACTCGGGACTGTACCCAAAGACCACCGTTTTGCATGCCCTCATGGACGTGGTAAGGTGGAGATCAAAGCACAGTGGGAATCACACAAGACTCTATGACGATATCGGGTCTACAGACTAACCTGTACAAGTGTCACCTGAGAACTGCCATCTGACGTGAGGTATAATACCATCTGGGAGTTCTCGGCGAGTCCGTCCAGTGTACCCAGTCTCCACTGAGCACCCGTATATTATCTCTGATGTCAAACACCAATGGATATGGGATCATCCATCGCCCATCTCATGGGTCGAGAAGCGTATACGCTAGTCTACTCTGGTATATCGATGCCCTGTCTCGATACACCCACGACTAGGGATCTTGAAGGATGTACTTATGGACTACCATGTCCCCACTAGTATGATCTGCATCATAGTCCAGGTAGTCAAGTACACATCCTAAGGGCTTTATCAACATGTAACAATAAGACAGTTTAAAGAGACAAGTGTACATGTTAAGATAAAGAGTAACCAGATAGCATACTATCATATCGAGCAAGAAAGTCATCTCTATATATGTCCAAGCATCCAATATAATATACATCATCTGTACAATACTGGCCTCTAGGGCAGACATACAACTAACAATCTCCCACTTGCACTAGGGCCAGCTGCTGTAGTATCACATACCGAGCATCCCGAAGAGTCTCTCAAACTGTATCTGGGGAATAGCCTTCGTGAGTGGATCCGCCGTGTTGTTCTTCGTGTCAACTCTCCTGACCTCGATCTCCCGGCGATCAACTATCTCCCGGATCTGGTGATACCGCCTCAGAATATGCCTGGATCGCTGATGGGACCTAGGTTCCTTGGCCAAAGCCACCGCTCCATTGTTATCGCAATACAAAGGTATTGGATGCTCAATGGATGGAACCACACCAAGTTCAGTAACGAACTTCTTGATCCAGACAGCCTCTTTAGCGGCATCGTTGGCAGCGATGTATTCAGCCTCCATCGTCGAGTCTGCCACGGTTTCCTGCTTGGAACTCTTCCAGCTACTCGCCCCTCCGTAAAGGGTAAAGACAAAGCCCGACTGCGACTTAGAGTCGTCCTTATCACTCTGGAAGCTCGCATCGGTAAAGGACTCTACTTGGAGTTCTCCGTTACCATACACCAAGAGCATCTCTTTAGTCCTTCGCAAGTACTTGAGAATGCTCTTCACAGCTGTCCAGTGACTCTCTCCAGGATCAGCTTGATACCTGCTCACTACACTTAGTGAGTATGCTACATCGGGTCTGGTACATAGCATCGCATACATGATAGAGCCTACAGCCGAAGCATAGGGTATCCCTTGCATGCGAGCTCTCTCCAAATCAGTCTTGGGAGACATCTCTTTGGAGAGAGTGACTCCAGAGATCGTGGGTAGGTTCCCACGCTTGGATTCTTCCATACTAAACCTCTTTAGTATGGTGTCAATGTACCTGGATTAGGACAATCCCAATATCCGTTTGGATCTATCTCTATAGATCCTAATTACCAATATGCATGAGGCATCACCAAGATCTTTCATCGAGAATCTCCATGATAAGAAGAGCTTGACCGATTGCAGCATAGGAATATCATTTCCTATCAAGAGTATGTCGTCCACGTACAATACGAGGAAGACAACCGTACTCTCTTCTACCTTCTTGTAGATACAAGATTCATCTGGGTTTTTGACGAAATCAAACTCTTTGATAACGACGTCAAAGCAGATGTTCCAACTCCGCGATGCTTGCTTTAATCGATAAATGGATTTAAGCAGCTTGCACACTTTTCCGCTGCTCCCACTGTCTACGAAGCTCTCTGGCTGAGTCATGTACACGCACTCTTCTAAATCACCATTTAGAAAGGCGGTCTTAACATCCATTTGCCAGATTTCGTAATCATGATATGCAGCGATGGCAAGCATGATCCGGATGGATTTAAGCATAGCCACTGGAGAAAAGGTTTCGTCATAGTCCACACCTGGTCTTTGACGAAAACCCTTTGCTACAAGTCTAGCTTTGAAAGTCTCCACTTTCCCATCTACACCAAGTTTTTTCTTGAAGATCCACTTGCTCCCAATGGGTTTTACCCCTTCAGGAGCAACATCCAAAGTCCATACTTTGTTGGTGTACATGGATTCCATCTCGAACCGCATAGCATCCAGCCATTTCACTGAGTCCTTACTCGTGATGGCCTGCTCGAAGCTAGTTGGGTCATCATTCTCCATGATGCAATCCTCGCTTCCACCATCCATGAGAAAACCGTAGTATCTCTCAGGTTGGCGAGGAACCCTACTAGATCGGCGGAGAGGCCGAGGTTCGTCGGGAGCTACTGAATCCTCTGGTTCCACTAAATCTTCAGTTTGAGTTTGTGTAGCTGGAATTTCTTCCAGTTCTACCTTATCGCCACTAATTTCTTTTGCAAGAAATTCTTTTTCCAAAAAGGTGGCATGTCGAGAAACAAACACTTTTTGTTCCTCTGTATGGTAGAAAAGATATCCATGTGAATGTTTGGGATATCCCACAAACTTGCATAGAACTGACCGTGCCTCGAGTTTGTCCGGATTTTGCCTTTTGACATAGGCCGGGCAACCCCATATCTTAACTGTTTTAAGACATGGTCTCTTCCCATTCCATATCTCATATGGTGTGGTAGGTATAGATTTAGATGGAACTTGATTCAATAGGTATGCTGCTGTCTCCAGCGCATAACCCGAGAAGGAAATAGGTAACTCAGCTGTGCTCATCATAGAGTGCACCATATCTAATAGGGTGTGGTTCCTCCGTTCTGATACACCGTTGTGCTGTGGTGTATAGGGAGGAGTCAGCTGAGAGAGAATCCCATTCTCTTTTAGGAAGTCCAGGAATTCATTGCTCAAGTATTCACCTCCTCGATCAGATCGAAGGATTTTAATACTTTTTCCGGTTTGGTTCTCAACTTCCTGTTTATATTCTCTAAATTTCTCAAAAGCTTCTGATTTGTGTTTCATCAGGAACACATACCCGAACCTAGAGAGATCGTCAGTGAATGTAATGAAGTATGAAGAACCATCCCTGGCATGTGTAGACATAGGACAGCATACATCACTATGTATCAGTCTTAAGAGTTCAATAACTCTTTCTCCGTGTCCCGTAAACGGAGTTTTGGTCATCTTGCCTTTGAGACATGACTGGCAAGTGTCATAAGATGAAAATTCAAATGGATTTAAATATTTATCCTTATGCAACTTAGCTAGTCGTGTCGCATTGATGTGACCCAGTCTACAATGCCACAAGAAGGATTCGTTCAGTTCAGAACTCTTCCTCTTGTGTGTGTTTGTTATGCTCAGAACTGTTGATTGATTTAGAACATAAATGCCATTGCACAACGTGCCTGATCCAACCAACTTTTGGTTACAGAAAATGTTCATAACAATGTCCTGTAATGCAAAATTATATCCCTCTTTAGTCAATAAAGAAACTGATATAATGTTGCATATCAGGTTCGGCATGTAATAGCATTCGTTCAGAACCAATGTATTACCAGTCGGTAATACAAGGTGATATTCCCCGACAGTCTTAGCTGCAACAATTGCACCATTTCCAACTCTTATGTCTTTATCACCTTCTCCAAGTTCTCTACCTTTTCTAAGCCCATGTAACTGATTACATATATGGGATCCTGACTCGGTATCTAATACCCAGGACGTAGAGCAAATGGAGAAACAGTTCTCTGTAACGAACACACCCGAAGAAAATGCATCATCATGTACTTTCTTCAATCGGGTGGCATGGGAATCCTGGTATTCCCCTATATCCTGTTCATTCCTATAACTCTTATAAGAAAGAACGGGACCAACGTTCCCCAGCACAGTATAACATACGGGTTCAGTCAATACATCCATATTATTATCTTTATTAGGGCATGACATGGTCGCTACCTGGAGAGAGAGAGAAGAAAACACTTTAGCGTATGCTCGTGCAAGATCAGATTGGTTATTATCTTATCTAATCAGGATGGCTCCCACTGATTTTTATCAAATCTTCCTTCAAACCCTAAAAGGAAAGATTAGCCGGGATTAATTACACACTACAAGTTCGCCAATCTTTCAGCCAGGCCAGTGTCGGTACTTTGAGGGAGGTCCCCCGTGCTTTCGCACGAACCTAATTAATGTAAACCTCGTTTTCCCAGAGGCGTAACCTCGTTAACACCTTTCTAGACACCTACTTGATCGGCTAATTGTAATGTGTAAAACTCTCCCAGGAGTAACTCTTACTCGCAGCGAGTATCGGGATCCAACTATCTCATAGAAGGTATGCAATCTCATTGCAAATTTGAACACTTGAAATTCCCGATAATATTTTGCCCCTAGCGTCCTATGACCTTGACAAAGGCCAACAAATCATAGCATGCTAGTCAAGTTCAACCCGTCATTTCTTGATTGAATCAAACCCACCCGCACGGCCCTTGACAAAGGCCAACAAGATCGTACGACTACCCTGAAACAATCTGCATCATATGCATAAGCAGATAATCACTATTCAGCTACCGCACACTACGCCTTGACAAAGGCCAACAAACGCAGCATGAATACTAAACAGTTCTTATCTGAAATGACGGAGGGCTACGACAGGTTTTTCTGAAAACCTATTGTGTAATGAACTTGATATCGTTGTAGAATCAAATGAAGTTTTGAAATGCAGTGATTTTGAGGCTTTTCTTGTTTTGCTAAAGGGGTCACTCCCGGTGAAGGGATCGTCGGCCCTTTCCTCGTCGAATGAGGTGCGGGATATATCATATATATCACTGTGCAAAGCAGAAACTATAGAAGCAATCAAAAGCAGACCGAGTATGTAGCATCTGCGAGTTATTGCTAAAGGAGTCACTCCCGGTGAAGGGATCTCGATCCTTTCCTCATCGAATAAGGTGCAGGGCATATCATATATACCGCTATGCAAAGCAAGAACTGTAACTACCTGTTTTATTTTAAAATCTGATTCTACAACATCATTTGGTTTCTTTTATTTCATTAATCACATTAATGAAGTCCCATCATTTAAATACCTAAACATCACAGATAAATACGACGTACACTTATGCCATCCGTATTCGCCTCGATGTCCCCTCGTGCACCGTTAGGTTAGGTAACTAACGACAGAGCAGGGCAGGGCTGGTGCGGATGCAAAACATAAGTAACATCTATATAATATATCATATATACTATATACTGTATCTATCACAGAACATCACATGATCACATCAAAGATATCGCAGCAGAAAATATCATATGAAATATTGGATATACTAGGACGTCCGTGTTTTCAATACGAGCCAGTATAAAACACGGATTCCACGGTCGTGATTAATAGCCAATCCCACACCCCTAGACCCCTACGAGAGCGGCAAGCAACCCTACCAATTCTAGGGTTAGGAGACCCGGACTCGACTCCTCGAGATGGTCTCCCACTGGACCCTAGAACCCGGTTACTTTTGCTCCCCTCCTTGGGTCTATCCTAGTGCAGAAAAGTAAATAATATACAAAGGGTGACAACTTCCGCAACCTGGAATTGCCCCAATAAAAGAATATTACATACAAGTTTTTTACATGAATGAAAATGAAACACACTCATCTCACACAAAAACCCCCGGCTATTCAAACACGACAATCTAATATAACATATCCAGCAACACATAACATCACATGTCATCAACGTAAGTAAATATGCGCATCCCAATTGTCGTTGACATATAGCAACGAAACCGGCGATATCACATATTACATTTACGGTCACAGAAAAGAAAGTGTAAAACTACAACAGTTGGAATCCGCAACCTCTTTAGACATCACATGCCTAATCAAATGAAATGCTTAGACATCACATGCCTAACAGTTATAAACCCCGCATTTTAGTCCCATTATCGAAAACTCTTTTCAATATCTAGTGAGACTAAACCGCTAGATTTATAACATTCATTCAGTTATCTCATAACTGTTTGTGAATTCCAATTATTGTATCCCATTCCGGATAAATAGAAAATATTAAACTTTCCGATCGAACATTCGAACACCCAAGTTTTCCCGAAACCGTGCAACACATGAAATAAGTTCAAAGACGTTCACTTCATGCTTCAGTACCAACGGTCCAGCCGTAGAAGGGTCAAGCCAACGCCTCACATGTGGCACGCCGTACTGCCCCAAACCCTAAGGTTCAAAGGGCAGTTCAAGACGGTCACATAATCGAGTTAAGGTT
The DNA here is from genome assembly GCA_030015575.1 of Agapanthus africanus. Taxonomy (NCBI): domain Eukaryota; kingdom Viridiplantae; phylum Streptophyta; class Magnoliopsida; order Asparagales; family Amaryllidaceae; genus Agapanthus; species Agapanthus africanus. The sequence continues at coordinate 547,660,208 of JASDDO010000024.1, read as the reverse complement.
TGTTGTCTTCTAGAGGGACCATCGCGTTACTTGCACTACTCAGAACGTCCTTAAACCATAGAAAAATCCAACACTTGGAAATTTTTTCGGCAAGGGAAAAGTTGGGTATTTATATCCGGTCGAAATTTTTAACATATTCTAAAGTTATCCGGAAAAACACATAGACGAAGTTTAACAATCCGATCGAATCTATGATTCCCAATGCAACCCTAGAATACTCAACTCTTCAGTCAATTTAAAAATTCCCAGAAAACTCAGCATAATTAAATAGGAGTTACTGTGCAAATGAGGAGAGCTGACGTCATCATCAGGCCGCGGAACCGCCGCATAAGCCATGCTTATGCCGCGGTTCCGCCGCACTCTTTACTGTTCATGTGAAAAAATTTGCACCGTAATTCTTAGAATTCCCTGCTGAATTTTTTAAGCATTTTTAATATGGAAAAATCCCAGATTTTAGAAAAAGTCCAGAGAGCATGAAAAAGTTAGGGTTTCGGGTTCGATCGGGTTTCAAACATCGTCTAGACTTCGCCTAAGGCTATAGCTAGGCTCTGATACCACTGTAGGGTTCCTAGGCACACTAATGAAGTCTCACAAGGCATCAACCATGCCTATTTCAAATTTTACGGGTGCCGAGAAACCCTAATACGAATCGTTGACTAGAAGTTTAAGCGAAATATGAATCTAGTTAACAACTTAACTAAAGGTAAGAAGCTACAACCTTTGTAGATCCGGACATCCACTTCCTTAGCTCCACGTAGACATCCTCTCGCTGTCCATCTTGAATCTTGAACTCTCGCATCGGCTTCATCGGAGAAGTGAGCGGAATAGGTCGTCGACTTCGTGCCGAAGATGATCTACGTCGAGGCTACACTGGATCAAGCTCCGACTTCACGTAGTTGTGCAACTTGTGAAGAAAACACCCAAAACCACTTGGCAAGAGGTAGAGGATGAAGAAATAGGAGGTGGGTTCACTTTAGAATTGGATCTCTCTCACTTTTGCTCAAGTTGCCATTGATGGACTTAAGCTTTTCTTGAAGAAGAAGATGATGAAGAAGAAGAAAGAATATGATAAGTGTTGAATTAAAATGAAAATAAATCAATACTTATCATAATCTAACCATAGTAGAGTGTAGAGAATAGACCATGGTTACTTGAATGGGTTAGGGTTAAGCATGAAGACAAGAATGGTTAAGAAGTCAAAGCTTCATGAAGCTTCAACTAGAAACAAATAAAGCCACCATTCTTATCTAAATCTTTTCCAAATAAATAAACAAATAAATAAATGAAAAAGAAAAACCCTAATCATCTCTTAACCATGGTTTAATCCTTTACACTTAACCAAATGATCAAGTATCATCAAACATGATACAAATATGTGCACAAAAGTATATCACATATACTTCTTGCACATCAAGTGAGAAAATCCATTTAAAGTGAACCAATACTATTTAATGCAAAGTAATATATCAAATATATAATTATACACTAAATCATTAAATCAACACTTGATTTAACGATCCGGTCATATCGCATATAACCGACTAGTATCCTATGTATCGGCTTATCGAATCAATCCTTGATTCGATATCTAGGTTATATCGAATATAACCAATCGATACATCCATCGCGAGAATGAAATACGGTATCACATACACGCATTATTCTCGGTCCTGCACATATCTCATATGCGCTCCTATTTCGTTTCGCTTGAGCCAGGAAACCTCTGTGTAGGACTCTAAAGACTCGTCAATACGCCGGTAGCAGATGATGATCATATCAAGCACCCACAAGCCGCAAGCGGTCTGCTAAACGTAACGGCCATCCGGGTATTGAGCGATCAGAAGATCGACGAGCTAGCCCGCTCACACTCCTGTGAATCCAACCAGTAACACTTACCGTACAGTCCGGTCTGTTCGTCTGATATGTCGCATATCAAGTCTACGGGTGGTATACGTCAGACCCCAATAACCGATAAGTCATGCCGATGTGAGGCTCATAACGGGTCGAGAAACTACTGGTAACACTTACCAGCAAATCACTGATCAGCCCTGGCCAGGGACTTCCCTGTCACGGCCAATCGAGCACAGCGCAACATCAACCCCCAATACCGGGAGAAACGAACCCCTCCTATCGCTCATTACCTCCATGTGACTCGGGACTGTACCCAAAGACCACCGTTTTGCATGCCCTCATGGATGTGGTAAGGTGGAGATCAAAGCACAGTGGGAATCACACAAGACTCTATGACGATCTCGGGTCTACAGACTAACCTGTCCAAGTGTCACCTGAGAACTGCCATCTGACGTGAGGTATAATACCATCTGGGAGTTCTCGGTGAGTCCGTCCAGTGTACCCAGTCTCCACTGAGCACCCGTATATTATCTCTGATGTCAAACACCAATGGATATGGGATCATCCATCGCCCATCTCATGGGTCGAGAAGCGTATACGCTAGTCTACTCTGGTATATCGATGCCCTGTCTCGATACACCCACGACTAGGGACCTTGAAGGATGTACTTATGGACTACCATGTCCCCACTAGTATGATCTGCATCATAGTCCAGGTAGTCAAGTACACATCCTAAGGGCTTTATCAACATGTAACTATAAGACAGTTTAAAGAGACAAGTGTACATGTTAAGATAAAGAGTAACCAGATAGCATATTATCATATCGGGCAAGAAAGTCATCTCTATATATGTCCAAGCATCCAATATAATATACATCATCTGTACAATACTGGCCTCTAGGGCATACATACAACTAACAATTACACGTTAAACTAGGTACACAAAAACAGTTGCGCAAAACCAAAATATGTCCACTCGTCAATCCAAGGTGATAATCCCCTTCGGACACAGCATTCATGCTAGCTCCGTTAGCAACCTGGAGGGTCATATCACCAACCTTCAGCACTCTATGGTTTCTTAGTACCTGTAATGAATTGCATATATGAGATCCTGATCCAGTATCCAATACCCAGGAAAGAGTTGATTGATAGACAATTTTCAATTACAAACACACCTGAAGCCGAAGCCACAACTTGCCTCGGGTCCTGGTTCTTGGCAATCCAAGCTTTGCGATCCTTCTTCTAATGGCCTTTCTTGTGACAGTGGAAGCATTCGTCCTTTGCCACTACCGGCACCGCAACCTTTGCCTTTCCCTTGGCTTCCACCTTACCAACACCACCTCTTGGTTTGGTAGCGGCCTTCTTCTTCCTTCCTTTAGACCTTGCCTTGGACCTGGAAGAGGAAGCACCACGAACAAACATAGCGGGTGTTTCTCTTGCCTTCTGTAAGGTGCTCTCTACACTCCTCAACATGTTAAGGAGTTCTGGAAGTTTAACTTCTTTACCTTGAATGTTGAAATTCAAGATAAACTGGGCGTAGGTGGAAGGAAGGGACTGAAGAATCAAGTCTGCATACAGCTCGTTCTCTAATGTTGTCTCGAGGTCTGCGAGCTCTTCAATATAGCCAATCATCTTAAAGACATGTTTCCCTACAGATGATCCGACAGCCATCCTCGACTGAAACGAGTTCTTCGAGGTCTCATATCTAGCTATACGAGATTGCTCTATGTACAGTTCCTTAGTATGGAGAAATATGGATTCTAGATCCATATTCTCGTGCCTCTTCTGATGTTCATTATTCATAGAGGCAAGCACGATGCATTTGTCCTTCGCGCAGTCAATCTCCCAGGTCTTATGGATTTCCTTATCCACGACACTGGATTCTGGACTTGGGACGGCAGGCGCCTTAGTAGTAAGGACATAACCCAATTTGTCATAGGTAATTTCCATCTTGACATTCCAGAACCAATCTTTATAATTTGGCCCTGTCAAAATATTTTTATCTAAAAATAACTTAAGGCCTGTCATGTTCTGGGTCGCTGCAATTAGGAGAGAGAGAGGAAACACTTTAGCATGATGCTCTTGCAAGTTTAGAGTGATTTTTAGTTTATCTAAACAGGATGGCTCCCACTGTTTCTCGAATCCTTCCTCAAACTAAAAAAGAAGAACTAGTCAGGACTATTCTTACTGTACAATACTTGCTTAACCGTTCAGCCATGCCGGTGTCGGTACTTCGAGAGAGGTTTTACGACGCTTTCACGAAGTTCCTTAATTAAATAACCACTTTTCCCTAGGGGCGTAGCCCCGCTGACACCTTTCTTGACACCTACTTGGTTTATCGCATTGATCGTTGAGTGAAAAAATCTCCCGATGAGTAGCATATACTCACAGAAGGATTGGGATCCAAATACCATCGTGTGATAAAGCTGAAGGAATCCTACCAAAATTATCACACTCCAAATGGTATGCAACTCTAGCAAGTTTCAGTTTCTTTAGAAACTCCCGATGTGGATTTTTGCCCCATACTCTTATGACCTTGGCGTTGGTCAAAATGCCATAAGTCACATGTCATGCTCAACACATCATTATCTTGTTAATTTGAACCCATCCGTACATACCCCTGACGTTGGCCAAATGGCAGTACGACTGTCCCAAACCAATCCATCTATCTATGCAACAGATGAATACCCAGCAGCTACCAAACACTATGCCTTGGCGTTGGTCAAAATACATAGCTTGAATACTACTGAATACCCAAATGAAATGACGGAGGGCTACGAATGGTTTTGGCGAAACCGTGAACGTAGTGAACTTGATATGATCGAAGGAACCTGATAGCTTTTAAAAGGAGTGGTTTAAGCTCCGCAATTAAAAATCTGCTGTTTTTAAAATAACCGAGTGGTTTCTTTTAAACTGTTCCAATGATTCAACTTTGGTTTATTTTCTTTGCATTAAAATAACGCGTCCCATCAATTAACCTATCATTGCAGAAAACAACGAAAATACAACGTCCTCTTATGCCATCCGCATTCGCCACTGGGCCCCGTCATTCACCCGTTAGGTTACTTAACTAACGACAGAGCGGGGGCTGGGCTAGCGCGGATGCAAAACATAAGTAACGCCTACTAGATATCATATATAGATATTGTACATTCGTTAGACGCAATAATAGGCATTCCAGATCACAGATGAACATATTGGATATACAAGCAATCCGCATTTCTTTTGAGCCTGCAATGAAAGACGGATTACACAGTCGCGATGAATAGCCAAACCCCCACCCTAGACCCCTACGGGTACGGCAAACTACCCGCCAAGTACCCGAAGTGAAGCGGTCTCCCTCAACGATGTGAGTAGGCCAATAAGCACTTCAAAGTACCCGGTAGATTGTGCACCCCACCTTGGGTCTATCCTAAGAGCAGAAAACAGTAAATGAAATAATACAACGGTGGCTACAACCTCAACCCGGATGTGCCCCGCAAAAGTATATTACAACAAATTACAATTTACATTTGAATGAAAGAAACACTCGTCTCACATCCCCGGCTATCCATTCACGACAATCCAACAAGTTCATATTCACAAACCAGTAAAAACCATTACAGAATGTGCAACCCCCTGCTAACCGACATACTAGAAATTAGGGGAGGTTTACAAACACATTAAACACAATACAGATACAATCCTGTTAGCCAAAGTTCTTAGAATTTTGATCAAGCAACACATATGAATCTACTCCAAACAATTCTCTGTGCACATAAAACCTGAGCAGAAACAAAACATCCCAGAAAACACAACATCAACACAGAAGAATAACTGAGCAAATTTGGGTTGACTCGGTTTCAACTCGGCCGCGGTTCCGTGGCGGATCGCTTGGATCGGCCACGGTTCCGCGGTGGTTTGGCCGAGTCACGATCCAAAATTTCTTCACAATTCTTAAAAAACCCTGCTTGTATTTTTAAGGGTCCCTGAAAAATTTTTAGACCCCAATTTAAAATTGGCAGAAACATGGTGAAAATGTCGGTTTTTCGGGATTAAATCGCAATCGAATTTCTAAAGACTTTGCTAACATGTTAGTTATGGTTTAGCTAGGCTTTGATACCACTGTAAGTCAACGTTACACACCCTACAAGATGCGGGCAGGCGGAATAGGTAAAACAATCATTTTGATTAAGGTAACATCGACTAACTTTACGGATCTTTGCTAAACCCTAACTAACAACTATCTAGAAGTTCTAAACTACAATGATAGATGATTATACCTTAAGATACTAGTCCTTCTTGTTCTTGTTGTTCACCTCTTCGTCGGCCTCCTCGATGTAATAAAAGATCCACCCGAGAGTTCCTCTTTCAAGCTTTAACCTCTAACTTGAGGTAACTAAGTAGCTAGGATTGCTAATCCAAGTGACCTAGAAGATATAGAAGTGGATTAAGGATCTATTAGTCTTTCTAACCCTTGGGATCTCAACACATGACAGGATTAGGGTTAGGTTGAAGAAGAGGAGAGCTTGAGGAGAGAAAGTGTGTATGTTAATTATGAATTGAAAAAATAACTCATTTGTGTATATCATGAAGCATAAAAATATCTTCCACAAATATCTTTCATGCTTCATTTAATACAAATGGAGAATCATCTCATGAGTCATGGTTTCAATTAATGCAAATAACACATAAGCTCTCCACCTCATTAAATTTAATTCACAAATGAATTAAAACTAAATGAGTCGCCTTTCTTCTAGAAACTTCTCGACTAATTACGAGAATGCCCCTCCCATCCGTATTTACGAAAAACACGGATAAACTGAGACCGCATAAATCCAATAATCCAATACTAGAATCTGGCTTAAACCAAAGCTTGCTAGTATAATCTGTCCGAACATCTTACGTGCACAAGTACATGTATATGTCCGAACCTTGTCGTAAAACCATACGACCTCTATATCGTTTCGCCTGAACTAGGGAAACTCTCTGTGTGGGACTCTAAAGACTCGACACTACGCTGGCAGTCGGTTTAACCACAGGCCGCAAGCGGTACTAGCTGTACGTAACGGTCCCCAGGTAGATGTCGATAAGAAGGTCGATGGGGAAACCCATCCGAACCCCTACTGAGCCTGATGTGACAATCTCCGTACAGTCCAGTCTGTTCGTCTAAGACTATCGCATATCGGGCCTAGGGGTCAGCAAGCGTCAGTCCCCTAAAATGCGGTATAAGTCGTGTCGGAGTGAAGCCCATTACACCTTGAGAAGCTACATGAAATCCTACCAGTAAATCTCGCTTGCCCTAACCAGGGACTTTGCGTAATGGCTCTCCAAACACAGTGCGATACCAACTCCCAATAACGGGAGAGACGAATCCTATCTAACCGCCACTACCTCCAAGTGCTTCGGGACTGCACCCAACTGCTACCTATTTGCATGACTCTTTTGAGCCGTGGTAGGGTAGAAATCTAAGAAAGGCGGGAACACACTCGAGGCGAAGCAGCAGTGTCAAGCCTACGGACTATGCTATAATCATGTCACCTGGGAACTGTTAACTGACGATGGGTATAATACCAACCAACAGTTCCCTACGAGTCATGTCCAGTGTACCCGTAACCCAACGAGCACCAGCATATTATCTCCAGTACAACGTACTAATGGCTGTGGGACAGACCATTTCCCCTGCTGGGATGGGAAGCGTACACACTAGTCTACGCCGGAGTATCGATGCCCTGTCTCGATAATCCTATGACTAGGGACCTGAAAAAGGATGTTCTTGTAGACTACTCAGCCCCCACTAGTGTGACAACCATCACAACGCTGATAGTCAAGCAAGATCCTAAGGGCTCTATCAATATGTATATGTGATATGCTAAAAGAAACATATACACATATTAAGATAGATATAAACCAAGTAGCATATTACTATGTTGAGCGAGACTATTAGTATAACTGTGAATATCCCAAGCTTCCATTAAGTAATATACAAGCTAGTATGATACAATAATGGCCCCTAGGGTATATACACTAACAATCGCTGTGCAGCTAGCCGCGGTGAGTACGGGTCGTTCGCAGGGAGACATAGCATTTTAAGTTCTTGTTTTCATGAGTTAATGTGCGTGGAGGAAATGTTCGTATCTAACCTATGTCTATATATGCAACGTAAATGTTTGTTAGGATTATATATGATAGTGTAAGTTATAGATTTCCATACTCAATCTTTTGAGCCGAACTCAACCACTAAAGTTAGAGCAATCGGCAACAACGTGGATTAGGGTGCTTAAGCACGGTATATGTGAAATCCGGCTTATTGACCCTTGTCCGTCCGTTCTTGTCGCTTGCTTTCGCCTCCGGCCAATACGAACACAACTGGTCACGGTTAGGAATCACCGATACCTTGGTAGGGTTGGGTGCCTAATGGACCACGTGCGTAAGGTTTGGGCGATGTTTAATGGAAAAAATCGGGAAAAGGAAATGAGAAGGAAAATCTTCACTTACAAAACCAATTTTTTTCCTAACAACACCATATTCACTACCATCTCAACAACAAACAAAAAGAGCAAATAAAAGATACAAAGAAAAGAAAAGACAACATTACAAGTAAGTAAGTGCAAGATAATAAAATTGCAAGTAAGTTAATAGCTTGGAAACAAATTGCAAGAAAGTAAAGCAAGTAAGAAAATACTAAGAACTAAAGAATGAAAGCTTCATTAACTCAAAGTGACAATACAAGCCATGGGTTCAATAACCTAATCATAAACTTGCAAGCTCAATGAAGAGGTTGCAAGATCAAGAGAAGGCAAAGAACTCAAGGTGAAGTGAAGGTAAATGAAAACTTTATTAATCTTCAAATAATGATACAAACCTTGAGATCAATAACCAAAACATAAACTTTCAAGCTCAAAGAAGAGGTTGCAAGATCAAGAGAGGGCAAGGAGCTCAAGGGGACTAGCTATGTACAAGAACAAAATAAAAAGAGAAACAAAAAGAGTGTGAATCTAATGTAAAGAATGACAATGTAAGACCCCCTCTCCCTTGCTCACTAGTCTGCTTTTATAGGCACAAAAAAAATAAACAAGTAATAAAAATAAGATGACGTAACAGCAAGGGAGAGACCACAGAAAATTGAGGATCTTTGGGGCAAGGGGGGCCGGCCAGCTCGGAATTTTGGAGGGTGTGGCCGGCCCAAAACCGAGATAGTAGGCTCGTATGGAAGAGGTGGTCTAGTGTTGTCTCCTCAAGTCCACTGGTGCTGCTTGATTTCTCTATACATGCCTTGGGTGTAATCGGTAGCTTGGAGGGAACTTGATGGTTTTTTAATTCACATCATGTCCTTTTGCATTTAACACTCTTGTCCCCATACTTGCACAAGACATCATTTGTATATGCCATGGGCAGCCCCACCATGGTGCAGGGTTACCTAAGACGGAAGCAAGGTTTCGGAAGGCATCGTCCATGCCAAATTCAAATTTTTGCCGTTTTAGCTAACCCTAACTAAGAATCGTTAACTAGAAATTGACGGAATACCAAATGCAAACACATTGCAATAAGAAGTGAGCAAGGAATACAACCTGTGTAGACCGGTCCTTCACATCAATAGCTCCGTGTAGTAGTCCCTTCGCTGCGATCATGAACTTTGGACTCTAGATAGGCTCCCATGAAAAAACGAACATACTTGCTTCGATGTCTTCGAGGCCGGAGATGATCTACGTCGAGGAGACACTAACCCAAGATATTTCTTCACTAAGTCAAGAACTTTACGAAGAGAACACCATATACTAAATGGCAAGTAGTAGAAATGATGAAGTAGGAATTTTGCTCACATTAGAAATCATTTTCTCACTCAAAATCATCACTTTTGAAAAAGCTAGAAAGCTTTTGTCAAGAAGAAGATGAAGAACAAGTTGTGATGAAAATAAATTATGTGTGAGGTTATAAATGCAACCAAGAGTTAAGCATGTCATGCTTAACCCTTGTAGAGAGTTAACCATGAGCTAGGGTTAAAGGTTAAGTCAAAAAATATCTTATGCTAGATAAAGAAAATGGACAAAGTCAAAGATGCTTACAAGCTTCTACAAGCTTTCAACAAGTATCTACCATGACAATTATCCATAATTTTTGAATTACTTAATGATAAAATTTAATCCCTAATCATAACCCTCGCATGGTTTAACCCTCATTAACCCTAGTTGCATTTGTAACCTAGCATGATACATTTAACATATATCACATATACATCAATGTATCCAAAGTGAGAAAGGAAATCTTAAGTTAGCTAATATTAGTTAATGTAATGTAATATATAAAATATATAATTATACGTTAAATTATTAAATTAACACTTGAATTAATAATCCGGCTATATCACATATAACCGACTACTATCATAATGTAACATCTTATCGAATCAACACTTGATGTGATAACCTGGCTATATCACATATAACCTTTCATGTCACACATCACGAGAATACAATACGGTATCTCATAATCATATCAATCTCGGTCCAACACATATCACATATGTGCTCCTACTCCTTTTCTCTTGAGCCAGCAAACCCTTGTGTAGGACTCTAAAGACTCGTCAATACGCCGGCAGTAGGTGATGATCATATCATACACCCACAAGCCGCAAGCGGTCTACTAAACGTAACGGCCACCCGGGTATTGAGCGATCAGAAGATCAACAAGCAAGCCTGCTCACACTCCTGCGAATCCAATCAGTAACACTATCGTACAGTCCGGTCTCTTCGTCCGATATGTCGCATATCTCGTCTAGGGGTGGTAAACATCAGACCCCAGTAACTAGATAAGTCGTGTCGATATGAGGCTCATAAATGTAGGGTTCCTAGGCACACCCATGAGGTTCTACAACTGATCAACCATGCCAAATTCAAAAATTTATGTGCCGAGAAACCCTAATGCAAGATCGTTAACTAGAGGTTAGGCGAAACTACAAGCAAGTTAACAACTTAAATACAAGTGAAAGGGACTACAACCTTTGTAGATCCGGTCCTCCACCTCCAAAGCTCCGTGACGACGTCCCTTCGCTGCGATCATCGGGATCCCGGACTCTAGCGATGGTTTCGTCGGATAAATGATCGGGCTAGGTCGTTGACTTCGATGCCGAAGATGATCTACGTCGAGGCGACTCAAACTCAAACTCCATCTTCACTTGGTCACGAACCTTGTGAAGATAACACACTCTACTACATGGCAAGTGGTAGAGAATGAGAAATAGGAAGTGGGTTCACTTTAGAATTGGATTTCTCACTCTAAATCTCATGGCACCATTAGAGGTAGTAAGCTTGCTTCTTCTTGAAGAAGAAGAAGAAGAAAGAAAAATGATAAGAATAATGAATAAAGAATGAAACTTATCCCTTTAATTATGGTACCATAGTTAAGTTAAGCCCTCATGCTTAACTTGTGTAGAGAATTAACCAAAGAATTGGGTTAAGGGTTAGGTTAACTAGCATCCTAAGTAAATGACAAAAGAAATTGACTTTCTCAAAGTTTCTTCAAGCTTCATGAAGCTTGATAACTTTGACCAAAGTCTTATTTCTTTTGTTATTTATTAGGATATTAGTAAACCCTAATTTAACCTCAATTTGGTTTAAGTCTCATACACACAACTTGTATGTATCATCATGCATGATACAAACATGTACACTTGCTTATATCACATATAAACAATGTGCACATTCAAGTGAGAAAATCAATCTTAAATGAACCAATATTAGTTAATGTAAAGTAATATATCAAATATATAAGCATACATTAAATCATTAAATAAACACTTGATTTAATGATCAGGTCATACTGCATACAACCGACTAATATCAAGTGTATCAATATATCGAATCAACATTTGATTCGGTAACCCGGCTATATCATATATAATCGTCCGATGATACTAATCGCGAGAATAGAATTCAGTATCACATAATGGTATTATTCTCGGTCCCGCACATATCTCATATGCGCTCCTATTTCGTTTCGCTTGAGCCAAGAAAGCTCTGTGTAGGACTCTAAAGACTCGTCAATACGCCTGCAGCAGGTGATGATCATATCAAACACCCACAAGCTGCAAGCGGTCTGCTAAACGTAACGGCCACCCGGGTATTGAGCGATCAGAAGATCAACGAGCAAGCCCGCTCACACCTGTGAATCCAACCAGTAACACTTACCGTAAAGTCCGGTCTGTTCGTCTGATATGTCGCATATCTCGCCTAGGGGTGGTAAACGTCATACCCCAGTAGCTTGATAAGTCATGCCGATGTAAGGTCAATAACAAGCATGAAACTACTGATAACTCTTACCAGTATATCACTGTAACCCTGGCCAGGGATTTCCAGTTATGCCCAGTCGAGCATAGCGCAACATCAACCCCCAATACCAGGAGAGACGAATCCCCTCCTATCGCTCATTGCCTCCATGTGAATCGGGACTATACCCAAAAACCGCCTGTTTGCACGACTCAGTAGAGCCGTGGTAGGGTGGAAATCAAAGCATAGTGGGAGACACACAAGACTCTATGACGATCTCGGGTCAACAGACTAAGCTGTACCAGTGTCACCAGAGAACTGCCATCTGACGTGAGGTATAATACCATCTGGGAGTTCTCGGCGAGTCCGTTCAGTGTACCCAGTCTCCACTGAGCACCCGCATACCGTCTCTGATGTCAAACACCAATGGATATGGGATCATCCATCGCCCATCACATGGATCGAGAAGATATACGCTAGTCTACTCTGGAATATCGATGCCCCGTCTCGATATTCCCACGACTAGGAACATTGAAGGATGTACTCATTGACTACCCAGGCCCCACTAGTATGATCTACATCATAGTCCTGGAAGTCGAGCACACATCCTAAGGGCTTTATCAACATGCAACAGAGAGATAGAAAGTATACATGTTAAGATAAAAAGCAACCAGATAGCATACTATCATGTCGAGCAAGAAAGTCATACCTATGTATGTCCCAGCATCCACTACAATATACATCCTGTGTACAGTAATGGCCTCTAGGGCATACATATAACTAACAATAACGGGTCGATAAACTACTGATAACCCTTACCAGTATATCTTTAAAACAGCCCTGGCCAGGGAATTCCTGTTATAGCCAATCGAGCACAGCCCAACATCAACTCCCAATACCAGGAGAGACGAAACCCCTCCTATCGCTCATTGCCTCCATGTGATTCGGTACTATACCCAAAAGCCACCGTATTACACATTCTCTTAAACGTGGTAAGGTGGGAATCAAAGCACAGTGGGAATCACACAAGACTCTATGACGATCTCGGGTCTACAGATACCAGTGTCACCAGAGAACTGCCATATGACATTAGGTATAATACCATCTGGGAGTTCTCGGCGAGTCCGTCCAGTGTACCCAGTCTCCACTGAGCACCCATATACTGTCTCTGATGTCAAACACCAATGGATATGGGATCATCCATCGCCCATCTACACTGGTCGAGAAGCTATACGCTAGTCTACTCTGGTATATCGATACCTTGTCTCGATACACCTACGACTAGGAACAATTTAATGATGTACTTAGCGACTACATTGTCCCCACTAGTATGATCTGCATCATAGTCCTGGTAGTCAAGTACTAATCCTAAGGGCTTTATCAATATGTAACATAGAGACAATCAGAATACATGTTAAGATAAAGTGCAACCAGATAGCATACTTATCATGTCGAGCAAGAAAGTCCTCTCTATATATGTCCAAGCATCCACTACAATATACATCGTATGTACAGTAATGACCTCTAGTCATACGTATAACTAACGCATGGTCCATGCCAAAGAGTTGTGTGCACACATGCATTGTGTTGGAACAAAATAGTGTGCACGCATTTATTTGCTAAAGAGCTCTTTGGGTAATGGTCGGTTTCAAGTTCCGGTTGCAGTGTCGACTCACAAACATTATATTCGTGATTTTGAGTGTGTTTCTAGTATTATATCACGGATACCTGTAATCTGTATTCCTAAGCAGACACTGATTAATAGTACCGATATATAGCAAAATAGATAATGAATGAGCGGTACTGAAATGCAATTTTCTGAGATGATCAAATACCCCCAAACTTATCTTTTGCTCGTCCCGAGCAAAACAAAAAAATCCTAACCTCACTTTCGCAGGGAACGCAATTTCACTAAGCTCGTGTAACAAGCCATTAAACCTCTAGGTGTCCCTAGTAGGAGGAGTGTTGTCTCCTGAGCGTTTTCAGCGGATACTACCTATAAAATCCCGTCAAGTCAGTTTCACAAGTTAACGTTGATTCTACTCCTATAGTTTAGTATCTAGGTTAGAAATTCTATTATCCTAAGTTAAAAATATTCAACCCTTATGTTTCACACCTCCTATTTATTTAACCTCAGATCCTATACGTTTTTACAGTTTAGAAAGATCTCGGTTTCACTTGTGTTTTCCTTCTAAAGTGCGGTCTCAAATCAGGGATTTTTATCATTTTTACGGAAAACATAAGTCTTATTCTTTATTCCTATCTTTACTCTAAACATCGATTGTATACCCCTACGTGTGTATCAAATTTTTACCCTTACACTTAAGAATTCAATTCAAGCTATAGTACCCTTGCGTTAATACCTAATACTACTTCTTTTTGTTAATGATGGACGGTTTTGCTCACACACCTTTCATGCGACTATTAATGCTCCTTGAGGCACTAACAGCCGATTACTGAATGTGTGAGCTTAAAACGTAAATAGCAGTTTCCAGGTCTTGACTTTATTTATTTTTTTCTTCTGGTTTCATCTTTTTTTCTTTTTCAAGACTGGATATATTTTTCAATGATGCTCTTTTGGTGGTTAGTTTTAAATACGGTTTTTTCTTTCATACTAGGTTTTCAGGCAAGAGTATTTCTAGGTATCTTCTACTATCCGAAGTTTCAAGATGCGTGTATGTGCAGTTTGTAGCGTATATATTTTCTAAATTTGGACTCAAGAATAGAAATTATTTTTCAGACTTATCCTTCAGGAAAGCTTCAATACTTTCCCTTCATCCCGACTTAACTCAAGATTACCTACTTCTATAAAAAAAACCTGCAAGGACGTATAATTACCAAGGTTAAACAAAAGGAGGGTTATTTTTAGGGTTTTCAATTCCCAAGCCTGGGATTTAGTTATTTCTAACATATCAACTAAACTTTCGGAATAAATATCTAAGTTACCCTATTAGCTTACTTGACGACAAAGTTTTTATATTTTTGTAAAATTTTTCGATTTTTATGGGTTTTTAAATAAGTATGGAAATACAGAATATACACATGAATGCAAAGGTAGAAAGTTTACCGAGCACACCCCCAAACTTAAATTTGACAGTGCCCTCACTGTCAGGCGACACCAAGAGGGTCAAAATTGTCGACGCTTCCTAAAAATTATATACAAAACAAAACGCAAACCAAAAAATATATATACACAAAAAGGTTCCCCCCAAACTTAAGTGAAACAGTGTTGCTACTGTTAAGCGTTGAAGTTCAGGATCAGAGGGGAAAGAACAGTATCAATCTATACAAGGCCTTACATAGGTCAAAAGTTAACACCAACCATTCAAAAAAGTTATCGGGATAAGCCCTGGGCTGTTGAAGGAATGCGGAGAGGAAAGAAATGGAGAATACACGAGACCGTATGGGGATAGAAGTGGTATACAGTCCCGGTATATGAGGAGAAGAATGGCGGAAGGGAAAAAGAAATGGAGTACGAACTTGAGGGTGAAAATGGAGTAAATAAATTAGCACAATTTGCAATGACCGATGTGTAAAAGCGATTTTGCTAATCTATCAACCCGTTGGGAAATGGGGTCAAATACCTCAAGATTCGTGAGAAAACATGGGTAGACCAAACTTGGTAAACCAGACACTGGAAATGGAAGTGATACGGTGTCTTGCAAGGTCGGAACAATGATGGAGGGAAGTGATTTAGGAAGTGTCAAAATTAGAGGTGCAGGAGGGTGTACACAGTTAGTGGAAGGGACATGATGAATTGGAAAATCCGACTCATCAAGTAGAACTGTTTCATCCTCAATACTATCCTCAAAAGTCTCTTCCAAAATTAACTCATCCAAGCATTTATCATCAATATCTAGACGCATATAAAGTTCGGGAAAAACATTTAATGACTCGGGATGATGTCCATACGGAAGTGAAAGGACATGATGAATTGGTGAGAAAAACTCATCCAAAATTGTGGGTCCATCATCCAAAATAGTCCCAGCTTCAATATCCTTAATCAAGTGAAAATCACTGTCCTCAGACATGTCATCAAAAGCATGGATTTCAATCACTTGTGGTTCTAGGATGGAGGTGTAGAGGTTAAAGGGATTGGGTGTGGTTTTATTTGACAAGGTCCATTCACAATCTGGTAAATCAAACACTACAAAGTCGTACAACTCATCAAACGTTCTATCTTTAATCGGTGAATCATTTGGGACCCTCGATAAACTTTCAAAACCGGAGTTGTGGAATTCAATTTGCAACGGGTAGGTTTGATTTGGAAGGGTGCACTGCTCACACTCATCACTCAAATTCTCAACCTGTCCTATCGCCTCATCATACATTGGAAAATGTGGAGCTAGTTGGAAACTGGCTACCGGGTCAGTAGGCTGTATGAGGGTGGCCATGGACGCATTAAAATTCATCATCTGTTGGCATGACGCTACCCGAAAGTCTTCCAACGACTGTTCCAGACTAGACATGGGTTATGGATGTAGGGTTCCTAGGCACGCTAATGAGGTCTCACAAGGCATCAACCATGCCAATTTCAAAATTTACGGTGCCGAGAATCCCTAGACTACGGATCGTTAACTAGAAATCTAAGCGACCAAAGCAACTAGTTTACAACTAAACTAAAAGAACGGAAATACAACCTTTGTAGATCCGTTTCTCCACCTCCATAGCTCCATGATGAAGTCCTCTCCGCTGTCCAAATCGAACCATGACTCTAGCATCGGCTTCAACTGAGAAAAAACGGGCTAGGTCATCGACGACGATGCCGAAGATGATCTACGTCGAGGCATCACTAGATCAAGCTCCACCTTCACCAAGCCATGAAAACTTGTGAAGGAAACACCCTCTACTACTTGGCAAGAGGTAGAGGATGAAGAAATAGGAAGTGGGTTCACTTTAGAATTGGATTTCTCACTCTTTTTCACAAGTTGCCATTGATGGAGGCAGGGTTCTTCATCTTGAAGAAGAAGAAGAAGAAGATGATAATATTATGATGAGTTATTTAAAATGAAAAGAAAATGAATACTTATCATAATGTAAACCATGGTCAAGTGTAGAGATTAAACCAAGGTTAGTTGGAATGGTTAGGGTTAAGGATGAGATAAGAATGGTTGACTTGATAAAAGCTTCAAGAAGCTTCAACATAAAAACAAAATAAGCCACCATCCTTAAAAATTTCCAAAATGAATATATAAATAAATAACTAAGTAAATAATCAAAACCCTAACCATTCATATAACCATGGTTTAATCTTTACACAAACCCAAGTGAGCAAGTATCATCAAACATGATGCAAACTAGTGTACAAAAGTATATTACATATACAATGTGTAATATACTCCAAGTCAGGACTCTAAAGACTCATCAATACGCCGGCAGCAGATGATGATCATATCAAACACCCACAAGCCGCAAGCGGTCTGCTAAACGTAACGGCCACCCGGGTATTGAGCGATCAGAAGATCGACGAGCAAGCCCGCTCACACTCCTGTGAATCCAACCAGTAACACTTACCGTACAGTCCGGTCTCGTCGTCTGATATGTCGCATATCTCGCCTAGGGGTGGTAAACATCAGACCCCAATAGCTCGATAAGTCGTGTCGATATGAGGTCTATAACAATTCGAGAAACTACTGGTAACACTTACCAGTAAATCTCAGCAACCCTGGCCAGGGATTTCCGGTTATAGCCAATCGAACACAGCGCAACATCAACTCTCTAGACCGGGAGAGACGAATCCCCTCCTATCGCTCATTGCCTTCATGTGATTCGGGACTGTACCCAAAAGCCACCGTTTTGCACGCCCTCTTGGACGTGGTAAGGTGGAAATCAAAGCACAGTGAGAACCACACAAGACTCTATGACGATCTCGGGTCAACAGACTACTCTGTACCAGTGTCACCAGAGAACTGCCATCTGACGTAAGGTATAATACCATCTGGGAGTTCTCGGCGAGTCCGTCCAGTGTACCCAGTCTCCACTGAGCACCCGTATATCATCTCTGATGTCAAACACCAATGGGTATGGGATCATCCATCGCCCATCTGTATGGGTCGAGAAGGTATCGCTAGTCTACTCTGGTATATCGATGCCCCGTCTCGATACACCCACGACTAGGGACTTTGAAGGATGTACTTATAGACTATCTGTCCCCACTAGTATGATCTGCATCATAGTCCAGGTAGTCAAGTACACATCCTAAGGGCTTTACCAACATGTAACTGAGAGACAATCAGTATACACGTTAAGGTAAAGTGCAACCAGATAGCATACTATCATGTCGAACAAGAAAGTCCTCCCTATATATGTCCCAGCATCCACTACAATATACATCCTATGTACAGTAATGGCCTCTAGGGCATACATATAACTAACAGTGGAGGCGTTTCGGTAAAATATTCAAAGTTGTTTGGATACTGGAAACTCCCAAATGACGGTTCAAAAGCAATGTCTAGGGAAGGTGTAAAAGTCGGGTAGGATGGATAGGAATTGAATGGTTGGACAGGAGTAGGATCAACATTTGGATAAGAAGGTGATTGAAATTGTTGATCAAAAGAATTGGCAGTGGTGAAATGAGTTAAAAATCGGTTACGGGATTGTTCAATACGTTTAGCAATGGATAAGGGACGACTCACAAAAGGGGTATCAACGTAAGAGGGTGGGGTGGGGAAGGTTGAAATGGTTAATACAAGGTGGATTGCGGAGTCCAGCTGTTTGTCCTAGATGCGTCTATTCGATCTTTCAAAGAAATTTTGGGCATGGATTGATCGTTCGAGGTACGACCAAAGCAAGAACCGTAAGAAGTGATGTCTGGTTGTGGGTACCAAAGTTCGGCATGAGTTTTTCTAGGTGGGGTACCCATGTTATGAAGAAAAAGGAAGAAAAGGAGAGGAAAAAGAATGTGGATTTTTTAATTTTTTTAATTTAAGTTGGTTATCAACAAAAGAATGAAATATACACAAAAAAATCTGGACAAAAACTAATCACACACAAATATCACACACCTAATCGGTCTAGGGTTCACCTAGATCAACTAGACCTGCTCAAGAACTTGATTGTCAAAGTAAAATTGTGTCGAGAAACGGGCTCAAGATATACTGATCAAGAGGCCTGGTAAGTGTAGAGATAAGGGGAGGTTTTCCAACGCTTTCGCGAAGGTCCTTAATTAGGTAACCCTTTTTCTTTTGGCGTTTCCACGTGAACACTTTCCTAGACACCCCGTGAACGATATACCGTTAAACGGTGTTTTAAACACGGTTAAGTTCTCCTAATGAGTGCGAAGTCCTTAAAAGCTTAAAGTCTAATTTCTTTTAAATTTTTGTGCGGGTAAACGTTATGCTCAATTGGTGATTTCTGGGCTACGGAAAAGGTGATGAAATGCATTACCGTATGTTGTGGGGTTCGCTTGCCCTTAAATCCATATTAATGGATGCAATGCACAAATCAATGAAAAGGTTATTGAAAACCTAAAAAAATCGATTTTTATGTTTAAGCATGGCACTGCAACAAATACGGGTTAGTCAATTTTAGTGTTTGCTAGCGAAATAGCGAAGAATCCTGCAAATATATTATATTGGATGCGTCGGATTTGAGAAGAAGCTGTTAGGAAAATACGTACTGATAAATTTTCGGGTTATGAAACCTTCGTTGAATTGAATCCGAATAGCTTGGAAAGTTCGCTTGCACGGGTCAAACTACCCAGATCTTTGGTATTGTACTTCGCAATCACCTTAGCCAAGAATGTACACTTTGTTCTACACAATCTCAGTTCGCAAATCTGTCAAATCTACAAATGTCGGAAAACGGATAATTAGTGCGAAAAAACAATATGAATGCCCAAACTCCTGCCCACTCAAAATTATCAAAATCAAGAAATAAAAATAGGACAAAAACAGAACACTGGAGCACAGAGAAAAAAATTGGAAGCAAAAGGGGGCTCTTGGGCCGGTGGCGCCGGAAAATTTTGGGTTCTCGCCGGACTTCCTTAGGAAGTGGGGCTCCAATTTTGTTCAGTGATCCCACTGTTCTACTAGTGTCTCAATGTTATTGCATATTTTTTTAGTTCTGATCCAGAGTTCTAGTAGGTCAAAAATTCAGAGAGCAAAAAGTTAGTTTTGTTAATTTTGGTTTTGAAATTTTTAGTTTGCTTTTAGAAAAGGGTTAGATGATATTAACAAGATTAACCCGAAATCAGGACACACTGGTTAATAGTATCAATATGTAGCAAAATAGATAATGTATGAGCGGTATTGAAATGCAATTTTCTGAGATGATCAGGAAGCATAAATGATGGGACTTCATTAATGAGATTAATGAAAAAGAAAGAAACCCAATGATGTTGTGGAATCAAATTTTCAAAACGGGTAGCTCTAGTTATTGCTTTGCATAGTGGTATTCCTTTATGAATATTCCGCACCTCATTCGATAAGGAAAGAGCCGAGATCCCTTCACCGGGAATGACCTCTTTAGCAAAAGCTAGCAGATGCTACACCCACTCGGTTTATTTTGAAAAAATCGCTTTTAAAAGCGGAGCTTAAACCACTCCTTTTCAAATCACTCGATTTTATAACGATATCATGTTCTTTACGCAAAAGGTTTTCTTAAAAACCTGTCGTAGCTCTCCGTCATTTCAGATAAGTACTACTTAGTATCCGTGCTACGTTTGTTGTCCTTTGTCAAGGCATAGTATGTGGTAGCTAACTAGTGATTATCTACAGCATATGATGCGATTGGATGAAGGTAGTCGTGCAACTTTGTTGGCCTCCATCAAGGGTCGTGCGGGTGGGTTTAATTCAATCATGAAATGTACAGGCTGAACTTGACTAGCAGCCTATGGTTTGTTGGCCTCTATCAAGGTCATAGGACGCTAGGGGAAAATATTATTGGGAATTTCAAGTGTTGAAATTTGCGATGAGATTGCATACCTTCTATGAGATAGTTGGATCCCAATACCACTGCGAGTAAGAGTTACCCCTGAGAGAGTTTTGCACATTACAATTAGCCGATCAAGTAGGTGTCTAGAAAGGTGTTAAGGGGGTTACGCCCCTTGGAAAACGAGGTTTATTTTAATTAGGTCCATGCGAAAGCAAGGGGAACTACCCTCAATGTACCGACACTGTCCTGGCCGAAAGATTGGCGAACTTGTAGGGTGTAATTAATCCTGGCTAATCTTGCCTTTTAGGGTTTGAAGGAAGATTTGATAAAAATAGTGCGAGCCATCCTGATTAGATAAAATAATAACCAATCTAATCTTGCAAGAGCAAACGCAAAGTGTTTTCTTCTCTATCTCTCTCTCTAGGTAGCGACCATATCATGCCTTAATCAAGATAATGATATGGATGTATGGACCAAACTCGTTTGTTATACTGAGTTGGGGAAAGTTGGTTCCGCTCTATCTTATAATTGTTATAAGTCTGAGCAGGAAATAGAGGAATATCCGGATTCCCATGCGACCCAAATGAGGAATGTGCATGTTGATGCATCTTCTTCGGGTATGTTTGTTACCGAGAACTATTTCTCAGTACACTCTACGTCCTGGGTAGTAGATACCGGATCGGGACCCCATATATGTAATATGTGACAAGGGATAAAGAAAGGTAGACAACTGGGAAAATGTAATCATTTTCTAGAGTAGGGAATGGTGCAAATGTTGCAGCCAAAGAAATTGGTGAATATCATCTTGTAATTTCAACTGGTAATACATTGATTCTGAACGAATGTTATTACATACCAAACCTGATATACAATATTATATCATTTTCTTTATTATGTAAAGAATGATATAATCATGTATTACATGATAATTTTATGAACATTTTCCTGAATTAAAAGTTGATTGGATCGGGCATGCTATATAATGGCATATACGTTCTAAATCAAATTACAGTTCTTAAGGTACAGAACACACACAAGTGGAAAAGTTCAGAAAGGAACGAATCCTTCTTGTGGTATTGTAGACTAGGTCATATCAATGCGACACGACTAATTAAGTTGCATAAAGATGGATATTTGAATCAGTTTGAATTTACATCAAATGAAACTTGCCAGTCATGTCTCAAAGGTAAAATGACCAAAACTCCGTTTACTGGACACGGAGAAAGAGCTACTGAACTATTGGGAATGATACATAGTGATGTATACGGCCCTATGACTACACATGCCAGGGTTGATTCTTCGTACTTCATTACATTCATAGATGATTTCTCAAGATTCGGACATGTGTTCCTGCCGAAACACAAGTGTGAAGCTTTTTAAGACATTCAAGGAATATAAGTACGAAGTGGAGAACCAAATGGGAAAAAGTTTAAAAATCGTTTGATCTGATCGGGGAGGAGAATACTTAAGCACGGAGTTCCTGGATTATTTAAAAGTGAATAGGATTCTGTCTCAGCTTACTTCTCCGTATACACCACAGCACAATGGTGTGTCGGAGTGGAGGAATCACACCCTATTAGATATGGTGCGCTCTATTATGAGTAACGCTGAGTTACCTGTTTCCTTTTGGTGGTATGCGCTTGAGAAGCTACATACCTATTGAATAGAGTTCCATCCAAATCAGTGCCTACCACTCAATATGAGATATGGAATGGGAAGAGTCCATCTCTTAAACAAGTTAAGATATGGGGTTGTCCGGCCTATGTTGAAAAGCAAAATCCGGACAAGCTGGAGGAAAGGTCAGTACTGTATAAGTTTGTTGGATATCCCGAACATTCACGAGGGTATATCTTCTACCACACTGAGGAGCAAAAGGTGTTTTGATTCTTAGCATGCCACCTTTTTAGAAAATGAATTTCTTATGGATGAAATTAGTGGTCATGAGGTAGAACTGGAAGAAGTTCCAGCTAGACAAACTAACGGCTGATGATTTGGTAGAACCGGAGGATTCAATAATTCCAGACAAAGCTCAGCCTCTCGGCAGATCT
Source organism: Agapanthus africanus (assembly GCA_030015575.1). Lineage (NCBI taxonomy): Eukaryota > Viridiplantae > Streptophyta > Magnoliopsida > Asparagales > Amaryllidaceae > Agapanthus > Agapanthus africanus. The sequence continues at coordinate 547,637,191 of JASDDO010000024.1, read as the reverse complement.
AGTAGGGTTCCTCATCCGCCTGAGAGATGCTACGGTTTTCTCAATGATAGTGGGAGCGAGGATTGCATCATTGAAGATGATGACCCAACTAGTTTAGAGTAAGCCATCACAAGTGGGGACTCTGCGAAATGGCTGGATGCTATGCGATCTGAGATGGAATCCATAAACACCAACAAAGTATAGACTTTGGTAGTTGCACCTGATTGTTAGATTTTCCCGTTGTGTAGTATGTAGAAAATTTGTAAAAAACTTCACAACCAAAAAATATTTTGACCGCAATCAAACTACGGTGTCAATTGTAGTTCATGAATGAGTGCGGATCGTCCACAGGGATTGCACGATTCGTTGTATTGATATGCTTGAATTGAAAAGTTAAGCTAAGATAAACGAAAACATGATTCAAGAGTATTGATTTTCAAGTGTCACTATTCTATTCAAGAATCAAGAAAAAGATAAACAGTCAAGAATCGGTGTATCGATGATATTTCCAATCAACAATCAAGAATCTAAAAGAGGCTCATAGGAATCGATAGGATCAATAGACGTGATGTAATCTAAAGATATCGTGTTCTTGTCCTTCGAAGGATTGATACTAGATCGATGATCATCGACGAGAGTTAGGGCTTTCTTGATGAAACTAGGGTTCATCTTTTAACCCTTGTTCTTTCGTCGATATCATTCCTTTTCTAGCCTCTACCAAATTCAAGAAACGATCGTGACTCCCCAATTTCGATCGATGTCAATCAAGAAAGCATCGAAACGAAATGGGTCGTCGTCTCTTGAACTTGCTAGGGTTTACAAAACTCGTAGGACTCAAGAATCGATTAAAGCTATGTTACATCATCATTCTATTAACCGTCTCGACTCCTTGATGAGCGGAGTTTTATTCACACATCACCACACAGAAAAGATTCACAAATTGTAAAGATATCATGATGCAGAATTTAAAGAAAACAAGATAAAAGAATATCACCTTTATTTATCTCAACAATTTAGATTACATTCGCTTCAAGAACTACAAGAGGAAGAATCAAAATCGTTGATCGGGCGTCGCTCGGCTTCGTGAGTCGTGGATCGGCTCGGATCGCTTGCTCCATTGAAGATCGGCTCAGCTCCTAAAGGTTGTAAGGCTTCTTTCTTAATGGGTACTCGGGATCTTGATCTTTAATTGGAATTAGGGTCAGGGTTTCCTACAAGCTCTCTCACTAAACTTGTGGAAGAAGGAGATGAAGAAGGAGAATGGCTGAAAATGAATTAAAATGAATCACATCCTCTCTTGGATGTATGATATGTGATGATATATGATGATCTTTCTCCTTTGAGTCTAGGGTCTTATTTATAGAACTCCCAAACCCTAGGTTTAGGTTTGAAATGGTAGTTCCCTCCAAAAGTTTGTTGAGTCTTCTAGAAATAGTTTGTTAGGAGCTAGCTTAGGGTTTAAGCTAGGTTTAATTAAGCTTGGAAACCCTTGTTTGCTGATCTGGCAGAAACCCCTGGATTCTTCTGGAAACTGAGATACATTTCTGAGCAGTGGGCCCTGTAAGAAGCATTGTGGTACAAAACTCAGGTGATGATGTCATCAAGCCGCCGTGGAACTGCGGCTTAAGCCGTCTCTGGCCGCGGTTCCGCAGCCAAGTTGGAGCCTTGGGCTGAGTGGCTTCTGTTGTGGTCTTGTACTGATGTTTGTAGCTTTCTTTGATAAGTTGATTTGTGATTGCTCCTTTGGGTTGATACCAGATTTGAAGTTAGTGAGTTGGCGTTTATTTGAGCTGTTTAAATTTGAGCGAGCTTCTCCTTTTCCTGCACAGACTTCGAAACACGGGTTGCGACATATAGAAATATTGCGATGCCATGCAATGCAGTCAATTTCCCTAGAAATGCCGGTTTTAAGATCTAATACATGTAATCTGATATTTTGTGACAGATTTGCTAATATGTGAAATATGAATACCGAACACTTCTATATGAATGCAAATGATGAGTAAATTGCCGGCTCAAATATGCAATATATTCGACTAATCAAATTCCCCCAAACTTAATTTCGATCGTCTCGAGCGAATGTTTTATTAAAAAGAGAAGGAGAAAATAAAGAAAGAGAAGAACTAACTAGCACACTTTCGTAGGCAAGACGATTGCACTGAGCACGTGCAACAAGCCTTTAAACCTCTAGGTGTCCCTTGTAGGAGGAGTGTTGTCTCCTGAGGGTTTTCAGCGGATTGCACCCACAAAATCCAATAATAAAAGAAAGATCATGAAATTTACATTTAAAGAAGAGATTCGTAAAAGAAAAGCTTTGAAAATTAGGGTTTCCAACTAAGCTAGCTTTTCGGTTGTCATGAGCCCTATCTTAATGGTCATGAAAAGATGTCAGAAATCACGTCCTCCCTCAATAAAACATCGTCTTATTCTTCATTCCTATCTTTCTTCCAAACATCGATCATATCACCCTGCGTGTGAGAAAAGACATCCCTACACCCGGAGAATTCAATTCAAGCTATCATACTCTTGCCCATCAGCCTCAGTACTTTTTAATTAATGAATATTTAGATGAGATTGCTCACACACTTTCATGCGACCGTTAATACTTCTTGAGGTACTAACCGACCGATTACTCCTGTGCTTGCTTACTTGGTGTATTTTCCTCGTCTTGCACCACCTCAGACATAGCAGTGACTCCCAAACCAGTTGGCCTTAGGGCACTAGGTGAAGAGGCACCCTCGCTATACATTTTTATTGCCCTTGGTGATAACAAAACCAGTGTCCATTTTTCTCACCACTTTATATTTTTATTCATTTTTTTCTTTTCTTTTTTTTTTCTTCAAACTTTTGGCTTTAAGACAAGAGCATTTCAAGGTATCCTCTACTATCCCAGGCTTCAAGACGTGTGTAAGTGCGAATAGCAGGGTATCAACGTTCAAAATGTTTGGCTTCTAGAATAGAAACTATTTTTCAGACTTAGTTTTATCCTCAGATTAGTGATGTCTTTCATCTTACTAACCCTTGGGACAACGGCTCATAACTACTTATTACTAGTTCGTATAAGAAAACTTCTAATTTTCTTAGTTTTCTTAGATTTTTCTAATCTCATGGGTGTAACTTTTCACTATCTAAACTTTCATTATCTTATTTATATACAAAAAAGTGTAAATATTAAAATTATTTTTATACTTGAAAATTTTTAAATTTTTATGGTTTTTGAAAAATTTTCAATTTTTATAGATTTTTAAAAGAAATGTTTTGTGCTTATGCAGATGATATGCAAATGATGCGAAAATAAGCACAAACCTCCCCCAAACTTGTTTTCAACAGTGTCCTCACTGTTGCCGACAGCTATATCTACAAAATCTATAAGCCTGGGGGAATTATTAGTGGGGGCAAAACATATAAGTGAAGAACTTCCCCCAAACTTACTCTTTTCACTCACCTTCATTCAAAAAATGATGATATGAAGGTGAGACGGAGGAATTTTAATCTAAATAAACAGGCTCTTGTAAGAACAAGAGCTCCTCCGTGGGGTCAGTGGAAAAATACGGCTTTAGTCTATGTCCATTTACTTTGAAAAAAGTGCCGTTTTTAACATTTTCTACTTCTACTGCCCCGTGCGGGTATACAGACCGCACAACAAAAGGTCCCTTCCATCGAGATCGGAGCTTACCCGCGTGAAGGTGTAATCGTGAATCATAAAGAAGGACTTGTTGACCAGGTGAAAATGTTTTCCTTAAAATGTTTTTATCGTGAAAAACCTTAGTCCTATTCTTTGTGATTACAGCATTATCATAAGCTTCATCGCGGAGTTCGCTTAGCTCGTTAAGTTGCAGCTTCCGAAAGTTGCAGGCAAGGTTTAAATCAAGATTTATTTCCTTTATAGCCCACAATGCTTTATGCTCTATCTCGACGGGTAAATGACATGCTTTTCCAAACACTATCCTATATGGAGACATTCCTAGGTCGGTCTTATATGCAGTCCTGAATGCCCAAAGAGCATCCGTCAGTTTGGTCGACCAGTCTTTTCTATTTTTAGCAACAGTTTTCTCCAGGATAAGTTTGATTTGTCTGTTTGAGATTTCAGCCTGCCTGCTTGTTTGGAGGTGATAGGGTGTAGAAAGTCGGTGGTTGATTGAGTATTTTCGCATCAGAGTCTCGAAAGATCTGTTGCAGAAGTGTGTCCCATTATCGCTAATGATAGCGCGTGGGTGTCCAAATCGCGAGAAGATATTCTCTTTCAAAAACTTAATGACAACTTTCTTGTCATTAGTGCGACATGGAATGGCTTCTACCCATTTTGAGACATAATCAACCGCCAGTAATATGTACAGATTCCCAAAGGAGTTGGGAAAAGGACCCATAAAATCAATGCCCCAAACATCGAATATTTCAACAACCAAGATGGGTTGCTGAGGCATTTCATTCCTCTGGGATATTCTACCCGTATACTGACATTGTGTACAGGTTTTGCAATACTCAAATGCGTCCTTAAATAAGGTCGGCCAATAAAATCCACATTGCAAAACCTTTTCCGCTGTCTTTCTAGGACCAAAGTGACCCCCACAAGCCTGATCATGACAGAATGAAAGAACACTCTTGAACTCTTCATTCGGGACACACCGGCGAACGATCTGATCAGGACAATATTTAAACAAATAGGGCTCGTCCCAGTAAAAGTGTTTTACTTGGGAAAGAAAATGATATTTGTCCTGTTTTGACCAATCGCTCGGTATTAGTCCCGTGGCATGATAGTTCACAATATCCCTGAACCATGGTTCAGCAGATATGCTCAAGAGTTGTTCATCAGGGAACGAGTCATTAATCGGCAGGGTCACAGGGGAAGAAATGATGCGTGAAAGGTGGTCAGCTACTATGTTTTCACATCCTTTCTTATCTTTGATAACAAGATCAAATTCTTGTAACAGTAGGATCCAACGTATTAGTCGACCTTTTGCATCTTTCTTCGCCAGAAGATGTTTTAAAGCGGAATGGTCAGTATACACAACTATAGGAGAGCCAATTAAGTAAGGCCTGAATTTTTCTAATGCAAATACAACCGCTAAAAGCTCTTTCTCGGTGGTTGTATAATTAATTTGTGCATCATTCAGGGTCTTACTAGCATAGTAAATCACGTGTGGCATCTTTTCAATGTGCTGTCCTAAGACTGCACCTACTGCAAAATCAGATGCGTCACACATCAGCTCAAATGGGTAGTCCCAATTTGGTGATGATAAAACGGGGGCTGAAGTGAGTGAGTGTTTAAGTGAGTCGAAAGCTGTCTCGCAATCCGAGTCGAAATGGAAGGTCGTATCCTTGGCCAGGAGTAGTGTTAAAGGTCTAGCAATTTTGCTAAAATCCTTAATGAATCTCCTATAAAAGCCCGCATGGCCAAGGAAGGAGCGAATATCTTTGACGCTTTTGGGATGAGGGAGGTTTTGAATGACATCTATTTTAGCTCTGTCAACCTCAATGCCTTTCTATGAAATGACATGCCTAAGGACTATTCCTTCTTGGACCATAAAATGGCATTTTTCCCAGTTTAATGTCAAGTTCTTCTCTTTGCAACGAGTAAGAACAGCGTCAAGATTCGCTAGGCAATCAGAAAAAGAGTCTCCAAAAATCGAGAAATCGTCCATAAAGATCTCCAAAAAATTCTCTACCATATCAGAGAATATCCCCATCATACACCGCTGAAAGGTAGCGGGAGCATTGCATAACCCAAAGGGCATGCGACTGTAAGCAAAGGTACCAAAAGGACAAGTAAAAGTGGTTTTTATCGTGATCCTTTTTGGCGATGGGGACCTGATTGTAGCCTGAGTATCCGTCCATAAAACAATAGTACTCTCGTCCCGCTAAGCGTTCCAGCATCTGATCAATGAATGGTAGAGGAAAATGGTCTTTCCTCGTGGCAGCATTGAGTTTTCTATAATCAATACATACACGCCACCCAGTTTGGGCGCGTGTCTGAATCAACTCATTTGCCTCATTGGTTATAACTGTGCCGGATTTCTTAGGGACGACATGTATAGGACTCACCCACTTGCTATCGGAGATGGGGTATATAATACCATTATCTAAGCATTTGACGATCTCTTTCATGACCTCTTCCTTCATGACGGGATTCAACCGTCTCTGTGGTTCTCGGGTTGGTCTGGCATCATCCATCACATGTATATGATGTTCAACTATCAAGGGACTAATCCCTTTGATGTCCGCCATACTCCAACCAAACGCCTCTTTGTTAGATCTCAATACCGATAAAAGGGCATTCTCTTGCTCTGATGCAAGAGAAGCGGATATGATAAACGGTAAAGACTCATTCTCACCTAGATATGCATATTTCAGGTGAGAAGGTAAAATTTTGAGATCTAACTCGGGTGGAGAAATGATAGAAGGAGGGATCATTGAGTGATTTTTGGATCTACAAAGAAGCTCAGAGCCTGTGACAGATACAGACTCGGGTGGAGAAAAGTCAGAAGTGCAGGACTCAAGTGTAGAGAAAGTTTCCTCACTAAGATCATGTGTGAAATCAAACAGAGATGTGGTAATGTCATCGAGATCAGTAAAGCAAAGATTCTCAGCTCCACAACTATCGGGAGCGATCTCAAGGACAGAGCACACATCTAAAATATGAGCAGAGGGTTCTGATGGCTGACTTCCAACTCTATAGATGTTTAGTTCAATGGTCATATTTCCAAATGATAAGTTCATTGAACCATTTCTACAGTTTATAACAGCGTTGGAAGTGGCAAGGAAAGGACGACCCAAAATCACCGGAATTTGGCCCCGGGGGTTTGCTACAGGATGTGTGTCGAGCACAATGAAGTCTACAGGGAAAACAAATTCCCCGACCTTTATCAATACATCCTCTAATTCACCCCTTGGTTTGGTGATAGATCGGTCTGCCATCTGGAGAGTGCAGTGAGCAGGTTTCAGCTCTCCAATCCCTAATTGCTCATAGACAGAATAAGGGAGCAGGTTAACACTTCCGCCAAGGTCTAAAAGAGCACGATTTATGTTTTTACCCCCAATAGAAATCGATATTGTAGGACATCCTGGGTCCTTTCTTTTCTTTGGAAGCTGGGGTATAAAAGCAGTGCTGATATTATTAGACATGAAGACCTTCTTCGGCACTTGAGTCTTCCTCTTCCTAGTGTACAAGTCCTTAAGAATTTTCGCATAAGCGGGGACTTGTTGAATCGCATCTAGGAGAGGGATATTGATGTTAACCTGTTTGAACATTTCTATAATTTTCTCCATATGAGGACTCGTTCTGTTAGCCCTTATCCGGTTCGGGTAAGGAGCTTTCGCAATAAGCGCAGGGTCCATCATAGGAGAAGGAAAAGGGGGTAGACGAGGTCCCAAAAGAGGTGTGGGGACCGTCTGTGGAGAACTATAAGGGTTGGGTGAAGGTGTCGAGCCTAAAGGGAACTGGAGAATAGGCTCGAGAAAGTGGTTTGGTAGAAGAAGAAGGATCAGAAGGAGAAGTGTGTGTGTGTGGAAAGGACTCAGCCGGGGTGTTGATATGATTTTCAGTATTATCAATATCTTCCCCGACATTATTATTCAGCACTCTTCCCGATATCAACGTTGTAATGGCATTTACATTGTAATGCCCAGGATTCTGTAGGGGTTGAGAGGGAAGTTTCCCTTTTTCTCTCGCACTCATTTCGGCTTTAAGTCGTGCGATTTCAGCTTCCATCGTTCTGATACTCTCAGCTTGGGACGCTGAGTTTTTCTTTATCTCACCGATGGAAGATCTAAGCTCAGCCGAAACCTCTATGAAATTTGACAAAAGTGATTTCATGGTTTGAGTGAATTGAGAGAAATCGTCAGGACAGGACAACTGCATAGGATTAGACCGTGCAGAATTGTTGCCCTGGTTTTGGAAATTTTGTGACTGATAGGGGTGCTGAGTGAGTTGAAGGGGTTGCTGTTGTGGTGGAGGAAGAGCCCTTTGAAAATTATTCGTGTTTGGAACCGTGTTTTGATATTGGTTTTGGTTCCAAGCAAAATTCGGGTGATTCCTCCAACCCTGATTGTACGTGGAAGAATATGGATCGTTTCGAGGTCTTTGAAATGCGGCATTAGAATGCTCGTGACCTTGAAACGCAGATTTTAATGGACATTCTTCCGTTAAATGTGACGGATCAGAACAGCACCCACAAACAGTTTTGGGGAGTGACACTGGGTTTAGGGAGGCTGCTGCAAATTTGTGTTCCATAGCGTCGAGCTTCTTTTGCATTGCTGCCATTTCAGCTCGAACACCTATGGACACATCTATTTGGTGTACGCCACCCCTATTCAATGGTTGGGTTCCACTCTCCCACTGTAGTGATTTTTCAGCGAACTCTTCTAAGTACCTCCAAGCTTCCCCATCATCCTTAGTCATAAAAGTACCTTGACACATGTTTTCAAGGCTCTGTTTAGTGTTAGGGTTACTGCCCTCATATATGATTCGGCAAAGCTCCCATCTCGGGATGCCGTGATGAGGACATTGAACCAATAGATCCTTGAAACGTTCAAAGTATTTAGAGAATGGTTCAGCAGGGAGCTGGGCAAATTGATTCAGTTCGCTACGGATTCGAGCTGTCTTTTGGTGTGGGTAGAATTTCTTAAGGAATGCAGCGACAAATTCTTCCCAATTCGTAATAGAGTGTGCGGTAGTGTTATATAGCCACTTCTCGGCTATATCGCACAAAGTAAATGGAAGAAGTCGTAGACGCATAGCATCCACTGACAGTTGTGACGTACCCATCATTGCGCATTCGTTTTCAAATTTGGTAATGAAAACGTAAGCGTCCTCAGTCTCGAGTCCGTGGTATTTGGGTAAAAGATTGATATACTGGGGCTTAATTTCAAAGTTATCCCTATTGGCTGGTGGTGTGGATAAGTAGGTCGAAAGAGGACCTCTATGTGGATAGCATCTCTCCTGGATAGAAATGCGGGGTGGATTCTGCGCACCAACGGACGGCGGCAGATTAGGGTTAAAGAAGTTTGATGGATTCAGATCCATCGGTGTGGGTGTGGTAGTAGGTAAAGAAAAGGTAAATGGAGAAATATCGACTTCGGAGTCGATAAAGGGTATGCGGACTAAACGGGCACTAGAATCCCGTGTCCAGCCTATCTTGTACTCAAAAGGGTTAGTACAAGTGGCAGCGTTGGCTTATAATTAGGGGTAATGAATGCGGTGTTTGCTTTTGAAAAAGGGACGGATTTTTGAAAAAATGATGCGACAAAACAAATGCAGCACACAACCCTAGAATCTAGTGGTCACCTAGGTCCGGCTCTAGACCGCTCCTAACTGCCAAAAGACAAGTCGCAGGATAGAATCCTCCACTGCCTCTTTGTCCCCCTGTGGCCGGATAAGTGCCAGGTAAGTGGGAAGGTACTCCACTACGTAAGTAGTGGGCCTAATTAAAAACCACTAGCCTTAGACACACTCGCCTTAGGCACCACAAGAAAACGCGGATAAGCAATGAATTACCCACAGCCTTCTCTTGTCCTAATTGAGCGCGACAGTTCTTAGAGTCTTCTCTAGATTTCTTTTAGTTAATGAGGGTAATGCGGATGCAAGTTTTGCGATTTTCGGGGCCTAGGAAGGGTAATGAAATCCCCACCTAATTTGGATTTGGCCGTGCCCCTTAAATTCCGTATTAGAATGCAAACAACCAAGAAATCAAAATCACGCACAAATTTAATTTTGCTTTTGCGGCGCTGTGATTATTTGCAAAGAATCCTGCAGCAAAGTGTTAGTTGGAGCTAAAAAGAGGAGAGAGGAGAGAGTAAGAAGTTACCTGCTGCAAAGATACTGCAAAGATCACCTCAACATGCCGTGGTTTTGCCGCATATGGTGGGTATTTGCCGCGCTTACACGGTCCTCTGGTGGGTTCACTGCACAAGTTTTCTTCAGGGAGCTTATCTTGGCTCCCTCAGCTCTCTGGTATATTCCAAAAAAATTTTCCACAGCACAGAATGCTCCAGATCACCTTGCAATCAATCACAACACACGTATAAGAGTTTGTACGAATTTTGATCTCAAAAACAACAATGGAATAATTCTTTCAATTCAAACTATAATATGAAACGAATTAGCGCGCGATCCCCGGCAACGGCGCCATTTTGATTGTTAGATTTTCCCGTTGTGTAGTATGTAGAAAATTTGTAAAGAACTTCACAACTAAAAAATATTTTGACCGCAATCAAACTACGGTGTCAATTGTAGTTCATGAATGAGTGCGGATCGTCCACAGGGATTGCACGATTCGTTGTATTGATATGCTTGAATTGAAAAGTTAAGCTAAGATAAACGAAAACATGATTCAAGAGTATTGATTTTCAAGTGTCACTATTCTATTCAAGAATCAAGAAAAAGATAAACAGTCAAGAATCGGTGTATCGATGATATTTCCAATCAACAATCAAGAATCTAAAAGAGGCTCGTAGGAATCGATAGGATCAATAGACGTGATGTAATCTAAAGATATCGTGTTCTTGTCCTTCGAAGGATTGATACTAGATCGATGATCATCGACGAGAGTTAGGGCTTTCGTGATGAAACTAGGGTTCATCTTTTAACCCTTGTTCTTTCGTCGATATCATTCCTTTTCTAGCCTCTACCAAATTCAAGAAACGATCATGACTCCCCAATTTCGATCGATGTCAATCAAGAAAGCATCGAAACGAAATGGGTCGTCGTTTCTTGAACTTGCTAGGGTTTACAAAACTCGTAGGACTCAAGAATCGATTAAAGCTATGTTACATCATCATTCTATTAACCGTCTCGACTCCTCGACGAGCGGAGTTTTATTCACACATCACCACACAGAAAAGATTCATAAATTGTAAAGATATCATGATGCAGAATTTAAAGAAAACAAGATAAAAGAATATCACCTTTATTTATCTCAACAATTTTGATTACATTCGCTTCAAGAACTACAAGAGGAAGAATCTAAATCGTTGATCGGGCGTCGCTCGGCTTCGTGAGTCGTGGATCGGCTCGGATCGCTTTCTCCGTTGAAGATCGGCTCCGCTCTTAAAGGTTGTAAGGCTTCTTGCTTAATGGGTACTCGGGATCTTGATCTTTAATTGGAATTAGGGTTAGGGTTTCCTACAAGCTCTCTCACTAAACTTGTGGAAGAAGGAGATGAAGAAGGAGAATGGCTGAAAATGAACTAGAATGAATCACACCCTCTCTTGGATGTATGATATGTGATGATATATGATGATCTTTCTCCTTTGAGTCTAGGGTCTTATTTATAGAACTCCCAAACCCTAGGTTTAGGTTTGAAATGGTAGTTCCCTCCAAAAGTTTGTTGAGTCTTCTAGAAGATAGTTTGTTAGGAGCTAGCTTAGGATTTAAGCTAGGTTTAATTAAGCTTGGAAACCCTTGTTTGCTGATCTGGCAGAAACCCCTGGATTCTTCTGGAAACTGAGATACATTTCTGAGCAGTGGGCCCTGTAAGAAGCATTGTGGTACAAAACTCAGGTGATGATGTCATCAAGCCGCCGCGGAACCGCGGCTTAAGCCGTCTCTGGCCACGGTTCCGCGGCCAAGTTGGAGCCTTGGGCTGAGTGGCTTCTGTTGTGGTCTTGTACTGATGTTTGTAGCTTTCTTTGATATGTTGATTTGTGATTGCTCCTTTGGGTTGATACCAGATTTGAAGTTAGTGAGTTGGCGTTTATTTGAGCGGTGTAAATTTGAGCGAGCTTCTCCTTTTCCTGCACAGACTTCGAAACACGGGTTGCGACATATAGAAATATTGCGATGCCATGCAATGCAGTCAATTTCCCTAGAAATGCCGGTTTTAAGATCTAATACATGTAATCTGATATTTTGTGACAGATTTGCTAATATGTGAAATACGAATACCGAACACTTCTATATGAATGCAAATGATGAGGAAATTGCCGGCTCAAATATGCAATATTTTGAACTAATCAGCACCTGAAAGGGTAAAACCCATCGGGAGCAAGTGGATCTGGAGAAGATCCTTGGTGTAGATGGAAAAGTTAAGACTTTCAAAGCTTGACTTGTTGCAAAAGGTTGTCGTCAATAACCAGGTGTGGATTTTGATGAAACCTTTTCTCCAGTGGCCATGCTTAAGTCCATCCGGATCCTACTTGCCTTTGTTGCATACAATGACTACGAAATCTGGCAGATCGACGTCAAGAACGCTTTTCTAAATGGTGATTTAGAAGAGAACGTGTACATGACACTGTCAGAGGGCTTCGTACACAGTGGGAGCAGCGGAAAGGTGTACAAGTTGCTTAAATCAAAATACGGATTAAAGCAGACATCGCGGAGTTGGAACATCTGTTTTGATGTGGCAGTCAAAGAGTTTGACTTCATCAATAAGGTAGATGAACCTTATATATACAAGAAGATTGTAGAGAGTAAGTCTGTCTTCCTCGTATTGTACGTGGATGAAATAATCTTGATAGGAAATGGTGTTCCTATGCTACACTCGGTCATGCACTACTTATCACTATGTTTCTCTATAAAGGATTTGGGTGATGCCTCTTACATCCTGGGGAGAACACTGGACCGCAGTGAAGAACATTCTTAAGTACTTGAGAAGGACTAAAGAAACGTTCTTGGTGTATGGTAACAGTGAATTCCAAGTGGAGACCTTTACCGATTCGAGATTCTAGAGTGATAAGGTCGACTGTAATACATCGCTACCAACGATGCTAGATACTATAGTAGACACGATGATAAAGGTTGAATACATTGCAACCAACGATGCTACCAAAGAGGCCGTCTGGATAAAAATGTTCATGAGATGAACTTGGTAAGGTTCCTTCCATTGTGGTGACAATGGAGTCGTGGTTTTGGCCAAGGAACCCCAGTCCCATCAGTGATCTAGACATATTCTTAGGCAGTATCACTGATCAGGGAGATGGTGGATCTCCATGAGATCGAGGCCAGGAGAGTTGACAAGAAGAATAATATGGAGGATCCACTCACGAAGGCCTTTCCCTATAGAGACTTTAAGGGATGTTGGTTATGGGATACTATAACAACTGGCCTTAGTGCAAGTGGGAGATTGTTAGTTGTATGTATGCCCTAGAGGCTATTATTGTACATGATTGTATATTATAATGGATGCTTGCACATATATAGGGCGGACTTTCTTGCTCAACATGATAGTATGCTATCTGGTTACTCTTTATCTTAACATGTATACTTGTATTGTCTCTCTGTTACATATTGATAAAGCCCTTAGGATGTGGACTGGACAACCAGGACTATGATGGAGATCATACTAGTGGGGCCAGGGTAGTCTATAAGTCCATCCTTTAATTTTCCTAGTCGAGGGTGTATCGAGACGGGGCTTCGATATTCTAGAGTAGACTAGCGTATATGATTCTTGACCAATTTGATAGGCGATGGATGATCCCATATCCATTGGTGTTTAACAACAAAGATGGTATACGGGTGCTCAGTGGAGACTGGATACACTGAACATGACTCACCGAAAACTCCTAGATGGTATTATACGTAACGTCAGATAGCAGTTATCTGGTGACACTGGTACAAGTTAGTCTGTAGACCCAAGATCGTCAGAGAGTCTTGTGTGATTCCCACTGTGCTTTGATTTCCACCTTACCACGTTCAAGAGAGCGTGCAAAATGGTGGTTTTTGGGTACAATCCTGAGTCACATGGAGGCAATGAGCAATAGGAGGGGTTTCGTCTATTCCGGTATTGAGGGTTGATGTTGCGCTGTGCTCGAATGGCTATAACAGGAAGTCTCTGGCCATGGCTAATACAGAGATTTTCTGGTATGTGTTATCATTAGTTTCTCGACCTGTTATAAGCCTCATATCGCCATGAATTATCAAGTTATTAGGGTCTGACATTTACCACCCCCAGACTAGATATGCGACATATCAGACGAAGAAACCAGACTGTACGGTAGTGTTACTTATTGGATTCACGGAAGTATGGACATGCTTGCTTGCTGATCTTCTGATCGCTCAATACCCGGGTAGCCGTTACGTTCAGCTAGTACCGCTGACGGCTTGTGGGTGACTGATATGATCATCACCTACTACAGACGTATTGAGGAGTATTTAGAGTTCTACACAGAGATTTCCCAGATCATGCGAAACGAAGTAGGGCACACATGTGATATGTGCGGAACCGAGATTAATACGTGTATGTGATACCGTATTCCAATCTCGCGATATATGTTATATGTGATATAACCAGATTGTTGAATCAATTGTTGATTCAATGATATGTTATATGTATATGTCATATGCATATAAATGATATTAGTCGGTTGTATGCGATACAGCCGGGTTATTAAACCAAGTGTTGATTTAATAATTTAATGTATAATTATATATATTTGATATATTAATATACATTAACTACTATTAGCTCACTTAAGAAAATGTTTTTTCTCAAAATACATACAAATATATATGTGATATATATTAATGTATTTGGTTATGTGTCATGCTAGATGATACATTAGACTTGGGTGTATGAGACCATACCATACTTAAGATAATGTGGGGATTTAATTATTAAGGAAAAAAAATTGGGTGGAAATTATCATGGTTGAAGATACTTGTAGAAGCTTGTGGAAATCTTGACTTAGTCCACTAATTTTGTTTTACTCTAGATATTTATTAACCCAACTCTAATCTTTAGCCTTGGTAAAGTCTCTACATGAGTTATATGAGATATTTTCTCACCCATGGTTCTTACTTGATGACTTGAGATCTTTTCTTCATCTCCTTCATTTTTGCTCTCTAGCTCTTGAGTGAGAAGAAAAAGAAAAGTGAGAAAAATTATTCTAAAGTGAGCAAAATTCCTACTTCATCAATCTATACCAAACTAGCCATTTAGTATAGCTTTTTTGCTTCACTTATTCTCAATTAGTGAAAAGGTAGCTTGAGTTAGAGATTCTTCGACGTAGATCATCTTCGGCCTCGAAAATCCTTGAGCAAACTTGTTTCTTTCGCCTAGTGGAGCCTAAATAGAGTCCGGGAGACCACTACTTAGAGCAAAGGGACTACTACATGGAGCTTTAGAAGTGAAGGACTGGTCTACAAAGGTTGTATTCCTTGTTAACTTAGAGTAAAGTTGTTTACTTGCTTAGTTGAACCCTAATTCTCTAGTTAGATCCTTGGTTTGGATTGCTTTGCTCTTTAGATTTTTTAAAATTGCATACCCAATGCCTTATAAAATCTAGTGAGAGTGCTAAGGAACCCAGCAGTAATTGGTGATATTTGAGAAAATCACCTGGGTTTTGCCTGACAGCAAATATTTGGTTTTGAATATCCGTTGTTATGCACCAATTTCAAACTGATATATCTGTACGTTTATTTTATAAAGTGTGATAACTTTTTGAAATTATGTCTATGACATTTACCTATATTAGTTGGTGATTAGGTAAGGTGCATTCAACAACGTAATTCTTCCTAGCCATAGTACATTTTTCAACCTATGACGCACATGGTTTGAGTTATTGAACCCAGGGGACTTATACAAAGCATTGTATGTTGTCCGATGTCTGTTAAGACAAAGGGGTTGGTACTCGTATTATATTCTGTTTACTCATGACTTCTCCAGTTTTAGATAAGTATTTCGTTGAAATACAGGATCTAAGTTTTGAGAAGTTATAGGTATAAGAACATAGTAGAGAACCATTTGTTGGAAGTATCAGGATTCTTCGAGATAATCGACGATGTAGATACTTGTGCTATGTATTCCGTTGTAAGTAATGGTTTTGAGAACTAGCTTCTCTTTCAGGTTACTTATGCGTGGGTGCATTCCTTGATGAGTAATGTTGTTTGGCCTCCTTCCATTTAGCTGATATACACTGGAAACGGCTGCATGTATTTTTTGAATCTGGTTCCAATTAAATTAGTGCCTTTGTTTCTATATTGGTTATATAGAATGGATTCATATCTTAACAATGTTAAGGTATATGGAGTTGTCCGGCTTATGCTTAAAACCAGAATCCGGATAAACTCTAGGCACGTTTCAGTAATGGCAGTTTGTGGGTTATCTCGGGCTTTAACGAGGGTTAACATTTTACCATCTGGAAGATCAATAGTTATATTGTTCTTGACTCACCCCGGTTTTAGTAAAATGAATTCTTTTCAGAAAACATTAGTGGGAATATGGTAGAACTGGAAGTTATTCCAGAACCACAAACGATTACTGAAAATTTTGTAGAACCTAAAGATTCAATTGGATTCAACATTCCATTAGCCACTCAGCAGATTTGGTGGGTAACCTCAGGCAACTGAGAGATACTTCGGTCTCCTCAAAGACGGTGACAGGGAGGTTTTTGATTACCCAAACATGCCATGTAACGCCTTAGATTTCGGTTAGTGTTCGTTTAGACGTTAAAGCAGGTTTACTGTAAAAAATTTACCAATTCGGGTTCCTCACATTTTATAACATTTAATTAATAAATTATTATTATTTGTTATAAGCATGCACGCACGTGTGCACGTAAAGTGTGAGTTTTGTTTGTGCTATTTTGATCTTAGCAACCTTGACACTTAACCTAATCCTTGTTTAATCCAATCCTTAACTATTTTCTCTAGATCGTTTTTGTGAGAAAGAGGAGATATTTGTTGGATGAGAGGAGGTGGCAAGATGAGTGTATGAATGCATTAATGGTGCATTAATTGCATTGGTGCACTTACCTCACCTTAAGCTCACCTCTCTCTCTCTTCTCTTCATACTCTCTCTCACACTCATTTCTTTTTCTCATTTTCTTTATCTCTTTCTTTCTAAACTGAACACTATCCTTTCCAACACATATCCATCACAAAATTCACTAATTTTCATCCAAAATCACATCTTTCTTCACTTTTTGCCTCATGGATGACTAGGAGCATGCAAATCTTGGATTTTTGAGTTCTTTTGGCTAGGTAATGATCTCTATCTGTTGCTTATATAGTTTATATGCTTTGTAGACTGATGGATTTAGTTTCGATTGTTTAAAGTTAGGTTTTGTGTGTAATATCGTATTTTTTTGTGTCGTTTGTGATATTTGTATTCTGCTGTGACCCGGAGTTTTTTCTAGAAAACTAAACAATTTTGTTGTGTTGTACCTGTGACCATAGGACCTCACCTGGAGCATGAACCCAAGGAGCTCGGACTCGGCCGACGACTTCTAAAGGGTGATCCGGCGACTTCGGTTTTAGGTTGGAGCTAGGGTTTGGGTTTTTCTGGGTAGGTATCTGCTTTGGTTTGGGTAAGTTTGGTCTTGTTTGATTGTTGAGTTTTCTCAGTATCCAAAATCTAGGATCACCTAGGTAGTTTCTAGTGTTTTATGCCCGCGCGATACGTTATACGACACGGATCGTGCACTTTGTGTGGTTTTGCTCTTGGGTTAGTTTCGTCGTGTCGCTACGCATGTTGGCCACAATACGAACACTCGAGAGTATATTTTGTGTTGTTGCGTCGGTCTAATGTAGTTTGTACGTGTTTTGGGTCTATTATTAATATATACTTGTTTTATTGTTTTAATGTTGCAGGTTCGCAGGCGGGAACTTCGGACACTGCTACGAGGGGAAAACAGGTGGTAGACTTCACCTAGCTTGGAGTGTTGGTGAGTAGATTTAACATCTACAGGGGAATCGCCCGCATGGCGTTATGCGTCTGGACTAGAGATGTTACTTTTGTCGCATATTCTATGTCATATTTAGAATTGCGCATTCCCCCTACTGCTTAGTTATTGTTGTGCTTGAACTAGTATCCTTAGGACACTGCACATATTATTGACGACTTATGTTGCACGAGCACTGATTGTATGCCACACACACCGTCAATAATTGCCATGTCACGCACAACCCACTTATAGGTATGATATTGCTTGGTTAGGGACATTGAGACATTGATTCATATTTCTTTATGCATATGACATATAGCATACATGTATATCTACATGCTTACACATATGCCTTCACATACTTACATGATTAGATACCTGTATACCTATAGAGTATTGTACCTTTAACGATAGGTACATACACACTTTATGACATAGCTACAGGTATACCTTGCATCCATATTTCACTTATACCCAGGGGGTATACTAAATCATTATTTATAGCTAGATATATATACCTTGCTATACCTTTATGTTTACATGCATATCTGGTTATAGCTATATGTTTACGTTTACTTGATATTATTTTAGACCTGGATAAATTAGGAACCGCATGATATTCTTATTAAATTGTTGCAGTTAATTTGCAGTTTTTCCTTTATATGCTTACATTTCAGTTTAAGTTGCATACATTATATTCATTGATTTTCGCTTTCCGATATGGATTTTTCATGATATTCCTTTTTAATCCTAAGTATATATAACAGTGGAATGGGACGCTGTTATATATGCCTTTACACCAATATTAGTAGAATAGGTCGCTAATATATGTATATTGATTCATGCATTTGTATTTATTCTTTACTTGGTATTTGTATGCATCCGCTTTGAGATTTATTTTTAACCGATACGTGGATCAAGGGTGTCGATACCTGACGCTTACGATTCGAGGAATGTATATACCGATACGTGGATCAAGGGTGTCGATACCGGACACTTACGATTCGAGGAACGTATAAATGTGAGAAAGACCGATACGTGGATCACGGGTGTCGATACCGGACACTTACGATTCGAGGAACGTATAGATTTGAGTATTTCTGTGTCGATGCTTGACACATTGTTTTCATGATATTTCTTTTTACTCCTAAGTATATATAACAGTGGAATATGACGCTGTTATATATGCCTTTACACCAATATTAGTGGAATGGGACGCTAATATATGTGTATTGATATCAATTTATATACATCATCATATTTATTCATGCAAACATATTTAGGGTGTTAGAATTTTACTTAATATTGAATTTGGGATATAGGAGATTTATATGAGATCGCTGATTTTGTACATTCAGGATGTATGCGATTTATTTGATAGTGTAAATTCAGGATTTATGAGATTTATATGATATGAGAGCCAATTTGGGGGTGTTTTGAGGATTTGGGATTTGGATTTGTCTTTATGGATTGTGATCCTACCACGATGTCCGGATTCCGTGGGAATGACATATTTCATTCCATACTCCACATTTATTGTTTATGCACTGCTTCATGTATTAGTAGTACCTGTTAGTGTACCTTTCATGACTGCTGCATTTACATATCTTTATTTATATGCATTACTTCATGTGTTAGTTGTACCTGCTAGAGTACCTTTCATGACTGTTGCATATATACATTTTCATATCATTATTGCATGATTATTGCATACCGATTTTCATATTGTTATTGCTTCATGTATTAGTTGTATCTGCTAGTGTACCTTTCATGATTATTGCATTCAAATGACCTTTTATTGCTATTATTTGCATATGTTAGATTCGCGCTGTACGGCATACTTGCGATTACCTGCATATGTTATTTACTATTCACGAGTTGGCAACTCATCCCCGTTGTGCCACAGTTGTTTTGCAGGGTGTTCCCCAGAGTAGTCGAGGCAGACTATTCATCTATCTTATCATCTTTTGCTGTAGATACCGTTTCAGCTCATAGTGTGCAGTTTTGCTTAGGTGGATTTTGTGGTTATCTGTATTGTTGTATTGTATATTCGTTGTATCCTTGTACTCTCCATCCACTCTATTTTCTTGTTGACTTAGAGACTTGGTGAGGACGATATTGTATATTATTGTGACTTGTTGTCTTTTATACAGTTTCCTTTCTATCGTCTCTTTCTTTGCTACGGCGTCGTATATCTGTTGTGGTGATTGTTTTTCGCCGTTGGGCGTGGATTTTTGCTCCCGTTTGGGGATGCTTTATTTATATTTATGTTGTACCTATTTTTGGGGATAGTTTTTACAAAGGAGGTGCTGCCAAAATTTTAAAGAAAGAAAGTTGGACTTTTAATGAATTTGGGTTGTGATCTCAAAAAGTTTTAAAAATGTTTCTTATCTTTTCTTGTCTTTTAATGGTTTAGATTTCTAGCTTTTGGCTTTCTTTTACTGCGTTACGCCTGTAGACGTTGCGTTGTATTAGGGCCGTCACGTGCTAATTTCGGGTCGTGACATGCCACTACTGCTATTCTAGACTATAGGATCTGGCAGGAGGATGAGTATAGCGTCGTTCTAAATTAGCATTAGAAGTGGACGTGTATATGACTCTGCCAGAAGTTTGTTGTAGTCAGTGAGAGCAGCGGAAGAATAGTGGGCAAGTAGCTTATGTCTATTTATAGACTAGAGCAGGTATAGGGGAGATAGATTGCCTAGTTTTGATGTGACAGTCATAGAGTTTGATTTCATCAGAACAACAGATGGACCTGGTAAGAAGGTAGTAGGGAGTGATGTCCTAGTTTTTGGGTGACATGCTCTTTATAGGAAGTGATATTCCTATACTACGATCGGTTATACTATGATTGTCACAAAGTGTTTTCTCCATATAGGATCTGGATAAAATATTAGGGATTCTGGTAACTAGATCTATGGTTTTAGATCTTGATTTGGGAAGTGTCCCAATTTGGGTACTTTGACACTATACTAAAGTACTTTAGATTGGAAAACTCTTGGCGTGGTGATTTACCCGCAGGTGATGGAGTCACCCTCTCTAAAGAAACGTCTTCTTGACTGATGAGGAGAAGGATTTGCATGATTGACATATCTCTTACTTAGGCAATTGATTCAATCATGAGATGTCAAGTACCACACCAGATATTGCTTTTACACTAGCTGCAATAAACATATATTAATCCAATTCCGAAGAAACGTTGGAAAGCAGTTATGAACATAAGTGGATGTTCTTGGTATATGGTAACGGCAAGCTCCTTCGGGAGGCGGTTATCATTTTAGGCTTCTAAGGTGACCTGGATGACAGAGTGACTGTCAAAGTTATAGTTTTCCCTCTTTTGAGGGGCAGTATGTTGGACAGGTGGTCCAAGCGGATACTGAGAAAGGCATGGCGCAGGATACTAATTAAATTCAGTGGATGATACAATCTAAGAGGTTTCTTGGATTTGGAGTTCATTTGTGAACTGGGTCCTATAAGATATCCAGACAAATTCTAAGACAGGTATCGCTCATTTCGGGAGATAAGTCTTTCTCCGCGAAGTTGAGATATAGAGAGATAAAGATAGATACACTCGAGCGGATGCATTCACTGAGGCTATTTCTCGAATGCAATAGTTTCGTTAACAGGCTTTGCATGACTGATTAGTAGAGAAGTTGGGTGTTCGGTATCACACGGGCTGTGAGTATGCAACACCGCAATAATTAGCCTTAAGTGCAAGTAGGAGATTGTTCTTTATTGTGCCCTTAAGTCAATTATTGAATCGCAGGCGCGCGATTGTGATGATTGAGGGAGGACCTCTACGGGTACAACAGTCTTACTCGAGATGATAGTAAGCTATCTGGTTTGTCTTTATCATCATGTATATGCATTTGGTGGCATTACAGATCACTATTACATGTTGATAGAGCCTATAGGATTCTTGCTTAACTACCAGCATTATGATGGCAATCATATACATGGGAGCTAGGTGCTTTATAAGCATATCCTTAAATGTCCCTAGTCATGGGAGTATCGAGACTGGGCATCGATACTCCGGAGTAGACTAGTGTATACTTATCGAGACCCCGACGAGGGGTGGTGACCGGTCTCACAAGCCATTGGTGTCAGTTAGTCACCTAAGATAGTATACAGGTGCTCATTGGATTATGAGTACACTGGATAGACTCGCCGGGAACATGCTAGTTGGTATTATACCAATTGTCAAATAGCTTTTCCTAGGTGACATGAGTATAGGTTAGTCTGTCGACCTGAGATCGTCATTTATCTCGTATGAGTTCCCACTGTGCTTTGATTACAACCCTACCATGGTTCAAAGGAGTCATGCCAACAGGTTTTAGTTGGGTACAGTCCCGAGCCATATGGAGGCAGTGAGAGGATCGTCGGGGATTTGTCTCTCCCGGTATTGGGGGTTGATGTCGTATTGTGCATGGGTGGACATCACCAGAAATCCTTGGCCATGGTGGACGAGAATTACTGATTTGGTTCAATAGTTTCTCAGTGGGTGATGGGCTTCATACCGACACGAAATATTGCATTATTAGGGGTCTGGTTTTATCCACCCCTTAGACTCGATATGCAATACTCTTAGAAGAATAGACCGGACAGTACGGAGATTGTCATGGACAAGCTCAGAACGGGTTCGGATGAGTTTGCTCATCGGCCTTCCTTTCGCTCAATACCTGGGTAGCCGTTACGTACAGCTAGTGCCACTGACGTGCTTGTGGTTAAACCCACTGCCAGCGTATTGACGAGTCTTTAGAGTCCTACATGGAGGGTTTTAATGGTTCAAGCGATATGGTGTAGATGATGTATGATGGTACATATAGGTGTACGATTAAATATGTGTACAGGCTACACAGACTTTAATCGGACGGTTGATAATACTAGCGGCTTTGGATTAGGTCAGATTATTAAATCAGGTTTTGATTTAATAATTTATATATATATTTTTATATATGTATTCTAGTATTATTGTTCACTATTCATTTTCTCTCTTGGTTATTTGTATTTTTGTACGAATATGTGTATATGTATTTCGATACGTATACCAGGTTGTATTCCGTGTTTATACGAAATATCTTTTAGAAGTTGGACACCTCATTTAGATGATTTTGTTTATAGAAAATCATTTGTTTTTCTAAATGAGGTGGAGGGTGAGTTAGCATGAGCATGGCGAGACATGTAGAGAAGCATGGCTCTTGTTTATTTTATTGGAAAATGAAAGAGATATTTTTTGGTTGCATGGTTTCATATGACTTAGATATATTCTCCACAGGCCATTCATTATTGTTGGGTTCATCACTTTCTTCATTTTTTCACACTCTCAATCCATCTTGGAGAGACTTAGCCATTCTTGAGTTGCTCATGCCACTAGTTTTTCTCACCTCCTTCTTCATCTTCTTGGGTTGCTCATTAGAGCTCATGTGATGAGAGAAAAATATGGTGAGACATTCCTACACCTCCATTCACCATTGCTAGCAAACTTAGAGTGTCGGTTGGTTCGCTAGGCGAACTTGGAGCTTACACCGTTCCCCTCGGGTGGATCATCATCGACGATGGAAGACTGGCGGACAAGTTCTGTTCAGGTCACCTCAGGGAACTTGAGAGCATGGTAGAAGACCGAAGGACTTTGTTCTTTCGGTATAACCAATCCTAACCTTATAGTTTAGCCTCCTTTTGTTAGCTACTATAGGTTTATGGTTTTGATCTTGAGACTGGTTTTGTTTGCGCCAAAATTTTTGAATGCTAGCTTTTGTTGCGCATCGGCCATGGTAGATGGCCAGGGCGCCGGCAGAACCCTACAGCGTTATGTTGGAAGAGTTCCAAGCAAGATACCATAGCTGACTCGACAATGGAGGCTGCATACATCGGTGCCTACGATACTGCCAAAGAGGCGGTCTAGATAAAGAAGTTCATTACTGAACTTGGTGTGGTTCCATTCAATGAGGATCTAATACCCTTGTATTATGATAATAATGGAGTTGTGGATTTGTCCAAGGAACCCCGGTCCCATCAACGATCCAGACATATTCTTAGGCGATATCACCTAATCCGGGAGATAGTTTGTCGCCGGGAGATCGAGGTCAGGAGAGTTCACACGAAGGATAACACAGCGGATCCACTCACGAAAGCCCTTCCCCAGACGTAGTTTGAAAGACTTTTTAGGATGTTAGGTATGAGATACTACAACAACTGTCCTTAGTGCAAGTGGGAGATTGTTAAGAATATCTATGCCCTATATGCCATTATTGAATGATATAGTGGATGCTTGGAAATATATATAGAGGGATTTCTGTTGGATATATATGCCCTAGAGGCCTACATTGTATAGGATGCTTGGGATATGTATGTACATGACAGTCTTGCTTGATATGATAGTACGCTATTTGGTTTGACTTTGTCTTAACGTATGATATATTTTACTTGGTATTTATATATATATGTTGATAAAGCCCATAGGGTGTTTGTCTGACTACCGGCGTTGTGATGGCAGTCATACTAGTGGGAGCTGGATAGTCAATAGGCACACCCTTAGATGTCCCTGGTCGCAGGAGTATCGAGATTGGGTATCGATACTCCGGAGTAGACTAGTGTATACATATCTAGACCCTGACGAGGGGCGATGGATTGGTCCCGCAACCATTGGTGGTGTTCACCTAAGATTGTATACAGATGCTCACTGGGTGTGAGTACACCGGACAGGACTCACCGAGAACTGACTGGATGGTATTATACCTAACGTCAGATAGCAGTTCTCAGGTGACATGTGTTCAGATAGTCCGTTGACTTAAGGTCATCATTTGTCTCGTGTGAGTTCCCACTGTGCTTTGATTATTACCCTACCACGGCTCAAAGGAGTCGTGCAAACAGGTTTCAGTTGGGCACAGTCCCGAGCCACGTGGAGGCAGTGAGCGACTGTTAGGGATTCGTCTCACCCGGTATAGGGAGTTGATATCGCACTGTGGTCGGTGGGTCATTACCATAAGTCCCTGGCCAGGGTTGATTGAGATTTACTGATGGAATGATCAGTAGATTCTCGGGTGGTCTTGAACCATACCGACACGACTTGTACGGTTATTAGGGGTCTGACGTCCACCACCTCCCTGGACCGTACATGTGATACTCTTAGACGAACAGACCGGACTGCGCGGATATTGTCATCGACAGGCTCAGTAGGATTTCAGATGGGTTATCTCATCGGCTTTCTTATCGACAACTACCTGGGGACCGTTACGTACAGCTAGTACCGCTTGCGGTCTGTGGTTAAACCCACTGCCAGCGTAGTAGTTGAGTCTTTAGAGTCCCACATAGAGATTTCCCAAACCCAGGCGAAAAGATATAGAGGTCGTATGGTTTTACGACAAAGGTTCGAACGGGTACGTGTTTAAACGCACGTGCGACATTCGGACAGTTTTTACTAGCTGGCTTTAGTTTAAGCCAGATTCTAGTATCAGGTTATTGGATTTATACAGTCTAAAGTTTTTCCGTGTTTCAACGGAAGAGAGGGGCGTTCTCGTAATTTTCCGAGAAGCTTCTAGATGGATGTGACATGGAGGGAGAGGTGGCATTTTCATTTAATGATTTAGTGACTCATTGTGAGTGATTCATCATGTCATTAATGCATTATTAAATGCTTAATGACTCACATAATGAATCATCCACTTGCATTTATGAAACATGATGAATAATCTCATATTATTCATTTCTATTTATTCATTATGTTTCATATATCAAGTGAGAAGCTATTTCATTATTATTATTATTATCATTATCATCTTCTCACTCTCTTTCTTCAAGCTCTCTCTCTTTCACCAAAGCCTAATCCTACCCCTCATGAGTTGAGAACAAGGATTAGGAAAGACTAATTACTCCATAACCTATCTCTACATCACCTTAGCTACTCTATTTAGCAACTAGAGAAACTAAGTAACCTCAAGTTTAGAGGTTATAGCTTGGATTAGGGTTCTCGGGTGGATCGTCTATCACGGAAGAAAGCCGAAGAGGACGTGGAGATCCAAAGAGGCCGTAGATAACATTAAGACGAAGGACTAGAACCGTTTGGTATAATCTCTTAACATAGTAGTTTAGAACTCTATAGCTTTTGTTAAAACTTGTTTAGCAAACGATTCATACGGTTATTCGATGTTTAATCATAGAACAAGATTGTTATTCATATTTCCGCCTCCCCATAAGTATTGGGGTGTTGAACATCGACTTACAGTTGTATCAGAGCCTAGCTAAACAGTATTTAACACACTTGCAAATTTGTTTGAATTTCGAACGGAAAAACAAACCGGAAAAACCCCGATATCATGTACTTTCTGTCGAATTTTAAATGAGGTCCAAAAATTTTTCAGGGACCTTCAGATTGACCTAAATGAATGTATTAGAACACCCAAGAAAATTGGGCTCATGAATCGGCCATAGCGCCGCGGAACCGCGGCCGATCCCACCGATCCGCCGCGATTCCGCCGCGCTTTGGACGATTCATCATCCCAAGTTTCTTATGTTGATTCTCTGTGATATTTGGTGTTTTCTGGTAATTTTTATTTTTTCTCAGGTTTCAGATTTACAGAGAAGTATTGGAGCAAAATTAAATGTGTTTAATCGATCGAAAGTATACGGTATTTGCTTGTTTGATTATATCTGTGAAATGTTTTATGTGTTCGTAAACCTTCCCTAACTGCTACTATGTCGGTTGGCAGGGGGTTGCACATATCTGTGATGTTATATATAACTGTTTGTGTATATAAACTGTATTGGACTGTTGTGGTGATTAGCCGGGTTTTGTGATGGGTTATTGTATTAATTCATTTGATGTAAATGTAATAAGTTGTAATATTATTTTGCGGGGCACATCCAGGTTGCGGTTGTAGCCACCGTTGTACTATTTTTTTTTACTGTTTTTACTCCTAGGATAGACCCAAGGTGGGGTGCACAAACTACCGGGTATTTTGAAGTGTTGGGGCAGACCGCTTCACTTCTGATACTTGGCGGGTAGTTTGCCGTACCCGTAAGGGTCTGGGGTGGGAAAATGGCTATTCATCACAACTGTGTAATCCGTCTTTCATTGCAGGCTCAAACGAAATGCGGATTGCTTGCAAATCCAATATTGTTTATCTGTGATCTGGAATGCATATTATTGCGTCTGACGAATGTACAATATCTATATATGATATCTATTTAGACGTCGCTTATGTTTTACACCCGCGCTAGCCCAGCCCCCGCTCTGTCGTTAGCTAAGTAACCTAACGGGTGATGACGGGACCCCGTGGCGAATGCGGATGGCATAAGAGGACGTTGTATTTTCGTTGTTATCTGTAATGATAGGTTAAAGATGGGACGCATTATTATTAATGCAAAGAAAATAAAACCTAAACTGAATCGTTGGAACAATTTCTAAAAACCACTCGGTTTTCTTGAAAAAGCAAATTTTAAATGCGGAGCTTAAACCACACCTTTTAATAAAAGCTATCTTAGTTCCTTCGATCAAATCAAGTTCACTACGTTAACGGTTTTTTGCCAAAAACCAGCCGTAACCCTCCGTCGTTTCAGATAGACAGCACATCGTATTCATGCTATGCTTGTTGGCCTATGTCAAGGCATAGTGTATGGTAGCAGTGTGTGTGCCTATTTGTTGCATAGATAGATGCATTAGTTTAATACAGACGTACACCTTGTTGGCCTACGTCAAGGGCTTGTACGATGTATTTAAATTGATCAGGACAACGACGGGTAGAACTTGACTTGCGTCTTATGACTTGTTGGCCTACGTCAAGGTCTATAAGAGCTTGGGGTAAAAATCACATCGGGAGTTTCAAACATAAAGGAAACTTGCAGATTTAGCTTACCTTCTGGAGTGTGGTGACTAGAGTGGCTTCCATCTAGGGCATCATACAATGATAGTTGGATCCCGATCCCACTGATGAGTAGGATTACTCTCAGGAATTTCTCTCACTTAACAATCAATGCCATAAACCAAGTAGGTGCGTAGAAAGGTGTTAGAGGGGCTACGCCTCCAGGGAAAAGAGGTTCTCTAATTAAGGAACTTCGCGAAAGCGTTGGAAAACCTCCCTCGAAGTACCAACACCAGCCTGGCTGAAAGGTTAAGCAAGAATTGTAACGTGTGATTAAATCCTGACTAGTTCTTCTTTTAGGTTTTGAAGAAGGATTTGAGGAAACAGTGGGAGCCATCTTGTTTAGATAAAATAATAACCAATCTAAACTTGCAAGAGCATATGCTGAGTGTTTTCTTTTCTCTCTCTGGCAGCTACCATGACTGGACTAAAACTATTACTTGAAAAGAATATACTGACCGGGCAGAACTATAAAGATTGGCTAAGGAACGTCAATATTGCGCTGACTTATGACAAAGTTGCATATGTTACCACCGCTGTTCCTCCCCTTATCCCAGGACCAGATTCCTCAGTTGCGGACAAGGAAGTTCGTAAAACCTGGGATATAGACTGTGAGCAAGCTAAGTGTATCGTGCTGGCGTCCATGAATAATGAACTCCAGAAACAGCACGAGAGTATGGATATTGCATCCATATTCCTCCATTGCAAGGAATTGTATGGTGAACACTCCCGTATCGCAAGGTACGAAACCTCAAGGAAACTCTTCCAGATGAGGTTAGCTCCAGGATCGCCTGTTGGAGAGCACGTCCTCAAAATGATCACCCTCATTGAGGAACTCGCAAACCTGGGATGCGTGCTAGAGAATGATTTGTATATCGACTTGATTTTGCAGTCCCTTTCCCGCACCTTCTCTCAGTTCGTGCTGAACTTCAACATGCACGAAATGGAAGCGGATCTTCCAAAGCTCCTCAATATGTTGAGGGTAGCAGAGACCTCCTTGAAAAAGGAGAAGACCACCGTTCTATATGTTGGCCAATCATCTTCTTCTAAATCTAAAGCGAAAGCTAAAGGGAAGAAGAAGATGAAAGCCACCAAACCGAAGGGTGGGGTCAAGAAGGTGCAGGGAACGAACAAGGCAGGAAGGGTGAAGGCAGAAAAGAACGAGTGCTTCTATTGTCACAAACAAGGGCACTGGAAGAAGGACTGTATGGCCTTTAAAGCCAAGGACATGAAGCAAGCTGTTGCTTCTGCTTCAGGTGTGTTCGTAATCGAAAATTGTCTTTCTGTAAACTCTACTTCATGGGTACTTGTTACCGGTTATGGTTTTCACATCTGTAATTCTTTGCAGAATCTGAGAAATAGTAGAGTACTGGGGGCAGGTGATATGACTCTCCGGATGGGCAATGGAATGCATGTAGATGCAGTTGCAATAGGGGAATATCACCTAGGGTTGAATAGTGGACACATTTTGGTATTGTAAAACTGTTTTTGTATTCCCAGTATATTGTGTAATATTATATCAGTATCTTTGTTGTCTAATAAAGGATATAATTTTGCGCTTGAAAGAAATGTCATGAACATTCTCCTAAATAAAGAACTGATTGGGTTTGGCACACTGGAAAACGGCATATACATACTTAATCGACCTCAAATTTTCAATATTCAAAACACGCGTAAACGAAAGGCTCAAGATTCGAATCAAGCCTTCTTATGGCATTGTAGACTTGGTCATATAAATGAAACAAGGTTGACTAAGTTACATAAAGATGGATATCTAGATCCGTTTGAATATTCATCATATGCAACTTGTCAATCATGTATCAAAGGAAAAATGACCAAATCTCCGTTCACCGGACACGGAGAAAGAGCCACTGAACTCTTGGGACTAGTACACAGTGATGTATGTGGTCCGATGTGTACGCATGCACGAAGCGGTCACTCCTACTTCATAACTTTTACTGATGACTTCTCTAGGTATGGACATATATTCTTAATGAAACAT
Organism: Agapanthus africanus; assembly: GCA_030015575.1. Lineage (NCBI taxonomy): Eukaryota > Viridiplantae > Streptophyta > Magnoliopsida > Asparagales > Amaryllidaceae > Agapanthus > Agapanthus africanus. The sequence continues at coordinate 547,607,755 of JASDDO010000024.1, read as the reverse complement.
AAATCCGAGGCCTTTGAGAAGTTTAAGGAGTATAAAATGAAGTAGAGAAACAGACTGGTAAAAGCATCAAGACACTTCGATCTGATCGAGGTGGAGAATACTTAAGTACCAGTTTCCTGGAATACTTAAAAGAGAATGGAATTCTCTCTCAGCTTACTCCGCCTTATACACCTCAGCATAATGGTGTATCAGAAAGGAGGAATCGCATGCTATTAGATATGGTGCGTTCAATAATGAGTAGTGCTGAATTGCCACTTTCCTTCTGGGGATTTGCTCTAGAATCAGCCGCATACCTATTAAATAGAGTTCCAACTAAGTCTGTACCTACCACTCCATATGAAATGTGGTGTGGGAAGAGACCATATCTCAAGTATATCAAGATATGGGGGTGTCCGGTATATGTTAAAAAGCATAATCCGGACAAGCTCGAAGCACGATCGGTTTTATGCAAGTTTGTAGGATACCCCAAGCATTCAAGGGGGTACATGGTCTACCACACTGAAGAACAAAAGGTGTTTGTCGTTCGTCACATTGTCTTCTTAGAAAGCGAATTTCTTGCAAAAGAAATTAGTGGGAGCACGGTAGAACTGGAAGAAATTCCAGAACCTCAAACTGCAACCGAAGACTTAGAAGAATCTCAGATTTCAATAGAACATGATGAACTAACGCCACTCCGCAGATCTAGTAGGCTTTCTCATCCTCCTGAAAGATACTATGGTTTTCTTCTTGATAGGGATCGAGAGGATTGCATCATCGATGATGATGAGCCTACTAGTTTTCAGCAGGCTATCACGAGTAGCGACTCAGTGAAGTGGCTGGATGCAATGAGATCCGAAATGGAATCCATGTACACCAATAAAGTATGGGCTTTAGAAGTTGCTCCGCCTGGGGTAAAACCAGTTGGGTGCAAATGGATCTTCAAAAAGAAGATTGGTACATTTGGACAAGTAGAAACCTACAAAGCTAGACTAGTAGCAAAAGGTTTCGTCAAAGACCAGGATTGGACTATGATGAAACTTTTTCACCAGTAGCTATGCTTAAATCCATTCGGATCATGCTTGCCATTGCTGCCTTCCATGACTATGAAATCTGGCAAATGGATGTAAAAACAGTTTTTCTAAATGGACATCTAGAAGAGCGTGTTTACATGGATCAACCAGAAGGTTTCTTAGACAGTGGGAGCAGCGGAAGAGTGTGCAAATTGCTTAAATCCATTTTTGGGTTAAAGCAAGCATCGCGGAGTTGGAACATCTGCTTTGATGAAACAGCCAAGGAATTTGACTTTATCAAAAATGTAGATAAACCATGTATTTATAGGAAGATTGTAGAAGGAGCAGTAGTCTTCCTCTTTTTATACGTCGACGACATACTACTGATAGGGAATGATATCCCTATACTACAATCATTAAAACTCTTCTTATCACAAAAATTCTCCATGAAAGACTTGGGAGATGCATCATAAATTCTGGGCATTAAGATCTATCGAGATAGATCTAATAGAATATTGGGACTTTCACAGTCCAGGTATATAGACACTATACTAAAGAGATTTAGTATGGAAGATTCCAAGCGCGGCAATATGCCCGCTTGTCACGTAATCACCCTCTCCAAGGAAATTTCTCCAAAGACTGATGAAGAGAGGGCTCGCATGGGCATTATACCCTACGCTTCGGCGGTAGGATCAATAATGTATGCGATGTTATATACCAGACCGGATGTAGCTTACGCACTTAGTGTAGTAAGCAGGTATCAGTCTGACCCAGGTGAGAAACATTGGATAGCGGTGAAGAACATTCTCAAGTACCTGAGAAGGACTAAGGAGATGTTCTTGATTTACGGTAATGGGGACCTCCAGGTAGAGGCTTTTACCGACTCCGGCTTCCAAAGTGACAAAGATGATTCTAAATCCATTTCGGGTTTTGTGTTTACCCTTGGAGGGGAGGTATGTTGGAAGAGTTCCAAACAAGATACCGTCACAGACTCAACTATGGAGGCTGAGTATATAGCTGCTAGTGAAGCCGCAAAAGAGGCCGTCTGGATGAGGAAGTTCATTTATGAACTTCAGGTGGTTCCGTCCATTGCCAATCCAATACCTTTGTATTGCAATAACAATGGCGCTGTAGCTTTAGCGAAGGAACCAAGGTCTCATCAGAAATCCAGGCATATCTTAAGGCGGTTTCACCTGATCAGGGTGATCGTGGATCGTCGGGAGATCGAAATACGGAGAGTGGACACAAAAGACAACACGGCAGATCCATTCACCAAGGCCAATCCTCAAGTACAGTTCGAGAGGTTATTTGAGATGTTGGGCATGCGGTACGCCAGCAACTGGATCTGGTAGAGACAGTGGGTACTCATTGCAGCAATTATAGGCCTTAGTGCAAGTGGGAGATTGTTGAATATATATGCCCTAGAGGCCTACATTGTATAGGATGCTTGGGATATGTATGTACATGACAATCTTGCTTGATATGATAGTACGCTATTTGGTTTGACTTTATCTTAACGTATGATATATTTTACTTGGTATTTATATATATATATGTTGATAAAGCCCATAGGGTGTTTGTCTGACTACCGGCGTTGTGATGGCAGTCATACTAGTGGGAGCTGGATAGTCAATAGGCACACCCTTAGATGTCCCTGGTCGCAGGAGTATCAAGATTGGGCATCGATACACCGGAGTAGACTAGTGTATACATATCTAGACCCTGACGAGGGGCGATGGATTGGTCCCGCAACCATTGGTGGTGTTCACCTAAGATTGTATACAGATGCTCACTGGGTGTGAGTACACCGGACAGGACTCGCCGAGAACTGACTGGATGGTATTATACCTAACGTCAGATAGCAGTTCTCAGGTGACATGTGTGCAGATAGTCCGTTGACTTAAGGTCATCATTTGTCTCGTGTGAGTTCCCACTGTGCTTTGATTATTACCCTACCACGGCTCAAAGGAGTCGTGCAAACAGGTTTCAGTTGGGCACAGTCCCGAGCCACGTGGAGGCAGTGAGCGACTGTTAGGGATTCGTCTCTCCCGGTATAGGGAGTTGATATCCCACTGTGGTCGGTTGGTCATTACCATAAGTCCCTGGCCACGGCTGATTGAGAATTACTGATGGAATGATTAGTAGATTCTCGGGTGGTCTTGAACCATACCGACACGACTTGTACGGTTATTATGGGTCTGACGTCCACCACCTCCCTAGACCGTACATGTGATACTCTTAGACGAACAGACCGGACTGCGCGGATATTGTCATCGACAGGCTCAGTAGGATTTCAGATGGGTTATCTCATCGGCTTTCTTATCGACAACTACCTGGGGACCGTTACGTACAGCTAGTGCCGCTTGCGGTCTGTGGTTAAACCCACTGCCAGCGTAGTAGTTGAGTCTTTAGAGTCCCACATAGAGATTTCCCATACCCAGGCGAAAAGATATAGAGGTTGTACGGTTTTACGACAAAGGTTCGAACGCGTACGTGTTTAAACGCACGTGCGACATTCGGCCAGTTTTTACTAGCTGGCTTTGGTTTAAGCCAGATTCTAGTATCAGGTTATTGGATTTATACAGTCTAAAGTTTTTCCGTGTTTTCACGGAAGAGAGGGGCGTTCTCGTAATTTTCCGAGAAGCTTCTAGAAGGATGTGACATGGAGGAAGAGGTGGCATTTTCATTTAATGATTTAGTGACTCATTGTGTGTGATTCATCATGTCATTAATGCATTATTAAATGCTTAATGACTTACATAATGAATCACCCACTTGCATTTATGAAACATGATGAATAATCTCATATTATTCATTTCGTTTTATTCATTATGTTTCATATATCAAGTGAGAAGCTATTTCATTATTATTATTATTATCATTATCATCTTCTCACTCTCTCTCTTCAAGCTCTCTCTCCTTCACCAAAGCCTAATCCTACCCCTCATGAGTTGAGAACAAGGATTAGGAAAGACTAATTACTCCATAACCTATCTCTACATCACCTTAGCTACTCTATTTAGCAACTAGAGAAACTAAGTAACCTCAAGTTTAGAGGTTATAGCTTGGATTAGGGTTCTCGGGTGGATCGTCTATCACGGAAGAAAGCCGAAGAGGACGTAGAGATCCAAAGAGGCCGTAGATAACATTAAGACGAAGGACTAGAACCGTTTGGTATAATCTCTTAACATAGTAGTTTAGAACTCTATAGCGTTTGTTAAAATTTGTTTAGCAAACGATTCATACGGTTATTCGATGTTTAATCATAGAACAAGATTGTTATTCATATTTCCGCCTCCCCATAAGTATTGGGGTGTTGAACATCGACTTACAGTTTCTTGCTCGACATAATAGTATGCTATTTGGCTGCTTTTTATCTTAACGTGTACACTAGTATTATTATACTGTCTCTCTGATACATGTTGATAAAGCCCTTAGGATGTTAGCTTTACTACCAGGACTATGATGCAGATCTTACGATTGGGGCTTATGTACTCCGCAAGAACATCTGTTAATAGTTCCTACCCAACAGGATATCGAGACAGGGCATCGATATTCCAAAGTAAACTAGTGTGTACATTTCTTGACCCTGTATGGGGTGATGGTTGATCCCACTTCTATTGGTGTTTGAAATGATAGATTGTACACAGGTGCTCATTAGAGAATGGGTACACCGAACAGGACTGGTCGAGAAATCCTAGATGGTACCATACCTATCGTCAGATAGCCGTTCTCTGGTGATACTTGTACAAGTTAGTCTATAAACCCAAGATCGTTATAGAGTCTTGTGTTTCCCACTATGCTTTGATGTCCCGATCCAGAAAAGGCACGTGACTGGCACTTGAATCATGTGAATTCTATGGACTCCACTTGATTCAAGTAAGCCAAAAGCCCAAAAATCTAAACCTTTTAGGGAAAATAGGGTAAGTGAAGTTTTAAAATAAGGTACTTTCGTTAAAACATAAATAATAGTATATGATAACACAATGTTTTGTAACTATCTTGAAAACATGTTTCGTCGTTTGAAATTTGGGTAGCAGCTCCCTTGTATATTTTAACCCGAAATCGGTACAAGAAATATAATAAAAGGAATCCCCAAGCAGGAGCTAGCTCTTCACAGACTGGTGAAAACAACCACGCAAGTAATATAAATATACAACGCCAAATGCGAGGATCAAATACAGAAAGAAAATAAGAAAACCATTCACCATTAAGAAACAAGAAAAAAGAATAAAAACACGAGCATGACTCTAAGTCCGAAAAGAATATACAAACGGTGATTCTAAGTCTACGAATATATATAGTCTGGTTGATAGAGCTTTTAACTAGATACAACTGAAATGAAATATACAAGTATATAAAGGTGGTCACGATGCAATGTGTCCCACCTATCAATGCAATCACACTGAAGGAGGTGGTGTGCCAGCGAGACGCAACGGAACCTGTGCGGTCAACCTGCAAGAAAACTGTGGCACAACGGTGGTGAGTTGCCAACTCATGAGTAGAAGACAACACCGAGTAGAAACCGAATGTAAGACTATCACCTAGGTCATACAGTGCGATACAATAATAAAAGTAACACGATAACATCGAGTAGCAGTAAAGGTGATAAAATAAGCATATGTGTAAAGCCAAGTACTCGTGTCCGTGTCACTAAGTAACTACATGTCATGTGTATCATGTATAAATGCATCATCCAACGTGTGTTCAGCAACGACACACAAAATCATGATAAAACCTGAGTGCCAAGCATCGACACTCGAAAACATCATGATAACCATGTCCGTCAGCGACAAACTTGTTAGGAATATGTATGCCCTAAGGCCATTATTATACATGTGATGTATATTATAGTGGATGCTTGGACATATATATAAAGGACTTTCTTGCTCGACATGATAATATGCTATCAGGTTACCTTTATCTTAACATATAGAGTGGTATTTATATTGTATGCCTCTTACATGTTGATAAAGCTCTTATGATATGTACTTGACTTCCAGGATTATGATGAGATCATACTGTGGGGCCCGGGTGGTCCAAAAGTACATCCTTTAATAAGTTCCTATATGAGGGAATATCGAGGCTAGGGCATCGATATTCCAGAGTAGACTAGTGTGTACGTTTTTTGTTCCTTAGAGGGCGATGGTTGATCCCACAACCATTAGTGTGTGACATGAAAGATTGTATATAGGTGCTCATTGGAGAATAGGCACACCGAACAGAACTCGCCGAGGACTCCTATGTGGTAGTATACCTATCGTCAAATAGCAGTCCTCTGGTGACACTAGTACAGGTTAGTCTGTAGACCCGAGATCGTCATAGAATCTTGTGCGGCTCCCACTGTGCTTTGATTTCCTCCCTATCACGCACAAAGGAGACGTGCAAACAGGTGGATTTTGTAAGTCCATATTGCGACCCCCGGTGCTTACGGGGAGGCGGAAACGGTATAAAAAACAAATTTTTATCGCAAGAGGCAACATGGACTAAAACAATGTCGGGATCGTGTCTAAACTAAAACTAGCATACTTGCTAAAGAGATTTAGCTACTCGGATGAAGATGGTTATACCTAAACTTGAACTCCTTCTTCTTCAAACTTTTGTAGAGGTTGATGGTTCTCTTCTTGTCGCCTTCTTCCGTCGAAGATGGATCCACCTCGAAGGTTCGACCTTTGGGCTCTTCCTCGATCTTTGAGTGAACTAGGGTTTCCGGCTTGCTAAACCTTGAACCTAGAATGAGTAGAGAGTGACTAGGGGTTGTTTTTCTTTTTAAAGAGAAGGATTCTCAACACATGAGAAGGGTTCTCTTTTGCTAGAGGAAGAAGAAGATGAAGTGAGGAGAGAGAGTTGTTATGATAAAGTGAGCTCTTTTTCTTTTGCAACCATAACATAAAGCAAAAGAATTATCAAATAATAATAATAATGAAAATGAAAAGGTTGATGGAAAGTTTTAGAATGACCATTATCATTTCAAACATTAAATGAATTTGCTAGAATCAAAGAGCATCATTCTTTTGTAATGATGATGGTCAAAACTTCAACCATGGTCAACAAGTCAACCATGGTCAACAAGTCAACATAAAAACCAACCATGACACAATTTCATTTTATTATATAATATTAATTGATATAACATAAATCCATTAGGGTTTGGAAAAAGACGACTGTCAACTGTGCATACGCACCCGTTCCGAAACCCTAATGAAAACCCTCTTCCTCTTCCTCAAATAACCGTGCATACACACCTGCATCCTTGTTCCGAGGAACATGAATACTGAGAGATAAAAGCAACCCCAAAAACATATACCAGTATCTGACTCAAACCAGAGCCAGACGGTAATATCCGTCCGGACTCCAAACGTGCACAAGTGCGCGGATGAGAACGAACCCTGTCGCAAAACCATGCGACCTCTACTCTGTTTTGCGCAGAGGCGAATACCCTCTGTGTGGGACTCTAAAGACTCGACACTACGCTGGCAGTGGGTTTAACCACAGACCGCAAGCGGCACTAGCTGTGCGTAACGGTCCCCAGGTAGATGTCGACAAGAAGGCTGACGAGGTGAAACCCCATCTGTACTCCTACTGAGTCTGAATGTGACAGTCTCCGTACAGTCCGGTCTGTTCGTCTGATACATCGCATGTCGGGCCTAGGGGGCGGTAAAACGTCAGTCCCCCAATAGCGGTACAAGTCGTGTCGGAGTGAAGCCCAAAACACCCTGAGATAACACTGGAACCTACCAGTATATCTCGCTTGCCCTGGCCAGGGACTACTCGTGTAATGGCTCTCCTAGACACAGCGCGATGTCAACCCCCAATACCGGGAGAGACGAATCCTGTCTAACCGTCACTGCCTCCAAGTGCTTCGGGACTGCACCCAACCACCACCTGTTTGCACGACTCCTTTGAGCCGTGGTAGGGTAGTGATCAAAGTGCAGTGGGAACACACTCGAGGTGAAGTGCCAGTGTCAAGTCAGCGGACTAAGCTGTACTCATGTCACCTGGGAACTGATAACTGACGATAGGTATAATACCAACCTGTCAGTTCCCGACGAGTCCTGTCCAGTGTACTCGTAACCCAACGAGCACCCGTATACTATCTCCAGTACGACGTACTGATGGCTGTAGGACAGACCATCTCCCATACTGGGATGAGAAGCGCATACGCTAGTCTACTCCGGAGTATCGATGCCCTGTCTCGATAGTCCTACGACTAGGGACCTGTATAAGGATGTGCTTATAGATTAGCCAGCCCCCACTAGTGTGACTGCCATCACAACGCTGGTAATCAAGCAAAGACCCTAAGGGCTCCACTAATGCGTATAAGTGATATACTGAAATAAACACAAGTACACATTGAAGTAGAAACAAACCAAGTAGCATACTACTATATTGAGCAAGATTGTTTATACAAGGTGAATATCCCAAGCTTCCATCAAGTAATATACAAACTAGTATGATACAGTAATGGCCTCTAGGGCATATACACTAACAATCTCCCACTTGCACTAAGGCCATGAACTGGCGTACCGAAGACCTATCATCTCGATCAGCCGCTCGAACTGACTCTGGGGTAAGGCCTTGGTGAATGGATCTGCATTGTTTTCTTCTGAAGCAACCCTCCGAACCTCGATCTCCTTGCGATCCACGATCTCCCTGATCAGGTGATACCGCCTCAAGATGTGCCTGGATCTCTGATGGGACCTGGGTTCCTTCGCTAAAGCTATAGCCCCGTTGTTGTCGCAATACAGAGGTATTGGGTCAACAATGGACGGAACCATCTGAAGTTCTTTCAAGAACTTCCTCATCCAGACAGCTTCTTTTGCGGCATCAGATGCAGCGATGTATTCCGCTTCCATAGTCGAGTCTGCAACGGTTTCCTGTTTGGAACTCTTCCAACACACCGCCCCTCCATTGAGGGTGAAGACAAAACCCGACATGGACTTGGAATCATCCTTGTCACTCTGGAAGCTGGAGTCAGCAAAGGCCTCGATCTGGAGGTCTTTTCCGCCATACACCAAGAACATCTCCTTAGTCCTCCTCAGGTACTTGAGAATGTTCTTTACTGCTATCCAGTGTTTCTCTCCAGGGTTTGACTGATACCGGCTTACTACACTCAGTGCATAAGCTACATCCGGTCTGGTACACAACATCGCATACATTATAGAGCCTACCGCAGAAGCGTAGGGTATAATAGACATGCGATCCCTCTCCAAATCAGTCTTGGGAGACATCTCTTTAGAGAGGGTGATCCCGTGACAAGCCGGTAGGTTACCGCGCTTGGAATCTTCCATACTGAATCTTTTCAGTACGGTGTCGATGTACCTGGACTGTGAAAGTCCTAATATCCTCTTGGATCTATCACGATGGATCCGGATCCCCAGGATGTAAGAGGCATCACCCAGGTCTTTCATGGAGAACCTGTGTGACAAGAAACCCTTGACAGATTGTAGCATAGGAATGACATTTCCTATTAAGAGAATGTCATCCACGTATAAAACAAGGAATACTACAGTTCTCGCTACAAATCTACTATAGATGCATGGTTCATCTGGATTTTTGATAAAGTCAAATTCCTTGACCGTTTCATCAAAACAGATGTTCCAACTCCGCGATGCCTGCTTTAGTCCATAAATGGACTTAAGCAACTTGCACACCTTTCCGCTGCTCCCACTCTGAATGAAACCCTCTGGCTGATCCATATAGACACACTCCTCTAAATTTCCATTTAGAAAAGCGGTTTTTACGTCCATCTGCCAAATCTCATAATCGTGGAAGGCAGCAATGGCAAGAAGGATCCGAATGGATTTCAGCATAGCCACTGGAGAAAAGGTTTCGTCATAGTCCAAGCCAGGTCTTTGACGGAAACCCTTTGCTACAAATCTAGCTTTATAGGTCTCAACCTGTCCATCTACACCAATCTTCCTTTTGAAGATCCACTTGCATCCTACGGGTTTTACCCCGTCTGGAGCAATGTCCAACGTCCATACTTTGTTGGTGTACATGGACTCCATTTCGGTCCGCATTGCATCCAGCCATTTTACCGAGTCAACGCTCTGAATGGCCTGTTGGAAGCTAGTAGGCTCATCATAGTCTATGATGCAATCCTCTCTATCCCCGTCTATGAGAAAACCGTAGTATCTCTCGGGCGGATGAGACTGCCTACTACTTCTGCGGAGCGGCATAGGAATGTCCTGTTCTTTTGAACCCTCTGGTTCCACTAAGCTTTCAGTAATAGTCTGAGGTTCTGGAATTTCATCCAGTTCTACTGCGCTCCCACTTATCTGATTTTCCAAAAACTCAGTTTCCAAGAAGTGGGCATGACGAGAAACAAGGACTTTTTGCTCCTCTGCGTAATAGAAAAGATACCCCTTGGAGTTCTTGGGGTATCCCACAAACTTGCACTGTACTGAGCGTGCCTCGAGCATGTCCGCATGCTGCTTTTTTACAAAAGCCGGACATCCCCATGTCTTAAAGGCTTTAAGACAGGGTTTCTTCCCACTCCACATCTGATATGGTGTGGTAGGCACAGTCTTAGTAGGAACTTGGTTCAAGAGATGTGCAGCTGTTTCTAGTGCATATCCCCAGAAAGATCGCGGTAACTCAGCCTTACTCATCATGGAACGAACCATATCCAATAGGGTTCGATTCCTCCTTTCTGATACACCGTTATGTTGCGGAGTGTATGGAGGAGTACGCTGAGAGAGAATACCATTCTCTTTTAAATAGTCCAGGAACTCGGCACTCAAGTATTCACCACCTCGATCCGATCTTAGGATCTTGATACTTTTGCCTGTTTGTTTTTCAACTTCATTCTTGTAATCCCGAAATTTCTCAAAGGCCTCGGATTTGTGCTTCATTAAGAAGACATGTCCATACCTAGAGAAATCGTCTGTGAAAGTAATGAAGTATGAATAACCGCTTCGCGCATGTGTAGACATTGGACCACACACGTCACTGTGTATGAGTCCCAAGAGCTCGCTCGCTCTTTCTCCGTGTCCAGTGAACGGAGTCTTTGTCATCTTTCCCATGAGACAAGATTCACAAGTGGCATAAGACTGATACTCGAACGGATCCAAGTATCCTTCTTTATGTAACTTAGTCAACCGTGTCTCATTGATGTGACCCAGTCTACAATGCCATAAGAAAGCCTGATTGATATCTGGAGACTTTCTTTTGTGTGTATTCTGGACATTAAAAATCTGTGGTTGGTTTAATACGTATATACCATTGCTCAGTGTACCTGACCCAATCAGAACTTGATTAAGGTGAATGTTTACAACATTACTTACAAACGCAAATTCATAACCTTCTTTAGATACCAAAGATACAGAAATGATATTACAAGTTGCGTTGGGTACAAAAAAGCAATTACGCAAAACCAAAACATGCCCATCTGACATTCCCAGGTGATAGTCCCCCACGGCTTTAGCATCCATGCTAGCTCCGTTCTCAACTCTGAGGGTCATGTCACCTGCCTTCAAAAACCTACGGTTTCTCAACGCCTGCAAAGAATTACAGATATGAGATCCTGATCCGGTATCCAATACCCAGGAAGTAGAGTTTATAGAAAGACAGTTTTCAATAACATACACACCTGAAGCTGAAGCCGCAACCTGCTTCAGTTCCTGTGTCCTGGCCTTCCAAGCCCTGCAATCTTTCTTCCAGTGTCCGCTCTTATGACAATAGAAGCATTCTTCCTTTCCAATAAGCTTCCCCGCAATCTTTGTTGCCTTTTCCTTTCCCTTCGCACCCACTTTACTAACACCGCCTCTTGGTTTGGCGGGGGCTTTCTTCCTCTTTCCCTTGGCTTTCGCCTTGGACCTAGAGGAAGAAGATCCTCCTACAAACAAAGCGGGTGTTTCCCTACCCTTCTGGAGGGTGCCCTCTGCGCTCCTCAGCAGGTTGAGGAGTTCTGAAAGTTCAACTTCCTTTTCTTGCAAGTTGAAATTCAGTATGAACTGGGCGTAAGTGGATGGAAGGGACTGGAGAATTAAATCTGTATAGAGTTCACTGTCCAACGTGGTCCCAAGTTCCGCGAGCTCCTCAGTGTAGCCAATCATCTTAAGCACGTGGTCCGCTACCGATGATCCGACGGCCAACTTTGTCGAAAATAACTTCTTCGACACTTCGTATCTTGCGATACGAGACTGCTCTCCATACAGTTCTTTTGTATGGAGAAATATGGACTCGAGGTCCATATTCTCATGCCTCCTCTGATGTTCGTTGTCCATAGAGGCAAGCACGAGGCACCTGGCCTTCGCGCAATCAATCTCCCAAGTCTTACGGATTTCCTTATCCGCGACGCTGGAGGTGGGACCTGGGACGGGGGGAGCTTTGGTGGTAAGAAGATACCCCAGCTTGTCGTAAGCGATTGCCAATTTGACATTCCTGAGCCAATCTTTGTAGTTTGGCCCTGTCAGTATGTTTTTATCTAGAAGTAACTTAAGTCCAGTCATTTCGATTTGGTCGCTGCAGGGGGAGAGAAGAAACACTTAGCACGATGCTCTTGCAAGTTTAGAATGGTTTTTAATTTGTCTAAACAGGATGGCTCCCACTGTCTCTCGAATCCCTCCTCAAATCACAAAGGAAGAATTAGCCGGGATCAATCCCACCGTACAATACTTGCTTAACCGTTCAGCCAGGCCAGTGTCGGTACTTCGAGGGAGGTTTTCCAACGCTTTCGCGAAGTTCCTTAATTTAAGAACCTCTTTTCTCTGGGGGCGTAGCCCCGCTAACACCTTTCTAGGCACCTACTAGGTTTATAGCATTGATCGTTTAGTGAGAAATTTCCCGAGGAGTAGCATATACTCACAGTAGGATCGGGATCCAAATATCATCGCGTGACGAAAATGAAGGAATCCTAGCATAATCATCACATTCCAAATGGTATGCTAATCTAGCAAGTTTCAGTACTTGTGAAACTCCCGATGTGGATTTTTGCCCCATGCTCTTATGACCTTGACTAAGGCCAACAAATCATAAGTCACATGTCAAGTTCTTCCCGTCGTTATCCAGGTTAATTTGAACCCACCCGTATATACCCTTGACTATGGCCAACAAGGCAATACGACTGTCCCAAACCAATGCATTCTATCTATGCAACATATGAATACCCACCAGCTACCAAACACTGTGTCTTGACTAAGGCCAACAAACACAGCTTGAATACTGTTGAATATTCATATGAAACGACGGAGGGCTACGGATGGTTTTGGTAAAACCGTGAACGTAGTGAACTTGATATAATCGATTGGAACGAGATAGCTTTTAGAAGGAGTGGCTCAAGCTCCGCATTTAAAAGTTAGTTTTGAAAAGAACCGAGTGGTTTTTCGAAAGTGTTCCAACGACTTTAGCTTGGTTTATTATCTTGCATTAGTTCTTTTAATGCGTGATATTCTTGCATTAGTTCTTTTAATGCGTCCCATCATTTAATCCTACCATTGCAGAAAACAACCAAAATATGACGTACGCTTATGCCATTCGCATTCGCCACGGGGTCCCGTCATCACTCGTTAGGTTACTTAACTAACGACAGAGCGGGGGCTGGGCTAGCGCGGCTGTAAAACATAAGCAACGCCTAAATAGAAAGCAATGATAGACATCACAGATCACAGATGAATACATTGGATATACTAGCAATCCGCAATCCTTTCGAGCCTGCAATGAAAAGCGGATTACACGGTCGCGGTGAATAGCCAAATACCCCACCCAAGACCCCTACGGGTGCGGCAAACTACCCGCCAAGTACTCGGCAGTTTGTGCACCCCTCCATGGGTCTATCCTAGGAGCAAAAACAGTAAAAAGAATTATACAATGACGGCTACAACCCCGACCCGGTTGTGCGGCCAAACAAATAATAATTATTACATCAATTTACATTTACAATGAATGAAAGAAAAACAAAAGCTCATCTCACATCCACCCCGGCTATTCACCCGCGACAGTCCAACACATTCATATACACAATCCAATATCAAACACAGATCATGTATAACCCCGACTAATCGACCTATAGCGATTAGCCGACGTTCAATACATGCAAACATCACAGATATAACCATCATAGTCAAAGTGCAGTGAAGTTCGGAAAAATACGGAATTATAGGACCCCAAAAGTGAATTTCTGTTCTGGAAAATCTGGGCACATATAATATATTTCAAAAATCCCAAAACCAACACAGATACACACTGCACGAAAAACGATGCACAGAAGACGACAAACGGCGGCGCTTCCGCGGCACATGCCTACCTCGTGCGGCGGAAGCGCGGCGGTTTGAATGAATTAGGGCAACGTTTTTCTTGGGTGTTCACACAAAACCCTGAGCCGAATTTACAAGTATAAATTTTTTCATTTAGAGCAGAAAAAAATTCAACAGAAACTTAGGGTTTTGTTTTTCCGGTTTTGTGATTTTTTTTTGGTTCCGAACTTCGTTACACTTCACTACTAAGCTAGTTTAAGTTTAGTTAGGCTCTGATACCACTGTAAGTCCATATTGCGACCCCCGGTGCTTACGGGGAGGCGGAAACGGTATAAAAAACAAATTTTTATCGCAAGAGGCAACATGGACTAAAACAATGTCGGGATCGTGTCTAAACTAAAACTAGCATACTTGCTAAAGAGATTTAGCTACTCGGATGAAGATGGTTATACCTAAACTTGAACTCCTTCTTCTTCAAACTTTTGTAGAGGTTGATGGTTCTCTTCTTGTCGCCTTCTTCCGTCGAAGATGGATCCACCTCGAAGGTTCGACCTTTGGGCTCTTCCTCGATCTTTGAGTGAACTAGGGTTTTCGGCTTGCTAAACCTTGAACCTAGAATGAGTAGAGAGTGACTAGGGGTTGTTTTTCTTTTTAAAGAGAAGGATTCTCAACACATGAGAAGGGTTCTCTTTTGCTAGAGGAAGAAGAAGATGAAGTGAGGAGAGAGAGTTGTTATGATAAAGTGAGCACTTTTTCTTTTGCAACCATAACATAAAGCAAAAGAATTATCAAATAATAATAATAATGAAAATGAAAAGGTTGATGGAAAGTTTTAGAATGACCATTATCATTTCAAACATTAAATGAATTTGCTAGAATCAAAGAGCATCTTTCTTTTGTAATGATGATGGTCAAAACTTCAACCATGGTCAACAAGTCAACCATGGTCAACAAGTCAACATAAAAACCAACCATGACACAATTTCATTTTATTATATATTATTAATTGATATAACATAAATCCATTAGGGTTTGGAAAAAGACGACTGTCAACTGTGCATACGCACCCGTTCCGAAACCCTAATGAAAACCCTCTTCCTCTTCCTCAAATAACCGTGCATACACACCTGCATCCTTGTTCCGAGGAACATGAATACTGAGAGATAAAAGCAACCCCAAAAACATATACCAGTATCTGACTCAAACCAGAGCCAGACGGTAATATCCGTCCGGACTCCAAACGTGCACAAGTGCGCGGATGAGAACGAACCCTGTCGCAAAACCATGCGACCTCTACTCTGTTTTGCCCAGAGGCGAATACCCTCTGTGTGGGACTCTAAAGACTCGACACTACGCTGGCAGTGGGTTTAACCACAGACCGCAAGTGGCACTAGCTGTGCGTAACGGTCCCCAGGTAGATGTCGACAAGAAGACTGACGAGGTGAAACCCCATCTGTACTCCTACTGAGTCTGAATGTGACAGTCTCCGTACAGTCCGATCTGTTCGTCTGATACATCGCATGTCGGGCCTAGGGGGCGGTAAAACGTCAGTCCCCCAATAGCGGTACAAGTCGTGTCGGAGTGATGCCCAAAACACCCTGAGATAACACTGGAACCTACCAGTATATCTCGCTTGCCCTGGCCAGGGACTACTCGTGTAATGGCTCTCCTAGACACAGCGCGATGTCAACCCCCAATACCGGGAGAGACGAATCCTGTCTAACCGTCACTGCCTCCAAGTGCTTCGGGACTGCACCCAACCACCACCTGTTTGCACGACTCCTTTGAGCCGTGGTAGGGTAGTGATCAAAGTGCAGTGGGAACACACTCGAGGCGAAGTGCCAGTGTCAAGTCAGCGGACTAAGCTGTACTCATGTCACCTGGGAACTAATAACTGACGATAGGTATAATACCAACCTGTCAGTTCCCGACGAGTCCTGTCCAGTGTACTCATAACCCAACGAGCACCCGTATACTATCTCCAGTACGACGTACTGATGGCTGTGGGACAGACCATCTCCCACACTGGGATGAGAAGCGCATACGCTAGTCTACTCCGGAGTATCGATGCCCTGTCTCGATAGTCCTACGACTAGGGACCTGTATAAGGATGTGCTTATAGATTACCCAGCCCCCACTAGTGTGACTGCCATCACAACGCTGGTAATCAAGCAAAGACCCTAAGGGCTCCACTAATGCGTATAAGTGATATACTGAAATAAACACAAGTACACATTGAAGTAGAAACAAACCAAGTAGCATACTACTATATTGAGCAAGATTGTTTATACAAGGTGAATATCCCAAGCTTCCATCAAGTAATATACAAACTAGTATGATACAGTAATGGCCTCTAGGGCATATACACTAACAGATTTTGGGTACAGTCCCGAGTCGCATGGAGGCAATGAGCGATAGGAAGGGTTTCGTCTCTCCCAGTATTGGGGGTTGATGTTGTGCTATGCTCGATTGGCAATAACTGGAAGTCCCTGGCCAGGGCTGCTTATAAGATTTACTGATATGTGTTGTCAGTAGTTTCTCGAACCGTTGTAGGCCAGACATCAGCATGACTTATCACGTTACTGGGGTCTGACGTTTACCACCCCTAGACATGATATGCGACATATCAGACGAAGAGAGCGGACTGTATGGTAGTATTACTAATAGGCTTCATGGAGGCTATGGACAAGCTTGCTTATTGATGTTCATATCGCTCAATACCCGGGTAGCCGTTACATCAAGTTAGTACCGCTGACGGCTTGTAGGTGACTGATGTGATCATCACCTACTGCTGGCGTATTGACGGGTCTTTAGAGTCCCACACAGAAGTTCCCTGGTTCAAGCGAAATAAAGTAGGACACATATGTGATATGTGTGTGGGCTTGATTAAATACGTTATGTGATACCGTATTGTAATCTTGCAGTTATCTGTTATCTGTTCAGTTATATGTGATATAACCAGATTGTCGAATCAAGTGTTGACAGGGCGTTTGTTGACTCCGTCAAGGCATAGTGTATGGTATCTAAGTGGTGCTTGTTTGTAGAGTGGTTATGCGATTGGTTAGGACAGTCGTACTTCCTTGTTGACTCCGTCAAGGGCTCGTGTTGGTGGATTTAATGCAATCAAGATAATGATGGGTTGAACTTGACTAGGACTCTTTAATTTGTTGACTCCGTCAAGGTCACTTGGGTCCTAGGGGTAAAAATACACATCGGGAGTTCAAACATACAGAAAACTTGCCAGGTATGCGCATACCTTCTGGACTGTGGTGACTTGAGTGGCTTCCATCAGGTTATCATCCGATGATAGTTGGATCCCGATTCCCAATGATGAGTAGGATTACTTCTTGGGGGGTTTTAGATGATCCCGACTAATTCTCCTTTAGGCTTTGGAGGAGAATTCGAGGAAACAGTGGGAACCATCCTGATTAGATAAAGTGATTAACCATTCTGATCTAGGTTAGAGTGCACGCAGAGCGTTTCTTTTCTCTCTCTCTTTAGCAGCGACCATGGCCAAACTCTTGACTAAAACTCATGAACCAAGTTAATCGAACCTTCTTAAAACACTTTGGCTTTTGGAATGTCACGTAGTCGCAAAATATCCTTGCCACTTCTATATCACCTTTGCGTTTATCCAGAACACCACGTATTGCTATGAACATCCACTTCCATTGGATAAATCCATCGTATAGTTACATACGAACTCGAAGGAACTTGTTCCAGATTCGAGGATGGATTCTGGTTCTGGAGAGATTGATTAAGATTATTCGATTGTCTTTACCCTTACCTTCTCTCAGGTTGTGGGGGCTCCTAGGATTAGGAGAGGGTACACATATTGAGCTTAATGGATAGTATTCTTCCAAACCATAGGTAGGTTCCGATAGGTAGGGAAGGAAGAAAACCAATTAGGCCTAAGTGTAGTGTACAGAAGGAAATAAGTAAAGACATATAAAGGGATTAGATTAAGGGCAAAGAAAATTGCGGCCACCATCATTCACGACAAAACCGTGTGTACCCCTGCCACTCCCACATCCACTTTGGATTTCTCCAGAACACTCGGTATCACTACGGATATCGACTCCTATTGGATATTCCATCGTATAGTTACATACGAACTCAAAGGAATACGTTCCAGATTCGAGGATGGTTTCCGATTCAGGAGAAATTGAATAGGATTATTTAGATGTCTTTTCCCATTACCTTCTCTCTGGTTGCGAGGGCTCCTAGGATTAGGAGAGTACACCTATTGCTCTTATTGGATAGTCTTCATCCAAACCTTAGGCTGGTGCCGAAGGGTAGGGAAGGAAGAAAACCAATTAGCCTAAAGTAGGTGTACAGAAGGTAACAAGTAAAGACATAATAAAGGGATTGGAGTGAGAGAAGGTAAGTATATGGTTACTGTCATGAATCAAGATAGTGGAAGAGGCGTTACTAGGAAAACCAGTTAACCCATTTTTTCAAACATTTTCATGTTTCAGTTTCACTGTGCGATGTTAATTGAAAACTGTTTTCCCAATAGGAATCTGACTCCAGGGTATGTGTTTACCAGATCAGTTTCTCACATCTTTATGTTATTACGGATGGTGAGTAAGAGTAAGATATTGGGAATTGGGTGATTAGATCCTCATTATATCGGAATTCTATGTAATTGGTGATATTTGAGGAAATCATCTCGATTTTGCCGGATGGGAAATATTTGGTTTTGAATATCCGTTATTATGCACCAATTTCAAACTGATATATCTATACGTTTATTTTATAAAGTGAGATATAACTTTTTGATATTATGTTTGTGACATTTACCTATATCAGTTGGTGATTAGGTAAGGTGCATTCAACAGCGGTGTAATTCATCTTAACCATAGTACAGTTTTTCAACCTACGACGCACAAGGTTTGAGTTATTAAACTCAGTGGAATTATACAAAGTATTGTATGTTGTCCAGTGTCCATTAGGACAATGGGGTTGGTTGTCGTACTATATTATATTTTCTCATAACTTCTCTAGTTCTAGACAAGTATTTCGTTGAAATGCAAGGTTCAGATTTTGAGAAGTTATAGGTATACGAATAAAGTAGAGAACCATTTATTGGAACTATCAGGATTCTTCGAGGAAGTCGAAGATGTAGATACTTGTGTTTAGTATTCCTTTGATAGTAATGGTTTTGAGAACTTGCTTCTTTTCAGGTTACCCATATATGGATGCACTCCTAGATGAGTAATGCTAATTGGCCTTTTTCCATTTGATTGATATGCACTGGAGACAGCTACATGATTTTGAATCTGGTTCCAATTAAATTAGTGCTTTTTTTATATTATATATATATAATCAATTTATATCTTAACGATGTTAAGGTATAGGGAGTTGTCCGGCTGATGCTTAAAACCAGAATCCGGATAAACTCAAGGCACGTTTCACTAATGGTTATTTGTGGGTTATCCCGGGCTTTGACGAGGGTTAACTTTCTACCATCAGAAAGATCAATATTTATATTGTTCTTAACTCGCCACAGTTTTAGTAAAATGGATTTTTTCAGAAAAACAAAAGTGGGAGTATGGTAGAACTGGAAGTGATTCAAGAACCCCAAACGATCACTGAAGATTTAATAGAACCTAAGGATTCAATTAGTTTCGACATTGCATTAGCCACTCCGCAGATTTGGTTGGTAACCTCTGGCACCCGAGGGGTACTTCGGTCTTCTCAGAGATAGTGACAGGGAGGTTCTTTTTTACCCAGACTTACCATTGCTGCTGTTCAAGACTAAATGACCCGGCAGGAGGATGAGTATAGCGTCGTTTTAAACTAGTTTTAGAAGTGCACGCGTAGATGACTTTGCCAGAGGGTTGTTGTAGTCAGTGGGAGCAGCGGAAGCATAGTGGGCAAGTAGCTTATGTCTATTTATAGGCTATTGCAGGTATAGTGGAAATAGATCATTTATTTTTGATGTGACAGTCATAGGTTCTGACTTCATCAGAATAGAAGATGGATCTGCTAAGAAGTTAGTAGAGAGTAATGTCCAGGTATTAGGATGTCATAGGTAGAGATATTCCTATACTACGATCGGTTATATTGTGGTTGTCATAAAGTTGTTTCTCCATATAGGATATGGAATAATATCAGGATTTCTGGTTACTAGATCTATGGTTTTAGATCTAGAATTGGGAAGTATCCTAATCTGGGTACTTTGACATTATTCTAAAGGTATTTTAGAATGGAAGACTCCTGGCATGGTGGTGTACCTGCGGGTGATGGAGTCACCCTCTATAAAGGTGTCTTACAGACTAAAGGGGAGAGGGATCTGCATGATTAGCATATCACTAGCTTAGGCAATTGAGTTAATCATGAAATGTCAAGTACCACACCAGATGTTGTTTTTGCACTAGCAGCAATAAACATATATTAATCCATTCCTGGAGAAACATTGGGAAGCGGTTATTGAATATAAATAGATGTTCTTGGGAAATGATTGCGGCAGCCTCCTTCGGGAGACGATTATCAATTCAGGCTTCCAAGGTGACTTGGAAGACAGAGTGTGTAACACCTTAGGATGTGATTAGTGGCTAATTATATTTTAATATATGGTTTTTAATAAAAAGTTTACCAAAACGATTTTCAAATAATTTATCAAATTTAATGAATATTTTATTAGAATTTTCCTAGGCTTGCACACACTTGTGCATGTAAACTAGGGTTTAAATTGGGGTTAAACCATGATTAGCAACCATGGTGAACTAACCATTTTTCCTTAAGCTAATTTTAAATTGAATTAAGCTATTTGGGTTTTTAATTAAGTGTGTGTTTCTTTTTTTCTAAAAATGGAAATGATTTAAATTTAGTTGACTTGGAGGGAGAAAGTGAGAGAGAGAAAATGGGCATGATGGCCTTACCATGTCTTCATTTAATGAAGAGAGAGGGGGGGTTGACTAGCCTTAGCCCTCATTTCCTTTTCCTTGCCACTCATTTTTCTCACTTCTCTCACTCTCTGACTCACACACACACACAACTACAAGCAGCTGCAACAGCAACAACAGAAGAAGCAACAGCAGCAAAAGAAGAAGCAGCAAGCAGCAGCAACAGCAACAGCATGGAGCAGAAGCAGTAGGAGCTCCAGCAGCATCAGCAACAGCTCCAGCAGCAGCAGCAACACCTCATCTTCTTCCTCTCATCCTTCTCCTGTTTCCTAGGGTCTATTAGGGTATAATTCTTAACCCAATTCCCCATTTTGTGCTAAGTTATGTGTAGAATTAGCATCGGTTAGTGATAAAGGTGAGTTTTGTGCTTAATATGGTGAATTGTGTGGACTTTTGGTTAAGAGATGATTTTGGTGGTTAGATTAACTCAGTTAAGTGTTATTAGAGCCACATAAACCTAGCTTTAACCCAGATTCCACCAAAATACCCTAGGTTTTCTTTTTATGCAAAATTTAAAGTTTTAATGTGAATTTTTAGCTTTCTGTGATCTGCTATAGACCCGGGTATTTCACAGAAAATATAAGTTAACTATAGCCTAATTTTTAGACCCTGATCACACCACGAGAGCATGAGCCCCAGACCCCCAAACCAGGCCTCCAGTTTATTCATTCTGGCAGCAATTTGTGGCCAGACAGGAGACTTAGGGGTTAGGGTTTTGGCTAGAGGAGTCAGGTATATTTTTAGGGTCTGTGGTATGTGCAATTTTGTAAGTTTTCACCTGTGTCAAAATATAGGGCGATACATCATTTTTCCATTACGTTTTGTTTGCGCGACACGTGTGATACGTGAGTGGGTTCTGTGTTCCAGCGTATCGCGACGTGTCGGGGTAGTTTTAGACGCGTATACACACGTTTCAGCATATCGGACACACGCGCGTTTAGTTCGCGACGCGAGTTTCTCGTTTGATTTCGATATCGCGTTTTGCGAGATATTTTGCTTGTATATGGAGTCCTTATGTAAATTCCAGGTTCGCAGGCGGGTACATCGGACGCCGCAAAGAAAAGGAAGCAAGTGGTCGGCTACGCTTAGCACGCGACCAGGTGAGTAGATTTAACATCTACGGGGAAATCGTCCGTATGGCGTTAAGCGTCAGGGCGTGATAGGATATTTAGTCGTAGATGTTCATATGGACTATTGTAGCATTCCTTCTTGTTGCATATAAAATTGGTAGTATATATGTTGGAGACAGTGCCCTCAAAGTCGATTATTGGATCGCAGGCACGTGATTGCAATGATTGAGGCAGGACCTATACCGATATGACAGTCTTGCTCGAGATGATAGTTTGATATCTGGTTTGTCATTATCATCGTATATATGCTTTAGTTCACTATTGCATGATGATAGAGCCCATAGGATTCATGCTTGACTACCAGCAGTATGATGGCGATCATATACATGGGAGCTGGGGTCTATAAGCACATCCTTAAAAGTGTCCCTAGTCGTGGGAGTTTCGAGACAGGGCATCGATACTCCGGAGTAGACTAGTGTATACAGTCGAGACCCCGACGAGGGGCGGTGGCTGGTCTCACAAGCCACTGGTGTCTGTTGGATCACCTAAGATGTATACAGGTGCTCATTAGGTTATGAGTACACCGGACAGGACTCGCCGGGAACATGCTAGTTGGTATTATACATATCGTCAGATAGCAGTTCCCTGGTGACATGTGTACAGGTTAGTTTGTCGACCTGAGATCGTCATTTGTCTCGTGTGAGTTCCCACTGTGCTTTGATTCTTGCACTACCACGCTCAAAGGAGTGGTGCAAACAGGTATTTTTTGGGTACAGTCCCGAGCCACATGGAGGTAGTGAGCGGACCGTCGGGGATTCGTCTCTCCCAGTATTAAGGGTTGATGTCGTACAGTGCACGGGAGACCATCACTTGAAATTCTTGGCCAAGGTAGTGGAGAATTAATGATTTGGATCAGTAGTTTCTCAGATGGTGATGGGCTTCATACCGACACGATTTATCGCGTTATTAGGGGTCTGACTTTATCCACCCCCCTAGACTCGATATGCGATACTCTTTAGATGAACGAACCGGACTGTATATACATTGTCACTGTCAGGCTCAGTAGGGTTTATAGATGAGTTCGCTCGTCAGCTTCCCTTCCAATCAATACATAGGAAAACGTTACGTACAGCTAGTACCTCTGACGTGCTAGAGGTTATACCCAGTGCCAGTGTGTTGATGAGTCATTAGAGTCCCCCACAGACACTTTCCCAAGTTCGGGCGAAACGTTGTAGAAGCTGTATGGGTTTATGGCAAGATTCGGAAAATGCACGTGCGTTTTCGTACGTGTCATTTTTCGGGCAGATAATACTGGTCGGTTGTGGTTTAAGCCGGATCCGAGTATTATACTGAGTAGATATAATATCTTTGTCTCAGTTGCATTTGTATTCGGTCGTAATACAAATACGGGTATGTTTATACCATTGCGGGGTTATCCTGAAATTCGTTTCAGGATCACTTTTGGAAGTTGCCAATTTCCAGTTTTCTATCAGCCGTATTTAACAGTCGGTTAAATACGGATTTATCTTCTCTTGATGAGATGAGTCAGTGTTCTAGAAGGTTCTAGAGAGGGTGACAAGTCTTGTGAGTCATTAGGTCATTAATGGTGCATTTAATGACAAGGTGACTAGGTCAAATGTGATTGGTTTGCATTTAATGTTTTCTAGTGATTCATGCTTTGATGTTATGTTGTGATAAGTATGAAAGCTTATGATCACCCTCCTTGCTCCTACACTCACTCTCCTCCCCTCTTCATAAAGTGGCCGGCCCTTTGTGGGAATGATCATGGATTGATTTTGTGAGAAAAAGATACAAGAAATTTAGTTCATGGAAATTTCATAGCCCAATTTCCATTTACCCGATTCCTATTGGTAACTTCATTAACCGTTCGTCCATAGCCTTGGACGTAACGAGACAAAGTATTCTACTCATTCTCTATATCATCTTGGTCGTCTCTTTTAGCAAGCTTGACGATCGAGTTGCCTCGGTTCAGAGGCGGGAGCCCGTTTAAAGATCCGTCGACATGGTGCCACCTGGACGTGAAGACCTGAGATTCAGGAGATCGGAGCAGCCGCAAGAAAGCGTGGGATGATGGTTGAAGACCGAAAGAATCGGATCGTTCGGTATACTCTTTTACCCACTTTGTAGTTTGTTAGTTTAGCTTTAATGGCCGATCCAGGTTACGGTACACGATAGCGCCAGTTTGTAAAAAGTTTTTGTTCCGCATTTGGCGTCTGTAAGACGGCCGGGGCGCTACCGTGGACTTAAAGTGGTATCAGAGCCTCACCATTAAGCTATACTAACTTGTGCTAACGCGTTTAAAACATCGATCGAACCGAATTTCCAAAAACTGCAATTTCGATGATCTGAGTTTCTGTCGATTTTTAAAACAGTCTAAAAATAATTTTACATATCACAGAAGACTAAGCAGGGTTTTCTAAGAATACTGATGAATTTTAAGCACGTGATCCCACGTTACCGCCGCGGAACAGCGGTAATACTGTGGGAACAGTGCTTCAAAATTCTTCAGTAGGCTTTTCTGTGGAAATTGTAATTTTTGGTATAGTTCTTTTGGGCCCAGATTTTGTTACTGTACAGCAGATGTACGTGGGGCCCACTTCGGGAAATTTAGTCGATTGAAATTTTAAACTTGTTAAGTTACAGTATTTACATTATATCTCCGGCCGCGAATGTCATTTGATCGGTAAACCGCGTCTGATTGCTATAGTTCTTTTAGACGGGTTTGCGAACGTGACATTCACGTTGATGCTCTGTGTTGTGCTGTGATGTTGCGGATATGTCGTGGTAGATAGCAGAGTGCAATGATAGTGCAGTTTGGATTTATTTGTATATTTGATATTGCGGGGCCAGCGTCCAACATGTGGACTGCCGTTACTGCGTGTTGTATAATATTCTTTTGGGGCATGGCCGGGTTGAGGTCGATGTACCGGTTGTACATATTTTATTTTTCTGTACTAGGTTTACTCCGCGACGGAGTGCACGGATAGACGAGTTCTGGAGGGCAACGGGTCTGTATCTCATGGCATTAAAAGGCAGAGGGACCTCACTCTAGAATTGGCAGACTATTCGCCGCACACGTAGGGGGTACAGGTTGACCCAAGGTGGGGTGCTCAATTTACCGGATTCCGTGAAGTGCCGGGTGTTCCATTCACTATGCTGTGGGGACTACTTCGCTTCAGGTTTTGGCGGGTAACTTGCCGCACTCGTAGGGGTCTAGGTTTCATTGCACAGGCTATCCACACGACCAGGGAACGTCAGTTTTCAGCAGTGGCTCTGTGAAACCCGGAGATCCCAGATTATCTGTATTGTTCTGTGATGCTTATTACTTTTCTGTAATGTTGCATATTATCACGCCTGGAGCGATTATTGTATATTGGTATATATACTATTAGATGTTATATATGTTTTACACCCACGCTAGTCAAACCCCCGCTCTGTCGTTAGTTAAGTAACCTAACAAGTGATGACGGGACCCAGTGGCGAATGCGGATGGCATATACGTACATTATATTTTCGTTCTTTTCTGGTATGATTGATTGATGGGACTGCATTAATTCTTATCAATGCAAGGATAAAACAAACCTATATTCGATGTTGTTGGAACCAATTTTAAAAGGTGTTATTACAAAGATGTTTCCTTTTGTTTTGCATAGCGATATTCAGTTAGAATATCCCGCACCTCATTCGACGAGGCAAGGGCCGAGATCCCTTCACCGGGAGTGATCCCTTGGACAGAAGTTTACGTCTGGGTAATAACTTCAATATAGTCGATTACAAGTTGCTTTGCATCGCGGTATTCAGTTGGAATATCCTGCACCTCATTCCACGAGGAAAGAGCCGAGATCCCTTCACCGGGAGTGACCTCTTTAGCAAAACGTTTTCACCACTATATTTTTATAAAAAGCTATCAGGTTCCTTCAGCGATATCAAGTTCATTACGTTAAAGGTTTTTTCGCCAAAAACCAGCCGTAGCCCTCGGTCTTTTCTTTTGGGTATTCAGTAGTATTCAAGATATGCATGCTTGGCCCTTAGTCAAGGCATAGTGTTTAGTAGCTGCTGGGTATTCATTTGTTGCATAGATAGATGAGTTGGTTTGGGACAGTCGTTCTGTCATACTTGGCCCTTAGTCAAGGGCATGTGCGGGTGGGTTCAAATTGACCTGGATAGTGATGGATAGAACTTGGCATGTGACTTATGACAAACTTGGCCCTCAGCCAAGGTCATAAGAGCATGGGGCAAAAATCATATCGGGAGTTTCAAACATACAGGAAACTTGCCAGGCATGCGCATACATTCTGGAGTGTGATAACTTGAGTGGCTTCCATCAAGTTATCATGCGATGATAGTTGGATCCCGATTCTCACTGATGAGTTGGTTTACTCTTCGGGTGATCCCGACTAATTCTTCTTTCAGGTTAGGAGGAGAATTTGAGATTACAGTGGGAGGTTTCCTGATTAGATAAAGTGATAACCATTCTGATCTAGGTTAGAGTGCACGCAGTGTGTTTCTTTTCTCTCTCTCTCTTTGGTAGCGACCTTTTGACCGACCCTAGATTATGACTCAGTGACCAAGTTGACCGAACCTTCTTAAAATATTGACTTTTGGATTGTCCAAGTTGCATAAGTCATTACCACTCCTTCCTTTACCCTTTGTATTCCTCAGAACACCCCGTATTCCTACGGACATCCACTTCCATTGGATAGATCCATCGTTTGGTTATATACGAACTCGAAGGTACTACTTCGAGGATGGATCCAGGTTCAGGAGAAATAGAATTGGTTTATTCAGTTGACTTTTGTTATCACCTTCTCTCAGGTTCCGAGAGCTCCTTAGCTAAGGAGTGTACACCTATTACGCTTATTGGATAGTCTTGTTCCAAACCATAGGCAGGTGCCGAAAGGTAGGGAATGAAGAAAACCAATTAGCCTATGTAGGGTGTGCAGAAGGTAATAACTAAAGACAAAATAAAAGGATTAGAAAGAGGGCAAAGTAAATTGCGACTGTTATCATTCACGACCAAACCGCGTACTTCATCGCCACTACTATTTCACCTTTGATTTTTTCCCAGTTCGGGAGAAATAGAATAAGGTATTATTCAGATTGTGTTTTATCATCACCTTCTCTCAAGATACGAGTACTCATAGATTGAGGAGGGTACACCTATTATGCTTACTGGATAGTCTGCTTCCAAACCATAGGCTGGTGCCAAACGGTAAGGAAGGAAGAAAACCACTTAGCCTAAAAGGGTGTACAAAAGG
Organism: Agapanthus africanus; assembly: GCA_030015575.1. Classification (NCBI taxonomy): domain Eukaryota; kingdom Viridiplantae; phylum Streptophyta; class Magnoliopsida; order Asparagales; family Amaryllidaceae; genus Agapanthus; species Agapanthus africanus. Next base: position 547,580,307 of record JASDDO010000024.1, on the reverse strand, counting down.
AAATGAATAAAGACAAATAAAGGGATTTGGAGAGGTGACAAAGAGATATACGGTTATAGTCACGAATTGGATTATGGAAGAGGCATTACTACGAATACCAGGATACCCCTACGAGACATTTTAGTGTTTCAGTTTCACTGCGCATTGTTGAAAGAAAAACTGTTTTCCCGATTAGATACTTATACCAGGGTATGTATTTACCAGGTTTCATTCTCATATCTGTATGGTTTTACAGATGATGAGTGGGAGTAAGTTATATTGGGAATTAGGTGATCATCCTCATTATATCGGAATTTGTTGTAATTGGTGATATTTGAGGAAATCACCTTGGTACAGTTTTCAACCTACGATGCACAGGTTTTGAGTTATTCAACTCAGCGGATTTATACAGAGTATTGTATGTTGTCCAGTGTCCGTCAGGACAGAGGGGTAGGTCCTCGTACTATGTTCTGTTTACTTGTAACTTATCTAGTTTTTAGACAAGTGTTTCATAGAAATACAATGTCTGAGTTATGAGAAGTTGTGAGTATAAGAATAAAGTAGAGAACCAGATATCGCAAGTATCGGGATTCTTCAAATAGATCGAAGATGTAGATTCTTGTGATTGGTATTCTGTTGATAGTAATGGTTTTGAGAAACTTGTTTCTCTTTCAGGTTACTCATAATTGGATGGATTCCCAAGTTGAGTAATGTTGATTAGCCTCTCTCCATTCAGTTGATATGCACTGGAAACAGTTGCATGGTTTGAATATGGTTCCAATTAAATTAGTGCCTCTATTTCTATATTGTATATAGAATGGTTCATATCTTAACGATGTTAAGGTAAGCGGAGTTGTCCAGCTTATGCTTAAAACCAGACACTGGACAACTCAAGGCACGTTTCTGTAATGGCTGTTTGTGGGTTGGCTCTGGCTTTGACGAGGGTTGACATTTCTACCATCTGGAAGATCAATAGTGATATTGTTCTTGACACGCCACAGTTTTATTAAAATGGTTTTTTTCAGAAAACAGTAGCGGGAGTATGGTAGAACTGGAAGTAATTCCAAAACCGCAAACGATTACGGAAAATTTAATAGTACCTATATATTCAATCGGATTTGACATTCCAATAGTCACTCCGCAGATATGGTGGGTAACCTCAGACACCCGAGAGGTACTTCGGTAGCCTCAAGGACGGTGATAGGGAGGTTCTTGTTTACCCAGACTTGACACTACTGTTGTTCCAGACTATGAGACCCGGCAGGAGGATAAGTATAACGTCGTTCTAAACTAGTTTTAGAAGTGTACGTATATATTATTCTGCCAGAGGGTTGTCGTAGTCAGTGGGAGCAGCGGAAGCATAGTGGGCAAGTAGCTTATGTCTATTTATAGACTTAAGCAGTTATAGCGGAGATAGATCATCTAATTTTTGATGTGACAGTCATAGGTTTGACTTCATCAGAATAGGGGATGGATCTGTTAAGAAGGTAGTAGCGTGTGATATCCTGGTATTTGGATGACATACACAGAGTAGGAAGTAAAATTCCTATACTACGATCGGTTGTATTGTGGTCGTCACACAGTTGTTTCTTCACAAAAGACATGGATATAATATCTGACATTCTGGTTACTAGATCTATGCTTTTAGATCTAGATTTGGGTAGTTTCCCAATATGGGTTCTTTGACCATATTCTAACTGGTTTTTAGAATAGATGACTCCTGGTATGGTGGTGTACCTGCAGATGATGGAGTCACCCTCTCTAAAGGTGTCTTAGAGACTAAAGGAGAGAGGGATGTGCATGATTGGCAGATCACTTGCTTAGGCAATTGAGTCAATCATGAGATATCAAGTACCACACCAGATGTATTTTTTGCACTTGATGTAATAAGTTTATATTAATCCAATCCTGAAGAAACATAAGGAAGCAGTTTTAGAATATAAGTGCATGTTCTACGGATTTGATGACGGCAGCCTCCTTCGGGAGACGGTTATCATTCCAGGCTTCAGAGGTGACATGGATGACAGAGTGATTGTCAGAGTTATAGTTTTCCCTATGATGAGGGACAGTATTATGGACAGTTGGTCCAAGAGGATACTGTGGGAAGCAAGGTGCTGGATACTGATTAGGTTCAGTTATCGATACAGTCTAAGAAATTTGGATTTGGGGTTCATTTATGAACTAGGTCCCATCAGATATCCAGACAAATTCTAAGACAGGAATTGCTCAATTCGGGAGATCGCTTTCTCCGCAAACATGAGATTAAGAGAGACATAGAAAGAAACTTCAGGGAGGATCCACTCACTGAGGCTATTTCTCGAACACAAGAGTTTTACAAACTAGCTTTGTGAAACTGATTAGTAGAGGAGTTGGATGTTCGGTATCACACGGGCTGTGAGTATGCGACATCGCAATAATTAGCCTTAAGTGCAAGTGGGAGATTGTTGGAGATAGTGCCCTCAAAGTCAATTATTAGATCGCAGGCACGTGATTGCAATGATTGAGGCAGGACCTATACCGATATGACAGTCTTGCTCGAGATGATAGTTTGCTATCTGGTTTGTCTTTATCATCGTATATATGCTTTGGTTCACTATTGCATGATGATAGAGCCCATAGGATTCATGCTTGACTACCGGCAGTATGATGGCGATCATATACGTGGGAGCTGGGGTCTATAAGCACATCCTTAAAAGTTTCCCTAGTCGTGGGAGTTTTGAGACAGGGCATCGATACTCCAGAGTAGACTAGTGTATACAGTCGAGACCCCGACGAGGGGCGGTGGCCGGTCTCACAAGCCACTGGTGTCTGTTGGATCACCTAAGATGTATACAAGTGCTCATTAGGTTATGAATACACCGGACAGGACTCGCCGGGAACATGCTAGTTGGTATTATACATATCGTTAGATAGCAGTTCCCTGGTGACATGTGTACAGGTTAGTTTGTCGACCTGAGATCGTCATTTGTCTCGTGTGAGTTCCCACTGTGCTTTGATTCCTTCCCTACCACGCTCAAAGGAGTTGTGCAAACAGGTATATTTTGGGTACTGTCCTGAGCCACATGGAGGCAGTGAGCGGATCGTCGGGGATTCGTCTTTCCCGCTATTGGGGGTTGATGTCGCACAGTGCACGGGTGTCCATCACTTGAAATCCTTGGCCAAGACAGTGGAGTATTACTGATTTGGATCAGTAGTTCATCAGATGGTGATGGGCTTCATACCGACATGATTTATCGCGTTATTAGGGGTCTGACTTTATCCACCGCCTAGACTCGATATGCGATACTCTTTAGATGAACGAACCGGACTGCATATACATTGTCACTGTCAGGCTCAGTAGGGTTTATAGATGAGTTCGCTCGTCAGCTTCCCTTCCAATCAATACATAGGCAAACGTTACTTACCGCTAGTACCTCTGACGTGCTAGAGGTTATACCCTGTGCCAGTGTGTTGATGAGTCATTAGAGTCCCCCACAGACACTTTCCTAAGTTCGGGCGAAACGTTGTAGAAGCCGTATGGGTTTATGGAAGGTTCGGAAAATGCACGTGCGTTTTCGCACGTGTCATTTTTCCGGCAGATAATACTGGTCGGTTTTGGTTTAAGCCGGATCCGAGTATTAGACTGTGTAGATATAATATCTTTGTCTCAGTTGCATTTGTATTCGGTCGTAATACAAATACGGGTATGTTTATACCATTGCGGGGTTATCCTGAAATTCGTTTCAGGATAACTTTTGGAAGTTGCCAGTTTCCAGTTTTCTATCAGCCGTATTTAACAGTCGGTTAAATGCAGATTTATCTTTTCTTGATGAGGTGAGTCAGTGTTCTAGAAGGTTCTAGAGAGGGTGACAAGGCTTGTGAGTCATTAGGTCATTAATGGTGCATTTAATGACAAGGTGACTAGGTTAAATGTGATTGGTTTGCATTTAATGTTTTCTAGTGATTCATGCTTTGATGTTATGTTGTGATAAGTATGAAAGCTTATGACCACCCTCCTTGCTCCTAGACACACCCTCCTCCCCTCTTCATAAAGTGGCCGGCCCCTTGTGGGAATGATCATGGATTGAATTTGTGAGAAAAAGATACAAGAAATTTAGTTCATGGAAATTTCATAGCCCAATTTCCATTTACCCGATTCCTATTGGTAACTTCATTAACCGTTCGTCCATAACCTTGGACGTAACGAGATAAAGTGTTCTACTCATTCTCTATATCATCTTGGTCGTCTCTTTTAGCAAGCTTGACGATCGAGTTGCCTCGGTTCAGAGGCGGGAGCCCGTTTAAAGATCCGTCGACGTGGTGCCACCTGGACGTGAAGACTGGAGATTCAGGAGATCGGAGCAGCCGCAATAAAGCGTGGGATGATGGTTGAAGACCGAAGGACTCGGATCGTTTGGTATAACTCTTTTACCCACTTTGTAGTTTGTTAGTTTAGCTTTAATGGCAGATCCGGGTTACATACACGATAGCGCCAGTTTGTAAAAGTTTTTGTTCCGCATTTGGCGTCTGTAAGACGGTCGGGGCGCTACCGTGGACTTAAAGTGGTATCAGAGCCTCACCATTAAGCTATACTAACTTGTGCTAACGCGTTTAAAACATCGATCGAACTGAATTTCCAAAAACTGCAATTTCTATGATCTGAGTTTCTGTCGATTTTTAAAACAGTCTAAAAATAATTTTACATATCTCAGAAGACTAAGCAGGGTTTTCTAAGAATACTGATGAATTTTAAGCACGTGATCCCACGTGACCGCCGCGGATCCGCGGTCAAACCTAGGGTTTGACCGCGGAACAGCGGCAATACTGTGGGAACAGTGCTTCAAAATTCTTCAGTAGGCTTTTCTGTGGAAATTGTAGTTTTTGGTATAGTTCTTTTGGGCCCAGATTTTGTTACTGTACAGCAGATGTTCGTGGGGCCCACACCAGGAAATTTAGTCGATCGAAATTTTAAACTTGTTAATTTACAGTATTTACATTATATCTCCGACCGCGGATGTCATTTGATCGGTAAACCGCGTCTGATTGCTATAGTTCTTTTAGACGGGTTTGCGAACGTGACATTCACGTTGATGTTCTGTGTTGTGCTGTGATGTTGCGGATATGTCGTGGTGGATAGCAGGGAGCAATGATAGTGCAGTTTGGATTTATTTGTACATTTGATATTGCGGGGCGAGCGTCCAACATGTGGACTGACGTTACTGCGTGTTGTATAATATTCTTTTGGGGCACGGCCGGGTTGAGGTCGATGTACCAGTTGTACATATTTTATTTTTCTGTACTAGGTTTACTCCGCGACGGAGTGCACGGATAGCCGAGTTCTGGAGGGCAACGTGTCCGTATCTCATGGAATTAAAAGGCAGAGGGACCTCACTCTAGAATTGGCAGACTATTCACCGCACTCGTAGGGGGTACAGGTTGACCCAAGGTGGGGTGCTCAATTTACCGGATTCCGTGAAGCGCCGGGTGTTCTATTCACTATGCTGTGGGGACTACCTCGCTTCAGGTTTTGGCGGGTAACTTGCCGCACCCGTAGGGGTCTAGGTTTCATTGCACAGGCTATCCACACGACCAGGGAACGTCAGGTTTCAGCAGTGGCTCTGTGAAACCCGGAGATCGCAGATTATCTGTATTGTTCTGTGAAGCTTATTACTTTTCTGTAATATTGCATATTATCACGCCTGGAGCGATTATTGTATATTAGTATATATACTATTAGATGTTATATATGTTTTACACCCGCGCTAGTCAAACCCCCGCTCTGTCGTTAGTTAAGTAACCTAACGAGTGATGACGGGACCCAGTGGCGAATGCGGATGGCATATACGTACATTATATTTTCGTTCTTTTCTGGTGTGATTGATTGATGGGACTGCATTAATTCTTATCAATGTAAGGATAAAACAAACCTATATTCGATGTTGTTGGAACCAATTTTAAAAAGTGTTATTACAAAGATGTTTCCTTTTGTTTTGCATAGCGATATTCAGTTAGAATATCCCGCACCTCATTCGACGAGGCAAGGTCCTAGATCCCTTCACCGGGAGTGATCCCTTGGACAGAAGTTTACGTCTGGGTAATAACTTCAATATAGTCGATTACAAGTTGCTTTGCATCGCGGTATTCAGTTGAAATATCCTGCACCTCATTCCACGAGGAAAGAGCCGAGATCCCTTCACCGGGAGTGACCTCTTTAGCAAAACGTTTTCGCCACTATATTTTTATAAAAAGCTATCAGGTTCCTTCAGCGATATCAAGTTCATTACGTTAAAGGTTTTTTCGCCAAAAACCAACCGTAGCCCTCCGTCTTTTCTTTTGGGTATTCAGTAGTATTCAAGCTATGCATGCTTGGCCCTTAGTCAAGGCATTGTGTTTGGTAGCTGCTGGGTATTCATTTGTTGCATAGATAGATGAGTTGGTTTGGGACAGTCGTTCTGTCATACTTGGCCCTTAGTCAAGGGCATGTGCGAGTGGGTTCAAATTGACCTGGATAGTGACGGATAGAACTTGGCATGTGACTTATGACAAATTGGCCCTCAGCCAAGGTCATAAGAGCATGGGGCAAAAATCATATCGGGAGTTTCAAACATACAGGAAACTTGCCAGGCATGCGCATACATTCTGGAGTGTGATAACTTGAGTGGCTTCCATCAAGTTATCATGCGATGATAGTTGGATCCCGATTCTCACTGATGAGTTGGTTTACTCTTCGGGTGATCCCGACTAATTCTTCTTTCTGTTTTGGAGGAGAATTTGAGATTACAGTGGGAGGTTTCCTGATTAGATAAATTGATAACCATTCTGATCTAGGTTAGAGTGCATGCAGTGTGTTTCTTTTCTGTCTCTCTCTTTGGTAGCGAACTTTTGACCGACCCTAGACTATGACTCAGTGACCAAGTTGACCGAGCCTTCTTAAAATATTGACTTTTGGATTGTCCGAGTTGCATAAGTCATTACCGCTCCTTCCTTTAACCTTTGTATTTCTCAGAACACCCTGTATTACTACGGACATCCACTTCCATTGGATAGATCCATCGTATGGTTATATACGAACTCGAAGGTACTAGTTCGAGGATGGATCCAGGTTCAGGAGAAATAGAATTGGTTTATTCAGTTGACTTTTGTTATCACCTTCTCTCAGGTTGCGAGAGCTCCTTAGCTAAGGAGTGTACACCTATTACGCTTATTGGATAGTCTTGTTCCAAACCATAGGCAGGTGCCGAAAGGTAGGGAATGAAGAAAACCAATTAGCCTAAGTAGGGTGTGCAGAAGGTAATAACTAAAGACAAAATAAAAGGATTAGAAAGAGGGCAAAGTAAATTGCGACTGTTATCATTCACGACCAAACCGCGTACTTCATCGCCACTACTATTTCACCTTTGATTTTTTCCCAGTTCGGGAGAAATAGAATATGGTATTATTTAGATTGTGTTTTATTATCACCTTCTCTCAAGATACGAGTACTCCTAGGTTGAGGAGGGTACACCTATTATGCTTACTGGATAGTCTTCTTCCAAACCATAGGCTGGTGCCAAACGGTAAGGAAGGAAGAAAACCACTTAGCCTAAAAGGGTGTACAAAAGGAAATGAATAAAGACAAATAAAGGGATTTGGAGAGGTGACAAAGAGATATACGGTTATAGTCATGAATTGGATTATGGAAGAGGCATTACTACGAATACCAGGATACCCCTACGAGACATTTAATGTTTCAGTTTCACTGCGCATTGTTGAAAGAAAAACTGTTTTCCCGATTAGATACTTACACCAGGGTATGTATTTACCAGGTTTCATTCTCATATCTGTATGGTTTTTACAGATGATGAGTGGGAGTAAGTTATTGGGAATTAGGTGATCATCCTCATTATATCGGAATTCGTTGTAATTGGTGATATTTGAGGAAATCAGCTGGGTACAGTTTTCAACCTACGATGCACAGGTTTTGAGTTATTCAACTCAGCGTATTTATACAGAGTATTCTATGTTATCCTGTGTCCGTCAGGACAGAGGGGTAGGTCCTCGTACTATGTTCTGTTTATTTATGACTTATCTAGTTTTTAGACAAGTGTTTCGTTGAAATACAATGTCTGAGTTATGAGAAGTTGCGAGTATAAGAATAAAGTAGAGAACCAGATATCGCAAGTATCGGGATTCTTCAAAGAGATCGAAGATGTAGATTCTTGTGATTGGTATTCTCTTGAAAGTTATGGTTTTGAGAAACTTGTTTCTCTTTCAGGTTACTCATAATTGGATGGATTCCTAAGTTGAGTAATGTTGATTAGCCTCTCTCCATTCAGTTGATATGCACTGGAAACAGCTGCATGGTTTGAATCTGGTCCCAATTAAATTAGTGCCTCTATTTCTATATTGTACATAGAATGGTTCATATCTTAACGTTGTTAAGGTAAGGGGAGTTGTCCAGCTTATGCTTAAAACCAGACACTGGATAACTCAAGGCACGTTTCTGTAATGGCTGTTTGTTTATTGGGCATGGCTTTGACGAGGGTTGACATTTCTACCATCTGGAAGATCAATAGTGATATTGTTCTTGACTCGCCACAGTTTTATTAAAATGGATTTTTTCAGAAAACAGTAATGGGAGTATGGTAGAACTGAAAGTAATTCCAGAACCGCAAACGATTACGGAAAATTTAATAGGACCTATATATTCAATCGATTTGACATTCCAATAGCCACTCCGCAGATATGGTGGGTAACCTCAGACACCCGAGAGGTACTTCGGTAGCCTCAAGGACGGTGAAAGGGAGGTTCTTGTTTACCCAGACTTGACACTACTGTTGTTCCAGACTAAGAGACCCGGCAGGAGGATAAGTATAGTGTCGTTCTAAACTAGTGTTAGAAGTGTACGTATATATTATTCTGCCAGAGGGTTGTCGTAGTCAGTGGGAGCAGCGGAAGCATAGTGGGCAAGTAGCTTATGTCTATTTATAGACTTAAGCTGTTATAGCGGAGATAGATCATCTAATTTTTGATGTGACAGTCATAGGTTTGACTTCAACAGAATAGGGGATGGATCTGTTAAGAAGGTAGTAGCGTGTGATGTCCTGGTATTTGGATGACATACACAGAGTAGGAAGTAAAATTCCTATACTACGATCGGTTGTACTGTGGTCGTCACACAGTTGTTTCTTCACAAAAGACATGGATATAATATCTGACATTCTGGTTACTAGATCTATGCTTTTAGATCTAGATTTGAGTAGTTTCCCAATATAGGTACTTTGACCATATTCTAAATGGTTTTTAGAATAGATGACTCCTGGCATGGTGGTGTACCTGCAGATGATGGAGTCACCCTTTCTAAAGGTGTCTTAGAGACTAAAGGAGAGAGGGATGTGCATGATTGGCAGATCACTTGCTTAGGCAATTGCGTCAATCATGAGATATCAAGTACCACACCAGATGTATTTTTTGCACTTGATGCAATAAGTTTATATTAATCCAATCCTGAAGAAACATAAGGAAGCAGTTTTAGAACATAAGTGCATGTTCTACGGATTTGATGACGGCAGCCTCCTTCGGGAGACGGTTATCATTCCAGGCTTCAGAGGTGACATGGATGACAGAGTGATTGTCAGAGTTATAGTTTTCCCTATGATGAGGGACAGTATTATGGAAAGTTGGTCCAAGAGGATACTGTGGGAAGCATGGTGCTGGATACTGATTAGGTTCAGTTATCGATACAGTCTAAGAAGTTTGGATTTTGAGATCATTTATCAACTAGGTCCCATCAGATATCCAGACATATTCTAAGACAGGAATTGCTCAATTCGGGAGATGGCTTTCTCCGCGAACTTGAGATTAAGAGAGACATAGAAAGAAACTTCAGGGCGGATCCACTCACTGAGGCTATTTCTCGAACACAAGAGTTTTACAAACTAGCTTTGTGAAACTGATTACTAGAGGAGTTGGATGTTCGGTATCACACGGGCTGTGAGTATGCGACATCGCAATAATTAGCCTTAAGTGCAAGTGGGAGATTGTTGGAGATAGTGCCCTCAAAGTCAATTATTAGATCGCAGGCACGTGATTGCAATGATTGAGGCAGGACCTATACCGATATGACAGTCTTGCTCGAGATGATAGTTTGCTATCTGGTTTGTCTTTATCATCGTATATATGCTTTAGTTCACTATTGCATGATGATAGAGCCCATAAGATTCATGCTTGACTACCAGCAGTATGATGGCGATCATATACGTGGGAGCTGGGGTCTATAAGCACATCCTTAAAAGTGTCCCTAGTCGTGGGAGTTTTGAGACAGGGCATCGATACTCCGGAGTAGACTAGTGTATACAGTCGAGACCCCGACGAGGGGCGGTGGCCGGTCTCACAAGCCACTGGTGTCTGTTGGATCACCTAAGATGTATACAGGTGCTCATTAGGTTATGAGTACACCGGACAGGACTCGCCGGGAACTTGCTAGTTGGTATTATACATATCGTTAGATAGCAGTTCCCTGGTGACATGTGTACAGGTTAGTTTGTCGACCTGAGATCCTCATTTGTCTCGTGTGAGTTCCCACTGTGCTTTGATTCCTACCCTACCACGCTCAAAGGAGTTGTGCAAACAAGTATTTTTTGGGTACAGTCCCGACCCACATGGTGGCAGTGAGCGGATCGTCGGGGATTCGTCTTTCCCGGTATTGGGGGTTGATGTCGCACACTGCACGGGTGGCCATCACTTGAAATCCTTGGCCAAGATAGTGGAGAATTACCGATTTGGATCAGTAGTTTCTCAGATGGTTATGGGCTTCATACCGACACGATTTATCGCGTTATTAGGGGTCTGACTTTATCCACCCCTAGACTTGATATGCGATACTCTTTAGACGAAAGAACCGGACTGCATATACATTGTCACTGTCAGGCTCAGTAGAGTTTATAGATGAGTTGTTCGTCAGCTTCCCTTCCAATCAATACATAGGCAAACGTTACGTACAGCTTGTACCTCTGACGTGCTAGAGGTTATACCCTGTGCCAGTGTGTTGATGAGTCATTAGAGTCCCCCACAGACACTTTCCCAAGTTCGGGCGAAACGTTGTAGAAGCCGTATGGGTTTATGGAAGGTTCGGAAAATGCACGTGCGTTTTCGCACGTGTCATTTTTCGGGCAGATAATACTGGTCGGTTTTGGTTAAAGCCGGATCCGAGTATTATACTGTGTAGATATAATATCTTTGTCTCAGTTGCATTTGTATTCGGTCGTAATACAAATACGGGTATGTTTATACCATTGCTGGGTTATCCTGAAATTCGTTTCAGGATCACTTTTGGAATTTGCCAGTTTCCAGTTTTCTATCAGCCGTATTTAACAGTCGGTTAAATACGGATTTATCTTTTCTTGATGAGGTGAGTCTGTGTTCTAGAAGGTTCTAGAGTGGGTGACAAGGCTTGTGAGTCATTAGGTCATTAATGGTGCATTTAATGACAAGGTGACTAGGTTAAATGTGATTGGTTTGCATTTAATGTTTTCTAGTGATTCATGCTTTGATGTTATGTTGTGATAAGTTTGAAAGCTTATGATCACCATCCTTGCTCCTACACTCACCCTCCTCCCTTCTTCATAAAGTTGCCGGCCCCTTGTGGGAATGATCATGGATTGATTTTGTAAGAAAAAGATACAAGAAATTTAGTTCATGGAAATTTCATAGCCCAATTTCCATTTACCCGATTGCAATTGGCAACTTCATTAACCGTTCGTCTATAGCCTTGGACGTAATGAGACAAAGTGTTCTACTCATTCTCTATATCATCTTGGTCGTCTCTTTTAGCAAGCTTGACGATCGAGTTGCCTCGGTTCAGAGGCGGGAGCCCGTTTAAATATCCGTCGACGTGGTGCCACCTGGATGTGAAGACTGGAGATTCAGGAGATCGGAGTAGCCGCAACAAAGCGTGGGATGATGGTTGAAGACCGAAGGACTCGGATCGTTCGGTATAACTCTTCTACCTACTTTGTAGTTTGTTAGTTTAGCTTTAATGGCAGATCCGGGTTACGGTACACGATAGCGCCAGTTTGTAAAAAGTTTTTGTTCCGCATTTGGCCTCTGTTAGACGGCCGGGGCGCTACCGTGGACTTAAAGTGGTATCAGAGCCTCACCATTAAGCTATACTAACTTGTGCTAACGCGTTTAAAATATCGATCGAACCGAATTTCCAAAAACTGCAATTTCTATGATCTGAGTTTCTGTTGATTTTTAAAACAGTCTAAAAATTATTTTACATATCACAGAAGACTAAGCAGGGTTTTCTAAGAATACTGATGAATTTTAAGCACGTGATCCCACGTGACCGCCGCGGATCCGCGGTCAAACCTAGGGTTTGGCCGCGGAACAGCGGCAATACTGTGGGAACCGTGCTTCAAAATTCTTCAGTAGGCTCTTCTGTGGAAACTGTAGTTTTTGGTACAGTTCTTTTGGGCCCAGATTTTGTTACTGTACAGCAGATGTACGTGGGGCCCACTTCGGGAAATTTAGTCGATCGAAATTTTAAACTTGTTAATTTACAGTATTTACATTATATCTCCGACCGCGAATGTCATTTGATCGGTAAACCGCCTCTGATTGCTACAGTTCTTTTAGACGGGTTTGCGAACGTGACATTCACGTTGATGTTCTGTGTTGTGCTGTGATATTGCGGATATGTAGTGGTGGATAGCAGGGTGCAATGATAGTGCAGTTTGGATTTATTTGTACATTTGATATTGCGGGGCGAGCGTCCAACACGTGGACTGTCATTACTGCGTGTTGTATAATATTCTTTTGGGGCACGGCCGGGTTGAGGTCGATGTACCAGTTGTACATATTTTATTTTTCTGTACTAGGTTTACTCCGCAACGGAGTGTACGGATAGCCGAGTTCTGGAGGGCAACGGGTCCGTATCTCATGGCATTAAGAGGCAGAGGGACCTCACTCTAGAATTGGCAGACTATTCGCCGCACTCGTAAGGGGTGCAGGTTGACCCAAGGTGGGGTGCTCAATTTACCGGAGTCCGTGAAGTGCCAGGTGTTCCATTCGCTATGCTGTGGGGACTACCTCGCTTCAGGTTTTGGCGGGTAACTTGCCGCACCCGTATGGGTCTAGGTTTCATTGCACAGGCTATCTACACGACCAGGGAACGTCAGGTTTCAGCAGTGGCTCTGTGAAACCCGGGGATCCCAGAATATCTGTATTGTTATGTGATACTTATTTCTTTTCTGTAATGTTGCATATTATCATGCCTGGAGCGATTATTGTATATTGGAATATATACTATTAAATGTTATATATGTTTTACACCCGCGCTAGTCCAACCCCCGCTCTGTCGTTAGTTAAGTAACCTAACGAGTGATGACGGGACCCAGTGGCGAATGCGGATGGCATATACGTACATTATATTTTCGTTCTTTTCTGGTGTGATCGATTGATGGGATGTAACCCTTCGAAAAATCGTTTAGGCAGTTTTTCGGTAATCGGCAAATTTTTCGGCTTTTTCCGTAAAAAGTCAAAATAGGTGTTTTTCATTGTAGAACTAATTATACAAAATTTAGACAAGATATTACTATAATTTTTTCACTAAAATGTCACTTATAATTTTCTAGTTAAATAAAAAAAATTTCGTAATTAATTATTTTTTTTATTATTTTAAGCCTTTTTAAATACATTAAATTAGTGATAAATACAAATTTAATTGGGTAAATTTCATAATTAGGAGTCTTTATAAGCTAAAATATGGTGTTAATAAAATTATATCATGTCTTGCAAACTTTTGGTTTTAGGGTGGGAAAATTTGTGAAAAAATGAAGTAAAAATGGGTTTTTTTGTAAAAAGGTTGACATGAAAGCATTAAATGATAATATGGGGTGTTTTTGGACCTAGAAACTTCTCCAATTTTCCCCACCTCCTCACCCTTGCTGCTGGCCGACCCCCATTTCAGCAGAATTCCCCATCTCCCCACTTCTTTTTGCTTCTTTTTCTTGCTAAAAATTCAACTAAAATTCACAATTTCCATCTCTATTCAAACCAAAACCCAAATCCAACCTTTCCCAAACCCTAATTTGTTTGAGAACTTGATGAAAGGAGGTTTCTTGGTGACTTGATCATGCTAGGATTCAATTGGTGAGGTAAAAAATTCTAAACTAGTTTGCTAACTTGTAGTTTATTTGTGCTAAAATCTAATTTTGAAGTATTAATTTAGTGTAAATCCTTGTTCATGAAAAATCAAGAATGGGTTTTGTGGTTGAGTTAGGGTTTGAAACATGGTTGTAAAAAATTAAGTTAGGGTTTTGGTTATATAATTGATTAGAATGGTTAATTGTGTAATGATACGCTTGCTAAATCGACAAATTGCGATGTTTGTATCGAATCGGCTAGAAAATTGCTTGCTAGATTTTTACGAAAATTTGAATGCGATCAAATTGCGTTATGTTAGCGATATAATTAGTTTCGTATAGGAATATTAGAGTGCACGAACGCGGGGTTTCGTCTAGTCGGGTTGTAGTTTTGTCGATTTCCCCGAAATGACGATTCTAGTTAAAGGATTGCGATTTTCGTGCGTTTTCCCGCGCACCGAGTGCATGCTATGAGTAATTCGAGAGCGTCGATAATTGTATATTGTGACTTGCATCGTCTTAGATTTTGTAATCTTATGCTTGATATTGTGCAAATATAGGATCGATCGGGGAAACATCGGACACGGCGCGAAAAGGCAAGGCGGTGGCCGGATCGGATTAGCGGAGATTTCAGGTGAGTAGATGTATTCATCTATGGGGGAATCGTCTGGATGGCGCGATGCGCCCCCTAGTTAGGATTACCCTATTTCTGGCAATATTTATATTGTTAGTTAGCTTACCCCTTCATTTATACAGCATACCTTATAGTTAATAGTATGCTAGATTGCATGGATATTCATATGCACATATGCGATAACACTTCGTAGGACACGAACACCATTACCAATGGCATCTGTTGCACGCGCACTATTCATGTGACACACACGCCTTTGGTAATTGCCATGCCACGTGCACTATAGAACCTGTTTATCTTAATATCGTCACCTGCATTCATACCTGATATATAAAATTGCATCGCATGCATATACCTCGCATCATTATCATATTTACATGGATTTCTAGCCAAAACTCACATCATATACATTGATATCATAGAAATTTATCATATATATAACATGTGGACATTATGATTTTCTTGAGGATTTCAGTTTTGCTGCGATTTCTGGATTTTTGGGGAAAACCGCAAGAATTTAACAAAAGCTTATATTTATCATTTTTAAAACAAAGTTGCGGTTTTCTCGTGAGGTATGTGTCGTCCACCATGAGTTTTCATGTTTTCTGTTGGAATTCGAGACCCGATTCGAGGAGTGGATGAACCGTCTCGGGTACATGGTAGGCCCGGTATGGTACCCTAGGGCAAGAAGATCGAGTTGTAGACGATGAGCCTGGCAGGGGAAGACTACCTACCGGTGATGTCTGGTGCGGCGGATATCCGGAGGATACCGACCGTTGTCGTGAGATTTATGATATGGGCCGATGCTTGACACAGGTTTTCAGATATGATTCCTATTTGGTGTCGATGCTTGACACAGGTTTTCAGATAATTTCTTGATGGTACTTAGCTATTATACAGATATTCATGTTTTAAAAAGTTAAGAATTCAATACTCTTAGCATTTAAAACACTTAAAGACTTAATAATGACATTGCATACCTGTGCACGCATACTAGAGATATTATATCACATATGGACATGCATGTTGTGGTGCATTGCGTGCATTCTTACGATTGCCTTATTAGATGTTATATTCTACTCACGAGCTGGCAACTCACCCCCGTTGTGCCACAGTGTCTTGCAGGTCGGACCCGTCACCCTTGTAGCGGCGGGCTATCTTATCATCAGCTTCTTTTGCTCAGACTCGCGACATCGCCCGTAGGTGGGTTGCGAGTATACTTTATTTCTTTTTGCTTTATCATTGTATCTAGTATTATCCATCTACCACTTTATATTGTATATGCGACCTAGTGATGAGACTGAGAGATTTGTATATTTGTGGTTTCTTTTGGGTCGAGCTCACTTGAGCCGGCGTTGTGTTTCTGATATTTTGCGTTTCTTTCATGCTCTTTTCTTGATATTGCTATTATATTGCATGTGGTTGTGATCCGCCTTGGGCGAAGAGCTAGCTCCCGCTTGGGGATGCCATTTTATGATTACAGGTTTATTATCTTGTTGTACCCATTTTGGGGGATAGAAAATACAGGGGAGACTCTGCCGAAATTTTCGGAAATTTTTGATGTTTTAAAATGGGATTCTTTGCAACTTAATTGATTTGAAAATCGTCTTCATTAAAGGTTTTCCTTCACTCTCTTTTGATTTTGGTTTAGATTCTTCTGGGCTTTGGCTGACTTAGGTTACGGTACGCCTTTAGACGTCTCGTAATCTAAGTGCCAGTCGCGTTCCGTACTTTCGGGTCGTGACAAAGTTGGTATCAGAGCGTAGGTTTTACCTTTCTGAGTGTAGGACGACGTTGGTAGATGGAGTAGGTGACTTAAGCAGAGTGGCGTAGCGTGGGTATGATCCGCGGCATACTTACGATACGGTACTCCGCCTAAGTGACCTTAGGACATAATTGCTTGTGTTTCCTTTCTTGATTCCTTGCATTCCTTGATTCAATTGCAATGATCTTATCAGTCCTGTTTCTTATTCCAGCTTCGATGCCGCCAAAGACTACGAGAGCTCAGCGGGCTGCCGCTAGGGATGAGATTCGGGCGGGCCCGTCTGAGGCGAGGATCGAGCGGGATGATACACCTACCCCTCAGAGTCATACTGATCCGCCTTATCCTGACCGTATTGCCAGATTAGAGGCCGGCATGCAACAGTTGCGACAGATGATGGGATCTTTAGTTGAGTCCAGCCGGGCACAGAGATCCGAGGACGTTCCTTCCACCGCACAGACCACGATCGTACCTGCTGCACAGATGGTCACTCCTGCTGCTACTACGGAGACTATCCCTGTTTCACTACAGGAGTTCATGAGATTGAGACCTCCAGCTTTTACCGGTACAGATGCGATGGAGGACCCACAGGCATTTCTTGATAGGATGGCTCGGATTTGCCGTTCGTTGAGGTGTTCTGATGATAGATTGGTGGAGTTTGCGAGTTTTCGTCTGGAGGGTCTTGCCCAGACATGGTACGACTCAGTAGAGAGAGGACGAGCTGCAGGTCTGCCTTCTATGACCTGGGATGAGTTTACAGCTGCATTTCTTGCCCGTTTTCTTCCGGAGAGTGTCCGAGATGCTCGAGCCCGTAGTTTTGAGTCTTTGCACAAGACTCCTGGGATGACAGTGTCGGAGTATGATATACAGTTTACCCAATGTCTCGATATGCTCCGTACCTAGTCGACACAGAAGAGAAGAGAATAAAGAGGTTCGTGAGAAGGCTTGATACACAGCTATTCCTTGCCATCGGCACCCAGCACTTTGATACATACGCTGCCGCGATGGATGCAGACTTACTTTTGGAGGAGCGTATTTCTGAGACTCCGGTCATTTCTGGGCCGAAGAGGATCCGTACTGATACGCCAGCTCAGCGGCAGATGGGCAGACATCGTGATAGATTATTTCCGAGAGATGGTGGAGGCAGAGGATTGAGACGAGGTCAGTTATTCGGTTCATATCCACAGACCCAGCAGTCGTCTCCAGGATGTTTTTGGTGTGGGAGTCAGTACCACCGTGTCAGAGACTGTACCATGGGACGCCAGGGCGCGGCGACAGTCCCGCATGTGACTTTACCACCCTCACCACCTTCTCAGAGAACTTTACTTCCTACTCCTGATGATGCTCCACGTCAGTCATATGCTTCCAGAGGCCGTGGGCGTGGCGGTCCAGTTCCGAGAGGACGAGGAGACAGAGGCAGAGGCCGAGGTAGAGGCAGAGGACAGCCAGCTATTAGTGGTGGACAGGCCCGAGTGTTCGCATTGACTCCTCAGGATGCACAGGCATCCAATGCCGTCGTGACAGGTACTCTGCCAGTATGTTCTTTTAATGCACGGGTATTATTTGATCCAGGCTCCACACATTCCTATGTATCCACATACTTTGCACCGAGGTTGGGCCGAGAGTCTTCTCCGTTAGATCAGCCGCTTGTCATTATTACCCCGGTAGGCGAGTCTTTTGTTGCCCGTTTTGTGTACCGATCTTGTTCCGTTCGTATCGGGGAGAGAGATTCTTCAGTAGATTTGATTCTCCTCGATATGCTAGACTTTGACGTTCTTCTTGGTATGGACTGGCTAGCCACCTGTTATGCATCCGTGGACTTCCGTGAAAAGGCGGTCAGATTCTGTTTTCCTGGTGAGCCGGTTCTTATTATTCAGGGAGATCGTAGTGCTACCCTTCCCAGCTTGATTTCTTCTCTTCACGCTGGTCAGCTCTTAAGGAAAGGGTGTCAGGGATTCTTAGCCTATATTTGTGATACTAGCTCCACAGAGGTTCCGTTGGACCAGGTCCCTGTTGTGAGAGAGTTTCCTGATGTATTCCCTGACGAGCTGCCTGGTCTGCCACCAGAGCGCGAGATTGAGTTCTGTATTGACTTGATCCCTGGCACGGGGCCTATTTCTATACCTCCTTATCGGATGGCCCCGGCGGAGCTGAGAGAGCTAAAGGATCAGTTACAGGACTTGCTGGACAAAGGGCTTATCCGACCAAGTGTGTCACCTTGGGGTGCTCCCGTCTTGTTTGTTAAGAAGAAGGACGGGAGTATGCGTTTATGCATTGATTATCGTCAGCTGAACCGGGTTACTGTGCGGAACAGGTATCCCCTACCCCGCATTGATGACTTATTTGATCAGCTCCAGGGTGCAGGGTTCTTCTCGAAGGTTGATTTACGATCAGGTTATCACCAGTTGCGGGTTCGGAAGGAGGATATTCCGAAGACCGCTTTTCGTACTCGATATGGTCATTACGAGTTCTTGGTGATGTCGTTTGGGCTCACCAATGCCTCGGCAGCATTTATGGATTTGATGAACCGCGTATTCAGGCCGTATCTCAATCAGTTCATTATTGTGTTCATTGACGACATCTTGGTTTATTCTCGGAGCCGGGAGGAGCATGAGCAGCACTTACGTATCACATTACAGACTTTGAGGGAGCATCAGCTGTGCGCCAAATTCTCCAAGTGCGCATTCTGGCTAGACAGTGTCGATTTCTTGGGTCATATGGTGACGAGAGACGGTATTTGCGTGGACCCGAAGAAGATCGAGGCAGTTCAGCGTTGGCCTAGACCAGTATCAGTTACAGAGCTTCGCAGCTTTCTAGGTCTGGCCGGCTATTATCGACGTTTTGTCCAGGATTTCTCCCGCATTGCTGCACCTTTGACCGGGTTGACCCGGAAGGGGGTTCCTTTTGATTGGACCCAGGCATGTGAGGATAGTTTCCAGTAGTTGAAGACTCGTTTGACTACTGCACCAGTGTTAGCAATGCCTTCAGGATCAGGCGGGTTCGTGGTATATTGTGATGCTTCTAGAGTAGGGCTGGGATGTGTATTGATGCAGCACGACAGAGTTATCGCGTATGCTTCTCGACAGCTGAGGAAACACGAACAGAACTACCCCACCCATGATTTAGAGATGGCTGCAGTGGTATTTGCACTTAAGATCTGGAGACATTACCTATACGGTGAGTCGTGCCAGATATTCACTGACCACAAGAGTTTGAAGTATATCTTCCAGCAGCGAGATCTGAACCTGAGACAGCGCCGTTGGATGGAGCTGGTGAAGGATTATGACTGCGAGATTTTATACCATCCGGGCAAGGCGAATGTGGTGGTAGATGCTTTGAGTAGGAGGCCCGGAGGTAGCTTATCTTGTTTGAGCGCAGTACAGATGCAGTCGACGGCGGATTGGCAGGTGTTATGTGATAGCAGAGTGCAGTTCGAGTTTACTCCTACAGGGGGACAGCTAGCCCATTTCAGAGCACGCCCACAGTTACTTGACCGTATCCACGAGGCACAGTCCGGCGATGCCCGTACATTAGAGATTATTGAGCAGATTCGGCAGGGCAGAGTTTCTGAGTTCATGATTGATAATCAGGGGATACTTCGATTTGGGACTCGACTGTGCGTGCCAGATTCAGAGGGACTGAGGCGTGATATTCTCAAGGAGGCTTATAGATCAGTATACAGTGTGCATCCAGGTTCCACCAAGATGTACCGTGATTTGAGAGAGGTTTACTGGTGGGACGGGATGAAGAAGGATATTACAGACTTTGTGTCGAGATGCCTCATTTGTCAGCAAGTCAAGGCCGAGCACCAGAGGCCAGCCGGCGAGTTACAGCCTTTGCCCATCCCTGAGTGGAAGTGGGAGCAGGTCTCCATGGACTTCATTGTCGGTCTACCCAGGACTAGTCGAGGGTATGACTCTATATGGGTGATTGTTGATCGACTGACGAAAGCGGCTCACTTCCTGCCAGTGAAGACCACTTTTGGATTTTCTCAGTACGCCCAGGTTTATATTGATGAGATCGTGCGACTGCATGGTGTTCCGACTTGCATCGTGTCCGACTGTGGCACCCAGTTTACCAGCCAATTGTGGCAGAAACTACAGGAAGCTTTGGGCACCCGATTGAGTTTTAGCACAGCCTTTCATCCTCAGACTGACGGTTAGTTGGAGCGTACGATTCAGACTCTGGAGGACATGCTCAGAGCTTGTGTTTTAGATTTCGGCGGTAGCTGGGATCGTCATTTGCCTTTGATCGAGTTTTCCTACAATAATAGCTTCCAGGAGACGATTCAGATGGCACCTTTTGAGGCTTTATATGGGAGGAGATGTCGATCACCTGTATGTTGGACAGAGCTTAGGGAGAGCAGTATTTTGGGGCCGCGGATTGTACAGGAGACGACTGAGAAGATACAGCTGATTCGGGACAGGATGAGAGCGGCACAGAGTAGGCAGAAATCATATGCTGATAGGCGCCGTCGCCGACTGGAGTTCGCTGTTGGCGATCATGTTTTCCTGAAGGTCTCTCCGATAAAGGGTGTGATGAGATTTGTTCGGAAAGGGAAACTGAGTCCTAGATATGTTGGTCCTTTTGAGATCCTAGAGCGTGTTGGTCCGGTCGCTTATCGGTTAGCTATTCCGCCCAGCTTCCCCGATGTTCATCCCGTATTCCATGTCTCGATGCTCCGCAAGTACCTTCATGATCCTTCCCAGGAGATTCAGCACCAGACGATCCAGTTAGAGCGTGATCTTTCATTTACCGAGCAGCCAGTGGTCATCTTGGATCGGCAGGTGAAGAAATTGAGGTCGAAGGTCATACCGTCCGTCAAGGTCCTTTGGCGTGGCCCGAACAGCGAGGAGGTCACCTGGGAGACCGAGGTCGAGATGAGGAAGAGATATCCCCATCTTTTTGAAGGTACGCGTAGTTATATTCTAAATTCGGGGACCGAATTTCTTTAAGGGGGGAAGATTGTAACCCTTCGAAAAATCGTTTAGGCAGTTTTTCGGTAATCGGCAAATTTTTCGGCTTTTTCCGTAAAAAGTCAAAATAGGTGTTTTTCATTGTAGAACTAATTATACAAAATTTAGACAAGATATTACTATAATTTTGTCACTAAAATGTCACTTATAATTTTCTAGTTAAATAAAATTTTTTTCGTAATTAATTATTTTTTTTATTATTTTAAGCCTTTTTAAATACATTAAATTAGTGATAAATACAAATTTAATTGGGTAAATTTCATAATTAGGAGTCTTTATAAGCTAAAATATGGTGTTAATAAAATTATATCATGTCTTGCAAACTTTTGGTTTTAGGGTGGGAAAATTTGTGAAAAAATGAAGTAAAAATGGGTTTTTTTGTAAAAAGGTTGACATGAAAGCATTAAATGATAATATGGGGTGTTTTTGGACCTAGAAACTTCTCCAATTTTCCCCACCTCCTCACCCTTGCTGCTGGCCGACCCCCATTTCAGCAGAATTCCCCATCTCCCCACTTCTTTTTGCTTCTTTTTCTTGCTAAAAATTCAACTAAAATTCACAATTTCCATCTCTATTCAAACCAAAACCCAAATCCAACCTTTCCCAAACCCTAATTTGTTTGAGAACTTGATGAAAGGAGGCTTCTTGGTGACTTGATCATGCTAGGATTCAATTGGTGAGGTAAAAAATTCTAAACTAGTTTGCTAACTTGTAGTTTATTTGTGCTAAAATCTAATTTTGAAGTATTAATTTAGTGTAAATCCTTGTTCATGAAAAATCAAGAATGGGTTTTGAGGTTGAGTTAGGGTTTGAAACATGGTTGTAAAAAATTAAGTTAGGGTTTTGGTTATATAATTGATTAGAATGGTTAATTGTGTAATGATACGCTTGCTAAATCGACAAATTGCGATGTTTGTATCGAATCGGCTAGAAAATTGCTTGCTAGATTTTTACGAAAATTTGAATGTGATCAAATTGCGTTATGTTAGCGATATAATTAGTTTCGTATAGGACTATTAGAGTGCACGAACGCGGGGTTTCGTCTAGTCGGGTTGTAGTTTTGTCGATTTCCCCGAAATGACGATTCTAGTTAAAGGATTGCGATTTTCGTGCGTTTTCCCGCGCACCGAGTGCATGCTATGAGTAATTAGAGAACGTCGATAATTGTATATTGTGACTTGCATCGTCTTAGGTTTTGTAATCTTATGCTTGATATTGTGCAAATATAGGATCGATCGGGGAAACATCGGACACGGCGCGAAAAGGCAAGGCGGTGGCCGGATCGGATTAGCGGAGATTTCAGGTGAGTAGATGTATTCATCTATGGGGGAATCGTCTGGATGGCGCGATGCGCCCCCTAGTTAGGATTACCCTATTTCTGGCAATATTTATATTGTTAGTTAGCTTACCCCTTCATTTATACAGCATACCTTATTGTTAATAGTATGCTAGATTGCATGGATATTCATATGCACATATGCGATAACACTTCGTAAGACACGAACACCATTACCATTGGCATCTGTTGCACGCGCACTATTCATGTGACACACACGCCTTTGGTAATTGCCATGCCACGTGCACTATAGAACCTGTTTATCTTAATATCGTCACCTGCATTCATACCTGATATATGAAATTGCATCGCATGCATATACCTCGCATCATTATCATATTTACATGGATTTCTAGCCAAAACTCATATCATATACATTGATATCATAGAAATTTATCATATATATAACATGTGGACATTATGATTTTCTTGAGGATTTCAGTTTTGCTGCGATTTCTGGATTTTTGGGGAAAACCGCAAGAATTTAAAAAAAGCTTATATTTATCATTTTTAAAACAAAGTTGCGGTTTTCTCGTGAGGTATGTGTCGTCCACCATGAGTTTTCATGTTTTCTGTTGGATTTCGAGACCCGATTCGAGGAGTGGATGAACCGTCTCGGGTACATGGTGGGCCCGGTATGGTACCCCAGGGCAAGAAGATCGAGTTGTAGACGATGAGCCTGGCAGGGGAAGACTACCTACCGGTGATGTCTGGCGCGGCGGATATCCGGAGGATACCGACCGTTGTCGTGAGATTTATGATATGGGCCGATCCGGATTGACGGAGCCTGATATTGAGACAGATATGATTCCTATTTGGTGTCGATGCTTGACACGGGTTTTCAGATAATTTCTTGATGGTACTTAGCTATTATACAGATATTCATGTTTTAAAAAGTTAAGAATTCAATACTCTTAGCATTTAAAACACTTAAAGACTTAATAATGACATTGCATACCTGTGCACGCATACTAGAGATATTATATCACATATGGACATGCATGTTGTGGTGCATTGCGTGCATTCTTACGATTGCCTTTTTAGATGTTATATTCTACTCACGAGCTGGCAACTCACCCCCGTTGTGCCACAGTGTCTTGCAGGTCGGACCCGTCACCCTTGTAGCGGCGGGCTATCTTATCATCAGCTTCTTTTGCTCAGACTCGCGACATCGCCCGTAGGTGGGTTGCGAGTATACTTTATTTCTTTTTGCTTTATCATTGTATCTAGTATTCTCCATCTACCACTTTATATTGTATATGCGACCTAGTGATGAGACTGAGAGATTTGTATATTTGTGGTTTCTTTTGGGTCGAGCTCACTTGAGCCGGCGTTGTGTTTCTGATATTTTGCGTTTCTTTCATGCTCTTTTCTTGATATTGCTATTATATTGCATGTGGTTGTGATCCGCCTTGGGCGAAGAGCTAGCTCCCGCTTGGGGATGCCATTTTATGATTACAGGTTTATTATCTTGTTGTACCCATTTTGGGGGATAGAAAATACAGGGGAGACTCTGCCGAAATTTTCGGAAATTTTTGAGGTTTTAAAAAGGGATTCTTTGCAACTTAATTGATTTGAAAATCGTCTTCATTAAAGGTTTTCCTTCACTCTCTTTTGATTTTGGTTTAGATTCTTTTGGGCTTTGGCTGACTTAGGTTACGGTACGCCTTTAGACGTCTCGTAATCTAAGTGCCAGTCGCGTTCCGTACTTTCGGGTCGTGACATGGGACTGCATTAATTCTTATCAATACAAGGATAAAACAAACCTATATTCGATTTTGTTGGAACCAGTATTAAAAGGTGTTATTACAAAGATGTTTCCTTTTGTTTTGCATAGCGATATTCAGTTAGAATATCCCGCACCTCATTCGATGAGGTAAGGGCCGAGATCCCTTCACCGGGAGTGACCCCATGGACAGAAGTTTACGTCTGGGTAATAACTTCAATATAGTCGATTACAAGTTGCTTTGCATCGCGGTATTTAGTTGGAATATCCTGCACCTCATTCCACGAGGAAAGAGCCGAGATCCTTTCACCGGAAGTGACCTCTTTAGCAAAACGTTTTCGCCACTATATTTTTATAAAAAGCTATCAGGTTCCTTCAGCGATATCAAGTTCATTACGTTAAAGCTTTTTTCGCCAAAAACCAGCCGTAGCCCTCCGTCATTTCTTTTGGGTATTCCGTAGTATTCAAGCTATGCAAGCTTGGCCCTTAGTCAAGGCATTGTGTTTGGTAGCTGCTGGGTATTCATTTGTTGCATAGATAGATGAGTTGGTTTGGGACAGTCGTTCTGTCATACTTGGCCCTTAGTCAAGGGCATGTGCGGGTGGGTTCAAATTGACCTGGATAGTGACGGATAAAACTTGGCATGTGACTTATGACAAACTTGGCCCTTAGCCAAGGTCATAAGAGCATGGGGCAAAAATCATATCGGGAGTTTCAAACATACAGGAAACTTGCCAGGCATGCGCATACATTCTGGAGTGTGATAACTTGAGTGGCTTCCATCAAGTTATCATGCGATGATAGTTGGATCCCGATTCTCACTGATGAGTTGGTTTACTCTTCGGGTGATCCCGACTAATTCTACTTTCAGGTTTGGAGGAGAATTTGAGATTACAGTGGGAGGTTTCCTGATTAGATAAAGTGATAACCATTCTGATCTAGATTAGAGTGCACGCAGTATGTTTCTTTTCTCTCTCTCCCTTTGGTAGAGACCTTTTGACCGACCCTAAACTATGACTCAGTGACCAAGTTGACCGAACCTTCTAAAAATATTGAATTTTGGATTGTCCGAGTTGCATAAGTCATTACCTCTCCTTCCTTTACCCTTTGTATTTCTCAGAACACCCCGTATTACTACGGACATCCACTTCCATTGGATAGATCCATCGTATGGTTATATACGAACTCGAAGGTACTTCTTCGAGGATAGATCCAGGTTCAGGAGAAATAGAATTGGTTTATTCAGTTGACTTTTGTTATCACCTTCTCTCAGGTTGCGAGAGCTCCTTAGCTAAGGAGTGTACACCTATTACGCTTATTGGATAGTCTTGTTCCAAACCATAGGTAGGTGCCGAAAGGTAGGGAATGAAAAAAACCAATTAGCCTAAGTAGGGTGTGCAGAAGGTAATAACTAAAGACAAAATAAAAGGATTAGAAAGAGGGCAAAGTAAATTGCGACTGTTATCATTCAAGACCAAACCGCGTACTTCATCGTCACTACTATTTCACCTTTGATTTTTTCCCAGTTCGGGAGAAATAGAATAAGGTATTATTCAGATTGTATTTTATCATCACCTTCTCTCAAGATACGAGTACTCCAAGGTTGAGGAGGGTACACCTATTATGCTTACTGGATAGTCTTCTTCCAAACCATAGGCTGTTGCCAAACGGTAAGGAAGGAAGAAAACCACTTAGCCTAAAAGGGTGTACAAAAGGAAATGAATAAAGACAAATAAAGGGATTTGGAGAGGTGGCAAAGAGATATACGGTTATAGTCATGAATTGGATTATGGAAGAGGCATTACTACGAATATCAGGATACCCCTACGAGACATTTTAATGTTTCAGTTTCACTGCGCATTGTTAAAAGAAAAACTGTTTTCCCGATTAGATACTTACACTAGGGTATGTATTACCAGGTTTCATTCTCATATCTGTATGGGTTTTACAGATGATGAGTGGGAGTAAGTTATTGGGAATTAGGTGATCATCCCATTATATAGGAATTCGTTGTAATTGGTGATATTTGAGGAAATCACCTGGGTACAGTTTTCAACCTACGATGCACAGGTTTTGAGTTATTCAACTTAGCGGACTTATACAGAGTATTGTATGTTGTCCAGTGTCCGTCAGGACAGAGGGGTAGGTCCTCGTACTATGATCTGTTTAGTTGTGTCTTCTCTAGTTTTTAGACAAGTGTTTCGTAGAAATACAATGTCTGAGTTATGAGAAGTTGTGAGTATAAGAATAAAGTAGAGAACCAGATATCACAAGTATCGGGATTCTTCAAAGAGATCGAAGATGTAGATTCTTTTGATTGGTATTCTGTTGATAGTAATGGTTTTGAGAAACTTGTTTCTCTTTCAGGTTACTCATAATTGGATGGATTCCTAAGTTGACTAATGTTGATTAGCCTCTCTCCATTCAGTTGATATGCACTGGAAACAGCTGCATGGTTTGAATCTGGTTCCAATTAAATTAGTGCCTCTATTTCTATATTGTATATAGAATGGTTCATATCTTAACGATGTTAAGTTAAG
Source organism: Agapanthus africanus (assembly GCA_030015575.1). Classification (NCBI taxonomy): domain Eukaryota; kingdom Viridiplantae; phylum Streptophyta; class Magnoliopsida; order Asparagales; family Amaryllidaceae; genus Agapanthus; species Agapanthus africanus. Next base: position 547,553,249 of record JASDDO010000024.1, on the reverse strand, counting down.
GGGAGTTGTCCAGCTTATGCTTAAAACCAGACACTGGATAACTCAAGGCATTTTTCTGTAATGGCTGTTTATGGGTTGGCCCTGGCTTTGACGAGGGTTGACATTTCTACCATCTGGAAGATCAATAGTGATATTATTCTTGACCCGCCACGGTTTTATTAAACTGGATTTTTTCAGAAAACAGTAGTAGGAGTATGGTAGAACTGGAAGTAATTCCAGAACCGCAAACGATTACGGAAAATTTAATAGGACCTATATATTCAATCAGATTTGACATTCCAATAGCCACTCCGCAGATATGGTGGGTAACCTCAGACACCCGAGAGGTACTTCGGTAGCCTCAAGGACGGTGACAGGGAGGTTCTTGTTTACCCAGACTAGACACTACTGTTGTTCCAGACTATGAGACCCGGCAGGAGGATAAGTATAGCGTCGTTCTAAACTAGTTTTAGAAATGTACGTATATATTATTCTGCCAGAGGGTTGTCGTAGTCAGTGAGAGCAGCGGAAGCATAGTGGGCAAGTAGCTTATGTCGATTTATAGACTTAAGCAGTTATAGCGGAGATAGATCATCTAATTTTTGATGTGACAGTTATAGGTTTGACATCATCAGAATAGGGGATGGATCTGTTAAGAAGGTAGTAGCGTGTGATGTCCTGGTATTTGGATGACATACACAGAGTAGGAAGTAAAATTCCTATACTACGATCGGTTGTACTGTGGTCTTCACACAGTTGTTTCTTCACAAAAGACATGGATATAATATCTGACATTCTGGTTACTAGATCAATGCTTTTAGATCTAGATTTGGGACGTTTCCCAATGTGGGTACTTTGACCATATTCTAAATGGTTTTTAGAATAGATGACTCCTGGCATGGTGGTGTACCTGCAGATGATGGAGTCACCCACTCTAAATGTTTCTTAGAGACTAAAGGAGAGAGGGATGTGCATGATTGGCAGATCACTTGCTTAGGCAATTGAGTCAATCATGAGATATCAAGTACCACCAGATGTATTTTTTGCACTTGATGCATTAAGTTTATATTAATCCAATCCTGAAGAAACATAAGGAAGCAGTTTTAGAACATAAGTGCATGTTCTACGGATTTGATGACGGCAGCCTCCTTCGGGAGACGGTTATCATTCCAGGCTTCAGAGGTGACATGGATGATAGAGTGATTGTTAGAGTTATAGTTTTCCATATGATGAGGGACAGTATTATGGACAGTTGGTCCAAGAGGATACTGTGGGAAGCATGGTGCTGGATACTGATTAGGTTCAGTTATCGATACAGTCTAAGAAGTTTGGATTTGGAGTTCATTTATGAACTAGGTCCCATCAGATATCCAGACAAATTCTAAGACAGGAATTGCTCAATTCGGGAGATGGCTTTCTCCACGAACTTGAGATTAAGAGAGACATAGAAAGAAACTTCAGGGCGGATCCACTCACTGAGGCTATTTCTCGAACACAAGAGTTTTACAAACTAGCTTTGTGAAACTGATTACTAGAGGAGTTGGATGTTCGGTATCACACAGGCTGTGAGTATGCGACATCGCAATAATTAGCCTTAAATGCAAGTGGGTGATTGTTGGAGATAGTTCCCTCAAAGTCAATTATTAGATCGCAGGCACGTGATTGCAATGATTGAGGCAGGACCTATACCGATATGATAGTCTTGCTCGAGATGATAGTTTGCTATCTGGTTTGTCTTTATCATCATAGAACCCATAGGATTCATGCTTGACTACCAGCAGTATGATGGCGATCATATACGTGGGAGCTGGGGTCTATAAGCACATACTTAAAAGTGTCCCTAGTCGTGAGAGTTTCGAGACAGGGCATCGATACTCCAGAGTAGACTAGTGTATACAGTCGAGACCCCGACGAGGGGTGGTGGCCGGTCTCACAAGCCACTGGTGTCTGTTGGATCACCTAAGACGTATACAAGTGCTCATTAGGTTATGAGTACACCAGACAGGACTCGTCGGGAACATGCTAGTTGGTATTATACATATCGTTAGATAGTAGTTCCCTGGTGACATGTGTACAGGTTAGTTTGTCGACCTGAGATCGTCATTTGTCTCGTGTGAGTTCCCACTGTGCTTTGATTCCTACCCTACCACGCTCAAAGGAGTTGTGCAAACTGGTATTTTTGGGTACAGTTCCGAGCCACATGGAGGCAGTGAGCGGATCGTCGGGGATTCGTCTTTCCCGGTATTGGGGGTTGATGTCGCACAGTGCACGGGTGGCCATCACTTGAAATCCTTGGCCAAGGTAGTGGAGAATTACGGATTTGGATCAGTAGTTTCTCAGATGGTGATGGGCTTCATACCGACATGATTTATCACGTTATTAGGGGTCTGACTTTATCCACCCCCTAGACTCGATATGCGATACTCTTTAGACGAACGAACCGGACTGCATATACATTGTCACTGTCAGGCTCAGTAGGGTTTATAGATGAGTTCGCTCGTCAGCTTCCCTTCCAATCAATACATAGGCAAACATTACGTACAGCTAGTACCTCTGACGTTCTAGAGGTTATACCTAGTGCCAGTGTGTTGATGAGTCATTAGAGTCCCCTACAGACACTTTCCCAAGTTCGGGCGAAACGTTGTAGAAGCCGTATGGGTTTATGGCAAGGTTCGGAAAATGCTCGTGCGTTTTCGCACGTGGCATTTTTCGGGCAGATAATACTGGTCGGTTTTGGTTTAAGCCGGATCCGAGTATTATACTGTGTAGATATAATATCTTTGTCTCAGTTGCATTTGTATTCGGTCGTAATACAAATACGGGTATGTTTATGCCATTGCGGGGTTATCCTGAAATTCGTTTCAGGATCACTTTTGGAAGTTGCCAGTTTCCAGTTTTCTATCAGCCGTATTTAACAGTCGGTTAAATGTGGATTTATCTTTTCTTGATGAGGTGAGTCAGTGTTCTAGAAGGTTCCAGAGAGGATGACAAGGCTTGTGAGTCATTAGGTCATTAATGTTGCATTTAATGACAAGGTTACCAGGTTAAATATGTTTGGTTTGCATTTAATGTTTTCTAGTGATTCATGCTTTGATGTTATGTTGTGATAAGTATGAAAGCTTATGATCACCCTCCTTGCTCCTACACTTACCCTCCTCCCCTCTTCATAATGTGGCCGGCCCCTTGTGGGAATGATCATGGATTGATTTTGTGAGAAAAAGATACAAGAAATTTAGTTCATGGAAATTTCATAGCCCAATTTCCATTTACCCGATTCCAATTGGCAACTTCATTAACCGTTCGTCCATAGCCTTAGACTTAACGAGACAAAGTGTTCTACTCATTCTCTACATCATCTTGGTCGTCTCTTTTAGCAAACTTGACGATCGAGTTGCCTTGGTTCAGAGGCGGGAGCCCGTTTAAAGATCCGTCGATGTGGTGCCACCTGGACGAGAAGACTGGAGATTGAGGAGATCGGAGCAGCCGCAACATAGCGTGGGATGATGGTTGAAGACCGAAGGACTCGGATCATTCGGTATAACTCTTCTACCCACTTTGTTGTTTGTTAGTTTAGCTTTAATGGTAGATCCGGGTTACGGTACACGATTGCGCCAGTTTGTAAAAAGTTTTTGTTCCGCATTTGGCGTCTTTAAGACGGCCGGGACGCTACCGTGGACTTACAATATAACACTGCACTGTCACTAACGGTTAAAGCTGCACGATCTCTATTTGTATGTTACACTCACACCGTTAGTGATTGCCATGACACTTGCACTATAGGATTGCTACGAATTACATATCGTTTTGATTGTCGTATCATTGATGATTGTCATGACTTGTCGCATATACACATATATTGATATATTCATACTTAGCACATGCACAATGTATATTCATACCGGTGCACACATATATTGATATCTTCATACCTGTGCACATGCACACTGTATATTCATACCGGTGCATACATATATTGATATCTTCATACCTGCGCACATGCACACTGTATATTCATACCAATGCACACATATATTGATATCTTCATACCTGCGCACATGCACACTGTATATTCATATCAGTGCACACATATATTGATATCTTCATACCTGCGCACATGTCACGTCCCGAAAGTACGGAACATGACCGGCACTTAAACTACGAAACGTCTCGAGGCGTACGTAATCCAAGTAAGCCGAAAACCCAGAAAGTAGTAGAGTGAAGGAAAACCAATTTAAATAAGTAATTTTAATAGCATAAGCCGAATTATGCGGGTTTCTAAAAACATCAAAAATTTACTGAAAATTTCGGCAGAGTCTCCTTTGTAAATACTGACTCCCAAACGGGATACAACATGAATAGTATACGAAATCAGTAAAAAGGCATCCCCAAGAGGAGCTAGCTCTTCGTCAATCGACGGTCATAACCACTCAAGCAATATAATATACAACGCCAAGGGCGAGGGTCAAAACTCAAAAGGAAAACTCAAAATAACAAGAAATCCACAGAAATATAACGCGCGACTCTAAGGTCGAAAGAATAACATCACTGGTCTCTAGCTCAAAATAAATACATGTTTGGTTGATGGAACTTCTAGATACAACAGAATAATGATATACAAGATATATAATGGGGGGTACGATACAAATAAACCCACCTAATAGCAAATCACCCGGAAAAGGAAGTAGTGCCAGCACAGCCGTAATGAAACCTGTACGGCAAAACCTGCAAGAAACTGGGGCACAACGGGGGTGAGTTGCCAACTCGTGAATAGAAAAACATCTACGCACAGAAATCGCATAAATAACGCAACCTAGGTCAATGATCATAATATACCCTCAAATATATGAATAACATGCAGCCTATAACAATGGCTAGGGTAATATCTAACCCGAGTGTGATCTCATGTGCCCGTGTCAGTGCCTCAGGTAGCAATATATCATATGAATTAGGTATGAATGCATGAAAACAGAATACATGTAAATGAAGAAACTGTTTTCATAAATTAGTGAGATTTCCTTTCTATTTTTAAAATCAGGTATCATAAATGAAATCAGCATCAACAGTGTCTAGCATCGACACAAAACATAAATCTCAATGTCTCAAAACCTCAGGCTCCGGCTATCCGGACTGGCCTGTATCATCAAATCCCAGTACCTCAATATCTCGAAATCTCAATGTCTCAATCTCAATATCTAGGGTGCCGTCAGTCCAGACCGGCCCCTACCATCCATCTCAAGACTACGACGGTATCCTCCGGATATCCGACGCGTCGGGTAAAATCACCGGTAGGTAGTCTCCCCCTGCCAGGCTCATCGTCATCACCACGAGCTTCTTGCCCCGAGGTACCTTACCGGGTCCACCATGTACCCGAAACGGTTCATCCAACTCCTCGAATTGGGTCTCGAAATCCATTAGCAAACTCATGGTGGACGACTCATACATCATGGGAAAAACCGCACTTTTCATTTAAAAAGAGAAAGAAGAAGTTTGTATATGTTTTGCGGTTTTCCCCAAATCCAGAAAACCTCATGGAAATCCGAATCCAAAACCTCAATAGCACGTAAGAAGTGAATATATGCATGAGAATCCATGAATGCGGCATAACAATGAATAACAATATGCATGAAGTAGCAGGTAATAACTACAATGTCTAAACTAATATATAAGGCAAGTACACTAATATCATGTCTGAACTATTAGCTAACAGGCTATGTCAAGCGATAATATTTTCTAAGATGTACGTGACATGGAAATTACCGAAGAAGATGTGTGTGAGCTGGCAAGTAAGTGTACATGGTACATACGCATCATCGGTAATGGTGCTGGTGTCCTAACAGCATGATATCAATAATGGAGTATGAAACATAATATAAGCATGCGATGCAAAGCGAACCACAATAATGGAGGGAGCTGAATACTAGACGCAACTATAACTAATCTGCATTAATCTAATATAAGTCCTACAAATGGTGCCTTTTGAAATAACACGAATCATGGGGTTTTGAAAATAGGGGCTACGGTGTTTTTATGAAAAGATACGTCTTTTGAAATATCCGTAGGATCCCTTGGGCTGTCTTTTAAAATACCTACGATTCGTTAGTTTTTGAAATAGGTAAGAATCGAATCTAATCTAACAACTAAACTAAACTAATGGGCTAAGCTAACAAGCTGGACTACAGGTAAGGAAACCGGCTAACATCTGAGTCGATCCATATACATACCTGTATATATATTAGTCGGTGATCCTGCCTCAATACTATCATATCCGATACCATATCTATAATCAGACATCCCAAGTCAAGAGTGCGGATCAATCATCAAGATATAGCTCGTACGTGAATCCGTCGTACGGCATCCCCAAATCTGGGTACGGGTCAATATCATATTCCTCACACTATTCTTCTGGTATCCTCTTTATCCAAGATCATAGTCTAGAGTACTGACCCATGTCTAGTACAATACTAATATCCTCAATATACTCATGATCTGACTACTGATCGACAATCTCGTACAAACCGATATCGTCAGCACCTATCATCATCAAGGGTATACATCGCCCAATACGGCCTAGTATCCATATCCTAGTATATGATATCTCATATCACGATCACATGTCGACCATTTTAAATAATAACACTATTTACCCGAATCGTCGTCCCAAGATCAGCTATAACACCAGGACGTACCTGAAGTATGAATCCTGCCATATCACCGATATCACAATCTCAATACAAAACTCATCGACTCATCTCAAACCCAAGTATCATCCTCAAATCCGTATGTGAACACATAGTCCCATACCCATGTGAACACATAACTATATAATCCCGTATAAGCACAAATGAAAGAAGAAAGAATGCAAGTATGGGTGTGTGTGTGCATGTGTGGTGCGACCACTACTCTAGGGTTTCGCGACACTAAATCATCTAAGAACACCAAATATCCATATCATCGATAATATCAAACAAAATATAGCCAAAATATATATATGTGTGTATACGTATTCGTATACATCACCACGAACTGCGGGGGCGATATACGCCATCCACCCGACTTCTCCCCGTAGATATAAATCTACTCACCTGGTCCTCGCTCGCCGGTACCGGCGTCGCTACGCGCTTGCTTGTCATCTCGAAGTCCACATGGGTACCTACATATCATAACCCACCGTTTCGCATTATAATCCGACTCATGAACAAAACGACACATGAAACCCATATAGGTTAAAACCTATGGTTGCTTTCACAAATCAACCCAAAAAACCCTCGACGTCGGCGTACCAACGTCAAACCATCGAGAAAACCCAAACACACCAATCGTGATTTCAAAACTCACAAATTATATAAGAAATAGGGTTTAGTTCATCAAAACCATAAAATTAAACAATTCGTTTTATTTTCGAAAAACCTAGTTAGCACAAATTCCTATTTCGGTTCAAAACTTGATGTTTTACCCAAACTAAATATTTTGACGATTCTAATGGCCAAAATGCTCACTTAATATCATAATTAGGTCATACAAATCCCTCCATATTTTTAATCTCACGAATTAGCATTAACTCAAAATTCAAGTTTGCAACAAATATCGATTTTAACACTTTTCAAAGTAACATTCACAATTTATCAATTAAGTATGGTTTTGCATGGTCAAAGTCGCTAAACAACAAATTAAAATGCTAATAAAGTCATCAAAACCTTAATTATATTTTAAATCTCAATTTTATATGTATTTCACTAAAACCTAGTTTGCAAATTACATAGTTAATACAAATTTAAATTTAACAAAAATATAAACTACCAACTAGATTAGTTTTAGCATAATAACAACATGTTAAACTACACAATTATCCCATGATCAATTATAAGAACCCCAACTTAAATTCACAACCCTAATCTCGAATTTTCCAAACCCTCACTTAATAATTTCAACTTGAAATTAGAAACCAAATTAACATTTAACTACTTTAGCTTATGCAAAAATTCTAACAAATTAACCATTAGATAAGATTATACCTCCAAGACTTGTAGATTTACATGCATCATAGCCTCCTAGATTAGCTTCTATGCCCCAAGATCCAAGCTAGATGGGCTAAAGAATAATGGGTAAGTGTTGGATTTGAATTTAGCTTGGATTTTGTATTAATTTTTGAAGCATTTTGTGGATTTTTTTGTGATGACATGAGAAGGAGAAGAGGTGGGGAAAGTTGCTGCAGTGGGAAGAGGTAGTTTCGGCCAAATGGGGGGGATGAGGAGAGAGAGAGAGAGAGGTGTTGAATGAAAGGGTCAAAGAAAGCCATACTTCAAGTCAACACTTAACATCTTTTCCTTTATTTTTCCTTTTCTTTTCTTTGTTTGTTTTAATCTTTAAGTGGGGAGATGAGTGGAGGGCTGCTGAATTCAGCCAAGGGGAAGAGGTAATGGGTGTGTGTAAGTGTGGGTATGGGTGTGGGGTGATAGAAAATGATAAATACTATACCCCAAACATCCATTAACACTAATAAAAAGCCTTTTTTTCTTCAATAATTTCTAAACCGTTTTGGCAAACGATTTCATTTCAAAAACCACATGATAAAATTTTATTTAAATTTTTATGATGCACAAAATTTGTTTCAACTAATTCCAATTTGTAATTTTCCCTAATTAAATGTTTTAGTGACGGCTTAAAATAATATTAAAATAATTAATTTCGGAAAAATTTTCAGAAAATTTGAAATTTCACCCGTGGGTCAATAAACACTAAATACTAGCAATTACATAGCTAGAATATGTATATTTAATTTTATAATAAAGATATTTGTATTTTGACTTTTTACAGAAAACCCCCTTATTTTGCCGATTTTCCGAAATTTCACCGAAACGATTTTCAAAACGTTACAATCTTCCCCCTTTAAAGAAATTCGGTCCCCAAATTTAAATTAAAACTCCCCCCAAATACTAAAACATTTAAGCAAAACCATCAAGTCGTCGGGGCTCCGAAATCATAAGTACATAAAACGCATCATAGCGCAATACATGCGCATGAATAATGAGCAGATAACTCAAAATCAAATTCCGTCAAGCATCCCGCAATCACCGGAGTTATGGTAAAGACACAAATGTCAAATCCAATACAAAACCAATATGATATAACTCGAAACTATACACGTAAATATCAAATCTATATATGTAAATATCTGAAGGAAATGAATGCCAAATATATTCAGGTACTGTCCTTTGACTAGTCCTGCCCAGTACGAAAACACATAGCAAATATCATAAAAACATACTGCTCTATAAGAAATCAATCCCAAAATATGCGTAGGAATACTATGTGCGTCTAGTGCGCACGGAAATCAAAATCCATATACGTGCCATACAAGTGCACAGAAACAAGATCTAAGTGCATCGGGTGTGCACAAAGCATCTGTCGTAGGCAACGTGTGTGCCTGACAGCAAAATCTGGTGCATCTGACATCCACGAAAAATCTCGATTTAGTGTATCTGGTGTGCACCAAAATCATATCTCAAAACATGCGCTCGACATGCGCGAAAATCCAAGGCCGGTGCATCTATCATGTATGAAATCATGAAATCCAATATCAAGCGCCCAACATGCGCAAAATCAAATCAGATGCACAAGGTGCACAAAACAAATATCGAGTATCACAATCGAAATCGAAGTCCAGTGCATCTAAGTGCACAAAAGGCGTATCACTGCACTGCAAGCATATATAAACTATACAGAGTGCAGGAACCAAATCGTGTGCGTGTATACGCACAAAATCAACTCAAATGTCTAAAACCGTAAAATCACAAACATGTGAAACCAAAGCACGAAAACGATATCAAGTGCAATGACTGTGCGAAAATCGTAAATTCTCAATCATCAAAATCAAATCATGCGAACAAATCACCCAAAACATCGAAATCTAGTATGGCGGAATAGTCCCGCTCAAGCACATCCTCCAGGAATCTCGGGCCAACTGTCGTCGTCACTCATAGCATGCCTCGTCGATGATCCTGAACTCTGGCCTGCCGGTGTGCGTAACATGACCACTCCTGGGTCCAAGTCTTCTCGTAATTCATTCCAGAAAGGTCCTATCGAGGTCTCTTTCCAAATCACGTCTCTACCGAACTGTCCGGAAGTCATCGTCCTTTACTAAATCTGTTTCTTGTTCCGGAACGGCTGCATACTCATCGCGACTCCTTCTAGAAGGTATATCCAAGTACAATGCCTCGTCATGCGTATCGCATCTCTGATGTCGGCGGAGTGGAATGTCGTCTAATCAAGACATCGTACGAACCTCTTACTCCACTTTTCTCTAATGTCAACTGCTTCGGACTCGTCTCATCGCGGCTGCATGGACTGAGCTCCAACGGCTATCCTCGTACCTGGAGTCTCCCCAAATGCATCTCACCACCTAGCATCTGAATTAAGTCGAGCCATCCGATCGAGTCGTCAAAACCTCATAATCCCTCAAGAGCACAACATCTTGGGCACAGTTTAATAGTATCGAGTACATACCACAGCATCGGTGGTCCAGCCTTAGAAGGGCAAACCCAAGCCTCACTAATGGCGCCGTAGAACTGCCGCAAACCCGAAGGTTCAAAGGCTTTCACACGGTCATTAAGTCGAGTTAGGGTTTCATTCTTCTAGAGGGACCATAGAATTGCCTGCATGTCTTTCCGACTACTTTAAACTTGGAATAATAGGTTTCTGACATTCGATCGTCTCCGTCGACTCCCAACGTCTCCGCGTGAAGTCGTCTCCAGCTGGAGTCAATCTATCTGATGACCTATTTCAGTGGCCCAATCCTCCGATACTGATCGGCACGTCCGAGAAATCTCATAAAGGCGATCCGCCAATCGCTCGTGGCGCGGAAACACAGTAAAAAGACACATCTCCACAATCGTGTGTCGCCGGAATTTCGCCCTGGTCAGTCCTCGTTCGTGACGAGCTCGTGCTGACCGCAACTCTAGTTGTAGCTCTCCCTGCCCGTAATCATGGCAGCAAAACCATAACTGGTATTGATGAGGCTAGATCGGAATGAATATAATACTGAGCAAAGAAATGTACATCATAAGGCTCCTTAAGTGGAGTGGCGTGTCGTAAGTATGCCGCGGAACATACCCACGGTACGTCACTCTACTTTAGTCACCTATTCCATCAACCAAGGGTCATCCTACGCTCCGAAGGTAAAACCTACCGCTTTGATACCAACTTTGTCACGTCCCGAAAGTACGGAACATGACCGGCACTTAAACTACGAAACGTCTCGAGGCGTACGTAATCCAAGTAAGCCGAAAACCCGGAAAGTAGTAGAGTGAAGGAAAACCAATTTAAATAAGTAATTTTAATAGCATAAGCCGAATTATGCGGGTTTCTAAAAACATCAAAAATTTACTGAAAATTTCGACAGAGTCTCCTTTGTAAATACTGACTCCCAAACGGGATACAACATGAATAGTATACGAAATCAGTAAAAAGGCATCCCCAAGCGGGAGCTAGCTCTTCGTCAATCGACGGTCATAACCACTCAAGCAATATAATATACAACGCCAAGGGCGAGGGTCAAAACTCAAAAGGAAAACTCAAAATAACAAGAAATCCACAGAAATATAACGCGCGACTCTAAGGTCGAAAGAATAACATCACTGGTCTCTAGCTCAAAATAAATACATGTTTGGTTGATGGAACTTCTAGATACAACAGAATAATGATATACAAGATATATAATGGGGGGTACGATACAAATAAACACACCTAATAGCAAATCACCCGGAAAAGGAAGTAGTGCCAGCAAAGCCGTAATGAAACCTGTACGGCAAAACCTGTAAGAAACTGGGGCACAACGGGGGTGAGTTGCCAACTCGTGAATAGAAAAACATCTACGCACAGAAATCGTAAAAAATAACGCAACCTAGGTCAATGATCATAATATATCCTCAAATATATGAATAACATGCAGCCTATAACAATGGCTAGGGTAATATCTAACCCGAGTGTGATCTCATGTGCCCGTGTCAGTGCCTCAGGTAGCAATATATCATATGAATTAGGTATGAATGCATGAAAACAGAATACATGTAAATGAAGAAACTGTTTTCATAAATTAGTGAGATTTCCTTTGTATTTTTAAAATGAGGTATCATAAATGAAATCAGCATCAACAGTGTCTAGCATCGACACAAAACATAAATCTCAATGTCTCAAAGCCTCAGGCTCCGGCTATCCGGACTGGCCTGTATCATCAAATACCAGTACCTCAATATCTCGAAATCTCAATGTCTCAATCTCAATATTTAGGGCGCCATCAGTCCAGACCGGCCCCTACCATCCATCTCAAGACCACGACGGTATCCTCCGGATATCCGACGCGTCGGGTAAAATCACCGGTAGGTAGTCTCCCCCTGCCAGGCTCATCGTCATCACCACGAGCTTCTTGCCCCGGGGTACCTTACCGGGTCCACCATGTACCCGAAACGGTTCATCCAACTCCTCGAATCGGGTCTCGAAATCCATCAGTAAACTCATGGTGGACGACTCATACATCATGGGAAAAACCGCACTTTTCATTTAAAAAGAGAAAGAAGAAGTTTGTATATGTTTTGCGGTTTTCCCCAAATCCAGAAAACCTCATGGAAATCCGAATCCAAAACCTCAATAGCACGAAAAAAGTGAATATATGCATGAGAATCCTTGAATGCGGCATAACAATGAATAACAATATGCATAAAGTAGCAGGTAATAACTACAATGTCTAAACTAAAATATAAGGCAAGTACACTAATATCATGTCTAAACTATTAGCTAACAGGCTGTGTCAAGCGATAATATTTTCTAAGATGTACGTGACATGGCAATTACCGATGAAGATGTGTGTGAGCCGGCAAGTAAGTGTATGTGGTACATACGCATCATCGGTAATGGTGCTGGTGTCCTAACAGCATGATATCAATAATGGAGTATGAAACATAATATAAGCATGCGATACAAAGCGAACCACAATAATGAGCGGGAGCTGAATACTAGACGCAACTATAACTAATCTGCATTAATCTAATATAAGTCCTACAAATGGTGCCTTTTGAAATAAGACGAATCATGGGGTTTTGAAAATAGGGGCTACGGTGTTTTTATGAGAAGATACGTCTTTTGAAATATCCGTAGGATCCCTTGGGCTGTCTTTTCGAATACCTACGATTCGTTTGTTTTTGAAATGGGTAAGAATCGAATCTAATCTAACAACTAAACTAAACTAAAGGGCTAAGCTAACAAGCTGGACTACAGGTAAGGAAACCGCCTAACATCTGAGTCGATCCATATACATACCTTTATATATATTAGTCGGTGATCCTGCCTCAATACTATCATATCGGATACCATATCTATAATCAGACATCCCAAGTCAAGAGTGCGGATCAATCATCAAGATATAGCTCGTACGTGAATCCGTCGTACGGCATCCCCAAATCTGGGTACGGGTCAATATCATATTCCTCACACTATTCTTCTGGTATCCTCTTTATCCAAGATCATAGTCTAGAGTACTGACCCATATCTAATACAATACTAATATCCTCAATATACTCATGATCTGACTACTGATCGACAATCTCGTACAAACCGATATCGTCAGCACCAATCATCATCAAGGGTATACATCGCCCTATACGGCCAAGTATCCATATCCTAGTATATGATATCTCATATCACGATCACATGTCGACCATTTTAAATAATAACACTATTCACCCGAATCGTCATCCCAAGATCCGCTATAACACCAGGACGTACCTCAAGTACGAATCCTGCCATATCACCGATATCACAATCTCAATACAAAACTCATCGACTCATCTCAAACCCAAGTATCATCCTCAAATCCGTATGTGAACACATAGTCCCATACCCATGTGAACACATAACTATATAATCCCGTATAAGCACAAATGAAAGAAGAAAGTATGCAAGTATGGGTGTGTGTGTGCATGTGTGGTGCGACCACTACTCTAGGGTTTCGTGACACTAAATCATCTAAGAACACCAAATATCCATATCATCGATAATATCAAACAAAATATAGCCAAAATATATATATGTGTGTATACGTATTGGTATACATCACCACGAACTGCGGGGGTGCTATACGCCATCCACCCGACTTCTCCCCGTAGATATAAATCTACTCACCTGGTCCTCGCTCGCCGGTGCCGGCGTCGCCACGAGCTTGCTTGTCGTCTCGAAGTCCACATGGGTACCTACATATCATAACGCACCGTATCGCATTATAATCCGACTCATGAACAAAACGACACATGAAACCCATATAGGTCAAAACCTATGGTTGCTTTCACAAATCAACCCAAAAAACCCTCGACATCGGCGTACCAACGTCAAACCATCGAGAAAACCCAAACACACCAATCGTGATTTCAAAACTCACTAATTATATAAGAAATAGGGTTTAGTTCATCAAAACCATAAAATTAAACAATTCGTTTTATTTTCCAAAAACCTAGTTAGCACAAATTCCCATTTCGGTTCAAAACTTGATGTTTTACCCAAACTAAATATTTTGACGATTCTAATGGCCAAAATGCTCACTTAATATCATAACTAGGTCATACAAATCCCTCCATATTTTTAATCTCACGAATTAGCATTAACTCAAAATTCAAGTTTGCAAAAAAAATCGATTTTTACACTTTTCAAAGTAAAATTCACAATTTATCAATTAAGTATGGTTTTGCATGATCAAAGTCACTAAAAAACAAATTAAAATGCCAATAAAGTCATCAAAACCTTAATTACATTTTAAATATCAATTTTATGTGTATTTCACTAAAACCTAGTTTGCAAATTACATAATTAATACAAATTTAAATTTAACAAAAATATAAACTACCAACTAGATTAGTTTTAGCATAACAAAAACATGTTAAACTACACAATTATCCCATGATCAATTATAAGAACCCCAACTTAAATTCACAACCCTAATCTAGAATTTTCCAAACCCTCACTTAATAATTTCAACTTGAAATTAGAAACCAAATTAACATTTAACTACTTTAGCTTATGCAAAAATACTAACAAATTAACCATTAGATAAGATTATACCTCCAAGACATGTAGATTTACATGCATCATAGCCTCCCAAATTAGCTTCTATGCCCCAAGATCCATGCTAGATGGGCTAAAGAATAATGGGTAAGTGTTGGATTTGAATTTAGCTTGGATTTTGTGTTAATTTTTGAAGCATTTTGTGGATTTTTTTGTGATGACATGAGAGGGAGAAAAGGGGGGGGGAAGTTGCTGCAGTGGGAAGAGGTAGTTTCGGCCAAATGGGGGGGATGAGGAGAGAGAGAGAGAGAGGTGTTGAATGAAAGGGTCAAAGAAAGCCATACTTCAAGTCAACACTTAACATCTTTTCCTTTATTTTTCCTTTTCTTTTCTTTGTTTGTTTTAATCTTTAAGTGGGGAGATGAGTGGAGGGCTGCTGAATTCAGCCAAGGGGAAGAGGGAATGGGTGTGTGTAAGTGTGGGTATGGGTGTGGGGTGATAGAAAATGATAAATACTGTACCCCAAACATCCATTATCACTAATAAAAAGCCTTTTTTTCTTCAATAATTTCTAAACC
Source organism: Agapanthus africanus (assembly GCA_030015575.1). Taxonomy (NCBI): domain Eukaryota; kingdom Viridiplantae; phylum Streptophyta; class Magnoliopsida; order Asparagales; family Amaryllidaceae; genus Agapanthus; species Agapanthus africanus. The sequence goes on along the minus strand of JASDDO010000024.1, from coordinate 547,537,647 downwards.
GTTTTGGCAAATGATTTCATTTCAAAAACCACATGATAAAATTTTATTTAATGTTTTATGATGCACAAAATTTGTTTCAACTCATTCCAATTTGTAATTTTCCCTAATTAAATGTTTTAGTGACGGCTTAAAATAATATTAAAATAATTAATTTCGGAAAATTTTTCAGAAAATTTGAAATTTCACCCGTGGGTCAATAAACACTAAATACTAGCAATTACATAGCTAGAATATGTATATTTAATTTTATAATAAAGATATTTGTATTTTGACTTTTTACAGAAAACCCCCTTATTTTGCCGATTTTCCGAAATTTCACCGAAACGATTTTCAAAACGTTACAGTACATGCACACTGTATATTCGTACCAGTGCATACATATATTGATATCTTCATACTTGCGCACATGCACATTCTATTTTCATAGAGTGATACACTCATATTCGTGTATATATCCTTTTGCATATCCATACTTACATATGCTACATACATGGATGATATCGATTTGATTGTAGGGTTCCTAGGCACTCTCAAGAGGTCTCACAAGGCATCAACCATGCCAAATTAAAATTTTACGGTGCCGAGAAACCCTAGACTACGGATCGTTGGCTAGAATTCTAGGTGAAACGGTAATCTAGTTAACAACTTAACTAAAGGAGAGAGGCTACAACCTTTGTAGATCTGTTTCTCCACTTCCTAAGCTCCACGTAGGCGTCCTCTCGCTGTCCTAGTTGGATCTCGGACTCTCGCATCGGCTTCATCGAAGAAATGAGCGGAATAGGTCGTCGGCTTCGTGCCGAAGATGATCTACGTCGAGGTTGCACAAGTTCAAGCTCCAACTTCACCAAGTTGAGAAACTTGTGAAGAAAACACCCAAAATAACTTGGCAAGAGGTAGAGGGTGAAGAAATAGGAGGTGGGTTCACTTTAGAATTGGATTTCTCACTTTGGAACTCAAGATGCCATTGATGGCATCAAGCTTTTTCTCTTGAAGATGAAGAAGAAGAAGTAGATAGAATATGATAAGTATTGTGTAAAAAGAATAATAAAATCAATACTTATCATATACTTACCATGGTCAAGTGTAGAGAGCAAACTAGGGTTAAGTGGATGGTTAGGTTAAGAGAAGAAAACAAAAATGGTCAATTATTCAACTCTTCATGAAGCTTCATGAAAGAAACAAATAATGCCACCATTTTTCTTTTCTTTTCCAAAATGAATAATCAATATAAATAAATGAATAAGTATATAAAACCCTAACCATTCATATAACCATGGTTTAATCTTTACACAGGCACAAGTCAACGTGTATCATCAAACATGATACAAACATGTGCACAAAAGTATATCACATATACAACTTGCACATCAAGTGAGAAAATCCATTTAAAGTGAACCAATACTAGTTAATGCAAAGTAATATATCATATATATAATTATACATTAAATCATTAAATCAACACTTGATTCAATGATCCGGTCATGTCGCACATAACCGACTAGTATACAATGTATCGATTTATCGAATCAATGATTCGATAACTAGGTTATATCTCATACAACCAATCGAAACATTCATCGCGAGAATGAAATACGGTATCACATACACGCATTATTCTCGGTCCCGCACATATCTCATATGCGCTCCTATTTCGTTTCGCTTGAGCCAGGAAACCTCTGTGTAGGACTCTAAAGACTCGTCAATAGCATACTATCATGTCGCAAGCGGTGTAGCAGATGATGATCATATCAAGCACCCACAAGCCGCAAGCGGTGTGCTAAACGTAACGGCCACCCGGGTATTAAGCGATCAGAAGATCGACGAGCTAGCCCGCTCACACTCCTGTGAATCCAACCAGTAACACTTACCATACAGTCCGGTCTGTTCGTCTGATACGTCGCATATCAAGTCTAGGGGTGGTAAACGTCAGACCCCAATAACCGATAAGTCGTGCCGATGTGAGGCTCATAACGGGTCGAGAAACTACTGGTAACTCTTACCAGCAAATCTCTGATCAGACCTGGCCAGGGACTTCCCTGTTACGGCCAATCGAGCACAGCGCAACATCAACCCCCAATACCGGGAGAGACGAAACCCCTCCTATCGCTCATTGCCTCCATGTGACTCGGGACTGTACCCAAAGACCACCGTTTTGCACGCCCTCATGGACGTGGTAAGGTGGAGATCAAAGCACAGTAGGAATCACACAAGACTCTATGACGATCTCGGGTCTACAGACTAACCTGTACAAGTGTCACCTGAGAACTGCCATCTGACGTGAGGTATAATACCATCTGGGAGTTCTCGGCGAGTCCGTCCAGTATACCCAGTCTCCACTGAGCACCCGTATACTATCTCTGATGTCAAACACCAATGGATATGGGATCATCCATCGCCCATCTCATGGGTCGAGAAGCGTATACGCTAGTCTACACTGGTATATCGATGCCCCGTCTCGATACACCTACGACTAGGGACCTTGAAGGATGTACATATGGACTACCATGTCCCCACTAGTATGATCTGTATGATAGTCCAGGTAGTCAAGTACACATCCTAAGGGCTTTACCAACATGTAACTATAAGACAGTATAAAGAGACAAGTGTACATGTTAAGATAAAGAGTAACCAGATAGCATACTATCATGTCGAGCAAGAAAGTCATCTCTATATATGTCCAAGCATCCAATATAATATACATCAACTGTACAATACTGGCCTCTAGGGCATACATACAACTAACAATCTCCCACTTGCACTAGGGCCAGCTGCTGTAGTATCGCATACCGAGCATCCCGAAGAGTCTCTCAAACTGTATCTGGGGAATGGCCTTCGTGAGTGGATCCGCCGTGTTGTTCTTCATGTCAACTCTCCTGACCTCGATCTCCCGGCGATCAACTATCTCCCGGATCAGGTGATACCGCCTCAGAATATGCCTGGATCGCTGATGGGACCTGGGTTCCTTGGCCAAAGCCACCGCTCCATTGTTATCGCAATACAAAGGTATTGGATGCTCAATGGATGGAACCACTCCAAGTTATGTAATGAACTTCTTGATCCAGACAGCCTCTTTGGCAGCATCGTTGGCAGCGATGTATTCAGCCTCCATCGTCGAGTCTGCCACGGTTTCCTGCTTGGAACTCTTCCAGCTAACCGCCCCTCCGTAAAGGGTAAAGACAAAGCCCGACTGCGACTTAGAGTCGTCCTTATCACTCTGGAAGCTCGAATCGGTAAAGGACTCTTCTTGGAGTTCTCCGTTACCATACACCAAGAACATATCTCTAGTCCTTCACAAGTACTTGATAATGTTCTTCACAGCTGTCCAGTGACTCTCTCCAGGATCTGCTTGATACCGACTCACTATACTTATTGAGTATGCAACATCGGGTCTGGTACATAGCATCGCATACATGATAGAGCCTACTGCTGAAGCATAGGGTATCCCTTGCATGCGAGCTCTCTCCAAATCAGTCTTGGGAGACATCTCTTTGGAGAGAGTGAGTCCAGAGATCGTGGGCAAGTTCCCACGCTTGGATTCTTCCATACTAAACCTCTTTGTATGGTGTCAATGTACCTGGATTGGGAAAATCCCAATATCCGTTTGGATCTATCTCTATAGATCCTAATTCCCAATATGCAGGAGGCATCACTAAGATCTTTCATTGAGCATCTTTGTGATAAGAAGAGCTCGACCGACTGCAGCATAGGAATATCATTTCCTATCAAGAGTGTCGTCCACGTACAATATGAGGAAGACAACCTTACTCTCTGCCACCTTCTTGTAGATACAAGGTTCATCTGGATTTTTGACGAAATCAAACTCTTTGATAACGACGTCAAAGCAGATGTTCCAACTCCGCGATGCTTGCTTTAATCCATAAATGGATTTAAGCAGCTTGCACACCTTCCCGCTGCTCCCACTGTTTACGAAGCCCTCTGGCTGAGTCATGTACACGCACTCTTCTAAATCACCATTTAGAAAGGCGGTCTTAACATCCATTTGCCAGATTTCGTAGTCATGATATGCAGCGATGGCAAGCATGATCCGGATGGATTTAAGCATAGCCACTGGAGAAAAGGTCTCGTCATAGTCCACACCTAGTCTTTGACGAAAACCCTTTGCTACAAGTCTAGCTTTGAAAGTCTCCACTTTCCCATCTACACCAAGTTTTTTCTTGATGATCCACTTGCTCCCAATGGGTTTTACCCCTTCAGGAGCAACTTCCAAAGTCCATACTTTGTTGGTGTACATGGAATCCATCTCGGACCACATAGCATCCAGCCATTTCACTGAGTCCCTACTCGTGATGGCCTGCTCGAAGCTAGTTGGGTCATCATCCTCCATGATGCAATCCTCGCTTCCACCGTTAATGAGAAAACCGTAGTATCTCTCAGGTGGACGAGAAACCCTGCTAGATCGGCGGAGAGGCTGGGGTTCGTCAGGTACTACTGAATCCTCTGGTTCTACTAAATCTTCAGTTATAGTTTGTGTTGCTGGAACCTCTTCCAGTTCTACCTCAATGCCACTAATCTGTTTCATAAGAAAACCTTTTTCTAAGAAAGTGGCATGTCGAGAAACAAACACCTTTTGTTCCTCGGGGTGGTAGAAGATATACCCTTGTGAATTTTTGGGATATCCTACAAACTTACATAAGACTGATCTTGCCTCGAGTTTGTCCGGATTTTGTCTTTTGATATAGGCTGGACAACCCCATATCTTAACATACTTAAGAGATGGTCTCTTCCCTTTCCATATCTCATATGGAGTGGTAGGCACTGATTTGGTAGGAACCATATTCAATAGGTGTATGGCTGTCTCAAGCGCATACTCGCAGAAGGAAATAGGTAACTCAGCTGTACTCATCATTGAACGCACCATATCTAATAGGGTGCGATTCCTTCGTTCCGATACACCGTTGTGCTGTGGTGTATAAGGTGGATTAAGCTGAGAGAGAATCCCATTCCCTTTTAGATAATCTTGGAACTCATTGCTCAAGTATTCTCCTCCTCGATCAGATCGAAGGATCTTAATACTTTTGCCCGTTTGGTTCTCTACTTCTTGCTTATATTCTCTGAATTTCTCAAAAGCTTCAGACTTGTGTTTCAAAAGGAACACATGCCCGTATCTAGAGAGATCGTCAGTGAATGTAATGAAGTAGGAAGAATCGTTCCTGGCATGGGTAGACATGGGACCGCATACATCACTATGTACTAGTCCTAAGAGTTCAGTAACTCTTTCTCCGTGTCCACTAAATGGAGCTTTGGTCATTTTTCCTTTGAGACATGAATGGCAAGTATCATAAGATGATAATTCGAACGGATTCAAATAACCATCCTTATGTAACTTAGCCAGTCGTGTCGCATTGATATGACCAAGTCTACAATGCCACAAGTAGGATTCGTTCATTTCTGAACTTTTCCTCTTGTGTGTGTTATGTATATTGAGGACTGTATTTTGATTTAGAATGAATATGCCATTATGTAACGAGCCTGATGCAATCAACTTTTGATCTAGGAATATGTTTATAACATTATCCTTTACTACAAAATTATATCCTTCTTTACTTAATAAAGAAACTGATATAATGTTGCACATCATGTTCGGTATATAATAGCATTCATTTAGAATCAGTGTATCACCACTTGGTAATACTAGGTGATATTCGCCAACTGCTTTGGCTGCAACATTTGCCCCATTCCCTACTTGAACGGAATGATCACCTTTTCCCAGTTCTCTACCTTTTCGTAGCCCATGTAACTGTTTACATATGTGGGATCCTGATCCGGTATCTAATACCCAGGACGTAGGGTGAACTGAGAAACAGTTCTCAATAACTAACACACCTGTAGAAGATGCATCAACATGCATGTTCTTTTGGGCGGCTTGAGAATCCAGATATTCTCCTGTTTCCTGTTCATTCTTATAACACTTATAAGATAGAACGGGTTCAACGTTCCCCTGCACAGTATAACATGCGGGTTCGGTCAATACATCCATATTATTATCTTTATTAGGGCACGAAATGGTCGCTACCTGGAGAGAGAGAGAAGAAAACACTTTAGCGTATGCTCGTGCAAGATCAGATTGGTTATTATCTTATCTAATCAGGATGGCTCCCACTACTTTTTATCAAATCTTCCTTCAAACCTTAAAAGGAAAGACTAGCCGGGATTAATTACACACTACAAGTTCGCCAATCTTTCAGCCAGGCCAGTGTCGGTACTTTGAGGGAGGTCCCCCGTGCTTTCGCACGAACCTAATTAATGTAAACCTCATTTTCCCAGAGGCGTAACCTCGTTAACACCTTTCTAGACACCTACTTGATCGGCTAATTGTAATATGTAAAACTCTCCCAGGAGTAACTCTTACTCGCAGCGGGTATCGGGATCCAACTATCTCATAGAAGGTATGCAATCTCATTACAAATTTCAACACTTGAAATTCCCAATAATATTTTACCCCTAGTGTTCTATGACCTTGACGAATGCCAAACAACCCATAGTCCACTAGTCAAGTTCAACCCGTACATTTCTTGATTGAATTAAACCCACCCGCACGACCCTTGACGAATGCCAAACAACGCCGTACGAATACCCTAATCCAATCTGCATCATATGCATAAGCAGATAAATACTAGTTAGCTACCGTACACTACGCCTTGACGAATGCCAAACTACCGTAGCACGAATACTAAGTAGTACTTATCTGAAATGACGGAGGGCTACGACAGGTTTTTCTGAAAACCTATTGCGTAATGAACTTGATATCGTTGTAGAATTAAATGAAGTTTTGAAATGGAGTGATTTTGAGGCTTTTCTAGTTTTGCTAAAGGGGTCACTCCCGGTGAAGGGATCGTCGGCCCTTTCCTCATCGAATGAGGTGCGGGATATATCATATATATCACTGTGCAAAGCAAAAACTCTTAAAAGCAATCAAAGCCAAACCGAGTGTGTAGCATCTGCCAGTTACTGCTAAAGGAGTCACTCCCGGTGAAGGGATCTCGGTCCTTTCCTCATCGAATAAGGTGCAGGGTATATCATATATACTGCTATGCAAAGCAAGAACTGTAGCTACCTGTTTTGTTTAAAATTTGATTCTACAACATCTTAGGTTTCTTTTCTTTCATTAATCACATTAATGAAGTCCCATCATTTAAATACCTAAACATCACAGATAAATACGACGTACACTTATGCCATCCGCATTCGCCTCGATGTCCCCTCGTGCACCGTTAGGTTAGGTAACTAACGACAGAGCAGGGCAGGGCTAGTACGGGTGCAAAACATGAGTAACGTCTATATAATATATCATATATACTATATAAAGTATCTATCACAGAACATCACATGATCGCATCACAGATATCGCAGCAGAAGAAACATATGAAACATTGGATATACTAGGACGTCCGTGTTTTCAATACGAGCCAGTATAAAACACGGATTCCACGGTCGTGATGAATAGCCAATCCCACACCCCTAGACCCCTTCGAGAGCGGCAAGCAACCCTGCCAATTCTAGGGTTAGGAGACCCGGACTCGACTCCTCGAGATGGTCTCCCACTGGACCCTAGAACCCGGTTACTTGTGCTCGCCTCCTTGGGTCTATCCTAATGCGGAAATGTAAACAATATACAAAAGGTGACAACTTCCGCAACCTGGAAGTGCCCCAAATAAAAAGAATATTACATACAAGTTTTTACATGAATGAAAATGAAAAACACTCATCTCACATAAAAAACCCCGGCTATTCAAACACAACGATCCAATATAACATATCCAGCAACACATAACATCACATGTCATCAACGTAAGTAAGTATGCATACCCCAATTGTCGTTGACATATAGCAACGAAACCGGCGATATCACATATTACACTTACGGTCACAGAAAAGAAAGTGTAAAACTACAACAGTTGGAATCCGCAACCTCTTTAGACATCACATGCCTGATCAAATGAAATACTTAGACATCACATGCCTAACAGTTATAAACCCCGCATTTTAGTCTCATTATCGAAAACTCTTTTCAATATCAAGTGAAACTAAACCGCTAGATTTATAACCTTCATTCAGTTATCTCATAACTGTTTGTGAATTCCAATTATTGTATCACATTCCAGATAAACAGAAAATGTTAAACTTTCCGATCGAACAATCGAATACCCAAGTTTTCCCGATACAGCTCAACACATGAAACAAGTCTAAAAACATTCAGTTCGTGCCTCAGTAGCAACGGTCCAGCCGTAGAAGGGTCAAGCCAACGCCTCACATGTGGCACGCCGTACTCCCCCAAACCCGAAGGTTCAAAGGGCAGTTCAAGACGGTCACATAATCGAGTTAAGGTTTGTAGTCTTCTAGAGGGTCCATCGCGTTACTTGCACTACTTAGAACGTCTTTAAACTACGGAAAAATCCAACACTTGGAAATTTCCCGACAGGGGAAAAGTTGGGTATTTATATCCGGTCGAACTTTTTAACATATTCTAAAGTCATCCGGAAATACACAAAGACGAAATTTGATAATCCGGTCGAAACATCAAAGCTCCAAAACACCCCAGAAAATTAAACTCTGGAATAAATATTAAAAATACTCATAAAACTCAGCTTCTGGAAAAATTAATTACTGCGCAAAGTAGGAGTGCTGACGTCATCATCCTGCCGCGGAACCGCCGCCTGAGGAGGCTTATGCCGCGGTTCCGCCGCAGGTTGCACTGTTCATGACTCAAATTTTGTGCCGTAATTCTTAGAATTTCTTGCTAAGTTTTCTGCATATTTTTAATTTGGAAAAAACCCAGTTTTTAAAAAATGTACAGAGAGCCGTTTTCGGGTTAGGGTTTTGGTTCGATCGGACTTCAAACGACGTCTGGACTTCGCCTAAGGCTCTAGCTAGGCTCTGATACCACTGTAGGGTTCCTAGGCACTCTCAAGAGGTCTCACAAGGCATCAACCATGCCAAATTAAAATTTTACGGTGCCGAGAAACCCTAGACTACGGATCGTTGGCTAGAATTCTAGGCGAAACGGTAATCTAGTTAACAACTTAACTAAAGGAGAGAGGCTACAACCTTTGTAGATCCGTTTCTCCACTTCCTAAGCTCCACGTAGGCGTCCTCTCGCTGTCCTAGTTGGATCTCGGACTCTCGCATCGGCTTCATCGAAGAAATGAGCGGAATAGGTCGTCGGCTTCGTGCCGAAGATGATCTACGTCGAGGTTGCACAAGTTCAAGCTCCAACTTCACCAAGTTGAGAAACTTATGAAGAAAACACCCAAAACAACTTGGCAAGAGGTAGAGGGTGAAGAAATAGGAGGTGGGTTCACTTTAGAATTGGATTTCTCACTTCGGAACTCAAGATGCCATTGATGGCATCAAGCTTTTTCTCTTGAAGATGAAGAAGAAGAAGTAGATAGGATTTCATGAATAATAGGGACCGCATGAGATATTTTCAAAACTGGATTCTTTTAAAAGAGAGGTTTTTCCTTTTTACTCTTAGTGTCATACGACACATTGCATGGATTTACGCATTAAGTTTGGATTTATGGGATTTCTGGATATGAGAACCATGGTATTATTTTAAGAAAATACGCACAATTTTAAAAACCCGATTTCACTTGATAGGATATTTCAGTGCGTCCACCATGAGTTTTCTCGGTTCCAGAGAGCTTGTGTGAGTATACCCAATTTGAGGAGCGGTAGGCACCGATTGCGGGGCAAGAAGACTCGTATTGTTAGACTGGCGGAGGGACTACTACCTCCCGGTGATTGATTGGACCTGGCGGTTATCCGGAGGATACCGACCAGAGTCGATAGATGGATACGGGATGACGCGTACTGCCGGGGCCGAGGGACGATTCCGCAGACGGAGCCTGTGGGCCGATCTGGACGGTCGGAGCCCGATACTTGAGGATTTGCGTGTCGATGCTAGACACGATAATTTTATGATATTTCGAGTGCCGATGTTGGGTACTCACGATTCTATGAGTACAGGATTTGAGGGCCGATGAGGATGACGGCGTCTGAGTTTTACTGGGATTTGGGTGTATTGATGGACACCGATTATTTTCCACGTTGACATTCCGTGTAGATGTTATTTATTCCCATGCTCAGCATTCAGTATTATACATCTCATCCTGTATCTGTAGTACCTGATAGAGTACATTTGCTATGCACGATTATTGCATACCTACTCACCCTATATAGATGTTGTTAGATTGCATTTGCTATGCACGACTATTGCATACCCTGCTCACCCTATATAGGTGTTATTAGATAGCATTTTCTATGCACGATTATTGCATACCTTGCTCATCATATTGAGATGTTATTAGATCGCACTTGTTGCATGATTATTACGCATCCAGCTCATCATATAGATGTTATCTGTTGGTATAGGTTAGAGTATCGCAGTACGTGCATACTCGCGATTACTTTTATATGTTATCTACTATTCACGAGTTGGCAACTCAGCCCCGTTGTGCCACAGTGTTTGCAGGTTGCCCCTCGGAGTAGTCGCGGCAGGCTGTTTTCTTGCATCTTTTGATACAGATACCATTGCAGTTGGCGTGCGAGCCCTTTACTGATAGGTGGGTTTTTGTGCGGTATCTATTTATTTTCCAGTTGTATACACTGTTTTATCTAGTACTTTCAATCTACTTTTCAGGTATTGACTTAGAGACCAGTTGTGAGGACGATGTATATTATTTGTACTCTGTTGTCGAGCTCGTTGGGAGCCGACTTTATTTATGCAGCTTTATCTTTCATGATATTTGCTTTCACTTATACTGCTCATTTCTTCGCTACGGCGTCGTATATTATATTTGTGGTGATTGTTTCCGCCGTTGGGTGTGATTCTACCATTTGGGATGCTTTATTCTCATTGTATATCCTTTTACTCATATATTGCCTTGTACCCGATTTCGGGGCTAGTTTTTACAAAGGAAATGCTGCCAAAATTTTTAAGATAATAACTTGAACTTTAAAGAATTTTACTAAATTACTTAAGGTTTTCTAAACGTTTTAACAAATGTTTCTATTAAATGTTTTTAACACTCAATACTTTTAATGGTTTTGATTTCTGGGTTCGGCTTACTTAGTCGCGTTACGCCTATAGACGTTACATGGTTAAGTGCCGGTCACGGGCCGTACTTTGGGTCGTGACAAAGTTTGTATCAGAGCGTAGGTTTTACCTTCGGAGTGTAGGACGACCCTGGTATGATGGAGTAGGTAGCTGAAGCAGAGTGGCGTAGCGTGTGCATGTTCCACGGCATACTCACGACACGGTACTCCGCCTAAGCGACCTTAGGATTTATTGATTGAAATTCCTTCATGATTGTATACATTCTTGTGATTCGATCTCCGTATCCTTATCGAATCCTACTTTCTTTTCAGCCACTATGCCGCTAAAGACTACGAGGGCGCAGAGAGCGGCCGCGAGAGCCGAGATTCGAGTGGACTCGTCCGAGACGAGGACTGACCCGGGTAGTAAACCAGTTGTCCCAGAGCAAACTGTTCCTCCTACGACAGATCAGATCGCTATGCTAGGGGCCGGTATGCAGGAGATGCGCAAGATGATAGGATTGCTAGTTGAGATGCTTCGAGCACAGCGACCAGAGGTAGTTCCACCCGTTACGGGGACCGCGATTGTACCTACAGTACAGGCAGTTGCCCCTGCAGCTACGGAGGTTATTACGGTATCGCTATCAGAGTTCATGAGGCTGAAGCCTCCGGTCTTCACAGTCACGGATGCAGCCGAGGACCCACAGTCTTTCATTGATAGGATGGCCCGGATATGTCGTTCACTCAGATGCTCAGATGCGAGATGGGTAGAGTTCGCGAGCTTTCGCCTGGAATGTCTTGCGCAGAAATGGTGTGAATCGGTCGAGAAGGGCAGAGCAGCAGGTCATCCTCCTATGACCTGGACCAAGTTTGTGACGGTATTTCTAGCCCGTTTCCTTCCCCAGAGTGTCAGGGATGCCCGAGCATGCAGGTTCGAGTATTTACGCCAGACGCCGGAGATGACAGTGGCAGAGTATGATGTGTTATTCACCGAGCTATCAGTTTATGCCCCATACTTAGTGGCTACTGAGGAGATGCGAGTCAAGAGATTTGTTCGAAGCATACTTACCCCACTGTTCCTCGTGATCAGCGCACAGCATTGCGAGACGTATGCAGTAGCTGTAGACGCAGCCTTATTGGTTGAGGAGCGCCTTGCAGAGACTTCGGTAGTTCCAAGGCCGAAAAGGGTTCATACTGATACAGCAGCACAGAGACTTCCATTCGGACGCCGTGATAGACGACGTACAGATGGCAGAGACTCGCGGCAAGGTCAGATGTTTAGCACTTATCCCCAGGAGTGTCAGCAGTCATCGCATGGATGCTTCGGGTGTGGTAGTCCCCATCACCGCGTCAGAGATTATACCGAGATACGACGGAGGGAGCCAGCAGTACCGCATGTCACACTTCCACCTTCCCCACCCCAGAGGGCGTTGCCTATTTTACCTACTGTTGATCCGCGTCAGACTCATGCACAGAGAGGCCGTGGTCGTGGAGGGTTTACTCATTGAGGACGAGGTGGCTGGGGCAGAGGAAGGCCAGCTGCCGGCAGAGTACAACCAGTTGCTAGTAGTAGACCGCCAGTTGCAGGTGGAGGACAGGCACGGGTTTTCGCGTTGACACATCAGGACGCACAGGCGTCCAATGCGGTGGTCTCAGGTACCCTATCAGTATGTTCTGTTGACGTACACGTGTTGTTTGATCACGGATCCATACACTCGTACGTTTCCACACACTTCGTGCCGACTTTGGGTATAGAGTCCAGTTTGCTTGATCAACCGCTTGTTGTGACCACTCCTGTGGGAGCGTCATTTGTTGCTAGGCACGTGTTCCGATCTTGTGTTGTCCGTATTGGCGAGAGAGAGTTGCCTGTCGACTTGATCCTTCTTGAGATGTTGGACTTCGATGTTCTTTTAGGCATGGATTGGTTAGCCACGTGCTATGCGTCTGTGGACTGCCGCGAGAAGACAGTTAGATTTTGTTATCCCGGCGAGTCGGCTTTTGTTGTGCAAGGGGACCATGGTGCCGCCTCTCACATTTTTATTTCTTCTCTTCGTGCTGGACAGCTGTTGAGGAAGGGATGTCAGGGATTTCTAGCCTATGTTTGTGATACTAGAGCTACGGATGTTCCGTTGGACCAGGTTCCGATTGTTCGTGAGTTCCCTGATGTTTTCCCTGACGAGCTTTCTGGGCTACCGCCCGAGCGGGATATTGTTTTCTGTATTGATTTGATTCCCGGCACGAGGCCTATTTCTATACCGCCTTATCGGATGGCCCCGACGGAGCTTAGTGAGTTGAAGGGTCAGTTGCAAGATTTGTTGGATAAGAGACTTATTTGACCCAGTGTTTCTCTTTGGTGTGCTCCAGTCCTGTTTTTCAAGAAGAAGGACGGCAGTTTGCGTTTGTGTTTCGACTACTGCCAGCTGAACAGGGTTACCGTGCGAAACAGATATCCTTTGCCACGCATCGACTACTTGTTCGACCACCTTCAGGGGGCAGGATATTTTTTGAGGATCGACTTGCGATTAGGATACCATCAGCTGCGGGTTCGACAGGAGGATATACCGAGGACAGCTTTCCGCACGCGCTACGGCCATTATGAGTTTTTGGTGATGTCGTTTGGACTCACCAATGCCCCAGCAGCATTCATGGACTTGATGAACCGTATTTTCCGGCCGTATCTTGATTTGTTCATCATCGTATTCATTGACGATATTTTAGTGTATTCCAGGATCAGAGAGGAGCACGAGCAGCACCTGTGGATCACACTGCAGATTTTGAGGGAGCACCAGCTTTTCGCAAAATTCTCCAAGTGCACATTCTGGCTTGACAGCGTAGACTTCTTGGGTCACGTGATTACACGAAACGGTATATGTGTGGACCTAAGGAAGATTGAGGCCGTTCAGAGTTGGCCCAGACCCGCATTAGTTACGGAGATCTGCAGCTTTCTAGGACTGGCCGGCTACTACAGGAGATTTGTGCAGGACTTCTTCCGTATTGCCGCACCTTTGACCGGGTTGACCCGGAAAGGAGTTCCTTTCGATTGGACGGAGGAGTGCAAGAATAGCTCTCAGCACCTATGGACTTGTTTGACTACGGCGCCGGTGTTATCATTGCCTTCAGGATCAGGCGGATTTGTGGTCTATTGTGATGCTTCTCGAGTGGGGCTAGGGTGCGTATTGATGCAGCATGACAGGGTGATCGCGTATGCTTCACGGCAGTTGAAGAGACATGAACAGAACTACCCAACTCACGATTTGGAGATGGCTGCAGTGGTCTTTGCACTCAAGATCTGGCGACATTACCTATACGGCGAGTCGTGCCAGATATTCACTGATCACAAGAGCTTAAAGTATATATTTCAGCAGCTTGACCTGAATCTCAGAAAGCTCCGTTGGATGGAACTAGTGAAGGACTACGATTGCGAGATCTTGTATCACCCAGGCAAGGCTAATGTAGTGGCGGATCTTTGAGCATGAGGCCCGGGGGTAGTCTATCCTGTTTGAGCGTAGTATAGAGACAGTTGTCGGCAGATTGACAGATTTTATGCGACAGCCGAGTGCAGTTCGAGTTCACGCCGATCGGGGGACAGCTTGCGCATGTTCGTGCACGCCCACAGTTGCTTGACCGTATACATGAGGCACGGTACAGTGATGACCGTTGTTCAGAGATCATGGCACAGATTGGACAGGGCAGATTTTCCTAGTTCATGATCGATGATCTGGGGATACTGCGATTTAGGACTAGACTGTACGTACCAGATGCTGAGGGATTACGGCGTGAGATTCTTGAGGAGGCACATCGATCGGTATATAGTGTTCATCCGGGTTCCACCAAGATGTACCATGATATGAGGGATGTTTACTGGTAGGACGGAATGAAGAGGGACATCGCAGACTTCGTGTCGAAATGCCTGACTTGTCAGCAAGTCAAGGCTGAGCACCAGAGGCTAGCGGGAGAGCTACAGCCGTTACCCATTCCGGAGTGGAAATGGAAGCAGATTTCTATAAATTTCGTTGTAGGTCTACCCAAGACTAGGCGAGGGTATGACTCCATCTGGGTGATCGTGGATCGTTTGACGAAAGCGGCTCACTTCCTGCCGGTGAAGTCGACTTTCGGATTTGCTCAGTATGCCCAGATATATATCGACGAGATTGTATGACTGCATGGAGTCCCGACGTGTATCGTGTCCGACCGAGGCACCCAGTTTACTAGCCGACTATGGCAGAGGCTTCAGGAGGCCTTGGGCACCCGCTTGAGTTTCAGCACAGCATTTAATCCGCAGACCGACGGTCAGTCAGAGCGGACTTTTCAGACTCTCGAGGACATGCTCCGAGCGTGCGTTTTAGACTTTTGTGGTAGCTGGGATCATCATTTACCATTGGTGGAGTTCACCTATAACAATAGTTTCCAGGATACTATTCAGATGGCACCTTTCGAGGCCTTGTATGGGAGAAGATGTAGATTTCCCGTCTGTTGGACAGAGCTCAGTGAGAGCAGTATTTTAGGGCCACAGATCGTGCAGGAGACGACCGAGAAGATTCAGCTGATTCGAGACAGGATGAGGACAGCTCAGAGCAGGCAGAAATCGTATGCTGACAGACGCCGCCACATATTAGAGTTCGCAGTTGGCGATAAAGTTTTTGTGAGGGTCTCTTCGATGAAGGGAGTGATGAGGTTTGGATGGAAGGGGAAGCTTAGCCCCAGATTCATAGGTCCCTTCGAGATCCTCGAGCGTGTGGGCGCAGTGGCATATCGTTTGGCTCTTCCACCCGACTTCCCAGACGTTCACCTCGTATTCCACGTGTCGATGCTTCGTAGATACCTACATGACCCTTCTCACATGATTCAGCATCAGACCGTTCAGCTCGAGCGCGATCTTTCATTCACCGAGCAGCTAGTCGTGATATTGGACCGGAAGGTGAAGAAACTTAGATCGAAGGTCTTGCCATCAGTGAAGGTGCTTTGGCGCAGCCCGAATAGTGAAGAGGTCACTTGGGAGGCCGAGGGCGAGATGTAGAAGAATTTCCCTCATCTCTTTGAAGGTATGCGTAGCTTTATATTTATAAATTCAGGGACGAATTTCTTTAAGGGGGAAGATTGTAACACCTTAGAATGTGATTAGTGGCTAATTATATTTTAATATATGGTTTTAATAAAAAGTTTACCAAAACGATTTTCAAATAATTTATCAAATTTAATGAATATTTTATTATAATTTTCCTAGGCTTGCACACACTTGTGCATGTAAACTAGAGTTTAAATTAGGGTTAAACCATGATTAGCAACCATGGTGAACTAACCATTTTTCCTTAAGCTAATTTTAAATTGAATTAAGTTATTTGGGTTTTTAATTAAGTGTGTGTTTCTTTTTTTTTAGAAAATGTAAATGATTTAAATTTAGTTGACTTGGAGGGAGAGAGAGAGAGAGAATGGGCATGATGGCCTTGCCATGCTTTCATTTAATGAAGAGAGAGGGGGGTTGACTAGCCTTAGCCCTCATTTATTTTGCCTTGCCACTCATTTTTCTCACTTCTTTCACTCTCTCACTCACACACGCAAACAACTACAAGCAGCTACAGTAGCAACAGCAGAAGAAGCAACAGCATTAGAAGAAGCAGCAGCAAGCAGCAACAACAGCAACAGCATGGAGCAGCAGTAGCAACAGAAGGAGTAGCATCACCAGCAGCATCAGTAGCAGCTCCAGCAGCAACAGCAACACCTCATCTTCTTCCTCTCCTCCTTCTCCTGCTTCCTAGGGTCTATTAGGGTATAATTCTTAACCCAATTCCCCTTTTGTGCTAAGTTATGTGTAGAATTAGCATCGGTTAGTGATAAAGGTGAGTTTTGCGCTTAATATGGTAAATTGTGTGGACTTTTGGTTAAGAGATGATTTTGGTGGTTAGATTAACTCAGTTAACTGTTATTAGAGCAACATAAACATAGCTTTAACCCAGATTTCACCAAAATACCCTAGGTTTTCTTTTTGTGCAAAATTTAACGTTTTAAAGTGAATTTTTAGCTTTCTGTGATCTGCTATAGACCCGGGTATTTCAGAGAAAATCTGAGTTAACTGTAGCTTACTTTTTAGACCCTGAACACACCACCAGAGCATGAGCCCCAGACTCCCAAACCAGGCCGCCAGTTTATTCATTCTGGCCGCAATTTACGGCCAGACAGGGGACTTAGGGTTAGGGTTTTGGCTAGAGGAGTCTGCTATATTTTTAGGGTCTGTGGTATGTGCAATTTTGTAAGTTTTCATCTGTGTCAAAATCTGGGTTGATACATCGTTTTTCCATTACGTTTTGTTTGCGCGACATGTGTGATACGTGAGTGGGTTCTGTGTTCCAGCGTATCGCGACGTTTTGGGGTAGTTTTAGATGAGTATACACACGTTTCAGCGTATCAGACACACGGGCATTTAGTGTTAGTTATATGTATGCCCTAGAGGCCATTACTGTACATACGATGTATAATGTAATGGATGCTTGGACATATATAGGGAGGACTTCCTTGCTCGACATGATAGTATGCTATCTGGTTGTACTTTATCTTAACATGTACTCTGATTCTCTCTATGTTACATGTTGATAAAGCCCATAGGATATGTACTCGACTACTGGGACTATGATGAGATCATACTAGTGGGGCAACGGTAGTCGACGAGTACATCCTATAACTGTTCCTAGTCGAGGGTGTATCGAGACAAGGCATCGATGCACCAGAGTAGACTAGCGTATACGCATCTTGACCCATATAATGGGCGATGGATGATCCCATATCCATCGGTGTTTTGACATCAAGGATGGTGTACGGGTGCTCAGTGGAGACTGGGTACACTGGACGGACTCGCCGAGAACTCCCAGATGGTATTATACCTCACGTCAGATGGCAGTTCT
This sequence comes from Agapanthus africanus, assembly GCA_030015575.1. Lineage (NCBI taxonomy): Eukaryota > Viridiplantae > Streptophyta > Magnoliopsida > Asparagales > Amaryllidaceae > Agapanthus > Agapanthus africanus. The sequence continues at coordinate 547,519,696 of JASDDO010000024.1, read as the reverse complement.
CCGGTGACACTGGTACAGAGTAGTCTGTTGACCCGAGATCGTCATAGAGTCTTTTGTGATTCCCACTGTGCTTTGATTTCCATCATACCACGTCCAAGAGGGCGTGCAAAAAGGTGGCTTTTGGGTACAGTCCCGAATCACATGGAGGCAATGAGCGATAGGAAGGGATTCGTCTCTCCCGGTATAGGGAGTTGATGTTGTGCTGTGTTCGATTGGCTATAACCGGAAATCCCTGGCTAGGGTTGCTGAGATTTACTGGTAAATGTTATCAAGTGTTTATCGAACTGTTATAGACCTCATATCGACACGACTTATCGAGCTACTGGGGTCTGACGTTTACCACCCCTAGGCGAGATATGCGACATATCAGACGACGAGACCGGACTGTACGGGAGTGTTACTGTTTGGATTCACAGGAGAATGTATAGGCTTGCTTGTTGATCTTCCGAGCGCTCAATACCTGGGTAGCTGTTACGTTTAGCTGACCACTTGCAGCTTGTGGGTGTTTGATATGATCATCACCTACTGCCGGCATATTGACGATTCTTTAGAGTCCTACAAAGAGGTTTCTTGACTCAGGCAAAACGGAGTAGGAGCACATATGTGATATGTGCGGGACCGAGGATAATGCGATATGTGATACCGTATTGGATTCTCGCGATATGAGATATCGGCCGGGTATATGTGATATAGCCGGGTCATCGTATTAGTCGGTTATATGCGATATAACCGGATTGTCGGATCAAGTGTTGATTCGATAATTTAATGTATAATAATATATATGATATATTAAATTACATTAACTAATATTAGCTCACTAAAAGATTCTTTTTCTCACTCGGGTAATACATTGATATATATGCGATATATGTTAAATGTATTATTTTATTTTGTTACAATAAATATTATATATGTGATATATAATATTGTAACATGATTTGATTACTAATGCAACATGTTTAGTGGAGTTTAAACATGATTAGGGTTTGGATTAGGGTTAAGACTTCTAGTAGATTCTAGAAGCTTTTCTTTTGTCTTGAAAAAGATATTATCCTTGATATTTTCTAGTGACTCACTTTTAACCCAACCCAAACCCTAGCCCTAGTTAATTCTCTATATGGGTTTAGTTGACCATGGATGCATTATTCATCATATTTATCTTTTCATTATTCATCACAAAAGGAATTCTATTATTCTTCTTCTTCTTCCTCCTTCTACTTTTCATGGAAAAAGCTTACTAGATTTTTTCTAAGTGATGAAAATGAGTGAGAATGAGAAAATAAAAAAGAGCAAACATTCTACTTCATCATCCTCATCTACCCTTGCCATTTAGATGAGGATGTTCACATCATTTAATGAGTGTTAGCTTGTGTTAATGAAACTTCAAGGTAGACCATCTATGTTATCGAAGATCGGAAGCAAGACAGCATCTTTCTCTTCGTGGAACCTCTCGAGAGTCCGGAACACGATGATCGCAGCGAAGAGACCTCAACACGGAGCTTATGAAGTGAAGGACTGGATCTACAAAGGTTGTAATCCCTCTCACTTAGTGTTAAAGTGTTTAACATACTTGTTTTCGCATAATCTCTAGTTTAAAGATCTCGTATCGGGTTGTTCGGCACGGCTAAAATTTAAATCGGGCATGGTTGATGCCTCGTAGACCCTTGTGCGTGTGCCTAGCAACCCTACAGTGGTATCAGAACCAAGCTAGAGTTTTAGGCGAAGTCTGAGCGAAGTTTAATGTCCGATCGATCCCGGAAACCCCGATGTTTACCCCTCTCTGGACATTTTTCAAAAATGTATTTTTTTATGAATTAAAAATGCTCAGAAAAACAAGCAGGAAAAACTAAGAATTACTATGAAGTACGGTCCACTAAGTCGCTCAAATGACCGCGGAACCGTGGCCAAACCAAGGGTTTGGCGGCGGTTCCGCGGCCAAAATTTGGAATTAGTCGCTCATATTTCATATATTTATTCTTATGTCCTTTCTTGTCATTGTTTTCTCGGAATTTTTTAATTCCACTCAAGTGTTGAGTTTCTAGGGTTGTATTAGGGACTCGTTGATTCGATCGGATAATTTAACTTTGTTTAGTTTGTCCGGGTAATTTTTAGATCTTGTTAAAAAGTTCGACCGGATATCAATAACTCACATTTTCCCCTGCCGGAAAATTTTTCAAAAGTTGGATTTTTTTCTCGAGTTTAAGAACGTTCTAAGTCGTGCAAGTAACGCGGTGGACCCTCTAGAAGATAACAAACCTTAAATCGATTATGTGACCGTCTTGAACTGCCTCTAAACCTTAGGGTTTGGGGCAGTACGGCGCGCCACATGTGAGGCGTTGGCTTGACCCTTCTATGGCTGGACCATTGGTACTAATGCATGTGATGGATACTTTTTGAACTCCGCTCAAGTGTTGAGCTATCTGGGAAAACTTGGGTGTTTGATCATTCGATCGGAAAGTTTAACATTGTCTATTTATCTGGAATGTGATACAATATTTGGAATCCACAAGTAGTTATGAGATAACTAATTTGAATGTTATAAATCTAGCAGCTCAGTCTCAGATGATCGGTTGCCACGGAATTTTGATATGATCAAAAGTCCATCGCAATCACGTAGCGTACGCGGATACTCGTCGGGTAAACTTAATAGACAGCCACGCCCCATAGCCCCGACTAAGTGACTGTAGGAGAACACCGTCACCAAAAGCATCCGTTCGGGTGCTCACGGCAGCGGCGTTCCGCCTTAGTGCACTTCGTCGACGGCAACGGGGGTGCGGCCATCTACTAAAGTTTGCGACGAGCATTCGATCAGGATGTCGGGAATCCTGTTGAATTGCCCGACTTGATATTGAAAAGAGTTTTTGATAATGAGACTAAAATGCGGGGTTTATAATTGTTAGGCATGCGATATCTAAGAAATTCATTTGGTTAGGCATACGATGTCTAAAGAGGTTGCGGATTCCAACTGTTGTAGTTTTACACTTTCTTTTCTGTGATCGTAAGCGTAGTATGTGGTGTATCGTCGGCTTCGTTGCTATACATCAACGACAATCGGGATACGCATACTTGCTTACGTTGATGATATGAGATATTATGTGTTGCTGTGATATGTTATATTGGATCGTCGTGTTCTGAATAGCCGGGGGTTTTATGTGAGATGAGAGTTTTTTTTCTTTTTCATTCATGTAAAATTCATTGTATGTAATATTCTTTTATTGGGGCACTTCCAGGCTGAGGATGATGTCACCATTGTATATTATTTACTTTTCCGCATTAGGTAGACCCAAGGCGGGGAGCACAAGTAACCGGGTTCTAGGGTCCAGTAGGAGGCCATCTCGAGGGGTCGAGACCGGGTCTCCTAACCCTAGAATTGGCAGTGTTGCTTGTCGCTCTCGTAGGGGTCTAGGGATGTGGGTTTGGCTATTCATCGCGACCGTGGAATCCGTGTTTTATACAGGCTCGTATTAAAAACACGGACGTCCTAGTATATCCAATATTTCATATATGTTCTTCTGCTGCAATATTCTGTGATGAGATCATATTACGGCCTGAGACGAATGTTTATATTATATATATGAGATATATGTTATATTGCAGATTTCGTTTCAAATGTGATGCTTGTGAAGCATAAGAAAATGGGAATTCATTAATGAGATTAATGAAACTAAAAGAAACCTAAAGATGTTGTAGAAATTTGTTTAAAAATTGGTAGCTCTAGTTCTTGCTTTGCATAGCGGTGTTCCTTGTAGAACATCCAGCACCTTATTCGAAAAGGAAAGAGCCGAGATCCCTTCATCGGGAGTGACCTTTTTAGTGAAACTAGCAGATGCTGCAAACTCGGTTTGTCTTTGGATTGCTTCTATAGTTCTTGCTTTGCATAGTGGTATTTTTGAAATATCCTGCACCTTATTCGATGAGGAAAGAGCCGACGATCCCTTCACCGGGAGTGACCTCTTTAGCAAAACTAGAAAAGCCTCAAAAACACTCCATTTAAAATCACTCGATTCTACGACGATATCAAGTTCATTACGCAAAGGGTTTTCTTAAAAACCTGTCGTAGCCCTCCGTCATTTCAGATAAGTACTTCATACTATTCGTGCTGCGTTTGTTGGCTTTCGTCAAGGCGTAGTGTGCGGTAGTTATTTATGCTTATCTGTATAAGCATATGATGCGATTTAGTTAGGGTAGTCGTGCGGCTTTGTTGGCATTCGTCAAGGGCCGTGCGGGTGGGTATAATTCAATCGGGAAATGACGGGTTGAACTTGACTAGTAGCCTATGGTTCGTTGGCATTCGTCAAGGTTATAGGATGCTATGGGTAAAATATTATTGGGAATTTCAAGTGTTGAAATTTGCAATGAGATTGCATACCTTCTATGAGATAATTGGATCCCGATACCCGCTGCGAGTAAGAGTTACTCCTGGGAGAGTTTTACACATTACAATTAGCCGATCAAGTAGGTGTCTAGAAAGGTGTCAACGGGGTTATGCCCCTGGGGAAAACGAGGTTTACTTTAATTAGGTTCGTGCGAAAGCACGGGGGACCTCCCTCAAAGTACCGACACTGGCCTGACCGAAAGATTGGCGAACTTGTAGCGTGTAATTAATCCCGGCTAGTCTTTCCTTTTAGGGTTTGAAGGAAGATTTGACAAAAACAGAAGGAGACATCCTGATTAGATATATTAGATAACCAATCTAATCTTGCAAGAGCATACGCTGAGTGTTTTCTTCTCTCTCTCTCCAGGTAGCGACCATATCATGCCTTAATCAAGATAATAATACGGATATATTGACCGAACCCGCTTGTTATACTGAGTTGGGGAACGTTAGTCCCGCACCAACTTATAATTGTTATAAGACAGAGCAGGAAATTGGGGATTACCAGAATTCCCGTGCCGCCCAAACGAAGAAAGTGCATGTCGATGCATCATCTTCGGGTGTGTTCTTTACAGAGAACTGTTTCTCAGTATCCTTTACGTTCTGGGTATGAGATACTGGATCAGGATCCCGCAAATGTAATCTGTTACATGGGCTACAGATAAGTAGAGAACCGAGAACGGGTGATAAGTTTCATGAGATAGAAACAGTGCAAGTGTTGCAGCCAAGTCGGTTGGCCACTACCACCCTGTATTACCAGAATACATTAATTCTGAATGAATGTTATTAGATACCGAACCTGATATACAACATCATATCAGTCTCTTTATTAGTAAAGAAAGGATATAATTTTGTATTGTTGGATAATGTTTTGAACATTTCCTATATCAAGAGTTGATCGGTTCAGGCACGTTATCTAAAAGCATTGACGTTCAAAATCAAACTATAGTTCTTAGTATACAGAATACACACAAGAGGAAGAGTTCAGAAATGAACGAATCCTTCTTGAGGCATTGCAGACTAGGACATATCAATGCGACCCGACTAGCTGAAGTTACACATAGATGCATATTTAAATTAGTTTAAATTTACATCTTGTGAAACTTGCCAGTCATGTCACAAACATAACATGTCCACAGCTCTATTTATTGCAAACAGAGAAAGAGTTAGTGAACTCTTAGGATTGATACATGCTGATGTATGAAGGTCCCCTGTCTACACATGCCAAGACCGGTTCTTTGTACTTCATTACATTCTCTGATGATCTATCAAGATTCAGACATATGTTCCTGTTGAAACACAAGTCTGAACCTTTTGAGATATTCACAGAATATAAGTTAGATGTAGAGAGCCAAAATACGGGTATAAGTATTATGTCCTTTGATGAGATCAAGGAGGAGAATACTTGAGCATGGAATTCCTGGACTATTCTAAAGGAGAATGAGATTCTCTCTCAGCATTACTCCTCCGTATACACCATAGCACGATGGTATATCGGGGCGGAGCAATAGCACCCTATGTGATATGGTGTGCTATATGATGAGTACTACTGAGTTTCCTATTTCCTTTTGGGAGTTATGCACTTGAGAAGCTGCATACCTATTGAATAGGGTTCAAATCAAATCAGTTGCCTACCACTTCATATGTGATATGGAAAGGGAAGAGCCCATATCTTAAGTTTGTTAAGATTTGGGGTTGTCCGGCCTATGTCTAAAAGCAAAATTTGGACAAGCTCGTGGCAAGGTCAGCTCTGTAAAACTGGAAGTAGTTCCAGCTATACAAACTGCAGCTGATGATTTGGTAGAACCAAAGGATTCAGTAGTTTCCAACGAACCTCAGCCTCTCCGCCGATCTAGTAGGGTTCTCCACCCACCAGAGAGATACTTCGGTTTCTCTATAACAGTGAGAGCGAGGATTGCATCATGAGATGATGACCCAACTAGTTTCGAGCTGGCCATCAGGAGTGGGACTCTGTAAGAATGGCTGGACGCTTAGCGATCTGAGATGGAATCCTTATACACCAACAAAGTATAGACTTTGGTTGCTTTATCTGAAGGGTTAAATCCCCATCAGAGCGAGTATATCTTGAGAATATTACTTGGTGTACATGGAAAAGTTGAGACTTTCAAAGCTAGACCTGTTAAAAGTTTGCATCATAGACCAGTTGTGGCTAATGATGAAACCTTTTCTGGGGCCTATGCTTAAGTCCATCCAGATCCTACTTGCCACGGCTACATACCATGACTACGATATCTGGCGGTTGGGTGTCATGACAGCTTTTCTAAATGATGTTTTAGAAGAGAGCGTCTATAAGTACACAGCTAGAGAGCATCGTAGGCAGTGGGAGCAGTGGAAACGTGTGCAAGATGCTTTATAGGATAAAGCAGGCATCACGGAGTTGGAACATCTGTTTTGATGTGGTAGTCAAAGAGTTTGACTTCATCAAAATGGTAGATGAACCTTGTATATACAAAAAGGTAGTAGGAGTATGGTGGTGATCCTCATAGGTACGTGGATGACATACTCTTGATAGGGAAGGAGTTTCCTATGCTACGCTCGGTCAATCTCCGCTTATCACAACGATTCTCCATATAGGATCAAAGTGATACCTCCTAAATCCTGGGTTTTGGATCAATGAGATAGATCTAATTGGATGTTAGGATTCTCACTAGTTGTAGTGAGATGGTATCAATCGATCCTGGGGAGAATCACTGGAAAGGTTCCAGGGTGATAAGGACGACAGAATGTCAGTCGCAGGCATGGTCTTTACCCTCAGTGGAGGGACGGTATGTTGGAAGAGTTCCAAGCTAGATACCGTGACATACTAGACGATTAAAGTAATGATACATCGTTACCAAGGATGCTACCAAAGAGGCAGTCTGGATACATATAAGTTCATGAGAAGAAGTTCGTTCCGACCAATATGTGACAATGGAGTTGTGGCTTGTGCCAAGGAACCCCCGTCCCATCAGTAATCCAGATATAATTCTTTGGCAGTATCACCTGATCATGGAGATGGTTGATCTCCAGGGATATCGAGGTTAGGAGAGTAGACATAGAGGACAACAGCGCGGATCCACTCACAAAGGCCTTTTTCCCTAGTAGAGACTTTTATGGGATGGTTGAGAATGAGATACTTCAACCACAGCTAATTGTTGGGTATGAGATACCACAACAGATGGCCCTAGTGCAAGTGGGAGATTGTTAGTTATATGTATGCCCTAGAGACCATTACTGTACATACGATGTATAATTTAATGGATGCTTGGACATATATAGGGAGGACTTTCTTGCTTGACACGATAGTATGCTATCTGGTTGTACTTTATCTTAACATGTACTATGATTGTCTCTAAGTTACATGTTGATAAAGATCTTAGGATATGTACTCGATTACTGGGACTATGATGAGATCATACTAGTGGGGCCACGGTAGTCGACGAGTACATCCTATTACTGTTCCTAGTCGAGGGTGTATCGAGACAGGGCATCGATGCACCAGAGTAGACTAGCGTATACGCATCTTGACCCATATGATGGGCGATGGATGATCCCATATCCATCTGTGTTTTGAAATCAAGGATGGTGTACGGGTGCTCAGTGGAGACTGGGTATACTGGACGGTCTCGCCGAGAACTCCCAGATGGTATTACGTCTCCGGTGACACTGGTACAGAGTAGTCTGTTGCCCCGAGATCGTCATAGAGTCTTGTGTGATTCCCACTGTGCTTTGATTTCCATCATACCACGTCCAAGAGGGCGTGCAAGAAGGTGGCTTTTGGGTACAGTCCCAAATCACATAGAGGCAATGAGCGATAGGAAGGGATTCGTCTCTCCCGGTATAGGGAGTTGATGTTACTCTGTGTTCGATTGGCTATAACCGGAAATCTCTGGCCAGGGTTGCTGAGATTTACTGGTAAGTGTTATCAGTAGTTTCTCCAACTGTTATAGACCTCATATCGACACGACTTATCGAGCTACTAGGGTCTGACGTTTACCACCCCTAGGCGAGATATGCGACATATCAGACGACGAGACCGGATTGTACGGGAGAGTTACAGTTTGAATTCACAGGAGAATGTACAGGCTTACTTGTTGATCTTTTGAGCGCTCAATACCTGGGTGGCTGTTACGTTTAGCTGACCGTTTGCAGCATGTGGGTGTTTGATATGATCATCACCTACAGCCGGCGTATTGACGATTCTTTAAAGTCCTACAAAGATGTTTCTTGACTCAGGCAAAACGAAGTAGGAGCACATATGTGATATGTGTGAGACCGAGGATAATGCGATATGTGATACCGTATTGGATTCTCGCGATATGAGATATCGGCCGGGTATATGTGATATAGCCGGGTCATCGAATTAGTCGGTTATATGCGATATAGCCGGATTGTCGGATCAAGTGTTGATTCGATAATTTAATGTATAATAATATATATGATATATTAAATTACATTAACTAATATTAGCTCACTAAAAGATTCTTTTTCTCACTCGGTTAATACAATGATATATATGCGATATATGTTAAATGAATTATTTTATTTTGTCACAATAAATATTATATATGTGATATATAATATTGTAACATGATATGACTACTAATGCAACAAGTTTAGTGGAGTTTAAACATGATTAGGGTTTGGATTAGGGTTAAGACTTCTAGTAGATTCTAGAAGCTTTTCTTTTGTCTTGAAAAAGATATTATGCTTGATATTTTCAAGTGACTCACTTTTTACCCAACCCAAACCCTAGCCCTAGTTAATTCTCTACATGGGTTTAGTTGACCATGGTTGCATTATTCATCATATTTATCTTTTCATTATTCATCACAAAAGGAATTCCATTATTCTTCTTCTTCTTCTTCCTTCTACTTTTCATGGAAAAAGCTTACTAGATTTTTTCCAAGTGATGAAAATGAGTGAGAATGAGAAAATAAAAGAGAGCAAAAATTCTACTTCATCATCCTCATCTACCCTTGCCATTTAGATGAGGATGTTCACATCATTTTATGAGTGTTAGCTTGTGTTAATGAAACTTCAAGGTAGATCATCTATGTTATCGAAGATCGGAAGCAAGACAACATCTTTCTCTTCGTGGAACCTCTCGAGAGTCCGGAACACGATGATCGCAGTGAAGAGACCTCAACACAGAGCTTATGAAGTGAAGGACCGGATCAACAAAGGTTGTAATCCCTCTCACTTAGTGTTAAAGTGTTTAACATGCTAATTTTCGCATAATCTCTAGTTTAAAGATCTCGTATCGGGTTGTTCAGCACGGTTAAAATTTAAATCGGGCATGGTTGATGCTTCGTAGACCATTGTGCGTGTGCCTAGCAACCCTATAGTGGCATCGGAGCCAAGCTAGAGCTTTAGACGAAGTCTGAGCGAAGTTTAAGGTCCGATCGAACCCGGAAACCCCAAAGTTTACCCTTCTCTGGACATTTTTCAAAAATGTAATTTTTTATGAATTAAAAATGCTCAGAAAACCAAGCAGGAAAAACTAAGAATTAGTGTGAAGTACGGTCCACTAAGTCGCTCACATGACCGCGGAACCGCGGCCAAACCAAGGGTTTGGCGGCGGTTCCGCGGCCAAAATTTGGACTTAGTCGCTCATATTTCATATATTTATTCTTAGGTCCTTTCTTGTCATTGTTTTCTGGGAATTTTTTAATTCCACTCAAGTGTTGAGTTTTCTAGGGTTGTATTGGGGACTCGTTGATTCGATCGGATAATTTAACTTTGTTTAGTTTATCCGGGTAATTTTTAGATCTTATTAAAAATTTCAACCGAATATCAATAACTCACTTTTCCCCTGCCGGAAAATTTTTCAAAAGTTGAATTTTTTGTCGAGTTTAAGAACATTCTAAGTCATGCAAGTAACGCGGTAGACCCTCTAGAAGACAACAAAGCTTAACTCGATTATGTGACCGTCTTGAACTGCCTCAAAACCTTAGGGTTTGGGGCAGCAAGGCGCGCCACATGTGAGGCGTTGGCTTGACCCTTCTACGGCCGGACCATTGGTAATAATGCATGTAAGTCGATGTACAACACCCCACGGGTTGCAGGGAGGCGGAAATATGAAAAACGATCTTGTTTTGTTTGCAAACATCGACTAACCGAAGATCTTTTCTAAACGATAATTAACAACAAGCATAGAGTTCTAAGCTACTATGTAAAGAGATTATACCAAATGATTCCAGTCCTTCATCTTTATGATCTCTATGTCCTCCTCGGCCTCCTATCCGTGATAGATGATCCACCCGAAAACCCTAATCCAAGTTATTACCTCTAAACTTGAGGTTACTTAGTTTCTCTAGTTGCTAATCAAAGTAACTAAGATGATGTAGAGTTAGGTTATGGAGTGTTTAGTCTTTTCTAATCCTTGTACTCAACTCATGAGTGGTAGGATTAGGGTTTGAAGAAGAGAGTGAGCGTTAGGAGAAAGAAGGTGGAGATGATAATCATTTGAGAAAAGCTTCTCACTTGAATATATAAAGCAAAAATGAATTATAAAATAAAATCATTTAAATGATTATTCACCATGCTTCATTTATTCAACAAGAGTGATTCATCATGTGAGTCATTAGATCATTAATGATGCTTTAATGATGCATTTAATGATATGATGAATCATACAAATGAATCACTAAAGCAATTAATGAAAAATGCCACCTTAACCCCTCATGTCACCATCCTTCTAGAAGCTTCTCGGAAAATTACGAGAATGCCCTTCGCATCCGTGAAAACACGGAAAAACTTTAGACTGTATAAATCCAATAACCTGATACTAGAATCTGGCTTAAACCAAAGCCGGCTAGTAAAAACTGTCCGAATATCATACGTGCGTTTAAACACGTATGCGTCCGAACCTTTATCGTAAAACCATACGACCTCTATATCTTTTCGCCTGGGTTTGGGAAATCACTGTGTGGGAATCTACAGACTCGACTACTACGCTGGCAGTGGGTTTAACCACAGACCGCAAGCGGCACTAGCTGTACGTAACGGTCCCCCGGTAGATGTCGATAAGAAAGCCGATGAGGTAACCCATCCGAAATCCTACTGAGCCTGTCCGTGACAATATCCACGCAGTCCGGTCTGTTCGTCTAAGAGTATCGCATGTATGGTCTAGGGAGGAGGTGGACGTCAGACCCCTAATAACCGTACAAGTCGTGTCGGCATGGCTCAAGACCATCCAAGAATCTACTGATCATTCCATCAACAATTCTCAATCAGCCCTGGCCAGGGACTTATGGTAATGACCAACCGATCACCGTGCGATATCAACTCCCTATACCTAGAGAGACGAATCCCTAACAGTCGCTCACTGCCTCCACGTGGCTCGGGACTGTACCCAACTAAAACCTGTTTGCACGACTCCTTTGAATCATGGTAGGGTAGTAATCAAAGCACAGTGGGAACTCACACGAGACAAATGACGACCTTAAGTCAACGAACTATCTGCACACATGTCACCTGAGAACTGCTATCTGACGTTAGGTATAATACCATCCAGTCAATTCTCGGCGAGTCCTGTCCGGTGTACTCACATCCAGTGAGCATCTGTATACAATCTTAGGTGCACTCCACCAATGGCTGCGGGACCAGTCCATCGCCCCTCCTCACGGTCTAGATATGTATACACTAGTCTACTCCAGAGTATCGATGCCCAGTCTCGATACTCCAGCGACCAGGGACATCTAAGGATGTGCCTATTGACTATCCAGCTCCCCCAAGTATGACTGCCATCACAACGCCGGTAGTCAGGCAAACACCCTATGGGCTTTATCAACATATATATATATAAATACCAAGTAAAATATATCATACGTTAAGACAAAGACAAACCAAATAGCGTACTATCATATCAAGCAAGACTGTCATGTACATACATAACCCTAGCATCCTATACAATGAAGGCCTCTAGGGCATATATATCCAACAATCTCCCACTTGCACTAAGGCCTATAATTGGCGCAATGAGTACCCACTGTCTCTACCAGATCCAGTTGCTGGCGTACTGCATGCCCAACATCTCAAACAGCCTCTCGAACTGCACTTGAGGGATGGCCTTGGTGAATGGATCTGTCGTGTTGTCTTTTGTGTCCACTCTCCGTATCTCGATCTCCCGATGACCCACGACCTCCCTGATCAGGTGAAACCGCCTTAAGATATTCCTGGATTTCTGATGGTACCTTGGTTCCTTCGGTAAAGCTACAGCGCCATTGTTATCATAATACAAAGGTATTGGATTGGCAATGGACGGAACCACCTGAAGTTCAGAAATGAACTTCCTCATCTAGACAGCCTCTTTTGCAGCTTCACTAGCAGCTATATACTCAGCCTCCATAGTTGAGTCTGCGACGGTATCCTGTTTGGAACTCCTCCAACATACCGCCCCTCCATTGAGGGTAAACACAAAACCCGAAATGGATTTAGAATCATCCTTGTCACTTTGGAAGCCGGAGTCGGTAAAAGCCTCTACCTGGAGGTCCTTATTACCGTAAACTAAGAACATCTCCTTAGTCCTTCTCAGGAACTTAAGAATGTTCTTTACCGCTATCCAATGTTTCTCACCTGGGTCAGACTGATACCTGCTTACCACACTAAGTGCGTAAGCTACATCCGGTTTGGTACATAATATCACATACATTATAGATCCTACCGCCGAAGCGTAGGGTATAATGCCCATGCGAGCCTTCTCTTCATCAGTCTTTGGAGACATCTCTTTGGAGAGGGTGATTCCGTGACAAGCGGGCATATTACCGCGGTTGGAATCTTCCATACTAAATCTCTTTAGTATAGTGTCAATATACCTGGACTGTGAAAGTCCCAACATTCTATTAGATCTATCACGATGGATCTTAATGCCAAGAATGTATGATGCATCTCCCAAGCCTTTCATAGAGAATTTCTGTAACAAGAAGAGGTTTACTGATTGTAGCATAGGGATATCATTCCCTATCAGTAGTATGTCGTCGACGTACAAAACAAGGAAGACTACTGCTCTTTCTACAATCTTCCTATAAATACATGGTTCATCTACATTTTTGATAAAATCAGATTCTTTGACTGTCTCATCAAAGCAGATGTTCCAACTCCGCGATACTTGTTTTAATCCATAAATGGATTTAAGTAACTTGCAGACTCTTCCGCTGCTCCCACTGTCTAAGAAACCTTCTGGTTGATCCATGTAAACACTCTCTTCTAAATGTCCATTTAGAAAAGCTGTTTTTACGTCAATCTACCAGATTTCATAGTCATGGAAGGCAGCAATCGCAAGCAGGATCCGAATGGATTTAAGCATAGCTACAGGTGAAAAGGTTTCATCATAGTCCAATCCTGGTCTTTGACGAAAACCTTTTGCTATGAGTCTAGCTTTGTAGGTTTCCACTTGTCCAAATGTACCAATCTTCTTTTTGAAGATCCATTTGCATCCAACCGGTTTTACTCCAGGAGGAGCAACTTCTAAAGTCCATACTTTATTGGTGTACATGGATTCCATTTCGTATCTCATAGCATCCAGCCATTTCATCGAGTCACGACTCGTAATAGCCTGCTGAAAACTAGTAGGCTCATCATCATCGATGATGCAATCCTCTCGATCCCCATCTAGAAGAAAACCATAGTATCTTTCAGGAGGATGAGAAAGCTTATTAGATCTGCGGAGTGGCGTTGCTTCGTCATGTTCTGTTGAAATCTGAGGTTCTACTAAGTCCTCGGTAGCAGTTTGAGGTTCTGGAATTTCTTCCAGCTCTACCGCGCTCCCACTAATTTCTTTTGCAAGAAATTCGCTTTCTAAGAAGACAATGTGACGAGCGACAAACACCTTTTATTCTTCAATGTGGTGGACTATATACCCCCTTGAATGCTTGGGGTATCCTACAAACTTGCATAAAACCGATCGTGCCTCGAGCTTGTCCGGATTATGCTTTTTAACATATGCCGGACACCCCCATATCTTGATATACTTGAGATATGGTCTCTTCCCGCTCCACATTTCATATGGAGTGGTAGGTATAGACTTAGTTGGAACTCTATTCAATAGGTATGCGGCTGATTCTAGAGCAAATCCCCAGAAGGAAAGTGGCAACTCAGCACTACTCATCATTGAACGCACCATATCTAATAGCGTGCGATTCCTCCTTTCTGATACACCATTATGCTGGGGTGTGTATAAGGCGGAGTAAGCTAAGAGAGAATTCCATTTTCTTTTAAGCATTCAAGGAAACTGGTACTTAAGTATTCTCCACCTCGATCAGATCGAAGTGTCTTGATACTTTTACCAGTTTGTTTCTCTACTTCATTTTTATACTCCTTAAACTTCTCAAAAGCCTCGGATTTATGCTTCATTAAGAACACATGTCCATACCTAGAGAAGTCATCAGTAAAAGTGATGAAGTAGGAATGACCACTTCGTGCATGCGTAGACATCGGACCACATACATAACTGTGTACAAGTCCCAAGAGTTCAGTGGCTCTTTCTCCGTGTCCGGTGAATGGAGATTTGGTCATTTTTCCTTTGATACATGATTGACAAGTTGCATATGATGAATATTCAAACGGATCTAAATATCCATCTTTATGTAACTTAGTCAACCTTGTTTCATTTATATGACCAAGTCTACAATGCCATAGGAAGGCTTGATTCGAATCTGGAGCCTTTCTTTTACGCGTGTTTTGAATATTGAAAATTTGAGGTTGATTAAGTATGTATATACCATTTTCCAGTGTGCCAAAACCAATCAGTTCTTGATTTAGGTGAATGTTCATAACATTTCTTTCAAGCGTAAAACTATATCCTTCATTCGATAACAAAGATATTGATATAATGTTACACAACTTACTGGGAATACAAAAACAGCTGTACAACACCAAAATGTGCCCACTAGTCAACCCTAGGTGATATTCCCCTATTGCAATTGCATCTACATGCATTCCATTGTCCATCCGGAGAGTCATATCATCTGTCCCCAGCACTCTACTATTTCTCAGATCCTGCAATGAATTACATATATGAGAACCAGAACCGGTATCAAGTACCCATGATGTAGAGTTAACTGAAAGACAATTTTCAATTACAAACAAACCTGAAGTAGAAGCAACTACTTGCTTCATGTCCTTGGCTTTGAAGGCCTGACAATCCTTCTTCCAGTGCCCTTGCTTGTGACAATAGAAGCACTCGTTCTTTTCTGTCTTCACCCTTCCTGCCTTGTTCGTTCCTTGCACCTTCTTGACCCCACCTTTCGGTTTGGTAGCTTTCATCTTCTTCTTCCGTTTAGCTTTCTCTTTAGATTTAGAGGAAGATGATTGGCCAACATACAGAACGGGGGTCTTCTCCTTTTTCAAGGAGGTCTTTGCTACCCTCAACATATTGAGGAGCTTTGGAAGATCAGCTTCCATTTCTTGCATGTTGAAGTTCAGCACGAACTGAGAGAAGGTGTGGGGAAGGGACTGCAAAATCAAGTCGATATACAAATCGTTCTCTAGCACGCATCCCAGGTTTGCGAGTTCCTCAATGAGGCTGATCATTTTGAGGACGTGCTCTCCTACAGGCGATCCTGGAGCTAACATCATCTGGAAGAGTATCCTTGAGGTTTCGTACCTCGCGATACGGGAGTGCTCCCCATACAAATCCTTGCAATGGAGAAAGATGGAAATAACATCCATACTTTCGTGCTGTTTCTGGTGTTCATTGTTCATGGACGCCAGCACGATATACTTAGCTCGCTCACAATCTAGATCCCTGGTTTTTCGGACTTCCCTGTCCACAACTGAGGAATCTGGTCCTGGGATAAGGGGAGGAACAGCGGTGGTAACATATGCTACTTTGTCATAAGTCAGTGCAATATTGACGTTCCTTAGCCAATCTTTATAGTTCTACCCGGTCAGTATATTTTTTTCAAGTAATAGTTTTAGTCCAGTCATGGTAGCTGCCAGAGAGAGAGAAAAGAAAACACTCAGCATATGCTCTTGCAAGTTTAGATTGGTTTATTAATATATCTAAACAGGATGTCTCCCACTGTTTCCCCAAATCCTTCTTCAAAACCTAAAAGAAGAACTAGTCAGGATTTAATCACACGTCACAATACTTGCTTAACCTTTCAGCCAGGCTAGTGTTGATACTTCGAGGGAGGTTTTCCAACGCTTTCGCGAAGTTCCTTAATTAAATAACCTCTTTTCCCTGGAGGCATAGCCCCTCTAATACTTTTCTAGTCACCTACTTGGTTTATAGCATTGATTGTTAAGTGAGAAAAATTCCCGAGAGTAATCCTACTCATCAGTGGGATTGGGATCCAACTATCATTGCATGATGCCCTAGATGGAAGCCACTCTAGTCACCACACTCCAGAAGGTATGCTAAATCTGCAAGTTTCCTTTATATTTGAAACTCCCGATGTGATTTTTACCCCGAGCTCTTATGACCTTGACATAGGCCAACAAATCATAAGACGCAAGTCAAGTTCTACCCGTCGTTGTCCTGATCAATTTAAGTACATCGTACATGCCCTTGACGTAGGCCAACAAGGTGTACGTCTGTCTTAAACTAATGCATCTATCTATGCAACAAATAGGCACACACACTGCTGCCATACACTATGCCTTGTTGTAGGCCAACAAGCATAGCATGAATACGATGTGCTGTCTATCTGAAACGATGGAGGGATACGGCTGTTTTTTTGCAAAAAAAACCGTTAACGTAATGAACTTGATATGATCGAAGGAACAAAGATAGCCTTTATTTAAAAGGAGTGGTTTAAGCTCCGCGTTTTAAAATTTTCTTTTTCAAGAAAACCGAGTGGTTTTAGAAATTGTTCCAACGATTCAGTTTAGGTTTTATTTTCTTTGCATTAATAACAATGCGTCCCATCGATTAACCTATAATTACAGATAACAATGAAAATACAACGTCCTCTTATACCATCTGCATTAGCCACTGGGTCCCGTCATCACCTGTTAGGTTACTTAACTAACGACAGAGCGGGGGCTGGGCTAGCGCGGGTGTAAAACATAAGTGACGTCTAAATAGCTATCATATATAGATATTGTACATTCGTCAGACGCAATAATAGGCATTCCAGATCACAGATAAACAATATTGTATTTGCATGCAATCCCCGTTTCTTTTGAGCCTATAATAAGACGGATTACACAGTTATGATGAATAGCCATTACCCCAGCCCAGACCCCTACGGGTACGGCAAACTACCCGCCAAGTAACAGAAGTGAAGCGGTCTACCTAAACACTTCAAAATACCCGGTAGTTTGTGCACCCCACCTTAGGTCTATCCTAGGAGCAAAAACGGTAAAAAGAAATAATACAACGGTGGCTACAACCGCAACCTGGATGTGCCCCGCAAAAAAAATATTACAACTTATTACAATTACATTGAATGAATTAATACAATAACCCATCACATAACCCGGCTAATCATCACAACAGTCCAATACAGTTCATATCCACAAACAGTTAAAAAACATTACAGATATGTGAAACCCCCTGCCAACCGACATACAAGCAGTTAGAGGAGGTTTACGAACACATAATACAGTTCACAGATATAATCAAACAAGTAAATATCGTATAATTTCGATCGATTAAACACATTAAATTCTACTCCAAATCTTCTCTGTAAATTTGAAACCTGAGCAGAAGATAAAAAATACCAGAAAATACAAAATATCACAAAAGATGCACAGAAGAAAACTGGGCTGAATTGGCCCCAACTCGGCCGTGGATCCGCGGCGGATCGGTGGGATCGGCCGCGGTTCCGCGGCTCAGTGGCAGATTCAGGAGCCCATTTTTCTTCTGTGTTCTTATAATTTCTTGTAGGTTAGTCTGCAGTCACCTGAAAAATTTTTGGACCACATTTAAAAATCGACAGAAACTATATGATAACCGTGTATTTTTCGATTTGTTTTGCGTTCGAAATTCATATGACTTTGCAAGTGGGTTAATTATTGTTTAGTGAGGCTCTGATACCACTGTAAGTCAATGTACAACACCCCACGAGTTGCGGGGAGGCGGAAATATGAAAAACGATCTTGTTTTGTATGAAAACATCGACTAACCGAAGATCTTTTCTAAACGATAATTAACAACAAGCATAGAGCTCTAAGCTACTATGTAAAAAGATTATACCAAATGATTCTAGTCCATCGTCTTTATGATCTCTATGTCCTCCTCGGCCTCCTATCCGTGATAGATGATCCACCCGAGAACCCTAATCCAAGCTATTACCTCTAAACTTGAGGTTACTTAGTTTCTCTAGTTGCTAATCAAAGTAACTAAGATGATGTAGAGTTAGGTTATGGAGTGTTTAGTCTTTTCTAATCCTTGTACTCAACTCATGAGTGGTAGGATTAGGGTTTGAAGAAGCGAGTGAGCTTGAGGAGAAAGAAGGTAGAGATGATAATCATTTGAGAAAAGCTTCTCACTTGAATATATAAAGCAAAAATGAATTATCAAATAAAATCATTTAAATGATTATTCACCTTGCTTCATTTATTCAACAAGAATGATTCATCATGTGAGTCATTAGATCATTAATAATGCATTAATGATGCATTTAATGATATGATGAATCATACAAATGAGTCACTAAAGCAATTAATGAAAATGCCACCTTAACCTCTCATGTCACCATCCTTCTAGAAGCTTCTCGGAAATTTACGAGAATGCCCCTCGCATCCGTGAAAACACGGAAAAACTTTAGACTGTATAAATCCAATAACCTGATACTAGAATCTGGCTTAAACCAAAACCGGCTAGTAAAAACTGTCCGAATATCGTACGTGCGTTTAAACACGTATGCGTCCGAACCTTTGTCGTAAAACCATACGACCTCTATATCTTTTCGCCTGGGTTTGGGAAATCTCTGTGTGGGACTCTAATGACTCGACTACTACGCTGGCAGTGGGTTTAACCATAGACCGCAAGCGGCACTAGCTGTATGTAACGGTCCCCAGGTAGATGTCGATAAGAAAGCCGATGAGGTAACCCATCCGAAATCCTACTGAGCCTGTCCGTGACAATCTCCGCGCAGTCTGGTCTGTTCGTCTCGCATGTATGGTCTAGGGAGGTGGTGGACGGTGGTGGACGTTAGACCCATAATAACCGTACAAGTCGTGTCGGCATGGCTCAAGACCATCCGAGAATCTATTGATCATTCTATCAGCAATTCTGAATCAGCCCTGGCCAGGGACTTATGGTAGTGACCAACCGATCACCGTGCGATATCAACTCCCTATACCGGGAGAGATGAATCCCTAACAGTCGCTCACTGCCTCCACGTGGCTCGGGACTGTGCCCAACTAAAACCTGTTTGCACAACTCCTTTGAATCGTGGTAGGATAGCAATCAAAGCACAGTGGGAACTCACACGAGACAAATGAAGACCTTAAGTCAACGGACTATCTGCACACATGTCACTTGAGAACTGCTATCTGACGTTAGGTATAATACCATCCAGTCAGTTCTCGGCGAGTCCTGTCCGGTGTACTCACATCCAGTGAGTATCTGTATACAATCTTAGGTGCACTACACCAATGGCTGCGGGACCAGTCCATCGCCCCTCCTCACGGTCTAGATATGTATACACTAGTCTACTCCGGAGTATCGATGCCCAGTCTCGATACTCCTGTGACCAGGGACATCTAAGAATGTGCCTATTGACTATCCAGCTCCAACAAGTATGACTGCCATCACATCGCCGGTAGTCAGGCAAACACCCTATGGGCTTTATCAACATATATATATAAATACCAAGTAAAATATATCATACGTTAAGACAAAAATAAACCAAATAGCGTACTATCATATCAAGCAAGACTGTCATGTACATACATATCTATAGCATCCTATACAATGAAGGCCTCTAGGGCATATATATCCAACAATGCATGTGATGGATACTTTTTGAACTCCGCTCAAGTGTTGAGCTATCTGGGAAAACTTGGGTGTTTGATCATTCGATCGGAAAATTTAACATTGTCTATTTATCTGGAATGTGATACAATATTTGGAATCCACAAGTAGTTATGAGATAACTAATTTGAATGTTATAAATCTAGCAGTTCAGTCTCAGATGATCGGTTGCCACGGAATTTTGATGTGATCAAAAGTCCGTCGCAATCACGTAGCGTACGCGGATACTCGCTGGGTAAACTTAATAGACAGCCACGCCCCATAGCCCCGACTAAGTGACTGTAGGAGAACACCGTCACCAAAAGCATCCGTTCGGGTGCTCGCGGTAGCGGTGTTCCGCCTTAGTGCACTTTATCGACGGCAACAGGGGTGCGGCCGTCTACTAAAGTTTGCGACGAGCAATCGATCCTTGATGGTATCAGAGCGCTAGTTTTTTACCTTTCGGAGTGTAGGATGACCTTGGTATGATGGAGTAGGTAGGTTAAGCAGAGTAACGTAGTGTGTGTATGTCTGCAGCATACTCACGATGCGGTACTTCGCCTAAAGTGACCTAAGTACGAATTGCTTGAAATTCCTTCCTTGATGATTCATATCTTGTAATTCGATTTCCATATTCTTATCGAATCTTATTTCCATTTATAGCCTAGTCGCCGATGACTATGGGGACTCAGAGTGATGCAGCGAGGGCCGAGGTCAGAGTTGATTCGGGTGAGACGGGCACTGACCAAGATGGCACGCTCGTTGCACAGGAGAAGATGGATTCGCCTTCGACATATCAGCTCGCTAGGCTTGTGGCAGAGATGCAGGACTTGCGCCATACGATGAGTTCATTGGTTGAGGTCGTTCGAGCACAACGACAGGAGGTTGTCACCCCTGTTAACTAGTTGTTCCTTACGATCAGCATGCAGCAGTCCGTCACCTACATGGCACCAGTGGATGCATCCCCAGTTTACGAGACACGTCTTCCAGAGACTTCGAGAGTTCCAGAACAGTGGAGGACTCGTACCAATATACCAGCCCAAAGATAGAGGCCTAGTCGTCGAGACAGATTTCGTGACCATCGCGGGAGTAGCAGAGGCTTAGGACGAGGATACTCGTTCAGCTCTCATCGCCTGGAGGGTCAGCAGTCACCGCGTGGATGTTTCTGGTGCGGGAGCCTTCATCATCTCATCAGGAATTGTTCCTTAGCACCGCGTCAGATGCGTACTCGGAGAGGTCGTATTCGTGAAGGGTTCGCTCAGAGGGGACAGGTTAGTAGGGGAGGATATCAGTGTAGGTCCACGTTACTTACCCCGGTGCTTAAGGGGAGGCGGAAAAGGTAAAAAACGGTTTTTTCACTCAAGGTAACATGGAATAGAAATGGAGGATCTTTGCTAAACAAAAACCTAGCAAACTAACAAGCTAAAAGATTTAGCTCCTCGGTTAGAGGGTTATACCTAAGTCTTGAACTCCTTCTTTTCTTGCTCCTTGGAGTGGGTTGAACGGCTCCTCCTCGTCGCCTTCTCTTGCCGAAGAAAGATCCACCCGAGGGCCTCTACCTTGAGCTCCTACCTCAACCTAGAGGTAACTAAAGTGCTTTGCTTGCTAAACCTAGAACCCTAGAATGAGTAGAGATGAGTTTTGGTGTTTTATCTCAAAAGCAAATGGTTCTCAACACATGAGAGATGGGAGCTTTGAGAGAGAGGAAGAGGATGAGCTTTAGATGAGAGAGAATGAGCAAGAGAGAATGAGGATAATTATCAACCATTCTCACATATATGTGAATTATGAATTAACAATAATAATTAAAAGGAAATTGTGACGGTTCATTTGGAATGACCATTATCATTTCACATTTAATGAATTTTGCAAGAATCAAAGAGCATCTTTCATATGAACTGATGATGGTCAATAAGTCAACATGGGTCAACAAGTCAACCAAAGTCAAATGGTCAACAACCCTAACCATAACACAATTATCTTTAATTAATATTATTAATCATATTTCATATATTCATTAGGGTTTGGAAAAGACAACGGTCATCAACCCTAATGAGAATCCTCTGCATCTGCCTCAGTCAACTGTGCATACACACTCGCATCCATGTTTCGAGGAACACAAATACAATGAGATAAAACCAATCCCAAAACATATACTAGGATCTGGCTTAAACCAAAGCCTGCTAGTAATTACTGTCCGGACACTAAACGTGCACTAATGCGTCGATGTGAACGAACCCTATCGCAAAACCATGCGACCTCTACTCTGTTTTGCCCAATGGCGAATAACCCTCTGTGTGGGACTCTAAAGACTCGACAATACGCTGGCAGTGGGTTTAACCACAGACCGCAAGCGGTACTAGCTGTACGTAACGGTCCCCAGGTAGATGCCGATAAGAAGACTGATGAGGTGAACCCATCCGAACTCCTACTGAGCCTGAATGTGACATTCTCCGTACTGTCCGGTCTATTCGTCTAAGAGTATCGCATGGAAGGCCTAGGGGGCCGGTAAATGTCAGTCCCCTAATAGCGGTACAAGTCGTGTCGGAGTGTAGCCCAGAACACCCTGAGATAACACTGGAAATGCTACCAGTATATCTCGTTAGCCCTGGCCAGGGACTTTGTGTAATGGCTCTCCTAGACACAGCGCGATATCAACCACCAATACCGGGAGAGACGAATCCTGTCTAACCGTCACTGTCTCCAACTGCTTCGGGACAGCACCCAACTGCTACCTGTTTGCACGACTCATTTGAGCCCTGGTAGGGTTGCAATCTAAGAACAGTGGGAACACACTCGAGGCGAAGTGACAGTGTCAAGTCAACGGACTAAGCTGTACTCATGTCACCTGGGAACTGATAACTGACGATAGGTATAGTACCAACCAACAGTTCCCGATGAGTCCTGTCCAGTGTACTCGTAACCTAAAGAGCACCCGCATACTATCCCAAGTACGACGTACTAATGGCTGTAGGACAGACCATCTCCCCTGCTGGGATGAGAAGCGCATACGCTAGTCTACTCCGGAGTATCGATGCCCCGTCTCGATAATCTTACGACTAGGGACCTGTATAAGGATGTGCTTGTAGATTACCCAGCCCCCACTAGTGTGACTGCCATCACAACGCTGGTAATCAAGCAAAGATCCTAAGGGCTCCACTAATATGCATAGGCGATATGCTAAAAGAAACACATGCACACATTAAAGTAGAAACAAACCAAGTAGCATACTACTATTTTGAGCAAGATTGTCTATACAACTGTGAATATCCCAAGCTTCCATTAAGTAATATACAAACTAGTATGATACAGTAATGGCCTCTAGGGCATATACACTAACAATCTCCCACTTCCACTAAGGCCATGTACTGGCGTATCGAAGACCTATCATCTCGATGAGCCGGTCGAACTGAGTCTGGGGTAAGGCCTTCGTGAATGGATCTGCAGTGTTATCTTCTGTAGCGACCCTCCGAACCTCGATCTCCCAGCGATCCACGATCTCCCTGATCAGGTGATACCGCCTCAAGATGTGTCTGGACTTCTGATGGGACCTGGGTTCCTTCGCTAAAGCTATAGCCCCGTTGTTGTCACAATACAGAGGTATTGGATCAATAATGAACGGAACCACCTGAAGTTCTGTCAAGAACTTCCTCATCCAGACAGCTTCTTTTGCGGCATCAGATGCAGCGATATATTCCGCTTCCATCGTCGAGTCAGCAATGGTTTCCTATTTGGAACTCTTCCAACACACCGCCCCTGCAATGAAGGTAAAGACATAACCCGACATGGACTTGGAGTCATCCTTGTCACTCTGGAAGCTGGAGTCAGCAAAGGCCTCGATCTGGAGGTCTTTTCCGCCATACACCAAGAACATCTCCTTAGTCCTTCTCAGGTACTTGAGAATGTTCTTTACCGCTATCCAGTGCTTCTCTCCAGGGTTTGACTGATACCGGCTTACCACACTCAGTGCATAATCTACATCTGGTTTGGTACACAACATCGCATACAATATAGAGCCTACCGCAGAGGCGTAGGGTATAATAGACATGTGATCCCTTTCTAAATCAGTCTTGGGAGACATCTCTTTGGAGAGGGTGATCCAGTGACAAGCCGGTAAATTACCATGCTTGGAATCTTCCATACTGAATCTTTTCAGTATGGTGTCGATGTACCTAGACTGTGAAAGTCCTAATATCCTCTTGGACCTATCACGATAGATTCGGATCCCTAGAATGTAAGAAGCATCACCCAGGTCTTTCATGGAGAACCTGTGTGACAAGAACCCTTTGACAGATTGTAGCATAGGAATGTCATTTCCTATCAAGAGAATGTCATCCACGTATAAAACGAGGAATACAACAGTTCGAGCTACAATTTTACTATAGATGCATGGTTCATCTGGATTTTTGATAAAGCCAAATTCTTTGACCATCTCATCAAAACAGATGTTCCAACTCCGCGATGCCTGCTTCAGTCCATAAATGGACTTAAGCAACTTGCACATCTTCCCGCTGCTCCCACTCTGAATGAAACCCTCTGGCTGGTCCATATAGACACACTCCTCTAAATTTCCATTTAGAAAAGTCGTCTTTACGTCCATCTGCCAAATCTCATAATCGTGGAAGACAGCAATGGAAAGAAGGATCCGAATGGATTTGAGCATAGCCACTGGAGAAAAGGTTTCGTCATAGTCCAAACCAGGTCTTTGACGGAAACCCTTTGCAACAAGTCTAGCCTTATAGGTCTGAACCTGTCCATCTACACCAATCTTCCTTTTAAAGATCCATTTGCAGCCTACGGGTTTTACCCCTTCTGGAGCAACGTCCAAAGTCCATACTTTGTTGGTGTACATGGACTCTATTTCGATCCGCATTGCATCCGGCCATTTTACCGAGTCAGCGCTCTTAATGGCCTGCTGGAAGCTAGTCGGCTCATCATTATCAATGATGCAATCCTCTCTATCCCCGTCTATGAGAAAACCGTAGTATCTCTCGGGCGGATGAGACTGCCTACTACTTCTGCGGAGGCGCAGGAATGTCCTGTTCTTTCGAACCTTTTGGTTCTTCTAAGCTTTCAGTAATAGCTTGTGGTTTTGGAATTTCCTCCAGTTTTATTACTCTCCCACTTATTTCTTTTTCTAAAAACTGATGTTCCAGAAAATGGGCATTACGAGTGACAAAAACCTTTTGTTCTTCGGCGTAATAGAAAAGATACCCCCTGGAGTTGTTTGGGTATCCCATAAACTTGCACTGTACTGAGCGTGCCTCGAGTTTGTCCGCATGCTGCTTTTTGACAAAAGCTGGACATCCCCAAATCTTCAGATATTGAAGATAGGGTTTCTTCCCACACCACATCTGATATGGTGTGGTAGGCACAGTCTTAGTTGGAACTCGGTTCAAAAGATATACAGCTGATTCTAGTGCATATCCCCACAATGATCGCGGTAACTCAGCATTACTCATTATGGAACGTACCATATCCAATAGGGTTCGGTTCCTTCTCTCCGATACACCATTATGTTATGGAGTGTATGGAGGAGTAAGCTGAGAGAGAATTCCATTCTCTTTTAGGTAACCCAGGAACTCGGCACTCAAGTATTCACCACCTCGATCAGATCTCAGTATCTTGATAGTTTTGCCTATTTGTTTTTCTACTTCATTCTTCTAATCCTGGAATTTTTCAAAGGCTTCAGATTTACGCTTCATTAAGAAGACATGTCCGAACCTTGAAAAATCATCCGTAAAAGTAATGAAGTAAGAATAACCACTTCACGAACGTGTAGACATTGGATCGCATACATCGCTGTATACGAGTCCCAAGAGCTCACTCGCTCTTACTCCATGTCCAGTGAACGGAGTCTTTGTCATCTTTCCTTTGAGACATGAATGACAAGTTGCATATGATTGATATTCGAACGGATACAAATATCCTTCTTTATGTAACTTAGTCAACCTTCTCTCATTGATGTGACCGAGTCTACAATGCCATAAGAAAGCATGATTTATTTCTGGAGACTTTCTTTTGTGTGTATTCTGGACATTGAAAATCTGTGGTTGGTTCAATACGTATATACCGTTGCTTAATGTACCCGACCCAATCAGAACATGATTAAGGTGAATGTTTACAACATTGCTTACAAATGCAAAATCATAACCTTCTTTAGACATTAAAGATACGGATATGATATTACAAGTCGAACTGGGTACAAAATAACAATCACGTAAAACCAAAACATGTCCATCTGACAATCCCAAGTGATAGTCCCCCACAGACTCAGCATCCATGCTAGCTTCGTTTGCAACTCTGAGGGTCATATCACCCGCCTTCAGAACCCTACGCTTTCTCAATGCCTGCAAAGAATTACAGGTATGAGATCCTGATCCGGTGTCCAATACCCAGGAAGTAGAGTTTATTGATAGACGATTTTCAATAACATACACACCTGAAGCCGAAGCTACAACTTGCTTCGGGTCCTGGTTTCTGGCCTTCCAAGCCCTGCAATCTTTCTTCCAGTGTCCACTCTTGTGACAATAAAAGCACTCTTCCTTTCCCACAAGCTTTCCCGCTACCTTTGCTACTTTTGCCTTTCCCTTGGCTTCCACTTTACTAACACCGCCCCTTGGTTTGGTGGAGGCCTTCTTCATCCTTCCTTTGGCTCTCGCCTTGGACCTAGAAGAGGAAGTTCCTCCAATAAGAAAAGTGGATGTTTCCCTTACTTTCTGTAGGGTGCCCTCTGCACTCCTCAACATGTTTAGGAGTTCTGAAAGTTCAACTTCCTTTCCTTGCATGTTGATGTTCAGGATAAACTGGGCGTAAGTGGAAGGAAGGGACTGGAGAATCAAGTCAGTATAGAGCCCGTTCTCTAACGCGGTCCCTACGTCCACGAGCTCTTCAATATAGCCAATCATCTTAAGCACGTGTTCCGCTACGGATGATCCGACGGCCAATCTCGCCGAAAACAACTTTTTCGAGACTTCGTATCTGGCGATACGGGATTGCTCTTCATACAGATCCTTAGTATGGAGAAATATGGATTCGAGGTCCATATTCCCGTGCCTCCTCTGATGTTCATTGTCCATAGAGGCAAGCATGAGGCACTTGGCCTTCGCGCAATCAATCTCCCAGGTCTTACGGATTTCCTTATCCGCGACGCTGGATTGAGGACCTGGGACAGGGGGAGCTTTGGTGGTAAGGAGATACCCCAACTTGTCATAAGTGATTGCCATTTTGACATTCCTGAGCCAATCTTTGTAGTTTGGCCCTGTCAGTATGTTTTTATCTAGTAGTATCTTAAGTCCGGACATGATGCTTGGTCGCTACAATTAGGAGAGAGAGAAGAAACACTATAGCATGATGCTCTTGCAAGTTTAGAGTGGTTTTTAGTTTGTCTAAACAGGATGGCTCCCACTGTTTCTCGAATCCTTCCTCAAACCATAAAAGAAGAATTAGTCAGGATCAATCTCACCGTACAATACTTGCTTAACCGTTCAGCCAGGCCAGTGTTGGTACTTCGAGGGAGGTTTTACGACGCTTTCGCGAAGTTACTTAATTAAATAACCTCTTTTCCCTGTGGGCGAAGCCCCGCTAACACCTTTCTAGACACCTACTTGGTTTATAACATTGATTGTTAAGTGAGAAAGTTTCCCGAGGAATAGCATATACTCACAGTAGGATCGGGATCCAAATATCCTCGTGTGATAAAACTGAAGGAATCTTACCAGAATCATCATACTCCAAATGGTATGCAGCACTAGCAAGTTTCTGTTTCTTTAGAAACTCCCGATGTGGATTTTTGCCCCATGCTCTTATGACCTTGACGTAGGCCAAAATATCATAAGTCACATGTCAAGTTCTACCCATCATTTACCAGGTTAATTTGAACCCAACCGTACATACCCTTGACGTAGGCCAAAATGGCAGTACGACTGTCTCAAACCAACGCATCTATCTATGCAACAGATAAATATCCGGCAGCTACCAATCACTATGCCTTGGCATAGGTCAAAATACATAGCTTGAATACTACCGAATATTTAACTAAAATGATGGAGGGCTACGAATGGTTTTGGCGAAACCGTGAACGTAGTGAACTTGATATAATCGAAGGAACCTGATAGCTTTTAAAAAGAGTGGTTTAAGCTCTGCGTTTTTAAAAGTTTTCTGTTTTGAAAAGAAACTGAGTGGTTTTGAAATTGTTCCAACGACTTTAATTTTGGTTTATTTTCTTGCATTAATTTAATGCGTCCCATCAATTAATCCTACCATTGCAGAAAACAACGAAAATATGACATACGCTTATGCCATCCGCATTCGCCACGGGGCCCCGTCATCACCCGTTAGGTTACTTAACTAACGACAGAGCGGGGGCTGGACTAGCGCGGATGCAAAACATAAGCAACGCCTAATAGATATCATATATAGATATATACATTTGTCAGATGCAATGATAGCCATTCCAGATCACAGATGAACACATTGGAATAATAGGAATCCGCGTTTTGTTCGAGCCTGCAACGAAAGACGGATTACACGGTCACGTTGAATAGCCAAACCCCATCCTAGACCCATACGAGTGCGGCAAACTACCCGCCAAGTACCCGAAGTGAAGCAACCTCCCTCAACAACGTGAGTAGGCCACTCGGCACTTCAAAGTTCCCGGTAGTTTGTGCACCCCACCTTGGGTCTATCCTAGGAGCAAAAACAGTAAAAGAAATAATATACAATGGCGGCTACAACCTCATCCCGGATGTGCGGCCATAAAATAATATTACATCAACTTACATATTATATCAAATGAAAGATAAAGAAAACTCTCATCTCACAAAACCCCGGCTATTCATCCGCGACAATCTAACGAGTTCATATACACAATCCAACAACATTACAGATCAGAGATATGCACAACCCCCACTAATCGACGTATTGCGATTAGTTGACGTTCAGTGCATATGTCACATCACAGATATAACCCATTAGCTAAAGTCTACAGAACTTCGATCAAAAATACGGATTTGCAACTACCCCAAACACAACTTTGTTCTCTGGAAATTCCAGGCAGAAACAACATATCCTAAAAATCCTAAAACAAAACACTGATTAAACTGCAGCAAAGACGAGTCGCGGCCGAGTCAACTCGGCCGCGAATCCGCGGCGAGACGCATGTTCTCGCCGCAGTTCCGCGGTGCGTTGACCGAGTCAGTGGCTCAATTTTGTTGACTGTTCTTAAAAAACCCTGAGCCGATTTTTAAAGTATGTGGAATTATTTTTAAAGCAGTTTTAAAAATCGGCAGAAAATATGGTTTTCGGACGTGTTTTGCGATTTTTTTTCTGGATCGAAATTCTAAATACTTTGATAACATGCTAGTTGTTTTTTAGCTAGGCTCTGATACCACTGGAAGTCCACGTTACCAACCCCGGTGCTTACGGGGAGGCGGAAAAGGTAAAAAACGGTTTTATAACTCAAGGTAACATGGACTAGAAATGGAGGATCTTTGCTAAACAAAAACTTAGCAAACTAACAAGCTAAAAGATTTAGCTGCTCGGTTAGAGGGTTATACCTAAGTCTTGAACTCCTTCTCTTCTTGCTCCTTGGAGTGGGTTGAACGGCTCCTCCTCATCGCCTTGTCTTGCCGAAGAAAGATCCACCCGAGGGCCTCTACCTTGAGCTCCTACATCAACCAAGAGGTAACTAAAGTGCTTGGCTTGCTAAACCTAGAACCCTAGAATGAGTAGAGAGGAGTTTTGGTGTTTTATCTCAAAAGCAAATGGTTCTCAACACATGAGAAATGGGAGCTTTGAGAGAGAGGAAGAGGATGAGCTTTGGATGAGAGAGAATGAGCAAGAGAGAATGATGATAATTATCAACCATTCTCACATATATGTGAATTATGAATTAACAATAATAATTAAAAGGAAATTATGATGATTCATTTGGAATGACCATTATCATTTCACATTTAATGAATTTTGCAAAAATCAAAGCGCATCTTTTATGTGAAATGATGATGGTCAATATTGTTAGTGTATATGCCCTAGAGGCCATTACTGTATCATACTAGTTTGTATATTACTTAATGGAAGCTTGGGATATTCACCTTGTATTTACAATCTTGCTCAAAATAGTAGTATGCTACTTGGTTTGTTTCTACTTCAATGTGTACATGTGTTTATTTTAGTATATCGCCTATACACATTAGTGGAGCCCTCAGGATCTTTGCTTGATTACCAGCGTTGTGATGGCAGTCACACTAGTAGGGCTGGGTAATCTATAGACACATCCTTATGCAGGTCCCTGGTCGCAGGACTATCGAGACAGGGCATCGATACTCCGGAGTAGACTAGCGCATGCGCTTCTCATCCCAGTATGGGAGACGGTCTGTCCTACAGCCGTCGGTACGTCGTACTTGAGATAGTATGCGGGTGCTCGTTGGGTTACGAGTACACTGGACAGGACTCGTCGGGAACTGACTAGTTGGTATTATGCCTATCGTCAGTTATCAGTTCCCAGGTGACATGAGTACAGCTTAGTCCGCTGACTTGACACTGTCACTTCGCCTCAAGTGTGTTCCCACTGTACTTTGATTACTATCCTACCACGGCTCAAAGGAGTCATGCAAACAGGTGGTAGTTGGGTGCAGTCCTGAAGCACTTGGAGGCAGTGACGGTTAGACAGGATTCGTTTCTCCCGGTATTGGTGGTTGACATCACGCTGTGTCTAGGAGAGCCATTACACGAGTAGTCCCTGGCCAGGGCAAACGAGATATACTGGTAGGCTTCCAGTGTTATCTCAGGGTGTTTTGGGCTTCACTCCGACACGACTTGTACCGCTATTAGGGGACTGACGTTTACTGCCCCCTAGGCCCGCCATGCGATGTATCAGACGAACAGACCGGACTGTACGGAGAATGTCATATTCAGGCTCAGTAGGAGTTCAGATGGGTTTCGCCTCGTCAGTCTTCTTGTCGGCATTTACCTGGGGACCGTTACGCACAGCTAGTGCCGCTTGCGGTCTGTGGTTAAACCCACTGCCAGTGTAGTTTCGAGTCTTTAGAGTCCCACACAGAAAGCTATTCTCCTTTAGGCAAAAGAGTAGAGGTCGCATGGTTTTGCGACAGGTCGCATGGTTTTGCGACAGGTCGCATGGTTTTGCGACAGGGTTCGGTCACATCCGTGCACTTATGCACGTACAGTGTCCGGACAGTTCATACTAGCGGGCTTTGGTTTAAGCCAGATCCTAGTGTACCTTTTGGGTTTGGTTTTATCCAATATGCATTCGTGTTCCTCGGAACGCGGATGCGGGTGTGTATGCACAGTTGACGGAGAGACAGAGGCAGAGGATTCTCATTAGGGTTGTTGACCGTTGACAGTTGACTATTGACTTTTTGCTCAACCCTAATGAGAATATGATATGTGATTAACAATTATATTAATTAGGTATTATGGTGACATGGTTGTTGAGGGATTGACTTTGTTGACTTGTTGACTTTTGTTGACTTGTTGACTTTGTTGACCGGTTGACTAGGCTTGACTAGTTGACCATCATGATAACTATAGCTATCATTTCATAGCAAAGACTTTTGCTTGCTTGCTCTTTTGTGCAAAATGAGTGCATGAAACGATATGGCTATGGTTGCTTAAACCATCACATAATACTTGATTGATATGAGGTGTTATGATTGTTTTGGATTATGAGAGCCAAATGAGAAAAGTCTTCTCTCATTCTTTCATGCTCATTCTCTCTCTTGTTCTTGAGCTCTCATCTTCCTTCTCTTGCTCTCCCTCTCTTGACTCTATGGTTCACTTGTCTCATGAGTTGAGAACCAAGAACCATAGATAAAATCCCATACAAACTCTTCTCTACTCACTCTAGTTCACAAGGTTTAGCAAACCAAGTGAACTATTTTCTTCAAAGTTCGAAGAAAGAGCCAAAGGTTGAAGCTTTCAGGTGGATCTATCTTCGGCGCAAGGAGACGACGGGGAGAAGCCGATTCGGACGACCATCGAAGCTTGAAGACGAAGGAGTTCGAGAAAAAGAAAGGTATAACCCCCTAACCGAGTAATTAGCAACTCGTAGTTAGGTTGTTAGTTAGATGTTTAACAAAGATCCGGGTTTTAAGTCCATGTTACCACCTCTATGAAAATCGTTTTTTACCAAATTCCGCATGCCCGAAAGTACCGGGAGAGGTAGCATGGACTTACAGTAGTAGCAGAGCCTAGTTAAACTCTATCTAACATGTTAGCAAAGTAGCTAGAAGATCGATCAAAGAAAAGTCGCAAAACGAACCCAAAAATGTCAAGTTTCTACCGAAATTTTTTTTGTTCAAAAGTTGATAATTTTCATCTTAAAAATCGGCTCAGGCTTTTGTGTGAACACCCACCAAATTTGGTCCAACGATCGAGTCAAAGCGCCGCAGAAACGCGGCGGGAGCACGCTCCCGCCGCGGTTCCGCGGCCTAGTTGACTCGGCCGAGGTCCAAATTTGGTGCAGAGTATTTCTGGGGTTGTTTTGGGATTTTTGGAATATGTATTTTCTGCCCAGATTTTCCAGAACGAAAATTTTATTTTTGGGGTCCTGAAAATCCGTATTTTTGATCGAACTTCTAAAAGACTTAAGCTGACGGGTTTTTCTGTGATGTGATATTAGTGTTGAACGTCTACTAATCGCTATATGTCGATTAGTGGGGGTTATACAAATCTGTGATCTGTAATGTCATTGGAATGTGTATATGAATATGTTGGATTGTCGCGGGTGAATAGCCGGGGGTTGTGAGACGAGAGTTTTTCTTTTCTTTCAATTCATGGAAATATGTAAATTGATGTAATAATTATTTGTAGGGCCGCACAACCGGGTCGGGGTTGTAGCCGTCATTGTATAATTTCTTTTTACTGTTTTTGCTCCTAGGATAGACCCATGGAGGGGGTGCACAAACTACCGGGTATGCCGAAGTGCCGAGTGGCCTACTCACGGAGTTGAGGGAGGTTGCTTCGCTTCGGGTACTTGGCGGGTAGTTTGCCGCACCCGTAGGGGTCTTGGGTGGGGTATTGGCTATTCACCGCGACCGTGTAATCTGCTTTTCGTTACAGGCTCGTACGAATTGCGGATTCCTAGTATATCCAATGTGTTCATCTGTGATCTGAAATGGCTATCATTGCAATATATCTATATATGATATTATTTAGGCATTGCTTATGTTTTACAGCCGCGCTAGCCCAGCCCCCGCTCTGTCGTTAGTTAAGTAACCTAACGGGTAATGACGGGGCCCCGAGGCGAATGCGAATGGCATAAGCGTACGTCATATTTTGGTTGTTTTCTGCAATGGTAGGATTAAATGATGGGACACATTAAAAGAACTAATGCAAGAATATCACGCATTAAAAGAACTAATGCAAGAAAATAAACCAAGTAAAAATCGTTGGAACACTTTCGAAAAACCACTCGGTTCTTTTCAAAACTAACTTTTAAATGCGGAGCTTGAGCCACTCCTTTTAAAAGCTATCTCGTTCCATCGATTATATCAAGTTCACTACGTTCACGGTTTTGCCAAAACCATTCGTAGCCCTCCGTCGTTTCACATGAATAGTCAATAGTATTCAAGCTGTGTATGTTGGCCAAAGTCAAGGCATAGTGAGTGGTAGCTATTGGGTATTCATGTGTAGCATAGATAGATGCGTTGGTTTGGGACAGTGGTACTGCCATTTTGGCCAAAGTCAAGGGTAGGTACGGATGGATCCAAATTAACCTGGAGAATGACGGGTAGAACTTGACATGTGACTTATGATATTTTGGCCAAAGTCAAGGTCATAAGAGCATGGGGCAAAAATCCACATCGGGAGTTTCAAAAGAACTGAAACTTGCTAGTGTTGCATACCATTTGGAGTGTAATGATTCTGGTAGGATTCCTTCAGTTTCGTCACGCGATGATATTTGGATCCCGATCCTACTGTGAGTATATGCTACTCCTCGGGAAATTTCTCACTTAACGATCAATGCTATAAACTAAGTAGGTGTCTAGAAAGGTGTTAGCGGAGCTACGCCCCCAGGGAAAAGAGGTTATTTAATTAAGGAACTTCGCGAAAGCGTTGGAAAACCTCCCTCGAAGTACCGACACTGGCCTGGCTGAACGGTTAAGCAAGTATTGTGCGGTGGGATTGATCCCGACTAATTCTTCCTTTATGGTTTGAGGAGGGATTCGAGAAACAGTGGGAGCCATCCTATTTAGACAAACTAAAAACCATTCTAAACTTGCAAGAGCATCAAGCTGAGTGTTTCTTCTCTCTCCTAATTGCAGCGACCAATCGACATGACTGGACTTAAGTTACTCCTAGATAAAAACATACTGACAGGGCCAAACTACAAAGATTGGCTCAGGAATGTCAAGATGGCAATCACTTACGACAAGCTGGGGTATCTTCTTACCACCAAAGCTCCACCTGTCCCTGGTCCCACTTCCAGCGTCGCGGATAAGGAAATCCGTAAGACTTGGGAGATTGATAGCGCGAAGGCCAAGTGCCTCGTACTTGCCTCTATGGACAATGAACATCAGAGGAGGCACGAGAATATGGACTTGGAATCCATATTTCTTCATACAAAAGAACTGTATGGAGAGCAATCTCGTATCGCAAGATACGAAGCATCGAAAAAGTTATTTTCGGCAAGGATGGCCGTCGGATCATCAGTAGCAGAACACGTGCTTAAGATGATCGGCTACATTGAGGAGCTCACGGACCTAGAGACCACATTGGAGAGTGAGCTCTATACGGACTTAGTTCTCCAGTCCCTTCCTTCCACTTACGCCCAGTTTATACTGAACTTCAACTTACAAGAAAAAGAAGTTGAACTTTCAGAGCTCCTCAACATGCTGAGGAGCGCAGAGGGCACCCTACAGAAAGGTAGGGAAACATCCACTTTGTTTGTAGGAGGATCATCTTCTTCTAGGTCCAAGGCGAAAGTCAAGGGAAAGAAGAAGAAAGCCCCCGCCAAACCAAGAGGCGGTGTTAGTAAAGTGGATACGAAGGGAAAAGCTAAAGCAACAAAGAAAGCGGGGAAGCTTGTGGATAAGGAAGAATGCTTCTATTGTCATAAGAAAGGACACTGGAAGAATGATTGCAGGGCCTGGAAGGCCAGAACACAGGAATTGAAGCAGGTTGCAGCTTCAGCTTCAGGTGTGTATGTTATTGAAAACTGTCTTTCAATAAACTCTACTTCCTGGGTATTGGATACCGGATCAGAATCTCATATCTGTAATTCATTGCAGGCGTTGAGAAACCGTAGTGTTTTGAAAGCAGGTGACATGACCCTCAGAGTTGCGCACGGAGCTAGCATGGATGCTAAAGCCGTGGGGAACTATCACCTGGGAATGTCAGATGGACATGTTTTGGTTTTGCGTAATTATTTTTTTGTACCCAACGCAACTTGTAATATCATTTATGTATCTTTAGTTTCTAAAGAAGGTTATGAATTTGCGTTTGTAAGTAATGTTGTAAACATTCACCATAATCATGTTCTGATTGGGTCAGGTACATTGAGCAATGGTATATACGTATTAAACCAACCACAGATTTTCAATGTCCAGAATACACACAAAAGAAAGTCTCCGGAAATCAATCAGACTTTCTTATGGCATTGTAAACTGGGTCACATCAATGAGAGAAGGTTGACGAAGTTACATACAGAAGGATATTTGAATCCGTTCGAATATCAATCGTATGCCACTTGTCAATCCTGTTTCAAAGGAAAGATGACAAAGTCTCCGTTCACTGGACACGGAGTAAGAGCGAGCGAGGTCTTGGGACTCGTACACAGCGACGTGTGCGGTCCAATGTCTACACATGCGCGAAGCGGTTATTCTTACTTCATTACTTTTACGGATGACTTCTCAAGGTACGGTTATGTCTTCTTAATGAAACATAAGTCCGAAGCCTTTGGAAAATTCCAGGAATATAAGAATGAAGTAGAAAAACAAACTGGCAAAAGTATCAAGATCCTAAGATCGGATCGAGGTGGTGAATACTTGAGTGCCGAGTTCCTGGACTATTTAAAAGAGAACGGAATTCTCTCTCAGCTTACTCCTCCATACACTCCGCAACATAACGGTGTATCGAAGAGACGGAACCGAACCCTATTGGATATGGTACGGTCCATGATGAGTAACGCTGAGTTACCGCGATCATTCTGGGGGTATGCGCGAGAATCAGCTGCATACCTTTTGAACCGAGTTCCCACTAAAACTGTGCCTACCACCCCATATGAGATGTGGTGTGGGAAGAGGCCCCATCTTAATCACATTAAGACATGGGGAAGTCCAGCTTTTGTCAAAAAGCAGCATGCGGACAAGCTCGAGGCACGCTCAGTACAGTGCAAGTTTGTGGGATATCCAACGAACTCTATGGGATATTTCTTCTACTGCGAAGAGGAACAAAAAGTTCTTGTTTCTCGTCATGCTCACTTTCTAGAACACCAGTTCTTAGAAAAGGAAATTAGTGGGAGCGCAGTAGAACTGGAAGAAATTCCAGAACCACAGACTATTACTGAAAGTTTAGTAGAACCAGAGGGTTCAAAAGAATAGGACATTCCTACGCCGCTCCGCAGGAGTAGTAGGCAGTCTCATCCACCCGAGAGATATGTTGCGCCACGGCAGCGCCCCGGCCGTCTATCCGTGGCCAAAATGCGGAATCAAAATTTTCTTATCTTTTAAACTGGCGCTACCGCGGACAATATACCCGGATCGTAACCATTAACCGATACTAGCTAACAAGAGAAAGGGTGAGAGATATACCGAGTGATCCGAGTCCTCCGGTCTTCTCGTCATCATCCCGATCTCCCGCGGAAACTCCGATCGTCGCCTCCTTGCCGGAAGGGCACCACATCGTCTGTATCTTTTACGGGCTCCCACCTCAATACCGAGGCAACTCGGGCACGAAGCTGGCTAGTCGACGTGCCCAAGATTTGCTGTAGAATGTAGTGTAGATGATGCTTGTCTCATTTGGGGTTTGTAGTTGCCTTGATGGAGGAATAAGGTTATGGAAAAATAGTGCTTTCATTTTTCCAAAACAAGAAGAATGAGATGAAGAAATATGTGCCACACTCAAAAAGAAATTTTCTCTCATCATCTAACCAAAGTGGCCGCCCCCCCCCCTTGTAAGGAAAATGGTGGAGGGAAAAAACCAAATGCAAGAAGGAAGGTGAGTGTAGGAAAAGATGGAGGGGTGACCACATCCAAACATTAACCATGCTTATTCCACATCAAACCCATATCCTTTCATATCACAATTAAAGCACCATTATGGATGAAAAACAAAAGATGCTTATCATAATGAATACAAGTGCAAGAAACCCCCTCCTCAAATGTTATTTGCACAATTGCAAATAACCCCCTCCATCGGAAAAGTCCGGCCGGGAAAGAACAAAGGAAAACCGGCCGGAACGGAATGCAAACTGGCAACTCCAGAAAACTGGTCCCGTAATAAATTACAGGAAAACCCCGATACTGTGCATACACACCCGCATCTGTATTCCGACCGGATACAAATGCAATGAGACAAAATCTACACTGTACTATACTAGGATCCGGCTTAAACCAAAACCGGCTAGTAATATCCGTCCGATCCTGATCCGTGCAATACCGCACGTATCAGATCGAACCTTGCCATATAACTATATGGCCACTAGTACAAAACTGTCCGATCCTGATCCGTGCAATACCGCACGTATCTGATCGGACCCTGCCATATCTCCATACGGCCTCTACAGCGTTTCGCCCGGAAGCTTGAGTAACTGAAAGTGTGGTGGACTCTAAAGACTCGTCAATACTATGGCTGTGGATTTAACCACTAGCACGTCAGAGGTATAAGCCAATACGTGACGGGCCACCAGCTATTGACCAAAAGGGACGTCGATGAGCGAACTCATCCTGACACCCTACTGAGCCTGTCAGTGACAATATCCGTACAGTCCGGTCCGTTCGTCTATGAGCATCGCATGGCGGGCATAGGGGTTGGTAAAAGTCAGACCCCCAAAGGCGGTACAAGTCGTGTCGGAGTGTAGCCCAGAACGCCCTGAGATACTACTGGAATACCTACCAGTAAATCTCCTGCCTCGGCCGAGGGCTTTGCGTAATGGCTCT
Organism: Agapanthus africanus; assembly: GCA_030015575.1. Classification (NCBI taxonomy): domain Eukaryota; kingdom Viridiplantae; phylum Streptophyta; class Magnoliopsida; order Asparagales; family Amaryllidaceae; genus Agapanthus; species Agapanthus africanus. Next base: position 547,481,289 of record JASDDO010000024.1, on the reverse strand, counting down.
CCTAGACACAGCGCGACCTCACCCCCAATAGCCGGAGAGACGAACCCCTGCAGATCCGCTCACTGCCTCCATGTGGCTCGGGACTGTACCCAACTAAAACCTATTTGCACGACTCCTTTGAGCCGTGGTAGGGTAGTAATCAAAGCACAGTGGGAACTCACACGAGACAAATGACGATCTCAGGTCGATGAACTAACCTGTACACATGTCACCTGGGAACTGCTATCTGACGTCTGGTATAATCCCAACTAGCAGGTTCCCGGCGAGTCCTGTCCAGTGTACTCATAACCCAATGAGCACCCGTATACATCTTAGGTGAACCAACTGACACCAGTGGCTTGTGAGACCGGCCACCGCCCCTCGTCGGGGTCTCGACTGTATACACTAGTTTACTAATGGAGTATCGATGCCCAGTCTCGAAACTCCCACGACTAGGGACCATTTAAGGATGTGCTTATAGACCCCAGCTCCCACGTATATGATCGCCATCATACTGCTGGTCGTCAAGCAAGAATCCTAGGGGCTCTATCAACGTGTAATAGCGACCTGTAAGGTCACCTGAAACAGTACATGATGATAAAGGTAAACCAGATAGCATACTATCATCTCGAGTAAGACTGTTCTACCGGGATAGGTCCTCCCTCAATCATTGCAATCACGTGCCTGTGATCCAATAATTGACTCTGAGGGCACTATCTCCAACAATCTCCCACTTGCACTCAAGGCTAATTATTGCGATGTCGCATACTCACAGCCCGTGTGATACCGAACACCCAACTCCTCTACTAGTCAATCGCACAAAGCCTGTTTGCGAAACTATTGCGTTCGAGGAAATGCCTCAGTGAGTGGATCCGCCTAGATGTTTCTTTCTATGTCTCTCTATATCTCAAGTTCGCGGAGAAAACCATCTCCCGAAATGAGCAATACCTGTCTTAGATTGTCCGGATGTCTGATGGGACCTAGCTCATAAATGAACTCCAAATCCAAACTTCTTAGACTGTATCGTCAACTGAACTTAATTAGTATCCTGCGCCATGCCACCCTCAGTATTCCCTTGGACCACCTGTCCAAAATACTGCCCCTCGTCAGAAGGATAACTATAACTCTGACGATCACCCTGTCGTCCATGTCACCTTGGAAGCCTGGAATGATAATTGTCTCCCAAATGAGGCTGTTGTTATCATATCCCTAGAACATGCACTTATGTCCTAAAATTGCTTCCGATTGTTTCTCCAGGATTGGATCAATATCAACTTATTGCATCTACTGCAAGAACAACATCTGGTGTGGTACTTGACATCTCATGACTGACTCAATTGCCTAAGCAAGTGATCTGTCAATCATGTGTATCCCTCTCCCCTTTAGTCTGTAAGACACCTTTAGAGAGGGTGACTCCATTACCTGCAGGTGTACTACCGTGCCAGGAGTCGTCCATTCTAAATACTCATAGAATGCTGTCAAGGTACCCAGATTAGGAAACCACCCAAATCTAGATCTAAAACTATAGATCTAGTAACCAGAATGTCTGATATAATATCCAAGTCCTGTGTGGAGAAAACACTGTGTGACAACCAAAATATAACCGATCGTAGTATAGGAATATCACTTCCTACTCTGTGTATGTCTTCAAATACCAGGACATCACACCCTACTACCTTCTTAACAGATCCATCCCCTATTCTGATGACGTCAAACCTATGACTGTCACATCAGAAATAGATGATCTATCTCCGCTATATCTGCTTTAGTCTATAGACATAAGCCTGATGTCCACCAATGCTTCCGCTGCTCCCACTGATTGCGACAACCCTCTGACAGAGTCATATAGACGTGCACTTCTAAAGCTGGTTTAGAACGACGCTATACTCATCCTCCTGCCGGGTCTCGCAGCCTGGAACAACAACAATGGCAAGTGTAGGTAAACAAGAACTTCCCTGTCACCGTCCTTGAGGCTACCGGAGTACCTCTCGGGTTCCTGAAGTTACCCACCTTATCTGCGGATTGGCCAATGGAATGTCAAAACAGATTGAATCTTTAGGTTCCTTATCAAATCTTCAGTAATCGTTTGCGGTTCTGGAATCGCTTCCAGTTCTACCATACTCCCACTACTGTTTTCTGAAAAATAACCATTTCCTTTTAAAATGTGGCGAGTTAAGAACAGTATCACTATTGATCTTCCAGATGGTAGAAAGTCAACCCTCGTCATAGCCTGGGTCAACCCACAAACAGCCATCACAGAAACGTGCCTTGAGTTGTCCAGTGTCTGGTTTTAATCATAAGCCGGACAACTCCCCGTACCTTAACATCGTTAAGATATGAACTGTTCTATATCCAATATAGAACCAGAGGCACTGATTTAAATGAACCAGATTCAAATCATGCAGCTATCTCCAGTGCATTTCAACTAAATGGAAGAAGGCCGATCAGCATTACTCAACTTAGGAATGCTTCCAATTATGAGTAACCTGAAAGAGAAGCAATTTCTCTTTATCATTACTAACAACTGAATACCATACACAAGTATCTATATCTTCGATCACTTTGAAGAATCCCGATACTTGCTATACCTGGTTCTCTACTCTATTCAAATACCTATAACTCCTCAAAACTTAGACCCTGTGTTTCTATGAAACACATGTCTAAGAACTAGAGAAGTTAAAAGTAAACAGAATATAGTATGAGGACCAACCCCTCTGTCCTAATGGACACTGGACCATATACAATACTCTGCATAAGTCCGCTGAGTCTAACAACTCTTACACTGTGCGTCGTAGGTTGAAAACTGTACTTATGGTTAAGAAGAATTACACCGCTGTTTAATACTCCTTACCTAACCATCCACTGATATAGGTAAATGTCATCGACATAATATCAAAAGGTATATCTCACTCTATGAAAATAGACGTACAGATATATCAATTTGAAATTGGTGTATAGCAACGGATATTCAAAACCAAATATTTGCCGACCGGCAAACAACCCAGGTGGCTTCCTCAAATATCACCAATTACAACGAATCCCGATTTAATGAGAATGGTCACCTAATTCCCAATAACTTACTCCCACTCATCATCTGTAAAACCATACAGATGTGAGAATCCAACCTGGTAAATACATACCCTGGAGCAAGTGTCTAATCGGGAAATCAGTTTTCTTTTAACAGTATACAGTTGAACTGAAACAATGAAATGTTTCGATGGGGTATGCTGGTATTCCTAGTAATGTCTCTTCCATTATCCAGATTCACAACTATAACCGTATAATTCTTTGCCACCTCTCCAAATCCCTTTATATGTCTTTATTCATTACCTTCTGCACACCCCTTAGGCCAAATGGTTTTCTTCCTTCCCTACCGTTCGGCACCAGCCTATGGTTTGGAAGAAGACTATCCAATAAGCATAAAAGGTGCACTGTCCTAATCCTAGGAGCACTCGCAAAGCGAGAGAAGGTGAAGATAAAAGACAACCGAATAAACCTTATTCCTATTTCTCCTGAAACAGAATCCATCCCCGAACTGGAACAAGTTCCTTTCGAGTTCGTATATAACCATACGATGGATTATCCAATAAACTTGGGATCTTCGTAGTGATACGGAGTGTCCTGGAGAAATACAAAGGTGATTTAGGATTGGCGAAGAAATACTTGGTTCGGTCGTGAATAGCAGTCGCAATTTACTTTGCCCTCTTACTAATCCCTTGCTTTGTCTTAACTTAATGCCTTCTGTACACCATCGTTATGCTAATTGGTTTTCTTCATTCCCCACCGTTCGGCACCTGCCTAAGGTTTGGAAGAAGACTATCCAATTTGCGTAATAGGTGTACTATCTCCTAAACCAAGGAGTACTCGCAATGAGAGAAGGTGAAAAGAAAAGGCAACTGAATAATCCTATTCGTTTTCTCCAGAACCATAAACCATCCTCGAAGTCCTTCGAGTTCGTATATAACCATACGATGGTTTTGTCCAATGGAAGTGGACGTTCGTAGTAATACGGGGTGTCCTGGAGAAAAGGGTAAAAGTAGGAGTGGCAATGAGGTTTGCAACTCTGACAATCCAAAAGCCAGTGTTAAGAAGGTTCGGTCAACTTGGTCACTGAGTCATAGTCCAGGGTCGGGTCAATGGTCGCTGCCAGAGAGAGAGAGAAAAGAAACACTCAGCGTGCACTCTAACCTAGATCAGAATGGTTACCAATTTATCTAATCTGGAAACCTCCCAGTGTAACCTCAAATTCTCCTCCAAACCTGAAAGAAGAATTAGTCGGGATCACCCGAGGAGTAAACCAACTCATCAGTGGGAATCGGGATCCAACTATCATCGCATGATAACGTGACAGAATCCACTCACGTCACCACACTCCAGAAGGTATGCGCATGTCTGGCAAGTTTCAGTTCTTTTGAAACTCCCGATGTGATTTTTACCCCAAGCGGTTTATGACCTTGACTAGGTCAACAAACCATAAACCGCCAGTCAAGTTCAACCCGTCATTATTCTGGATTGCATTAAACCCACCCGTACGTGCCCTTGACTAGGTCAACAAGGCCGCACGACTGTCTTAACCAATCCTATTTATGCAACAAGCAAGTACCACTTAGCTACCGAACACTACGTCTTGACTAGATCAACAAACGCAGCACGAATACTAAATAATACCTGTAGGAAATGACGGAGGGCTACGGCTGGTTTTTGGCGAAAAACCATTAACGTAATGAACATGATATCGTTGAAGGAACTGCATAACTTTTTATAAAAATATAGTGAGGAAAACCTTTGCTAAAGAGGTCACTCCCGGTGAAGAGATCTCGGCTCTTTCCCCGTAGAATGAGGTGCAGGATATTCCAACTGAATACCACGATGCAAAGCAAAAGTAATCGGCTATAGTGAAGTTAATGCCCTGACGCAAACTTCTGTCCAAGGGGTCACTCCCGGTGAAGGGATCTCGGCCCTTGCCTCGTCGACTGAGGAGCAGGATATTCCAAATGAATACCACGATGCAAAACAAAAGCGAACGTCCTTGCAATAACAGCTTTTTGAAAAGTGTTCCAACAACATCAGATTAGGTTTGTTTATCTTGCATTGATCCGAATCAATGCAGTCCCATCAATTGATCACACCATAAAGAACGAAAATATACTGACGTACGTATATGCCATCCGCATTCGCCACTGGGTCCCGTCATCACCCGTTAGGTTAGCTAACTAACGGCAGAGCGGGGACTGGACTAGCGCGGATGAAAAACATATACAACATCTACTAATATATAGTATTTCGCTCAAGGCGTGATAAAATGCAACATCACAGAAATGTACAGCATCACAGAACAATACAGATATATGGAAGCCCCGGGTTTCACAGAGCCGCTGCTGAAACCCGACGTTCCCCTGGTCGTGTGGATAGCCTGTGCAATGAAATCCTAGACCCCTACGGGCGCGGCAAGTCACCCGCCAAAACCTGAAGCGAGGCATCCCCCTTCAGCAATGTGAATGGACCACCCAGCACTTCACGGAATCCGGTAACTCGGGCACCCCTCCTGGGTCAACCTGTACCCCCTACGAGTGCGGTGAATAGCCCGCCAATTCCAGACTGAAGCCCCCTCCGTCTCAATGCCCTGAGATGCGGGCCCGTTGCCCTCTAGAACCCGGCTATCCGTGCACCCCTCCGCGGGGTAACCCTAGTACAGAAAGTAAAATATACATACACCGGGTACATCGACCGCAACCAGGTCGTGCCCCAAAAGAATAATACAAACAGGCAGTGACGGCAGTCCACATGTCGTACACTCGCCCCGCAATATCAAATGTACATATAAAACAAAACTGTACTAACATTGCATCCAGGCTATCCCCACCGACCGATCCGCAACATCACAGCAATACACAGAACATCAACGTGAAAGTCACGTTCGCAAATCCGTCTAACCGGGCTATAGCAGTTAGACAGGATTTACCGATCAAGTGACATTCACGGTCGCAGATATAATGTAAATACTGTGAAATAATGTGTTTAAAATATCCAATCGATCAAAAATTAACAAGTGGGCCCTCAAGTAATACTGTAGCACTCACAGAAATTCTGGGCCCAAGTTTAATATTCCAAAACCCCTATCTAAAGCCCAAAAGCCCATTGCAAAAAATTGGCGAAGTGATCCCAACTTCCTGCGGCGGAACCGCGGCCAAAGAGGGGATAAGGCCGCGGTTCCGCGGTCGTACGGAAGAATTGGGTTACCAAATTTTTCCAGTGTTCTTAGGATTCTCTGTACATCATTCTGCAATAACCTGAAAAATTTTTTGAGCCCGGAAAAAATCGACAGAAAACTGATGCAAGCAAAACGCGGTTTTTGGAATTTTAGTCGATCGGATAAGTAAAACACATTAGAACAAGCTAGGCAAGGTTAATGGCGTGGCTCTGATACCATGTTGCGCCACGGCAGCGCCCCGGCCGTCTATCCGAGGCCAAAATGCGGAATCAAAATTTTCTTATCTTTTAAACTGGCGCTACCGTGGATAATATACCCGGATCGTAACCATTAACCGATACTAGCTAACAAGAGAAAGGGTGAGAGATATACCGAGTGATCCGAGTCCTCCGGTCTTCTCGTCATCGTCCCGATCTCCCGCGGAAACTCCGGTCGTCGCCTCCTTGCCGGAAGGGCACCACATCGTCTGTATCTTTCACGGGCTCCCACCTCAATACTGAGGCAACTCGGGCACGAAGCTGGCTAGTCGACGTGCCCAAGATTTGCTGTAGAATGTAGTGTAGATGATGCTTGTCTCATTTGGGGTTTGTAGTTGCCTTGATGGAGGAATAAGGTTATGGAAAAATGGTGCTTTCATTTTTCCAAAACAAGAAGAATGAGATGAAGAAATATGTGCCACACTCAAAAGGAAATTTTCTCTCATCATCTAACCAAAGTGGCCGCCCCCCCCCCCCCCCCGTAAGGAAAATGGTGGAGGGAAAAAACCAAATGCAAGAAGGAAGGTGAGTGTAGGAAAAGATGGAGGGGTGACCACATCCAAACATCAACCATGCTTATTCCACATCAAACCTATATCCTTTCATATCACAATTAAAGCACCATTATGGATGAAAAACAAAAGATGCTTATCATAATGAATACAAGTGCAAGAAACCCCCTCCTCAAATGTTATTTGCACAATTGCAAATAACCCCCTCCATCGGAAAAGTCCGGCCGGGAAAGAACAAAGGAAAACCGGCCGGAACGGAATGCAAACTGGCAACTCCAGAAAACTGGTCCCGTAATAAATTACAGGAAAACCCCGATACTGTGCATACACACCCGCATCTGTATTCCGACCGGATACAAATGCAATGAGACAAAATCTACACTGTACTATACTAGGATCCGGCTTAAACCAAAACCGGCTAGTAATATCCGTCCGATCCTGATCCGTGCAATACCGCACGTATCAGATCGAACCTTGCCATATAACTATATGGCCACTAGTACAAAACTGTCCGATCCTGATCCGTGCAATACCGCACGTATCTGATCGGACCCTGCCATATCTCCATACGGCCTCTACAGCGTTTCGCCCGAAAGCTTGAGTAACTGAAAGTGTGGTGGACTCTAAAGACTCGTCAATACTATGGCTGTGGATTTAACCACTAGCACGTCAAAGGTATAAGCCAATACGTGACGGGCCACCAGCTATTGACCAAAAGGGACGTCGATGAGCGAACTCATCCTGACACCCTACTGAGCCTGTCAGTGACAATATCCGTACAGTCCGGTCCGTTCGTCTATGAGCATCGCATGGCGGGCTTAGGGGGTTGGTAAAAGTCAGACCCCCAAAGGCGGTACAAGTCATGTCGGAGTGTAGCCCAGAACGCCCTGAGATACTACTGGAATACCTACCAGTAAATCTCCTGCCTCGGCCGAGGGCTTTGCGTAATGGCTCTCCTAGACACAGCGCGATCTCACCCCCAATACCGGGAGAGACGAACCCCTGCAGATCCGCTCACTGCCTCCATGTGGCTCGGGACTATACCCAACTAAAACCTGTTTGCACGACTCCTTTGAGCAGTGGTAGGGTAGTAATCAAAGCACAGTGGGAACTCACACGAGACAAATGACGATCTCATGTCGATGAACTAACCTGTACACATGTCACCTGGGAACTGCTATCTGACGTCTGGTATAATCCCAACTAGCAGGTTCCCGGCGAGTCCTGCCCGGTGTACTCATAACCCAATGAGCACCTGTATACATCTTAGGTGAACCAACTGACACCAGTGGCTTGTGAGACCGGCCACTGCCCCTCGTCGGGGTCTCGACTGTATACACTAGTCTACTAATGGAGTATCGATGCCCAGTCTCGAAACCCCCACGACTAGGGACCATTTAAGGATGTGCTTATAGACCCCAGCTCCCACGTATATGATCGCTATCATACTGCTGGTCGTCAAGCAAGAATCCTAGGGGCTCTATCAACGTGTAATAGCGACCTGTAAGGTCACCTGAAACAGTACACGATGATAAAGGTAAACCAGATAGCATACTATCATCTCGAGTAAGACTGTTCTACCGGGATAGGTCCTCTCTCAATCATTGCAATCACGTGCCTGTGATCCAATAATTGACTCTGAGGGCACTATCTCCAACAAGATACTACGGTTTTCTCATAGACGGGGATAGAGAGGATTGCATCATAGATTCTGATGAGCCAACTAGCTTCCAGCAGGCCGTTCAGAGCGTTGACTCAGTAAAATGGCTGGATGCAATGCGGACCGAAATGGAGTCCATGTACACCAACAAAGTATGGACGTTGGACATTGCTCCAGACGGGGTAAAACCCGTAGGATGCAAGTGGATCTTCAAAAGGAAGATTGGTGTAGATGGACAGGTTGAGACCTATAAAGCTAGACTTGTTGCGAAGGGTTTTCGTCAAAGACCTGGTTTGGACTATGACGAAACCTTTTCTCCAGTGGCTATGCTGAAATCCATTCGGATCCTTCTTGCCATTGCTGCCTTCCACGATTATGAAATCTGGCAGATGGACGTAAAGACCGCTTTTCTAAATGGAAATTTAGAGGAGTGTGTCTATATGGACCAACCAGAGGGTTTCATTCAGAGTGGGAGCAGCGGAAAGGTGTGCAAGTTGCTTAAGTCCATCTATGGACTAAAGCAGGCATCACGGAGTTGGAACATCTGTTTTGATGAGACGGTCAAGGAATTTGGCTTTATCAAAAATCCAGATGAACCATGCATCTATAGTCGATTTGTAGCGAGAACTGTAGTATTCCTCGTTTTGTACGTGGATAACATTCTCTTAATAGGAAATGACATTCCTATGCTACAATCTGTCAAGGGGTTCTTGTCGCACAGGTTCTCCATGAAAGACCTGGGTGATGCCTCATACATCCTGGGGATCCGGATCCATCGTGATAGATCCAAGAGGATATTAGGACTTTCACAGTCCAGGTACATCGACACCATACTGAAAAGATTCAGTATGGAAGATTCCAAGCGCGGTAACCTACCGGCTTGTCACGGGATCACCCTCTCTAAAGAGATGTCTCCCAAGACTGATTTGGAGAGGGATCGCATGTCTATTATACCCTACGCTTCTGCGGTAGGCTCTATAATGTATGCGATGTTGTGTACCAGACCGGATGTAGCTTATGCACTGAGTGTGGTAAGCCAGTATCAGTCAAACCCTGGGGAGAAACACTGGATAGCGGTAAAGAATATTCTCAAGTACCTGAGAAGGACTAAGGAGATGTTCTTGGTTTATGGCGGAAAAGACCTCCAGATCGAGGCCTTTGCTGACTCCAGCTTCCAGAGTGACAAGGATGATTCCAAGTCCATGTCGGGTTTTGTCTTTACCCTCAATGGAGGGGCGGTGTGTTGGAAGAGTTCCAAACAGGAAACCGTTGCAGACTCGACGATGGAAGCGGAATACATCGCTGCATCTGATGCCGCAAAAGAAGCTGTCTGGATGAGGAAGTTCTTAAAAGAGCTTCAGGTGGTTCCGTCCATTGTTGATCCAATACCTCTGTATTGCGACAACAACGGGGCTATAGCTTTAGCGAAGGAACCCAGGTCCCATCAGAGATCCAGACACATCTTGAGGCGGTATCACCTGATCAGGGAGATCGTGGATCGCCAGGAGATCGAGGTTCGGAGAGTCGCTTCAGAAGATAACACTGCAGATCCATTCACCAAGGCCTTGCCCCAGACTCAGTTCGAGCGGCTGATCGAGATGATAGGTCTTCGATACGCCAGTACATGGCCTTAGTGCAAGTGGGAGATTGTTAGTGTATATGCCCTAGAGGCCATTATTGTATCATACTAGTTTGTATATTACTTAATGGAAGCTTGGGATATTCACCTTGTATATACAATCTTGCTCAAAATAGTAGTATGCTACTTGGTTTGTTTCTACTTCAATGTGTACATGTGTTTATTTTAGTATATCGCCTATACACATTAGTGGAGCCCTTAGGATCTTTGCTTGATTACCAGCGTTGTGATGGCAGTCACACTAGTGGGGCTGGGTAATCTATAAGCACATCCTTATGCAGGTCCCTGGTCGCAGGACTATCGAGACAGGGCATCGATACTCCGGAGTAGACTAGCGCATGCGCTTCTCATCCCAGTGTGGGAGACGGTCTGTCCCACAGCCGTCGGTACGTCGTACTTGAGATAGTATGCGGGTGCTCGTTGGGTTACGAGTACACTGGACAGGACTCGTCGGGAACTGACTAGTTGGTATTATGCCTATCGTCAGTTATCAGTTCCCAGGTGACATGAGTACAGCTTAGTCCGCTGACTTGACACTGTCACTTTGCCTCGAGTGTGTTCCCACTGTACTTTGATTACTACCCTACCACGGCTCAAAGGAGTCGTGCAAACAGGTGGTAGTTGGGTGCAGACCCGAAGCACTTGGAGGCAGTGACGGTTAAACAAGATTCGTCTCTCCCGGTATTGGGGGTTGACATCGCGCTGTGTCTAGGAGAGCCATTACATGAGTAGTCCCTGGCCAGGGCAAACGAGATATACTGGTAAGCTTCCAGTGTTATCTCAGGGTGTTTTGGGCTTCACTCCGACACGACTTGTACCGCTATTAGGGGACTGACGTTTACCGCCCCCTAGGCCCGTCATGCGATGTATCAGACGAACAGACCGGACTGTACGGAGAATGTCATATTCAGGCTTAGTAGGAGTTCAGATGGGTTTCGCCTCGTCAGTCTTCTTGTCAGCATCTACCTTGGGACCGTTATGCACAGCTAGTGCCGCTTGCGGTCTGTGGTTAAACCCACTGCCAGCGTAGTTTCGAGTCTTTAGAGTCCCACACAGAAAGCTATTCGCCTTTAGGCAAAAGAGTAGAGGTCGCATGGTTTTGCGACAGGTCGCATGGTTTTGCGACAGGGTTCGGTCACATCCGTGCACTTGTGCACGTACAGTGTCCGGACAGTTCACACTAGCGGGCTTTGGTTTAAGCAAGATCCTAGTGTACCTTTTGGGATTGGTTTTATGCAGTATGCATTCGTGTTCCTCGGAACGCGGATGCGGGTGTGTATGCACGGTTGACGGAGAGACAGAGGCAGAGGATTCTCATTAGGGTTGTTGACCGTTGACAGTTGACTATTGACTTTTTGCTCAACCCTAATGAGAATATGATATGTGTTTAACAATTATATTAATTAGGTATTATGGTGACATGGTTGTTGAGGGATTGACTTTGTTGACTTGTTGACTTTTGTTGACTTGTTGACTTTGTTGACCGGTTGACTAGGCTTGACTAGTTGACCATCATGATAACTATAGCTATCATTTCATGGCAAAGACATTTGCTTGCTTGCTCTTTTGTGCAAAATGAGTGCATGAAATGATATGGCTATGGTTGCTTAAACCATCACATAATACTTGATTGATATGAGGTGTTATGATTGTTTTGGATTATGAGAGCCAAATGAGAAAAGTCTTCTTTCGTTCTTTCATGCTCATTCTCTCTCTTGTTCTTGAGCTCTCATCTTCCTCCTCTTGCTCTCCCTCTCTTGACTCTATGGTTCACTTGTCTCATGAGTTGAGAACCAAGAACCATAGATAAAATCCCATACAAACTCTTCTCTACTCACTCTAGTTCACAAGGTTTAGCAAACCGAGTGAACTAGTTTCTTCAAAGTTCGAAGAAGGAGCCAAAGGTTGAAGCTTTCAGGTGGATCTATCTTCGGCGCAAGGAGACGACGGGGAGAAGCCGATTCGGACGACCATCGAAGCTTGAAGACGAAGGAGTTCGAGAAAAAGAAAGGTATAACCCCCTAACCGAGTAGTTAGCAGCTCGTAGTTAGGTTGTTAGTTAGATGTTTAACAAAGATCCGGGTTTTAAGTCCATGTTACCACCTCTATGAAAATCGTTTTTTACCAAATTCCGCATGCCCGAAAGTACCGGGAGAGGTAGCATGGACTTACAAATATGTTAACATGGGTCAACAAGTCAACCAAAGTCAAATGGTCAACAACCCTAACCATAACACAATTATCTTTAATTAATATTATTAATCATATTTCACATATTCATTAGGGTTTGGAAAAAGACAACGGTCATCAACCCTAATGAGAATCCTCTGCCTCTACATCAGTCAACTGTGCATACACACCCACATCCATGTTCCGAGGAACACGAATACAACGAGATAAAACCAATCCCAAAACATATACTAGGATCTGGCTTAAAGCAAAGCCCGTTAGTAATTACTGTCCGGACACCAAACGTGCACTAGTACGCGGATGTGAACGAACCCCGTCGCAAAACCATGCGAGCTCTACTCTGTTTTGCCCTAAGGAGAATAACCCTCTGTGTGGGACTCTAAAGACTCGACACTACGCTGGCAGTGGGTTTAACCACTGGCCGCAAGCGGTACTAGCTGTACGTAACGGTCCCCAGGTAGATGTCGATAAGAAAACTGATGAGGTGAACCCATCCGAACTCCTACTGAGCCTGAATGTGTCAATCTCCATACAGTCCGGTCTGTTCATCTATGAGTATCGCATGGCGGGCCTAGGGAGCCGGTAAACATCAGTCCCCTAATAGCAGTACAAGTCGTATCGGAGTGTAGCCCAGAACACCCTAAGATAACACTGGAAACGCTTCCAGTATATCTCGCTAGCCCTGGCCAGGTACTTTGTGTAATGGCTCTCCTAGACACAGCGTGATATCAACCCCCAATACCGGGAGAGACGAATCCTGTCTAACCGTCACTGCCTCCAAGTGCTTCGGGACTGCACCCAACTGCTACCAGTTTGCATGACTCATTTGAGCCATGGTAGGGTAGCAATCTAAGAACAGTGGGAACACACTCGAGGCGAAGTGACAGTTCAAGTCAACGGACTAAGCTGTACTCATGTCATCTGGGAACTGATAACTGACGATAGGTATAGTACCAACTAACAGTTCCCGACGAGTCCTGTCCAGTGTACTCGTAACCTAACGAGCACCCGCATACTATCTCAAGTACGACGTACTAATGGCTGTGGGACAGACCATCTCCCCTGCTGGGATGAGAAGCGCATACGCTAGTTTACTCCGGAGTATCGATGCCCCGTCTCGATAATCCTATGACTAGGGACCTATATAAGGATGTGCTTGTAGATTACCCAGCCCCCACTAGTGTGACTGCCATCATAACGCTGGTAATCAAGCAAAGATCCTAAGGGCTCCACTAATGTGTATAGGCTATATGCTAAAAGAAACACATGCACACATTAAAGTAGAAACAAACCAAGTAGCATATTACTATTTTGAGCAAGATTGTCGACACAACTGTGAATTTCCCAAGCTTCCATTAAGTAATATACAAACTAGTATGATACAGTAATGGCCTCTAGGGCATATACACTAACAATCAGTAAGTTGCGGGTAGAGGGCAGATACGAGAGTTTGCATCTACTCATTGGGACGCGCGGGCGTCCAATGTAGGGTTTTCAGGTATTTTAATTAGTATGTTCTTTTGATGTACTTGTTGGTTTTTCACCCTTGTGCCGTGGTTGGGACGAGAGTCGTGTTAGGTAGATCAGCCGTTTGTTGTGTTATCTTCTATCAGCGATTCTTTTGTTGTGCAACACATATTTCAGTCGTGTGCCAATCGGTTAGGAGATTCATCCGTCACGAGATGTTAGATTTGGTGTTCTCCCGGGCATGGACTGATTAGCTACGTGCTTGGAGTCTGTGGACTACCGTGAGAAAACAGTCAGGTGTTTTTTTCCCGGCGAGTCAGTTCTTGTTGTGCAGGTGGATAGTTGTGCCACCTCTCACAGCTCGAATTCAGCCTTTTTCGCTAGTCGGCCTTTGAGGAGAGGATGTCGTGGATTCTTGGCGTTCATTCATGGTACCGATGAAACAGTTGGTTTTTTGGACCGGGTTCCTTTCATGCGAGAGTTATCCGACGTTGTTCCAGATGAGCCGGCGAAGCTTAGGGAGCTTAAGGATCAGCTGCAGAGTTGTTGTTGGGGGGCTTGTGCGTCTGAGTGTTTCGCTTTGAGGAGCTCCTATTTCTGTTCGTCAAGGGGGAAGATGACAGTTTAGGTTGTGTATTGATGGATCGCCAATTGAACCGGCCTACGGTGCGGATAGGTATCCTTTACCTCGCATTGCCGATTTCTTCTATCAGCACTAGATTGTGAGACATTTTTCTAAGTTTGTTCGGGATCAGGTCATCATTGTTGCGGGTTCGGAGTGATGACATTCCGAAGACTGCCTTGTGCGTGCTACGGGCTTTGTGTGTTTTGGTGGTGTCATTGGACTAACCAATGCCCCAGCAGCATTCGTAGATATGATGAACCAGATTTCTTCAGGCCATTCCTCGACCAGTTGTTGTTGTGTTATTGACGACATTCTGGTCTTTTCAATGTGTCTTGAGGAACAAGAGCAGCACTTGAGGATTTGTTTTGCAGATACTGGGAGAGCATCAACTGTTTGCTAGACTCTCGGAGTGTTCCTTCAGGCTTGTTTGTGTTGACTCCTAGGTCTTGTAGTTACGGGAGACGGTTTTCGTATGGTTTCGAGGAAGATCGAGGCCATACAGCTTTGGCCCAGACTTGTGTTCGGACGGAGGTCCGCAGATTTTTGGGGTTAGCAGGTTTTTACCGCCGTTTCGTGCAGGATTGCTAGTGTAGTGCTGCACCGTTGACTGGAATGACCAGGAAGGAGGTTTATTTTCTTTGGACTGAGGCATGTGTGCAGAGTTTTTCAGCAGTTGAAGACTCGGTTAACAACTGCATCAGTTCTTTCTTTGTTTCTGGTTTGGTCGACTTTGTTGTTTAACTGTGATGTTTCGCGAGTGGGGCTCGATTTTGCGCTGATGCGGAATTATAGAGTTATCGCTTTTGCTTCCCTACACTTGGAGGAAGTACTAGCAAGATATCCCACTCATGATCTGGAGATGGCCTCGGTGGTCTTGTGTTGGAGATTTGGAGACACTACTCGTTCGAGAGTCGTGTCAGATTCTTACTGACCACCCAAGCTTAATGTACATCTTCCTGCAGCGAGTGTTGATTGTTGAGACAGTCTTTTTGCAGATTTACAGTTCTGTGTGTTCGTTGAGTAAAGCTTGTGTTCTTCTCTACTGAGGGGACAACATGCTCATGTCCGCTCCCGACCACTTTTCCTTAATCGCTTTCGCGAGGCACTGCCCGCCGATGCTTGTTCGTCAGAGATACTTGAGCATACTCGGCTGGGTAATGATTCGAAGTTCCTTCATGGGTCGTATCAAAAGGGGGCACCCTGTTAGCTTCAGGAAGCCTTGGGTACTGGTTGAGCTTTAGCTCCGCTTTTCCATCCGCAGGATGATGGTTTTGTGGGAGCGGGATATACCGACTATGGAGGATATGCTTGTGCGTACGTTTTAGTTATTGTCGGCAGTTGGGGATCGTCACTCTCCATCGTTAGAGTTCTCCTTTGATAGCTGTTATCAGGAGGCACTCCAATTGGCAACCTTTAGGTTTAGTTGTTAGGTCGTGTCGATCACCAGTCTGTTTTTCTAGCTCCGCGTAAATAGGAATTTTGGACCCCAGCTAGTCTAGAGACTTCGGAGATGATCCAGTTGATTCATGTCAGGATGAGAGTAGCCCAGTGCAGACAGAGGTCTTATGCCGCCCGTGATGGTCGCAGACTTGAGTTCGCAGTAGGAGATCATGTATTACTACGGATCTTTTCCGATGAATGACGTGTTGAGTTTTAGGAAGCTTATCCCAGAATTGTGGGTCCTTTTGAGATCCTTAAGGCGAGTTAATTTCGTTGCCTTTAATTTGGCACTTCCGCCCAGATTATTGAGTATTCACCCCGTATTTCCTTATGTCAATACTTTGCAATTTCCTTCATGACCTTTCTCACATGATTCAGCATCAGACCATTTAGCTTGGACGCGATCTTTCGTACGCCAGCAGCCAATTGTGTTAATGGCTCGGCTGGTATAGAAACTTCGGTCAAGGGTCTTGCCATCTGTGAAGGCTTTTCTTGGACGTAGCCGTATAGTGAGGTAATCACTTGGAAGGCTGCGAGCGAGATAAGAGAGTTGTAATTTTCTCTTTGAAGGTACGCTTAGTGAGAATTTTAAATTCGGGGACGAATTTTTATAAGAGAGGGAGATTGTAACGCCTTAGATTTCGGTTAGTGTTCGTTTAGACGTTAATGCAGGTTTACTGTAAAAAGTTTACCAATTCGGGTTCCTCATATTTTATAACATTTAATTAATAAATTATTATTATTATTTGTTATAAGCATGCACGCACGTGTGCACGTAAAGTGTGAGTTTTGTTTATGCTATTTTGATCTTAGCAACCTTGACACTTAACCTAATCCTTGTTTAATCCAATCCTTAACCATTTTCTCTAGATCTTTTGTGTAAGAAAGAGGAGATATTTGTTGGATGAGAGGAGGTGGCAAGATGAGTGTATGAATGCATTAATGGTGCATTAATTGCATTGGTGCACTTACCTCACCTTAAGCTCACCTCTCTCTCTCTCTTCTTTTCATACTCTCTTTCACACTCATTTCCCTTTCTCATTTTCTTTATCTTTTTCTTTCTAAACTGAACACTATCCTTTCCAACACTAATCCATTCAAAATCCACTAATTTTCATCCAAAATCCACTAATTTTCATCCAAAATCACATCTTTCTTCACTTTTTGCCTCGTAGATGCCTAGGAGAATGCAATGCTTGGATCTTTGAGTTCTTTTGGCGAGGTAATGTTCTCTTTCTGTTGTTTATGATGTTTTTGTGTTATATAGCTAGTTAATTTCAGTTTAGATAGTGTAAGGTTTAGTTTTGTGCGAAATATCATATTTTAGTGTCGATTTGTGATATATGTAATCTGATGTGACCCGGAAAGTTTACTAGAAAACCAAACAATGTGGTTGTGTTGTACCAGTGAACCTAAGACCCCACCTGAGACATGAGACCCACCCCACCGACCAGGGCCGGCGACGTATGAAAGGGGTTCCGGCGACCTCGGCTCGGGGAATGAGTTGGGGTGTGGGGTTTTGAGGGTAGGTCTATGTTGTGGTTTGGGTGTTTTTGGTCTTGCTTGATTGTTGAGTTTTCTCTGTATACGAAATCTGGGATCGCTTAGGTAGTTTGTAGTTTTCCGTTTAAGCGCGATACGTCGACACGGGTCGTGCACTTTGGGTGGTTTTGCTCTTGGGTTAGTTTCGTCGTGTCGCTACACACGTTAGCCACAATACGAACATTTGAGAGTATGTTTTGTGTGGTTGCGTCGGTCTAATGTAGTTTGTACGTGTTTTGGGTCTATTATTAATATATACTTGTTTTATTGTTTTAATGTTGCAGGTTCGCGGGCGGGGACTTCAGACACTGCTACAAAGGGGAAACAGGTGGTAAACTTCACCTAGCTTAGAGCGTTGGTGAGTAGATTTAACATCTACAGGGAATCGCCCGCATGGCGTTGTGCGTCTGGGCTAGAGATGTTACTTTTGTCGCATATTCTATGTCATATTTATAATTGCGCATTCACCCTACTGCTTAGTTTTTGTTGTGCTTGAACTAGTATCCTTAGGACACTGCACATATTATTGACGACTTATGTTGCACGAGCACTGATTGTATGCCACACACACCGTCAATAATTGCCATGTCATGCACAACCCACTTATAGATATGATATTGTTTGGTTAGGGACATTGAGACATTGATTCATATTTCTTTATGCATATAACCTATAGCATACCTGTATATCTACATGCTTACACATATGCCTTCACATACTTACATGATTAGATACCTGTATACCTATAGAGTACTGTACCTTTAGCGATAGGTACATACACACTTTATGACATAGCTACAGGTATACCTTGCACATATATTTCACTTATACCCAGGGGGTATACTACATCATTATTTATAGGTAGATACATATACCTTTATGTTTACAAACATATCTGGTTATAGCTACATGTTTACCTTTACTTTATATTAGTTTAGACTTGGATAAAATTAGGAACCGCATGGTATTCTCATTAACTTGTTGCAGTTAGTTTGCGGTTTTTCATTTATATGCTTACATTTCAGTTTATGTTGCATATATTATATTCATGGATTTTCGCATTTCGATTTGGATTTTTCATGATATTTCTTTTTATTCCTAAGTATATATAATAGTGGAATGGGACGCTGTTATATATGCCTTTACACCAATATTAGTGGAATGGGACGCTGTTATATATGCCTTTACACCAATATTAGTGGAATAGGACGCTAATATATGTGTATTGATTCATGCATTTGTATTTATTCTTTACGTGGTATTTGTATGCATCCGCTTTGAGATTTGTTTATATACCGATACGTGGATCAAGGGTGTCGATACCGGACACTTACGATTTTAGGAACGTATAAATGTGAGAAAGACCGATACATGGATCACGGGTGTCGATACCGGACACATACGATTCGAGGAACGTATAGATTTGAGTATTTCTGTGTCGATGCGTGACACATTGTTTTCATCACATATATTCATGCAATGTTACTTAGGATACTAGAGATTTATATGATATTAGATTTGGGATATAGGTGATTCATTTGATATTGGATACAAGATATTTATGAGATTGCTGATTTGTACATTCAGGATATATGAGATTTATTCGATATTGTACATTCAGGATTTGTGAGACTTATATGATATGAGAGCCAATTTGGGGGCTGATTTGGGGAATTGGGATTTGGATTTGTCTTGATGGATTGTGATCCAACCACGATATCAGGATTCCGTGAAAATGACATATTTCATTCCATACTCGACATTTATTGTTTATGCACTGCTTCATGTATTAGTAGTACCTGTTATTGTACCTTTCATGACTGTTGCATTTACATACCTTTTCATATCATTATTGCATACCGATTGTCATATTATTATTGCTTCATGTATTAGTTGTACCTGCTGGTGTACCTTTCATGATTATTGCATTTATATGACCTTTTATTGCTATTAATTGCATATGTTAGATTCGCGCTGTATGTGCATACTTGTGATTACCTGCATATGTTATTTACTATTCACGAGTTGGCAACTCACCCCCGTTGTGTTACAGCTATTTTGCAGGTTGTTCCCCAGAGTAGTCGAGGCAGGCTATTCATCTATCTGATCATCTTTTGCTGCGGATACCGCTTCAGCTCATAATGTGCAGTTTTGCTTAGGTGGGTTTTATGGTTATCCGTATTGTTGTATGGTATATTCGTTGTATCCTTGTACTCTCCATCTACTATATTTTCTTGTTGACTTAGAGACTTGGTGAGGACGGTATTGGTGACTTGTTGTCTTTTATACAGTTTCCTTTCTATCGTCTTTTATTTCTTCGCTACGGCGTCGTATATTTGTTGTGGTGGTTGTTTTCCTCCTTCGGGCATGTATTTTCTCCCGTTTGGGGATGCTTTAGTTATATTTATGTTGTACCCATTTTTGGGGCTAGTTTTTACAAAGGAGGTGCTGCCAAAATTTTAAAGAAGGAAAGTTCGACTTTTAAAGAATTTGGGTTGTGATTTCAAAGACTTTTAAACCATGTTTCTTATCTTTTCTTGTCTTTTAATGCTTTAGATTTCTGGGTTTTGGCTTTCTTTTATTGCGTTACGCCTATAGACGTTGCGTAGTATTAGGGCCGTCACATGCCAATTTCGGGTCGTGACAGTACCCCGGGGCAAGAAAACTCGTATTGTTAGACGGTGAGCCCGGCGAAGGGACTACTACCTACCTGTGATTGGTTGGACCTGGTGGTTATCCGGATGTCATGACCTGAAATATTAGCTCGTGACCAGCACTTGAATCACGCAACGTCTAAAGGCGCAACGGAATTCAAGTAAGCTGAAACCTAGAAATCTAAACCTTTTTAAGAAAATAAAGGAGGTGGAGTTTTTGAAATAAAGGTATAATGAAATCAAGTGTGCTTAATTGCAAGGAAAAGAAACATGAATGATGCAAGTGAAATTTACTAGTTTGAAAAGATGTTTCATCTTTTAAAAATTTTGGCAGCACCACCTTTGTATATTTTGATCCAAAACCACAAATACATAATAAGAGTAATGGCATCCCCAAGCGGGAGCTAGCTCTTCGCCAAACGGCGGATCACAACCACGCAATACAGTATAAATAAGAATACGACGCCCAACGGCGGAGTTCACCACAAAAAGATAAAAAAAAATGAGCAAAATATAACCCCAAAAGTGAATATAAAACCCATCGCTCAAATCTCGCAACTACAAGTCTCACTAAGTCTCATCAGTTATACAATTAAAACTTTTGATTGATGGAGTTAACTAGATATAATAAGAATATAGGTACAAGAGTGGGTATGATACAAGTGTCCCACCTACCAATGCAAAACACCCGAATGCAACTGTGTGCCAGCGAAGCCGCTACTGATTCAAGCGGTCAACCTGCAAGAACTGTGGCACAACGGGGGTGAGTTTCCAACTCGTGAGTAGAAAAATATCAACAGATAGAAATCGAATAAACAACGACTCCAAGGTCAACTATATCATAATGGTAATACTATGATATCTAGGGTGACCGGATCTGTATATGTGCCAACAGGGTAGTCAATACCTATATGCATGTGTATAACATCCAACAGTATAGTCAATGCAGGTATGCAAGTGGGTCTCGTCCGCCCATATAATCAAAGTATGTATGCATGTGTATCTCGTCCACTCATATAATCAATGTATATATGCATGTAGATCTCGTCCACTCATATAATCAATGTATGTATGCATGTGGATCTCGTCCACTCATATAATCAATGTATGTATGCATGTGGATCTCGTCCACGTGTCAACCAATGAAACAACAACATCATGCATGTAAATATCATAAAAGCATATGCATGGAAATGTGAGGATGTAAAACAACTTGTGTCCCTCGCGACACCTCAAAATCATGGAACCTGAGTGTCCAGCATCGACACTCGAAACATCATGAAAACCGTGACCAGCATCGACATGTAAATCCTCATATATCTCAGGCGTCGCATCCTCAGATCGGCCCTCAGGCGCCGCACACCCTGGTCGGCCCTCATATCCATCTCGCTACTCCGGTAGGTATCCTCCGGATAACCACCGAGTCCAAATACTATCACCGGAAGGTAGTGTTCCCCCCGCCGGGCTCACCGTCTAACATATACGAGTTTTCCTGCCCCGGGGTACCTCACCGGGTCCACCATGTACCCGCAGACGGTGCCTACCACTCCTCGAATCGGGTTTCACATGCCACTCTCAGAACAGAGAAAACACATGGTGGATGCACTGAAATATCATATCAAGAGAAACCGGGTTTTTAAAACAATATATGCTTTCTTTTGAAATAGCCACGGTTCTCAAATCCAGAAATCTCATGAAAAAAGCATATCTCAATGCGTAAAAGCGTAAAGCATGATGTATGCGACATATAACAGAAATGTAAGCATATCAATATATCATGCAACATGGAACTGTGATATGACATATTAAGGGAAAACCGCTATTTTAAATGATCCCAGTTTTTTAAAATATATCCTGCGGTTCCCAATCTCCCAATAAAACTAGTGATCTTTGTAGGTACAATATGTATATGCGCAAGTATGAATATATCAATGTATATGTGCACCAATGTGGATATACAATGTGTATGTGCGCAGGTATGGATATATCAATGTATATGTGCACCAATGTGGATATACAATGTGTATGTGCGCAGGTATGGATATATCAATGTATATGTGCACCAATGTGGATATACAATGTGTATGTGCGCAGGTATGGATATATCAATGTATATGTGCACCAATGTGGATATACAATGTGTATGTGCACACGTATGAATATATCAATGTATATGTCCACCAATGTGGATATACAATGTGTATGTGTGCAAGTATGAATATATCAATGTATATGTGCACCAATGTGGATATACAATGTGTATGTGCGCAAGTATGAATATATCAATGTATATGTGCACCAATATGGATATACAATGTGTATGTGCGTAAGTATGAATATATCAATCTATATGTGCAAGCAGGTTATGCGAAGAGTCATATCATGATGCAGCAATCCTACTTTGTAGTGACATGGCAATTATCGATGATGAAATGTGTGAGCCTACAATCAGTGTACGTGTACATACGCATCATCGATAATGGTGTAGGTGTACTATCACAGGTATATGCAATGCAATAATAATATCATGAATGCAGCACAAGGTAAAACATCAGCTAATAGCTATAAGGTATACGTAACTATCATATGTCTGAGTCGGTGAATCTATCAATCGGCACCTAGCCTCACAGCATCACGCACGGTATAATCCATCGTACGGCATCCTCTAGTAAAGGGTATGGATCAACATCAAGTCAAACTCATCACGCACGGAAAATCATCGTGCGGCGGCATTAAGCAAATAGGGATCCTAACATCCTATATGAAAAATGACGGTACGGCCTAATATTACATACGGCCTATCATCCATGATTCACAACATCCTATATATGGATATATAACTATATACCTATGTCCCGGTTGACATCCGCAATAATCTCATATCAGAGGACCGGCAGGATATAAATCTTCTCGATCTACTCGCATCCGTATACCAACATATCATCATTTCCTCATATCCGTCTTATATTCTTTTCATCGCATTTATAACTCATATCAAGCAGAGTTTACCTAAACCTTCTATCTCTACTATAAGTATAGGTATCTAATCTAGCATACACACCCGAACCATACAAGCAGATTTTAAAAGAAGCGAATCATAATTTTGAAAATAGGGGTTACGGTGTTTTAAGGAAAAAATATCATTTGAAAATCTATAACATCCCTTAAGGTACATAATTAAAAGATACATACGATTCTTTGGTTTCGAAAAGGTATGGTTCGGATGACACACCTACATCGACTATCTAATCCTACAGTACCCTAAACGACAATATCGCTAAACGCAATCCTATGATAGTCGTAACATATCTCTTCTAACTATCCTCTTGTTTCTAATATGGTTTCATAGCTATCTTCGTTCTAACCCTAGTTTCCTAATCTAGGTTTTCCTAACCGTATTCTATAATCAGTTTTCCATCAATACATTGTGGGGGTGCTATACGCCATCCACCCGACTTCCCCCGTGGATATAGATCCACTCACATTGCTTCTTTCTTGCCGAAGTCGATGACGCCACGCTCCGTCGTCTCAGAATCCGTGCGAAGGTACCTAAAATAATCAACAGTTGCAATGCGTATTAAAATCGAATCTAGAAAACCGATACGGTACGCTCATAGGTTAGAATCAATGGCCTACACGTGCAAAAACAATCAAACAACCCATGTTGCCGATGTACAAGCATCCAACAACCCAATACAAATCCAAATATCAAGAATTAACATTTCAAAATACGGAAATCATAGCCAAAAACACCCCAAAATGCTCCCAGATTTTCCCCAGGTGACAATTAGCCAAAACTGCATATAGGAGGGGGTCTAATTTAGTGCAAAATGAGCCATGGACCAAATCTGGGACCTTAATTCCTCGCTCTGGCCGCAAATTGCTGCCAGAATGGATAAATATGCGGCCTAGATGCAGGGGATGGGGCTCAGGTCTTGGTGGTAGCTTCCTAGGTGCCTGCATGACTCCCAGTAATCACAAAATCATCTCTAGTGTCCCCGGGTTGCTCCAGATTCCAAAATACCCTCTAAAATCACACATTTATCCGATGTTGGGGTTTCTAAATCCGTGTTTTCGGTTTCTAAGCTCTGGTCCAGGTCCTTAAACAGCACCCAAGTCTAGTTAACAGCCACAACACATCACCAATATCAAACAACACTCCAACCTTCACTAGAGTTCTCCAATGTTCACTAATCTTCACAATATCACTTCTAAACACATATGAATACTAAAGTAAATGAAAAACTACCGAATTAGTGAAGAGATTACCTCATATAGCACCCATGAACCTCTAAGATCATCAAAACTGAATTTTTCTTGGTGCCATGTGTAGAGGTTGAAGAGGGGTTAAATTTTGTGAAGGGTATGTAGCGTTTTGGCAAGGTTTTTAGGGTGGATCAAGAGGGTAGAAGGTGGAGGGATGTGGAGTTGACGGAGATGAAGAGGGAAAGAAAATGATGGGGGGAAAATGGCCAAGGCAGCAGCCTCCCCTCTCACTATAATTCTCACCCACTCCCTTTCCATGTCATCTTTATGTCCCCTTTTGACTTTCTCCTCAATCATTTCTCTTTTCTTTTCTTTTCTTTTCTCCCCCAAAATCCCAACCCTAACATAAAACACACAAATGAAATAACATGTAACATGTCATGGTGCACTAACCATGAAAACTGCAGAAATGCGGATTTGGCTTAATCGCGATTAGTAGTAGACTAATCGGGTTTTTATCGAAACTGTATAAAATAAATTTTAAAATTGCCAAATCCTTTAAATATATTATTAAATGAATAAATCATTTTAATTTCTATTTATTTCATAATTATTGGTATATAGTTATACCCTTTTTCGAAAACCCCAATTTCGCAAATCGGGCAGTTTTCGAGAAAATTATTATTTTAATATTAAATTCCAAAAATATTATTTTATATTTTCTGAAATGTTTCAATCTTCCCGCCTTAAATAAATTCGGTCCCCGAATTTAAATTTAAACCCCCAAAATCTAAAACATTTCAATAATCAGCTCAAATCAACGGGGCTCCGAAGTCATGGAAAACGCAGAAATAACACAGCGCGTCAAGTGCGCATAAAACGAGTACAAAACTCAAAATCGAACTCCGTCAAGCGTCACGCAAATCATCGGATTTGCACGCATATCCTCGGAGTTACAATAGGGATGCAGATCTCGAAATTCACTACTGAAATCCAATATACGCTAGTCAAATACTATAATACGTGTATAGTACGCATCTTTGAAAACTCCACAATCTGAATAAAACACATGCAAAATCTTTTCTAAATCTCCGCGGGAATGCGTAACTCACGGCATAACTGACAGACGCTCATTTAAAAATAAACATATATGTCCATATATGTTTTCCTAAATACACGTTCCGTCGTTTTCAAAACATCCCAAAAGGTTTTCCTTTATAAACGTTCGTGTCGGTCACGGACACGTAGGAAATAGCGAGACTATAGCTCCTCTTTTTCGAAAACCTCTTGGTAAACTTTTATTTCATGCAAAGTACTCAGGTACTGTTCTCAGATCAGTCCTGTTTGGCTACTACACAATATAGTGCCCAACATGAAAACAAAGTGCTCACAAGAAAAATCAGCCTCAAAAGGCATATCCAAAAATCACATGCGTCTGGTGCGCATGGAAATCAAATCCAAATACAGGTGCCATAATACGCACAAGCAAAGCTAAGTGCAACAGGTGTGCACAAAACCATCCGTCCAGTGCGACGGGTGTGCACGACAACAATGTCGGGTGCATCTAACGTGCACGAAATACAAATACAGTGCACCCAGTGCACGAAATACAAATCCATAACTCAAATGTGTAAACGGCAACACCGAGGGTATCAAGGTGTATAAAATCATAAACGTGTGCAACTGCGTGCACAAAACGCATATCAATGCACTGCAAGCACATATAAGCTATACCGAGTGCATAAATCAAATCATCCGTATGAAATCCATGAAATTATAAACACATGCTATGAAGGTACAAAATCAACAGCAAATGCAATGGATAGGCACAAATCTCAAATCAACACAACAGTGTATATAAAATACATATCAGGTGCGATAGCTATGCGCAAAATGTAAATACCCAGTAGGTGCAGCCATGGTGCATGAAATCAATATAAGGAAACTCGTCATCAAAACTCAAATCCAAACGATATAAGCGTGATACTCAGATCACAAACGCAAATCGCAACAAAGGACATCGAGGTACACCTCCTACAATGTTGAGAAATAAATCGGTGCGTCTAGAAACTGGCAGAACAAGAACATCCGCTGGCCTCCTCCTCACGGTCTGGCGTCCTCTGTCTCTGGGTCCTTATCTTCTCTGCAGATTTACTAATCTCGCAATCCATCAGCTCATCGGCCCAGTCAGGTGTGCTAACAGGGACGATTCCGCTCTAGCACTTCTCTGATCATCCCTCGGTCAATCATCACGACCACTCATAAAGCAGCACTTTGCTGGCGTCGGCCTCTGATCCTCTGAACACACGTGACACATCTGATCCTGGGTGCAAATCTCATTGCAGCAGTATTCCGGAAGGAATCCTGCTCAAGGTCACTTCCGATCTTGCCTATGCCGAACTGTACGGAGGCTGGTACTCCTACATAATCTTTTCTCGTTTTTCGGACATCTGCGTGTTCCGCACACATTCCTTCATAAACGAGCCGTATCCCAATGCCTCTGTAAGCATATCAGGTCTCTAGTCTCGACGGGAAGTAATGACAGCTCGTCAGCGTCTCGCACGAACCTCTAGTTCCACTTGTCTTTATCATCGTCCACTATGACGTCAAGCCATGCTATCTGCGCACTACAACTGTTGTTGGCCACGGTCAACCCGAGGTCTCTCACACGGACTCAAAGTCATGAACTCGGTATCTTCATCACTCGGTAGAAGATATCTGGCCGAACACGTCCTCGGAAACTCGTCCCAACCATCGGAGGGATACTCAATATTCGTCCGTCCTCGATCAACTCACAATGCATCTGGGTGAGGTCCTCCATCCAAAGATTGTCAGCTTGCTGATCTCTTATCACATGATATCTGGACGACGTCAAAATTTTCGATCGAGTCATCAAGGTCCAAAAATTTCCCGAAGGCTCAACACCTGAGCGCAGTCTAAAAATATCTGGTACATACCACAGCACCTCTTGACAAGTCGTAGAAGGGCAAACCCAAGCCTCAATGATGGCACCGCTAAACTGCCACAAACCCTAGGGTTCAAAGCGGTTCCATGGTCATCATGTTGAGTTAGGGTTTCATTCTTCTAGAGGGTCCATAGAATTACCTGGATGTCCCTCCAAACACTTTAAACCTGGGAAAAATGGGTTTCTGACACTCATTCGAACTTTTTAACTTCGCCTAGGCGACATACGAATACCCTTCGTCCGCACGCGAAACAATGCCTCAATCCTCCAGGAAAGGCGATACATCGGCAATCATCTCTGGATCGGTCTGCTCTAGATCTGAGTAAGACTCTCCACACTGGAAATCTTCAACTCAACTGGGCCTGCTCCGGTGCATAAATCGAACGAATCACCTTCGTCTCTCAAATCAGGGTAGACTAGCTATCATCTATCTCATATCTGCCTGGAAGCTCCGGCGGACTTAGCTCGTAAGCTCTGGAAGCGACATCCCTTCATCTTAGCAACAGCTAGGTCACATGTCTGCACGGTAGGCGATATCAAAATCTCTGAGGTATGTTGTACATCAACAGTCCTCTCACAACTGGCAGCTCTAACAATAGCCCGATCGTTCGGTATAAAACCAAGCACTCGCCTTCACAAGTGGTCACAACAAAATACTAACTCGAGACGTTCTCATGTCACCAGAAAACACAATGGTCAGCCCTCGTACCAGACGAGCTCGCCCTGACCGTAACACTAGCAGTAGCTCAAACTGCGCTCAAACTATAGTGACAGGAACCTCAATCGAGTATCGAAGAGAGCAGATCAACGGCAAGAAAGAAAACGACAGATCCCAAATGGATATATGATCATAAGAAGGAACGGCATCAATGAAAGTATGATCATGGAACTAATAGAATCGAGGATCTCCAATGGATGTATAATCATGGGTATAAAGAGAATCATAAGTCTCAAAAATATGTACATCCTAAGGTTTCTTAAGTGGAGTATCGTATCATAAATATGCCGCGGAACATACGTACGGTACGTCACTCTTCTCAAGCTACCAACTCCATCAATCAGGGTCAGCCTATGAAACGAAAGTTCGGGTCTAATAACCCCCCCCCCGGCCGCTCAAGTCTAAGTTCCATAAGGTCAAGCCTAGGTTCCGAAATACATACCCGCCCTAGACTCCGCATAGTCAAACATAGACTCGAACAAAGGTTAAACCTAGCGCTCTTATACCAACTTTATCATGACCCGAAATATTAGCTCGTGACCAGCACATGAATCACGCAACGTCTAAAGGAGTAATGGAATTCAAGTAAACTGAAACACAGAAATCCAAACCTTTTTAAGAAAATAAAGGAGGTGGAGTTTTTGAAATAAAGGTATAATGAAATCAAGTGTGCTTAATTGCATGGAAAAGAAACATGAATGATGCAATTGAAATTTACTAGTTTGAAAACATGTTTCGTCTTTTAAAAATTTTGGCAGCACCTCCTTTGTATATTTTGATCCAAAACCACAAATACATAAAAAGAATAATGGCATTCCCAAGCGGGAGCTAGCTCTTCGCCAAATGGCGGATCACAACCATGCAAAACCGTATAAATAAGTGTACACGCCCAACGGCGAAGTTCACCACAAAAAGATAAAAAAAATGAGCAAAATATAACCCCAAAAGTGAATATAAAACCCATCGCTCAAATCTCGCAACTACAAGTCTCACTAAGTCTCATCACTTATACAATTACAACTTTTGATTGATGGAGTTAACTAGATACAATAAGAATATAGGTACAAGAGTGGTTACGATACAAGTGTCCCACCTACAAATGCAAAACACCCGAATGCAACTGTGTGCCAGCAAAGCCGCTACTGATCCAAGCGGTCAACCTGCAAGAACTGTGGCACAACGGGGGTGAGTTGCCAACACGTGAGTAGAAAAATATCAATAGATAGAAATCGAATAAACAACGACTCCTAGGTCAACTATATCATAAAGGTAATATTATGATATCTAGGGTGGCTGGGTCTGTATATGTGCCAACAAGGTAGTCAATACCTATATGCATGTGTATAACATCCAACAGTATAGTCAATGCATGTATGCAAGTGGGTCTCGTCCGCCCATATAATCAAAGTATGTATGCATGTAGATCCCGTCCACTCATATAATCAATGTATGTATGCATGTGGATCTCGTCCACTCATATAATCAATGTATGTATGCATGTGGATCTCGTCCACGTGTCAACCACTGACACAATAATATCATGCATGTAAATATCATAAAAGCATATGCATGGAAATGTGAGGATGTAAAACAACATGTGTCCCTCGTGACACCTCAAAATCATGGAACCTGAGTGTCCTGCATCGATAGTCAAAACATCATGAAAACCGTGCCCAGCATCGACACGTAAATCCACATATATCTCAGGCGCCGCATCCTCAGATCGGCCCTCAGGCACGGCACACCCTAGTCGGTCCATATATCCATCTCGCTACTCCGGTCGGTATCCTCCGGATAACCGCCGAGTCCAAATAGTATCACCGGTAGGTAGTGCTCCCCCTGCCGGGCTCACCGTCTAACATATACGAGTCTTCTTGCCCTGGGGTACCTCACCGGGTCCACCATGTACGCGCAGACGGTGCCTACCACTCCTCGAATCGGGTTTCACATGCCACTCTCAGAACCGAGAAAACACATGGTGGACGCACTGAAATATCATATAACGAGAAACCGGGTTTTTAAAACAATATATGCTTTCTTTTGAAATAGCCACGGTTCTCAAATCAAGAAATCTCATGAAAACAGCATATCACAATGCGTAAAAGCGTAAAGCATGATGTATGCGACATATAACAGAAATGCAAGCATATCAATATATCATGCAACATGGAACTGTGATATGACATATTAAGGGAAAACCGCTCTTTTAAATAATCCCAGTTTTTAAAAATATATCCTGCGGTTCCCAATCTCCCAATAAAACCAGTGATCTGTGTAGGTACAATATGTATATGCGCAAGTATGAATATATCAATGTATATGTGCACCAATGTGGATATACAATGTGTATGTGCGCAAGTATGAATATATCAATGTATATGTGCACCAATGTGGATATACAATGTGTATGTGCACAGGTATGAATATATCAATGTATATGTGCACCAATGTGGATATACAATGTGTATGTGCGCACGTATGAATATATCAATGTATATGTGCACCAATGTGGATATAAAATGTGTATGTGCGCAAGTATGAATATATCAATGTATATGTGCACCAATGTGGATATACAATGTGTTTGTGTGCAAGTATGAATATATCAATGTATATGTGCACCAATGTGGATATACAATGTGTATGTGTGCAAGTATGAATATATCAATGTATATGTGCACCAATGTGGATATACAATGTGTATGTGCGCAAGTAAAAATATATCAATATATATGTGCACCAATGTGGATATACAATATGTATGTGCGCAAGTATGAATATATCAATGTATATATGCACCAATATAGATATACAATGTGTATGTGCGCAAGTATGAATATATCAATGTATATGTGCAAGCAGGTTATGCGAAGAGTCATATCATGATGCAGCAATCCTACTGTGTAGTGACATTGCAATTATCGATGATGAAGTGTGTGAGCCTACAATCAGTGTACGTGTAACATACGCATCATCGATAATGGTGCAGGTGTACTATCACGGGTATATGCAATGCTATAATAATATCATGAATGCAGCACAAGGTAAAACATCAGCTAATAGCTATAAGGTATACGTAACTATCATATGTCTGAGTCGGTGAATCTATCAATCGAAACCTAGCCTCACAGCTTCACGCATGGTACAATCCATCGTACGGCATTCTCTAGTAAAGGGTATGGATCAACATCAAGTTAAACTCATCACGCATGGAAAATTAACGTGCAGCGGCATTAAGCTAATAGGGATCCTAACATCCTATACGACAAATGAGGGTACGGCCTAATATCATATACGGCCTATCATCCATGATTCACAAGATCCTATATATGGATATATATCTATGTACCTATGTCCCGGTTCACATCCGCAATAATCTCATATCAGGGGACCGGCAGGGTTTAAATCATCTCGATCGACTCGCATCCGTATACCAACATATCATCATATCCTCATTTCCGTCTTATATTCTTTTCATCGCATTTATAACTCATATCAAGCCGAGTTTACCTAAACCTTCTATCTCTACTATAAGTATAAGTATCTAATCTAGCATACACACCCGAACCATACAAGCAGATTTTAAATGAAGCGAATCGTAGTTTTGAAAATAGGGGTTACGGTGTTTTAAGGAAAAGATATCATTTGAAAATCCGTAACATCCCTCAAGGTACATATTTAAAAGATACATACGATTCTTCGGTTTAGAAAAGGTATGGTTCGGATGACGCACCTACATCGACTATGTAATCCTACAGTACCCTAAACGGCAATATCGCTAAACGCAATCCTATGATAGTCGTAACATATCTCTTCTAACTATCATCTAGTTTCTAATATGGTTTCATAGCTATCTTTATTCTAAACCTAGTTTCCTAATCTAGATTTTCCTAACCATATTCTATAATCAGTTTTCCATCAATACATTGCGGGGGTGCTATACGCCACCCACCCGACTTCCCCCGTGGATATAGATCCACTCACCTTGCTTCTTGTTTGCCGAAGTCGATGACGCCACGCTCCGTCGCCTCGGAATTCACGTGAAGGTACATACAATAATCAACAATCGCAATGCGTATTAAAATCGAATCCGGAAAACCGATTTGCTGCACGGTGCGCTCATAGGTTAGAACCTATGGCCTACACGTGCAAAAACAATCGATCAACCCCTGTTGCCGATGTACAAACATCTAACAACCAAATACAAATCCAAATATCAAGAATTAACATTTCAAAATACGGAAATCATAGCCAAAACACCCTAAAATGCTCCCAGATTTTCCCCAGGTGACAATTAGCCAAAACTGCATATAGGAGGGGTCTAATTTAGGGCAAAAAGAGCCATGGACTAAATCTGGGACATTATTTCCCAGCTCTGGCTGCAAATTGCGGCCAGAATTGATAAATTTACGGCCTGGGTGCAGGGGATGGGGCTCAGGTCTTGGTGGTAGCTTCCTAGGTGCCTGCACGACTCCCAGTAATCCCAAAATCATCTCTAGTGTCCCCGGGTTGCTCCAGATTCCAAAATACCCTCTAAAATCACACATTTATTCGATGTCGGGGTTTCTAAATCCGTGTTTTGGGTTTCTAAGCTCTGGTCCAGGTCCTTAAATAGCACCCAAGTCTAGTTAACAGGCACAACACATCACCAATATCAAACAACACCCAAACCTTCACCAGGGTTCCCCAATGTTCACTAATCTTCACAATATCACATCTAAACACATATGAATACTAAAGTAAACGAAAAACTACCCAATTAGTGAAGGGATTACCTCATATAGCACCCATGAACCTCTAAGATCATCAAAACTGAATTTTTCTTGGTCCCATGTGTAGAGGTTGAAGAGGGGATTAAATTTTGTGAAGGGTGTGTAGGGTTTTGGCAAGGTTTTTATGTTGAATCAAGAGGGTAGAAGGTGGAGGGATGTGGAGTTGAGGGAGATGAAGAGGGAAAGAAAATGATGGGTGGAAAATGGCCAAGGCAGCCCCCCCTCTCACTATAATTCGCACCCACTCCCTTTCCATGTCATCATTATGTCCCCTTTTGACTTTCTCCTCAATCATTTCTCTTTCCTTTTGTTTTCTTCTCTCCTCCAAAAGCCCAACCCTAACATGAAACACACAAATGAAATAACAAGTAACATGTCATGGTGCACTAACCATGAAAACTGTAGAAATGCGGATTTGGCTTAATCGCGATTAGTTGTGCACTAATCGGGTTTTTATTGAAACTGCATAAAATAATTTTTAAAATTGCCAAATCCTTTAAATATATAATTAAATGAATAAATCATTTTAATTTCTATTTATTTCATAATTATTGGTATATATTTATAGCCTTTTTCGAAAACCCCAATTTCGCAAATCGGGCAGTTTTCGGGAAAATTTTTATTTTAATATTAAATTCCAAAAATAATATTTTATATATTTTGAAATGTTACAATCTTCCCCCCTTAAATAAATTCGGTCCCCGAATTTAAATTTAAACCTCCAAAATCTAAAACATTTAAATAATCAGCTCAAATCAACGGGGCTCCGAAGTCATGGAAAACGCAAAAATAACACAGCGCGTCAAATGCGCATAAAACGAGTACAAAACTCAAAATCGAACTCTGTCAAGCGTCACGCAAATCATCGGATTTGCACGCGTATCCTCGGAGTTACAATAGGGATGCAGATCTCAAAATTCACTACTCAAATCCAATATACACTACTCAAATACTATAATACGTGTATAGTACGCATCTTCGAAAACTCCACAATCTGAATAAAAAACATGCAAAATCTTTTCTAAATCGCCACGGGAATGCGTAACTCTTGGCATAACTGATGGACGCTCATTTAAAAATAATAATATATGTCCATATATGTTTTCCTAAATACACGTTCCGTCGTTTTCAAAACATCCCAAAAGGTTTTTCTTTATAAACGTTCGTGTCGGTCACAGACACGTAGGAAATAGCGAGACTATAGCTCCACTTTTTCGAAAACCTCTTGGTAAACTTTTAATGCATGCAAAGTACTCAGGTACTGTTCTCAGATCAGTCCTGTTTGGCTACTACACAATATAGTGCCCAACATGAAAACAAAGTGCTCACAAGCAAAATCAGCCTCAAAAGGCGTATCCAAAAATCACATGCGTCTGGTGCGTATGGAAATCAAATCCAAATACAGGTGCCATAATACGCACAAGCAAAGCTAAGTGCAATGGGTGTGCACAAAACCATCCGTCCAGTGCGACGGGTGTGCACGACAACAATGTCGGGTGCATCTAAAGTGCACGAAATACAAATTCAGTGCAGCCAGTGCACGAAATACAAATCCATAACTCAAATGCGTAAACAGCAACACCGAGTGTATGAAGGTGTATAAAATCATAAACATGTGCAACTGCGTGCACAAAACGTATATCAATGCACTGCAAGCACATATAAGCTATACCGAGTGCATAAATCAAATCATCCGTATGAAATCCATGAAATCGTAAACACATGCTACGAAGGTACAAAATCAACATCAAATGCAATGGATAGGCACAAATCGCAAATCAACACAACGGTGTATATAAAATACATATCAGGTGCGATAGCTATGCGCAAAATGTAAATACCCAGTAGGTGCAGCCATAGTGCACGAAATCAATATCAGGAAACTCATCATCAAAACTCAAATCCAAGCGATATAAGCGTGATACTCAGATCACAAATGCAAATCGCAACAAAGGATATCGAGGTACACCTCCTACAATGTCGAGAAATAAATCGGTGCGCCTAGAAACTGGCTGAACAAGAACATCCGCTGGCCTCCTGCTCACGGTCTGGCGTCCTCTGTCTCTGGGTCCTTATCTTCTCTGCAGATTTACCAATCTCGCAATCCATCAGCTCATCGGCCCAGTCAGGTGTGCTAATGGGGATGATTCTGCTCTAGCACTTCTTGTAGGGTTCCTAGGCACACATATGAGGTTCCACATAGCATCAACCATGCCAAATTCAAAAATAGAAGTGCCGAGAAACCCTAATGAAGATCGTCTACTAGAGGTAAGGCGAAAAACATACAAGCAAACAACTTTAACTATAAGTGAAAGGGATTACAACCTTTGTAGATCCGGTCCCCCACTTCTTTAGCTCCGTGTTGACGTCCCTCCGCTGCGATCATCGGGATCCCGGACTCTAGCGTTGATTTCATCGGAGAAAAGAGCGGGCTAGGTCGTTGACTTCGATGCCGAAGATGATCTACGTCGAGGCGACTCAAACTCAAGCTCCATCTTCACTTGGTCATGAACCTTATGAAGAAAACACCCTATACAACATGGCAAGTGGTAAAGGATGAAGAAATAGAAAGTGGGTTCACTTTGGATTTGGATTTCTCACTTGATTTCATCACTTGAAAATTTTCAAGAAAACTTTCTTCACTTCATGAAGAAGAAGAAGAAGAAGGAAATGAAAAATGAATTAATTCAAAAAGAAAATTCAAGTGAAGTTTATCATAATGCAACCATGGGTGAAGTTAACTCATGTAGAGAGCAAACCATAGTTTAGATAAATGGTTAGGTCAAAGGATAAAAACAAAATGGTTAAGACTTTGTCAAAGTTGCTTGAAGTATTATGAAACTTCTAGCAAAGTAAGAAAAGCCACCATTAAGTTTTTAACCAAAATAAATAAATAAATAAGTTAAAACCCTAACCATTAACCTAAACATGGTTTAAAGCATACACACACCCAAGTTTGCATGTATCATCAAACATGATACAAACTAGTGCACAAACATATATCATATATACAATGTGCACAATCTAGTGAGAAAAATAATCTTAAGTAAACCAATACTAGTTAATGTAAAGTAATATATCAAATATATAATTATACATTAAATCATTAAATCAACACTTGATTTAACGATCCGGTCATAACCGACTAATATCATGTGTATCAATATATCGAATCAACATTTGATTCGGTAATCCGCCTATATCTTATACAACCGTCCGATGATACAAATCGCGAGAATAGAATTCAGTATCACATACTGATATTATTCTCGGTCCCGCACATATCTCATATGCGCTCCTATTTCGTTTGGCTTGAGCCAGGAAACCTCTGTGTAGGACTCTAAAGACTCGTCAATACGCCGGCAGTAGGTGATGATCATATCAAACAACCACAAGCCGCAAGTGGTCTGCTAAACGTAACGGCCACCCGGGTATTGAGCGATCAGAAGATCAACGAGCAAGTCCGCTCACACTCCTGCGAATCCAACCAGTAACACTTACTGCACAGTCCGGTCTGTTCGTCTGATATGTCGCTGTTCATATCAGATTTTTGTATTTTTATACCGCCCAATTTTTATCATATTGCATATCGGTAGGTACTCTTGAGCCGTGTTTGCTAGTCAATTGCAGGATACAGGTTCTCGGCTCTAAAAGGTGAAATTCATGGAAAAACACGACAAAATCCGGGTTCCTGCCAACCACAGATTAAACACGGGTCTCCGCTCTTTATCCGTCTGTTGCCACACACCAGTTTAGGAGACAAAATAGCAAATCGATTGTCACCTTCATGCACAAAGCACAATGGCAACACCAAGTCCAAGAAATCTACGCAGAGCTTAAGAAAATCATGACAAATGATCCATGTCCAATCACCTTTTGATCCACTAAAATTCTGGAAGAAATGTGGAAAGATTATCAGGAAAAACATACACCAGACAAAAGGGGACAGCAGACCAGGGAAGTACAGAAAAGACCATGCCCCAACTCCATCATAGGGCCGCGGATCCGCGGCCAATAGGGGGTATAGGCCGCGGATCCGCGGCCGTACTGGTCCCTCGGTGTGTCGTGTTTCAGGGGTAGTTTGGAATTTATGTATAGAGGCAGAATTTTGCCCTAGGTTTTCATTTTCCAGCCTATAAATAGCCCAGAACCTTGTGAAGCCAAGGGTGCTTAATCTTGTATTTTTTAGGGTTTAGAATACTTGTTCTTCTTCCTCTTCTCATCTCTTCTCCATTGAAAAACTTGCAGTGAGCTTTTGTGAGTGAAGAATGATGAATAAAGAAGTTCATTTTATTATTATACTTGTCTTGCTCTTTTTATGTTAATCGCTTGTAATCGTTAATTGATAAGTAGTTGTTGTTATTTATTGTTGTTTCTTTCTTTTCTCTTTTTCTATATCCTTAAAACAACCATGATGCTTACGCTTGATCCTTGCCAAGGTGAGGTCGCAAATAGCTAGTTGTTATCTTCTAATCTCTTTCTTTCTATCTTTCTCTTTGTTTTATTTTCTTTTTATTATGATGTGTGAGTAGTTTCCATACTTGTTAGGGTAGGATAAGGGAAGTTGAGAGAATGAAATCTCTCTCACTCTTTCCTTGCCCAACATCTTAAATCAACTCCCGTTAATTGAACCACAATCCGCTCCCTACGGCACCCTATCCTACATGATAGCGGTGATTCCGTAGTGAGACCGGTTGTGGTTGAATTAACCGGAGGTTATGGCTAAGAGCCAAGAATGGACGGACAAGCACCAAACGGAAGAACTTAAGCGTTGGAAAGCCTTGCTTATACTCGCAAGTTCCTTCCTAGTCGTGCTAATCCCCGTTGTTGCCGATTACCGTAACACCGATATTAAGAGTGGCAACGAAAGAAGTGAGCGACTCCTAACTCAAACTAACATAATCCTAACCCTAACAACCTCTCTTTACATATCATTTTAACACTTAGATAATCACAAACAAATCTGGAAAATTGGACTTAACTCGTTAGAGCACATAGAAAAAGATTCACATCTCCCTGCGGACGACCCGTACTCAACCGGCTAGCTACAGGCAAAACCGTTTTGATTGCGGTAATTAACTAAACTTAAACACGCAGAATCTCTAACAATCAAATGGCGCCGTTGCCGGGGAGACGGTAGTTTATTTCTTTGTGTAATTTCGGGTTAATTTGTGAATATAAAGCTAACCGAAAAACAAAACAAAAAAAATATACGTTGTAAAAAAAATCATCTTGTTATTTTTTATTAGTTTTTGTGCAAGTGTGCAGGATAATACGAAGTTCGAGTTCAGTGCCAAAGAAGTGGGATAATACGGAGTTCGAGTTCAGTGCCAAAGACATGGGAAGATAGACCCACATTTCGCGGCTACACCGCGACGGATCAAAACGAAGCAAACGGTCTACTGTAAAAATCTGGAGCAGATACAGTAAGCAAGTCAAAATTTAGCACATCCAGACAAGCAGAGGACACCCAGCAGAGCATAACCTAGAAAAATGAAGGCCCAAGCCCATCATACCGCCGCGGAACCGCGGCATAAGGAGTCTTAGGCCGCGGAACCGCGGCCGTTTGGTGCCTTCGGGCTGCCAAAATTTCTGTAAGTTCTCCTTTTCTCTCTCCCACTCCTCTGGACTCCAATAAACTGTGTTTTCTGCAGCATTCTTTGCACAAATTCTCTTCCCCCTTCCAATAAACTGTTCTTGTGCAGGATTCTTTGCGCCGCGCTAAAAATAAAAATTGTTTGCAGTTGATTTGTTACCACTTTGCATTCATTAATACGGACTTAAGGGGCTTGAAACCAATTCAGATTGGGTGGGGATTTCATCACCCTTCCCAGGACCCCAGAAATCACAAAAAGCATATGCATTGACCATTGTTAAATTAAAAAATACTAGACTCAGCCCTAAGGACTTCGCGCTCAATAGGACAGAGGACTAGTTACAGGCATCGGCCGTTTATCCTATCTGACTTTTGCGGTGTCTAAACAAGTGTGTCGAAGGCAAGTGGTTATTTAATTAAGGAACTTCGCGAAAGAGTTGGACAACCTCCCACTTAGCTGGCACTTACCTGGTCGCAATTGACGGAGAAGAGACGGTTTGAGGTCCTATTTCTAGCCCTCTGGAACAGTTAGGAGCTGTCTAGCAGACCTAGGTGACCCTAGATCTAGGTGTGATTATGCATATCTTGTTTGTGAGTGCTTAAAGTCGTAAGTCTGTACATATTTCTGTAAAGCTCTTTCTAAAAATAAAATAAAATTAAAAAAAAGGAAAAAAAAATCAAAAAACTTTTATAAAAACTTGCCCTTTGTCGCCAAAATCCATTTTTCACCCACCACCTATCGCCTTTCTCCATTGACGTTTTCTTACCCTCACCTTCTCCGTTTTGACTATACTAAACTCGTTTAGTGTATGTCCGCTTGGACTCGGGACACTAGCGCCCGTCTAGTCCGCGTTACGTTAGTCGCTATCGACTACGCGATCGACTCAGACGTCGAAACTCCGTCCACTCCTCTTTCACCTTTACCTTTGCCGGCCAACTCCGACGTTGACAGGAATTCTGTTCATACATCTTCACCTTCACCATCACCAACCTCTTCTTCCGCGATGTCAGGATTTAATCCAAACATCTCTTTGACTACCCCTGGATTGGCTCCACCTCCTACGGAGACCAACAACCCACCACCATCGCCTGTTGTAGCGCCGCAGCGAATCGCGTTCCAGGATCGTTTCTATCCCACCCGTTCTGCAGTTCCCACCTGCCTTTCTCTTCCACCGGCCAAAGGGGATAATTTTGAAATTAAGCCCCACTTCATCAACATGCTTCCACGATTTCATGGGCTTGAATCTGAAGATGCCTATATCTTCATCAATAAATTTCAAAACGTTTGTGCCATGATGAAAACCACCCAGCTGTCGGACGATGCTATACGCCTACGGGTCATTCCGTTCACTTTATGCGATCTTGCTGAAAAATGGCAGTATAGCACCGCTTCCCACTCCATAACCAGTTGGGACGAGTTTGTAAAAGCGTTTCTTAAAAAATTCTATTCGAATCATAAAACCACAAGGATCCGCAATGAAATCAACCAATTCTCTCAGCTTCCTTCTGAACCCTTCTGAAAGTGCTTTGACCGGTACAAAGACCTTCTTGTTCAGTGTCCTCACCACGGTATAGAGAAATGGCAACTTTGTCAAACCTTATACGAGGGCCTGAACCCAGCAACGAA
Organism: Agapanthus africanus; assembly: GCA_030015575.1. Classification (NCBI taxonomy): domain Eukaryota; kingdom Viridiplantae; phylum Streptophyta; class Magnoliopsida; order Asparagales; family Amaryllidaceae; genus Agapanthus; species Agapanthus africanus. The sequence continues at coordinate 547,441,229 of JASDDO010000024.1, read as the reverse complement.
GCAGATTTTGGAAACCATCTATCAGGGCCACTTCCTATCAAAATCTGACGAGGAAGCGTGGCAATTCTTTGACGACCTTGCGGAGCAAACGCTACAATGGGAGAGCACCAGACCGACTTCTTCTTCTTCTACCTCCACTTCTACCGGTCAGTCTAGGGTAGGAATTCACCAACTTGATGTCTCTATTGCGATGAAAGCTGAAATGGCTGCAATAACGAGAAAGCTTGAAGCCATAGAGAGCAAATTTTCTTCTCCTGCTCCTGCCCCTGTTCTTCCCCTTCGTACCATTTGCGCTTGTTGTTCCGATCCTTCTCACTTAACCGAAGAGTGTCCTTACAATCCACCATCGCAAGGACAGAATCAGGTTAATGTTGCATTCCAGCAAAGACCGAGGAATGATCCATACTCTTCCACCTACAATCCCGGTTGGAGGAACCACCCCAATTTCGCCTGGAATCAGAATCAGAATCAATTCCAAGGCAACAATTTCCAAAGGCCCCCTCCGCCGCAACAACAAGCCCAACAACAAACTCAACATCAATTTCAGCAGCCCTTCCAACCCCAACCTTTTCAAAATCAGACGAACAACTTTGCACCCAACAATTCTTTTCCCCAAAACAACTTTGTTCAGTCAAACAACGATAAGATTTTCTCGCTCGAACGAAGTCTGGAGGCGTTCGTTAAACAATCGACACAATCCACTGCCAACATCCAGTCTTCCATTCAGTCCTTAGTGCAACACACTGCCGCTCACGGGCAAAGCATCAAGACCATCGAGGCTCAAATTGCACAGCTGAATGCGGCCTTAAGCGAGCGAGAGAAGGGGAAGCTCTCGTCCCAGCCACACCCAAATCCCGGTCACCCACAGAATGTACATGTTGCTCTTGAACAGCAGAACCATAATGTGAATGCCGTGACCACATTGAGATCGGGAAGGATGCTGCAAAACAACATTGGCACAAGGATCAACGATGACACCCTGGCCGCTTCTTCTTCTTCTTCTTCTCCTGCTTCTTCGTCTTCTGAGCCTATTCTCCATTCTTCAAAAGGCTCTCCTTCTTCTTCTTCTTCTTCTTCTTCTTCTGCTCTGAACGGACCCGCTTCTCACTCCACGAAAACACCAGTTCTGGGATCCGTTCCGACTGCATAATCTCCTCCACAAGCATTAGACTCAACCAATTTTAAAAACGTCCCATTTCCAAACCGGTTAAGGTCTAATAAACAAAATCCTCAGATGGAGAAGATTCTGGAGTTATTTAAGCAGGTTAACATTAACATTCCTCTTTTAGATGCCGTCTAACAAGTCCCATCCTACGCAAAAATCTTAAAGGACTTGTGCACGAAAAAGAGGAAGTCTCAGGTACCAAAGAAAGTTTTCTTGGCTAGTGCTGTGAGTGATGCTCTTACCCAATCTTTACCACAAAAACGGAAGGACCCTGACTGTCCTACGATTTCTATTACCATTGGGGATAAGAACATCAACCGCGCACTATTAGATCTTGGTGCCAGTGTTAACCTGCTTCCGTGCTCAGTATACGAGCAATTAGGCGTAGGAGAGCTGAAACCCACACACTGTACTCTCCAAATGGCCGACCGATCGATCACCCATCCTAGGGGTGAGCTAGAGGATGTGTTAATCAAAGTCGGGGACTTCATATTCCCCGTTGACTTCATTGTATTAGACACACAGCCTGTAGCTAACTCCCGGAATCAAATTCCGTTGATACTCGGTCGCCCATTCCTTGCAACCTTAAATGCTGTGATCAATTGTCGCAATGGTTCGATGAACCTCTCTTTTGGAAATATGACAATTGAACTCAACATTTTTAGGTTGGGGAATCAGCCCTTCGAACCTAATGCTCATATACTGGACGTCTGCTCGATCCAGGAGATCACCCCTGAAGAGTGTGAATTCGAGGAGTTTCTGTTCGATCATGCTAACCTTAACACCACTAGTGCGTTCCTCCTCGAACCTGCTGCTGTTTCTGCGCCCGACAACGACTACGAGTGTTTCACGTTCTTGAACGATCTTAGCCGCTCGCAACCAGAGTTTGAATCCTTCGAATTTCCGGATGAGTTACCTGAACCATCCGACTCGGTCGCTTACACTCGTTTTGAACCTTTGCTGGAGTCCTTTGAGTTCGAGACCTCTGCACCAATCTTGCCTTCAATCGTTTCACCTTCGACGCTCGAACTCAAGCCTTTGCCGTCTCACCTTAAGTACGCTTACTTAGGTGAAAACGAGACCCTCCCTATCATCATCTCGGCTTCTCTAGCTCCAGAGCAAGAGAAAGCCCTTCTCATGGTCTTGCACAGCAACAGGCAAGCTTTTGGCTGGTCCATGGCAGACATCAAGGGGATTAGTCCCCTGATCGTTGAACATCACATTCATCTGATGCATGATGCCAAACCAGCCCGGGATCCACAAAGACGTCTCAATCCAGTCATGAAAGAGGCTGTTAAGAAGGAGATCGTAAAATGTCTGGATAGTGGTATCATTTACCCTATCTCTGATAGCCAGTGGGTTAGCCCCATTCACGTTGTCCCCAAGAAATCAGGTATAACGGTCATCACTAACGAGGCGAATGAGTTAATCCCTACTCGCACCCAAACTGGGTGGTGAGTATGCATCGATTACAGAAAACTCAACGCCGCGACGCGGAAGGACCACTTTCCGCTACCTTTCATTGACCAAATGCTTGAACGATTGGCCGGACACGAGTACTACTGCTTTCTTGATGGCTACTCCGGCTATAATCAGATTCCCATCGCCGAAAAAGACCAGGACAAGACCACATTCACTTGTCCTTTCGGCACGTTTGCATATCGTCGCATGCCCTTTGGGTTATGCAATGCACCCGCTACCTTCCAGCGGTGTATGATGGGAATCTTCTCAGACATGGTGGAAAAATTTCTGGAGATCTTCATGGACGATTTCTCCATCTTCGGCGATTCCTTCAACGAGTGTTTGCTGCATCTTGACACTGTCCTTACTCGATGTGAGGACAAGAATCTCACTATGAATTGGGAGAAGTGCCACTTCATGGTGCACGAAGGTATTGTCTTAGGACATATCATCTCGCAAAATGGCATAGAGGTTGACAAAGCAAAGATTGAGGTCATTTCCATTCTACCTCCTCCCAGATGCGTCCGAGACATCCGAGCCTTCCTTGGCCATGCCGGTTTCTATAGACGGTTCATCAAGGACTTTAGCAAGATTGCTAAGCCCTTGACTCTTTTGCTGTCCAAGGATACGCCATTCGACTTCAACTCGAGCTGTGTGACTGCATTCGAGTCATTGAAAAGCTCACTCACCTCTGCTCCCGTTCTTTCTTCGCCTGACTGGACGCACCCATTTGAGATTATGTGCGATGCATCCGACTTTGCCATTGGTGCTGTCCTTGGACAACACATCGACAAGATGCCGCACGTAATCTATTATGCGAGCCGAACCCTGAACGACGCCCAATTCAATTATACAATAACTGAGAAGGAATTCTTAGCTATTGTATTTGCTTTAGAAAAATTCAGGCCCTACCTCATCGGCTCTCCAGTCATTGTCTACACAGACCATTCTGCTCTGCGCCATCTTTTTGTGAAGAAAGATGCAAAATCTCGGTTAATACGTTGGATCCTCTTGCTTCAAGAGTTTGACCTTGTCATTAAGGACAAACGAGGATGTGAAAACGTAGTTGCCGACCATCTCTCACGACTTCCTTCTTCGCCTTCGCTTCCAATTCCGATCAACGACGTTTTCCCGGATGAACAGCTCCTGACAGTGTCTTGCGAACCCTGGTTCGCAGATATTGTGAACTATTTGGCCACGGGATTACTACCGACTGAATGGTCAAGTCAGGACAGACTTCGCTTCTTATCCCAAGTAAAACACTTTTACTGGGACGAACCCTATTTGTTCAAGTACTGTCCCGACCAGATTATTCGTCGGTGTGTCCCTGACAAGGAATTCAAGAGTGTGCTGTCATTTTGCCACGATCAAGCGTGTGGCGGGCATTTTGGCCCCAGAAAGACAACTGAGAAGATCTTGCAATGTGGTTTCTACTGGCCACAACACTTCAAAGATGCTCATGACTATTGCAAGACTTGCTCCTGGTGCCAACACATGGGCCGGATATCCCGGAGGAACGAGATGCCGCTCCAACCAATCTTGGTTGTAGAGATTTTCGATGTTTGGGGGATTGATTTCATGGGGCCTTTTCCCAGCTCTTTTGGGAACTTGTACATCCTTCTCGCTGTTGATTACGTCTCTAAATGGGTCGAGGCTGTGCCCAGCCGGACTAACGACAACAAGGTTGTCGTTAGGTTTCTTAAAGAACACATTTTCTCCCGTTTTGGGCACCCCCGAGCGATCATTAGCGACAATGGAACTCATTTCTGCAATAAGACTTTCGAGGCCTTGATGCGGAAATATTCCATTAATCATAAGCTCTCTACGCCCTACCACCCCCAAACCTGCGGGCTGGCCGAAGTTTCAAATCGGCAAATCAAGCAGATACTGGAGAAGACAGTTTCCAAGAACCGTAAGGATTGGTCGCTGAAACTCACTGATGCCCTTTGGGCATTTCGAACCGCTTATAAGACCGATCTTGGCATGTCTCCCTATCGGCTTGTGTATGGAAAAGCTTGCCACCTACCTGTCGAAATAGAGCATCGCGCATTTTGGGCTATAAAGGAGCTGAATCTGTCTCTCGAAGATGCGGGCAGCCATCGGAAGCTGCAGTTGAACGAATTAAGCGAGCTTAGGGATGAGGCTTACGATAACGCGGTTGTCGTTAAGAATCGAACGAAGGTGTTTCACGATAAACACCTTTTGCGCAAAACTTTCGTACCTGGTCAACAGGTATTGCTTTACGACACCCGACTACACTTCCATCCAGGAAAGCTCAGATCTCGCTGGAAAGGGCCGTATTTTGTGCGGAATGTGTATCCGCATGGCGCCGTGGATTTGGAGAATCCAAAGGACGGATCATTTTTTAAAGTGAACGGACACCGACTAAAACCGTACCTTAGCGCCGAACCAACAGAGGAGCTCCTGTTCTTACAGGAGCCGGTTTACCCTGCATAATCTTCCTCTGCCTACCACCAAACTTCGGTTATCCAGCCAAGAACAGCGGACACTGTTCCAAATAAGTTTGGGGGTATGTATATACCATTTTGTACAATTTTGTGGATATTCTTTTCCATTCTTTTTCTTTCTTTTCTTTAAAAACAAAAACAAAAAAAAATATAAAAATTTTGTGTCTATCTAACCGACAATTTTAACCCTTCAAATGATCTCTTCATGCAATGACAGTGAGGACACTGTCCAGTTTAGGTTTGGGGGTACGCTCGGTACGCATTTCTTACCTTTGCATTCATATGTGTATTTTGCATCTGCATACTAAATCCATAAAATCCATAAAAATCTGAAAATTTTCTAAAAACATAAAAACTTTTCCGTCAAGTTAGCTAGTGGGAGGACTCTGATTCAACATTTCGACGGTTTTATTTGATAAAATAAAAATAACTAAATCTTATTTTTAGATTTTGAAAACCTGAAAGATAACTCTCCTTTGAAGTTAACTATAGCTGATATACGTCTTTACATCACACTACACGTGTCGTGAGTTTTTGAAATTAGATGACAAGTCTTTTCTGTCTAAAAACTTTTAAATGGATAAATGATTTTCTGAGAATCAAATAGGTTTGATCTGAAATAAGTAATGTCAAGAATAGTTTATGAAGTGAAGTGAATATGAAGGAATGTTATTGATACCTTGATTGGAACTAAGTCTGAAAAATAACCCATCTGAAACTTGATTGGAATGATTACACACCGAACCCACTAAACACGTCTTTTATCCAAAAAATAATTGAACTGCCGGTTATGTCTCCGTTCGTATTGAATCATCATGATTTTCACGCCAAACTGTCTTTTGTTTTTGGACCTAGGTAACTTGAGTAATTAAGTCCGCTGGGGTGTTTCTACACCTAATGCCCTAAAGCCAACTGGTTTGGGTGCATTGGCCCAAAGCTCGCTAAGAAGCCTAGAAAGTCCAGATTGAAACAAAATCAAGCAAGTGTTCTCTCCGAGTTAAAATTCCTAACGGTTCTTTGTGTTAGAATAATCTTGATAAAAGACAGGCTTTTAAAAAATTTTAACGGAGATATGAAGGTTTTATTCTATGATAAAGACTATTGCACGTTCACAGAGGTGTGTATGAAATGAAAACAAGAAAAAGGTGGAGTGAAAAATAAGACCTAGTTTCCTGTTAAGGAAGGTAGAAATTCTAAAGTTGAAACTTTACTGGAAAATGAAACTTGAAAAATGCTTAACTCTTTATAAAACTTATGTGATCCTTTCAAAATTTTTATCTGGGCTTTATTGTGTGACATGATGACGTAAATCGATCCTTCTGGAAACTTAACGACCCTATTTGCACTTCACGTAAAGACATATAAAATCTGTAGTTAAATAAGAAGCGAGGTGTGAAAAATAAGGGTTTGATAGTCTAGACTTGGGATCATAGAATTGTTATTTTCTGAAACAAAACTTTAGGGTTTGAATCATAGTTATTTTGCAAAACTAGCTTGACCGGATTTTGTGGGTACTATCCGCTGAAAACCCTCAGGAGACAACACTCCTCCTACTAGGGACACCTAGAGGTTTAACGGCTTGTTGCACATGCTCAGTGCAATCGCGTTCCCTGCGAAAGTGAGGTTAGGAAATTTTTTGTGAATAAATTGGCTTTGCTCGGGACGAGCAAATGGTAAGTTTGGGGGTATTTGTTCATATCAGATTTTTGCATTTTTATACCATCCAATTTTATCACATTGCATATCGGTAGGTACTCTTGAGCCGTGTTTGCTAGTCAATTGCAGGATACAGGTTCTCGGCTCTAAACGGTGAAATTCAAGGAAAAACATGACAAAATCCGGGTTCCTGCCAACCACAGATTAAACACGGGTCTCCGCTCTTTATCCGTCTGTTGCCACACACCAGTTTAGGAGACAAAATGGCAAATCGATTGTCACCTTCATGCACAAAACACAATGGAAACACCAAGTCCAAGAAATCTACGCGGAGCTCAAGAAAATCATGATAAATGATCCATGTCCAATCACCTTTTGATCCACTAAAATTCTGGAAGAAATGTGGAAAGATTATCAGGAAAAACATACACCAGACAAAAGGGGACAGCAGACCAGGGAAGTACAGAAAAGACCATGCCCCAACTCCATCATACGGCCACGGATCCGCGGCCAATAGGGGGTATAGGCCGCGGATCCGCGGCCGTACTGGTCCCTCAGTGTGTCGTGTTTCAGGGGTAGTTTGGACTTTATGTATAGAGGCAGAATTTTGCCCTAGGTTTTCATTTTCCAGCCTATAAATAGCCCAGAACCTTGTAAAGCCAAGGGTGCTTAATCTTGTATTTTTTTGGGTTTAGAATACTTGTTCTTCTTCCTCTTCTCATCTCTTCTCCATTGAAAAACTTGTAGTGAGCTTTTGTGAGTGAGGAATGATGAATAAAGAAGTTCATTTTATTATTATACTTGTCTTGCTCTTTTTATGTTAATCACTTGTAATCGTTAATTGATAAGTAGTTGTTGTTATTTATTGTTGTTTCTTTCTTTTCTCTTTTTCTTTATCCTTAAAACAACCATGATGCTTACGCTTGATCCTTGCCAAGGTGAGCTCGCAAATAGCTAGTTGTTATCTTCTAATCTCTTTCTTTCTATCTTCCTCTTTGTTTTATTTTCTTTTCATTATGATGTGTGAGTAGTTTCCATACTTGTTAGGGTAGGATAAGGGAAGTTGAGAGAAGGAAATCTCTATCACTCTTTCCTTGCCCAACATCTTAAATCAACTCCCGTTAATTGAACCACAATCCGCTCCCTACGGCACCCTATCCTACATGATAGCGGTGATTCCGTAGTGAGACCGGTTGTGGTTGAATTAACCGGAGGTTATGGCTAAGAGCCAAGAACGGACGGACAAGCACCAAACGGAAGAACTTAAGCGTTGGAAAGCCTTGCTTATACTCGCAAGTTCCTTCCTAGTCGTGCTAATCCCCATTGTTGCCGATTACCGTAACACCGATATTATGAGTGGCAACGAAAGAAGTGAGCGACTCCTAACTCAAACTAACCTAATCCTAACCCGAACAAGCTCTCTTTACATATCATTTTAACACTTAGATAATCACAAACAAATCTGGAAAATTGAACTTAACTCGTTAGAGCACATAGAAAAAAATTCCCATCTCCCTGCGGACGACCCGTACTCAACCGGCTAGCTACAGGCGAAACCGTTTTGATTGCGGTAATTAACTAAACTTAAACACGCAGAATCTCTAACAATCAGTCGCATATCTCGCCTAGGGGTGGTAAACGTCAGACCCCAGTAGCTCGATAATTGATGCCGATGTAAGGTCCATAACAAGCACGAAACTACTGATAATACTTACCAGTAAATCAGTGCAACTCTGGCCAGGGATTTCCATTTATGGCCAGTCAAGCATAGCGCAACATCAACCCCCAATACCGGGAGAGACGAATCCCCTCCTATCGCTCATTGCCTCCATGTGAATCGGGACTGTACCCAAAAACCACCTGTTTGCACGACTCAGTAGAGCCGTGGTAGGTTGGAAATTAAAGCACAGTGGGAGACACACAAGACTCTATGACGATCTCGGGTCAACAGACTAAGCTGTACCAGTGTCACCAGAGAACTGCCATCTGACGTAAGGTATAATACCATCTGGGAGTTCTCGGCGAGTCCGTTCAGTGTACCCAGTCTCCACTGAGCACCCGCATACCATCTCTGATGTCAAACACCAATGGATATGGGATCATCCATCGCCCATCATATGGGTCGAGAAGATATATGCTAGTCTACTCGGGAATATCGATGCCCCGTCTCGATATTCCCACGACTAGGAACATTGAAGGATGTACTCATGGACTACCCAGGCCCCACTAGTATAATTTACATCATAGTCCGGGAAGTCGAGCACACATCCTAAGGGCTTTATCAACATGTAATAGAGAGACTGCAAGTATACATGTTAAGATAAAGAGTAACCAGACAGCGTACTATCATGTCGAGCAAGAAAGTCCTATCTATATATGTCCCAGCATCCACTACAATATACATCCTATGTACAGTAATGGCCTCTAGGGCATACATATAACTAACAATCTCCTACTTGCACTAGGGCCATCTGTAGCAGTGGTTGCAGTATCTCATACTCAACCATCCCATAATAGTCTGTCTCTGGGAAAAGGCCTTTGTGAGTGGATCCGCCGTGTTGTCCTCTGAGTCTACTCTCCTAACCTTGATCACCCTGGAGATCAACTATCTCCATGATCCGGTGATGCTGCCTCAGAATATGTCTGGGTCACTGATGGGACCAGGGTTCCTTGGCCAAAGCTACACTTCCATTGTCATACAATGGTAGGAACCTAATTCATCTCATGAACCAATATACACCCAAACTTCCTCTTTGGTAGTATCTTTATTAGCGATGTTACCAGCCTTTATCGTCTAGTTTTCCACGGTGTCTAGCTTGGAACTCTTCCAACATGCCGTCCTTTCACTGAGGGTAAAGACAATGCCTGCGACTGAGATTCAGTCGTCCTTATCACCCTGGAACTTTTCTAGTGATTCTCCCCAGGATCGATTGATACCATTTCACTACAACTAGTGAGAATCCTAACATCCATTTAGATCTATCTTATAGATCCAAAAACCCAGGATTTAGGAGGTATCACTTTGATCCTATATGGAGAATCCATGTGATAAGAGGAGATTGACCGTGCGTAGCATAAGAAACTCTTTTCCTATCAAGAGTATATTGTCCACGTACAATACGAGGATGACCACCTTACTCTCTACTACTGTTTTGTATATACAAGGTTCATCTACCATTTCGATGAAGTCAAACACTTTGACTATCACATCAAAACAGACGTTCCAACTTCGCGATGCCTGCTTTATTCTGTAAAGCAACTTGCACACGTTTCCGCTGCTCCCACTGTTTATGAAGCCCTCTGGCTGTGTACTTATAGACGTTCTCTTGTAAATCAGTATTTAGAAAAATAGTCATGACACCCAACCGCCAGATATCGTAGTCATGGTATGTAGCCGTGGCAAGTAGGATCTGGATGGACTTAAGCACAGTCACTGGAAAAGGTTTCATTATTATCCACGCCTGGTCGATAATGAAAACCTTTAACAAGTCTAATTTTGAAAGTCTCAACTTTTCATCTACACCAAGTAATCTTCTCAAGATATACTTGCTCCTGATGGAGATTTAACCCTTCAGATATAGCAACCAAAGTCCATACTTTGTTGGTGTATATGGATTCCATCTCAGATCGCTAAGCATCCAGCCATTCTTACAGAGTCTCCACTCTTGATGGCCAGCTCGAAACTAGTTGGGCCATAATCTCATAATGCAATCCTCACTCCCACTGTCATCGAGAAACCGAATTCATTTTCATTCATGTAAAAACTTGTATGTAATATTCTTTTATTGGGGCACTTCTGGGTTGAGAATGATGTCACCATTGTTGTATATTATTTACTTTTCAGCATTAGGATAGACCCAAGGAGGGGATCACAAGTTACCGGGTTCTAGAGTCCAGTGGAAGACCACCTCGAAGAGTCGAGTCCGGGTCTCCTAACTCTATAATTGGTAGGGTAGCTTGTCGCTCTCGTAGGGGTCTAGGGATGTGGGTTGAGTTATTCATCGCGACCGTGGAATCCGTATTTTTTACTGGCTTAATATAAAACACGGACCTCCTAATATATCAAATATTTCATATGTTGACTTCTGCTGCTGATATTATGTGATGTGATCACTTTATATGCTTGAGACGAATGATTTATTATTATATATGATATATAATAAACGTTGCTTATGTTTTGCACCCGCGCTAGTTCAGCCCCGCTATGCCGTTAGTTAAGTAACCTAACGGTGCATAACGGGACACTGTGGCGAATGCGGATAGCATAAGCGTACGTTGTATTTTCATTTCTTCTATGATGCTTAGGAAGCATAAATGATGGGACTTCATTAATGAGATTAATGAAAAAGAAAGAAACCTAAATATGTTGTAGAATCAAATTTTCAAAAAGGATAGCTCTAGTTTTTTGCTTTGCATAGCAATATTCCTTCTAGAATATCCAGCACCTCATTCGATGAGGAAAGAGCCGAGATCCCTTCACCGGGAGTGGCCTCATTAGCAAAAAGCATGCAGATGCTACAACCCACTCAGTTTTATTTTTAATTGCCTTTTTAGTTCTTGCTTTGCATAGCGGTATTCCTTGTAGAAAATCCAGCACCTCAATCGATGAGGAAAGAGACGAGATCCCATCACCGGGAGTGACCTCTTTAGCAAAACTAGCAAAAACCTAAAAAAACACTCCTTTTCAAAATCACTTGTTTCTACAACGATATCAAGTTCATTACGCAAAAGCTTTTCCTAAAAACCTGTCGTAGCCCGCCGTCATTTCAGATAAGTACGGCTTAGTATTCGTGATACGTTTGTTGGCCTGCGTCAAGGCGTAGTGTGCGGTAGCTATTTAGTGCTTATCTGCTCTTTATGATGCGATTGGATTAGGGTTGTCATGCAACTTTGTTGGCCTGCGTCAAGGGTCGTGCGGGTAGGTTTAATTCAATCACGAAATGTACGGGCTGAACTTGACTAGTGGACTGTGGTTTGTTGGCCTGCGTCAAGGTCATAGGACGCTAGGGGAAAAATATTATAGGGAATTTCAAGTGTTGAAATTTGCAAAGAGATTGCATACCTTCTATGAGATAGTTGGATCCCGATACGCACTGCGAGTAAGAGTTACTCCTGGGAGAGTTTTACACATCACAATTAGCCGATCAAGTAGGTGTCTAGAAAGGTGTTAATGGGGTTATACCCGTGCGAAAATGAGGTTTATTTTAATTAGGTCCGTGCGAAAGCACGGGGACCCTTCCTCAAAGTACCTACACTGGCCTGGCTGAAATATTGGCGAACTTGTAAGGTGTAATTTGTTAGTTATATGTATGCCCTAGAGGACATTACTGTACATGAGATGTATATTGTAGTGGATGCTAGGACATATATAAGTAGGACTTTCTTGCTCGACATGATAGTACGCTATCTGGTTGCTCTTTATCTTAACATGTATACTTACTGTCTCTTTGTTACATGTTGATAAAGCCCCTAGGATGTGTACTCGACTTGCAGGACTATGATGATGATCATACTAGTGGGACCTAGGTAGTCCATGAGTACATCCTTTAATGTTCCTAGTCGTGGGAATATCGAGACGGGGCATCAATATTCCAGAGTAGACTAGCGTATATCTTCTCGACCCATGTGATGGGCGATGGATGATCCCATATCCATTGGTGTTTGACATCAGAGATGGTAAGCGGGTGCTCAGTGGTGACTGGGTACACTGAACGGACTCGCCGAGAACTCCCAGATGGTATTATACCTCACGTCAGATGGCAGTTCTCTGGTGACACTGGTACAGCTTAGTCTGTTGACCCGAGATCGTCATAGAGTCTTGTGTGTCTCCCACTGTGCTTTGATTTCCACCCTACCACGGCTCTACTGAGTCGTGCAAACAGGTGGTTTTTGGGTACAGTCCCGATTCATATGGAGGCAATGAGCGATAGGAGGGGATTCGTCTCTCCCGGTTTTGGGGGTTGATGTTACGCTATGCTCGACTGGCCATAACTGGAAATTGCTGGCCAGGGTTGCACTGATTTACTGGTAAGTGTTATCAGAAGTTTCATGCTTGTTCTGGACCTTACATCGGCAGGACTTATCAAGCTACTGGGGTCTGACGTTTACCACCCCTAGACGAGATATGCGACATATCAGACGAACAGACCGGACTGTGCGGTAAGTGTTACTGATTGGATTCACAAGAGTGTGAGCAGGCTTGCTCGTTGATCTTCTGATCGCTCAATACCCGGGTGGCCGTTACGTTTAGCAGACCGCTTGCGGCTTATGGGTGATTGATATGATCACAACCTACTGCCGGTGTATTGACGAGTCTTTAGAGTCCTACACAGAGGTTTCCTGGCTCAAGCGAAACGAAATAGGAGCGCATATGAGATATGTGTGGGACCGAGAATAATACCAGTATGTGATACTGTATTCTATTCTCGCGATTTGTATCATCGGTCGGTTATATGTGATATAGCCGGGTTACCGAATCAAGTGTTGATTCGATATATTGATACACTAGATATTAGTCGATTATATGCGATATGACCGGATGATTAAATCAAGTGTTGATTTAATATATAATTATATATTTGATATATTACTTTACATTAACTATTATTGGTTCACTTAAAATTGATTTTCTCACTTGATGTGCACAAGTTGTATATGTGATATATGATTGTGCACTAGTTTGTATCATGATTGATGATACATGCAAACTTGGGTGTGCGTATGACTTACACCATATTTAAGATAATGGTTTATGTTTTTATTTATTTTGGTAAAACAAAATGGTGGCTTTCTTTGTATTTGCTTGAAGTTTCATGAAGCTTTTAAGCATCTTTGACAAAGTCCACTAATTTTGTTTTGCATAAGATTTTTATTAACCAAACCATTACCTCAAACTATGGTTTAGTCTCTACAAAGGTAAACTCACCCATGGTTGCATTATGATATACTACACTTGATTATTCTTTTTACATAATTCATTTTATTCTTATTCTTTTCTTTCTTCTTCTTCTTCTTCTTCAAGAAGAAGAAAAGCTTACTAGATTTTTTATCAAGTGAAGAAACAAAGTGAGAAATCCAAATCCAAAGTGAACCCACTTCCTATTTCATCATCCTCTACTACTTGCTATTTAGTTTAGGGTGTTCTCTTCACAAAGTTCATGACCTAGTGAAAATGGAGCTTGAGTTTGAGTCTCCTCGACGTAGATTATCTTCGGCCTCGAAGTCAACGACCTAGCCCGCTCATTTCTCCGAGGAAACTATCGCTAGAGTCCGGGATCACGATGATCGCAGCGAAGGGACGTCAACACGGAGCTTTAGAAGTGAAGGACCGGATCTACAAAGGTTGTAATCCCTTTCACTTAGTGTTAAGTTGTTCACTTGCTTATAGTTTTTGCATAATCTCTAGTATACGATCTTGGTTAGGCTTGTTTGGCACGTCTAATTTTTTGAATCGGGCATGATTGATGCTTTGTAGAACCTTGTAACAGTGCCTAGGAACCCTTCAGTGGTATCAGAGCCAGGCTAGAGCTTTAGGCGAAGTCTAGACGAAGTCAAAAGTCCGACCGAACCCTGAAACCCTAGTTTTTACCCTTCTCTGGAAATTTTCTGAAATTGTGAATTTTTCCGTATTAAAAATACTCAAAAAAATCAGCAGGGTTTTCTAGGAATTACTGTGCTTCACGTGCTCCTAATTCCATCAAAGTGCCGTGGAACCGTGGCCGTACCCAGGCTTGCGCGGCGGTTCCGCGACCATACTGTAGCTTCATGCTTCACTGTTTGCACAGTAATGTCCTTATGTATTTCCTGTGTTTTCTGGGAATTTTTAATTAATACTCAAGAGTTGAGTTTTCTGGGTTGTATTGGGGACTCGTTGATTCAATCGGATAATTTAACTTCGTTTAAGTTTTTCCGGGTAATTTTAGAACGTGTTAAAATGTTCGAACGGATATCAATAACTCACTTTTTCCCCTGCCGGAAAATTTCCAAGTGTTGGATTTTTCCGTAGTTTAAGAACGGTCTAAATCGTGCAAGTAACGCGATGGACCCTCTAGAAGACAACAAACCTTAACTCGATTATGTGACCGTCTTGAACTGCCTTTTGAACCTTAGGGTTTGGGGCAGTACGGCGTTGCCACATGTGAGGCGTTGGCTTGACCCTTCTACGGCTGGACCGTTGGTACTGTGGCATGAAATGGATGTTTTTAAACTTATTTCAAGTGCTGAGCTATTTGGGAAAACTTGGGTGTTTGATTATTCGTTCGGAAAGTTTAACATTGTCTATTTATCTGTAATGTGATACAATATTTGGAATCCACATGTAGTTATGAGATAACTAATTTGAATGTTATAAATCTAGCACTTTAGTCTCATTTGATCGGTTGCCACGGGATTTTGATGTGATCAAAAGTCCGTTGCAATCACATAGCGTACGCGGATACTCGCCGGGTAAACTTAATAGATAGCCACTCCCCATAGCCCCGACCAAGTGACTGTAGGAGAACCCCGTCGCCAAAAGCATCCATGCGGGTGCTCGCGGCAGCGGTGTTCCGCCTTAGTGCACTTCGTTGACGGCAATTGGGGTGCGGCCGTCTACTAAAGTTTGCGACGAGCATTCGATCAGGATGTCGGGAATCTTGTTGAATTGCCCGACTTGATATTGAAAAGAGTTTTCGATGATGAGACTAAAATGCGGGGCTCATAATTGTTAGGCATGTGATGTCTAAGGAATTCATTTGGTTAGGCATGCGATGTCTAAGGAGGTTGCGGATTCCAACTGTTGTAGTTTTACACTTTCTTTTTTACGACCGTAAGTGTAATATATGGAGTATCGCCGGTTTCGTTGCTATACGTCAACGACAATTGGGATACGCATATTTACTTACGTTGATGACATGTGATGTTATGTGTTGCTGGATATGTTATATTGGATCGTCGTGTTTGAATAGCCGGGGGTTTTTATGTGAGATGAGTGTTTTTCATTTTTCATTCATGTAAAAACTTGTATATAATATTCTTTTATTGGGGCACTTCCGGGCTGAGGATGATGTCACCATTTTATATTATTTACTTTTCCGCATTAAGATAGACCCAAGGCGGGGAGCACAAGTAACCGGATTCTAGGGTCCAGTGGGAGACCATCTCGAGGAGTCGAGTCCGGGTCTCCTAACTCTAGAATTGGTAGGGTTGCTTGCCGCTCTCGTAGGGGTCTAGGGGTGTGGGATTGGCTATTCATCATGACCGTGGAATCCGTGTTTTATACAGGCTCAAAATAAAACACGGACGTCCTAGTATATCCAATATTTCATATGTTGTTTTCTGCTGCGTTATCTGTGATGTGATCATGTGATATGTTCAGATAGATACTGTATATAGTATATATGATATATTATATAGACGTTGCTTATGTTTTACACCCGCGCTAGCCCTGCCCCGCTCTGCCGTTAGTTACCTAACCTAATGGTGTAGACGGGACATCGAGGCGAATGTGGATGGCATAAGTGTACGTTGTATTTATCTGTGATGTTTAGGTGGAATTAAATGATGGGACATTCATTAATGAGATTAATGAAAGAAAATAAACCTAAAAGATGTTGTGGAATCGAATTTCAAAAATTAGGTAGCTCTAGTTGTTGCTTTCCATAGAGGTGTTCCTTGTAGAACATCCAGCACCTTATTCGATAAGGAAAGAGCCGAGATCCCTTCACCGGGAGTGAACTCTTTAGCAATAATTAGAAGATGATACAACCTTCGGTTTGTCTTTTGACTGCTTTTCTAGTTCTTGCTTTGTATAGTGGTATTGTGAATATCCTGCACCTCATTCGACGAGGAAAGAGCCGAGATCCCTTCACCGGGAGTGACCTCTTTAGCGAAACTAGTAAAAGCCTCAAAAGCACTCCATTTTAAAACCATTTGATTCTACAACGAGATCAAGTTTAAAGCGTTAAAGGTTTCCTTAAAAACAATCCGCAACCCTCCGTCATTTTAGGAAGTAGAGTACTTAGTATTCGTACTGCGTTTGTCGACCATAGCCGAGGCGTAGTGTACGGTAGCTAAGAGATGTCTTCCTACACAGCATATGATGCGATTAGTTAGGACAGTCATGTGACTTTGTTGACCTTAGCTAAGGGTAATGTGGGTGGGACTAATTAATCACGAAATGACGGGTAGAACTTGACTAGTGCTTATGATTTGTTGACTATAGCCAAGGTCATAGGTGCTAGGGGTAAAAACCCTTATCGGGAGTTTCAAGTGTTGAAATTTGTAATGAGATTGCATACCTTCTATATGATAGTTGGATCCTGATACCCACTGTGAGTAATTGTTACTCCTGGGAGAATTTTGCACTTTACAATTAGCCGATCAAGTAGGTGTCTGGAAAGGTGTCAACGGGGTTAAGCCCCTGGGAAAACGAGGTTTATTTTAATTAGGTCTGTGCGAAAGCACGGGGAACCTCCCTCAAAGTACCGGCACTGGCCTGGCTGAAAGATTGGCGAACTTGTAGAGTGTAATTAATCCCGGCTAGTCTTTCCTTTTAAGGTTTGAAGGAAGATTTGATAAAAACAGTGGGAGCCATCCTGATTAGATAAAATAAATAACCAATCTAATCTTGCAAGAGAGCACGCAGAGTGTTTTCTTCTCTCTCTCTCCAGGTAGCGACCATGTCATGCCTTAATCAAGATAATAATATGGATGTATTGACCGAACCCGCTTGTTATACTAAGCTGGGGAACGTTGGTCCCGCTCCAACTTATAATTGTTATAAGACCGAGCAGGAATTAAGGGAATACCAGGATTCCCATGCCACCCAAACGAAGAAAGTGCATGACGATGCATCTTCTTCGGGTGTGTTCATTACAAAGAACTATTTCTCAGTATCCTCTACGTCCTGGGTATAAGATACCAGATCAGGATCCCGCATATGTAATCTGTTACATGGGCTACAGAAAGGTAAAGAACTAAGAACGGGTGATAAATTTCAAGAGCTGGAAACAGTACAATTGTTGCAGCCAAAGTGTTGGCAGTTATCACCCTGTATTACCAGAATACACTGATTCTGAACGAATGTTATTAGATTCCGAACCTGATATACAACATCATATCAGTCTCTTTATTTACTAAAGAAGGATATAATTTTGTATTGTTGATAATGTTTTGCACATTTCCTATATCAAGAGTTGATCGGTTCAGGCACGTTATCTAAAAGCATATACATTCTAAATCAGACCACAGTTCTTAACGTACAGAACACACATAAGAGGAAGAGTTCAAAAATGAACGATTCCTTCTTGAGGTATTGTAGACTAGGTCATATCAATGTGACCCGACTAGCTGAAGTTATATATTAGATGCATATTTAAATCAGTTTGAATTTACATCTTGTGAAACTTGCGAGTCATGTCACAAAGATAAGATGACCATAGCTCTGTTTACTCGAAACAGAGAAAAAGTTAGTGAACTCTTGGGAATGATACATAGTGATGTATGAAGGTCCCCAGTCTACAAATGTCAGGACTGGTTCTTTGTACTTCCTTACATTCACTGATGATCTCTCAAGATTCAGACACATGTTCCTGTTGAAATACATGACCGAAGCTTTTGAGAAATTCAAAGAGTATAAGTCAGAAGTAGAGAACCAATACAGGTATAAGTATTATGTCCTATGATGAGATCAGGGAGGAGAATACTTGTGCATGGAATTCTTGGACTATTCTAAAGGAGAATGAGATTCTCTCTCGGTGTTACTCCTATGAATACACCACAACACAACGGTGTATCGGGCCGGAGCAATCGCACCCTATGAGATATGGTGCGCTCTATGATGAGTACTACTGAGTTACCTATTTCCTTTTTGGGGTTGTGCACTTGGGAAGCTGCATACCTATTGAATTAGATTCCAATCAAATCAATGCCTACCACTCCATATGAGATATGGTATGGGAAGAGCCCATCTCTTAAATAAGTTAAGATTTGGGATTGTCCGGCCTATGTCAAAAGCAAAATCCGGACAAGATCGAGGCAAGGTCAGTTCTGTAGAACTGGAAGGAGTTTCAGCTATACAAACTACAGCTGATGATTTGACAGAACCAAAGGATTCAATAGTCCCCAACGAACCTCAGCCTCTCCACCGATCTGGTAGGGTTCCTCATCCGCACGAGAGATACTTCGGTTTCTCGATGACAGTGGGAGCAAGGGATGCATCATAAGATGATGACCCAACTAGTTTCGAGCAGGCCATCAAGAGTAGGGACTCTGTAAGAATGGTTGGATGCTTAGTGATCTGAGATGGAATCCATGTACACCAACAAAGTATGGACTTTGGATGCTATATCTGAAGGGTTGAATCCCCATCAGGAGCATGTATATCTTAGGAAGATTACTTGGTGTAGATGGAAAAGTTGAGACTTTCAAAGCTAGATTTGTTAATGGTTTTCGTCATCGACCAGGCGTGGATAATGATGAAACCTTTTCCAGTGGCTATGCTTAAGTCCATTCGGATCCTACTTAACATTGCTACATACCATGCTACGATATCTGGTGGTTGGGTGTCATGACTATTTTTCTAAATACTGATTTAGAAGAGAACGTCTATAAGTACACAGCCAGAGGGCTTCATAAACAGTGGGAGCAGCGGAAACGTGTGCAAGTTGCTTTACAGATTAAAGCAGGCATCGCGAAGTTGGAACATCTGTTTTGATGTGGTAGTCAAAGAGTTTGACTTCATCAAAATAGTAGATGAACCTTGTACATACAAAAAGGTAGTAGAGAGTATGGTGGTCATCCTCCTATTGTACGTGGACAACATACTCTTGATGGGAAAAGATTTTCCTATGCTACGCACGGTCAATCTCCTCTTATCACAAGGATTCTCTAAATAGGATAAAGGTGATACCTCCTAAATCCTGGGTTTTGGATCTATGAGATAGATCTAAATGGATATTAGGATTCTCACTAGGTGTAATGAGATGGTATCAATCGATCTTGGGGAGAATCACTGGACAGCTTCCAGGGTGGTAAGGTTGACTGAATGTCAGTCACAGGTATTGCCTTTACCCTCAGTGGATGGACGGTATGTTAGAAGAGTTCCAAGCTAGATACCGTGGCAAACTAGATGATAAAGGCTGGTGACATCGCTATCAAAGATACTACCAAAGAGGCAGTATGGGTGTATATTGGTTTATGAGATGAACTAGGTTCCTACCATTGTGTGACAATAGAAGTGTGGCTTTGGCCCAGGAACCCCGGTCCCATCAGTGACCTAGATATATTCTGAGGCAGCATCACCTGATCATGGAGATAGTTGATCTCCAGGGTGATCGAAGTTAGGAGAGTAGACTCAGAGGACAACACGGCGGATCCACTCACAAAGGCTTTTTCCCATAGAGAGACTTTTGTGGGATGGTTGAGTATGAGATACTGCAACCACTGCTACAGATGACCCTAGTGCAAGTGGGAGATTGTTAGTTATACGTATGCCCTAGAGGCCATTACTGTATATGAGATGTATATTGTAGTGGATGCTGGGACATATATAGGTAGAACTTTCTTGCTCGACATGATAGTACGCTATCTGGTTGCTCTTTATCTTAACATGTATACTTACTGTCTCTCTGTTACATGTCGATAAAGCCCTTAGGATGTGTACTCGACTTGCAGGACTATGATGCAGATCATACTAGTGGGGCCTGGGTAGCCCATGAATACAACCTTCAATGTTCCTAGTCGTGGGAATATCGAGACGGGGCATCGATATTCCAGAGTAGACTAGCGTATATCTTCTCGACCCATGTGATGGGCGATGGATGATCCCATATCCAATGGTGATTGACATCAGAGATGGTATGCGGGTGCTCAGAGGTGACTGGGTACACTGAACGGACTCGCCGAGAACTCCCAGATGGTATTATACCTCACGTCAGATGGCAGTTCTCTGGTGACACTGGTACAACTTAGTCTGTTGACCCGAGATCGTCATCGAGTCTTGTGTGTCTCCCACTGTACTTTGATTTCCACCCTACCACGGCTCTACTGAGTCATGCAAACAGGTGGTTTTTGGGTACAGTCCCGATTTACATGGAGGCAATGAGCGATAGGAGGGGATTCGTCTCTCCAAGTATTGAGGGTTGATGTTGCGCTATGCTCGACTGGCCATAACTGGAAATCCCTGGCCAGGGTTTCACTGATTTACTGGTAAGTGTTATCAGTAGTTTCATGCTTGTTATGTACCTTACATCGGCATGACTTATCAAGCTACTGGGGTCTGACGTTTACCACCCCTAGGCAAGATATGCGACATATCAGACGAACAGACCGGACTGTGCGGTAAGTGTTACTGATTGTATTCGCAGGAGTGTGAGCAGGCTTGCTCGTTGATCTTCTGATCGCTCAATACCCAGATGGCCGTTACGTTTAGCAGACCGTTTGCGGCTTGTGAGTGATTGATATGATCACCATCTACTGCCGGCGTATTGACGAGTCTTTAGAGTCCTACACAGAGGTTTCCTGGCTCAAGCGAAACGAAATAGGAGCGCATATGAGATATGTGCGGGACCGAGAATAATACCAGTATGTTATACTATATTCTATTCTCACGATTTGTATCATCGGTCGGTTTTATGTGATATAGCCGGGTTACCGAATCAAGTGTTGATTCGATATATTGATACACTAGATATTAGTCGGTTATATGAGATATGACCGGATCATTAAATTAAGTGTTGATTTAATGATTTAATGTATAATTATATATTTGATATATTACTTTACATTAACTAGTATTGGTTCACTTAAGATTGATTTTCTCACTTGATGTGCACAAGTTGTATATGTGATATATGATTGTGCACTAGTTTGTATCATGATGGATGATACATGCAAACTTGGGTGTGTGTATGACTTACACCATATTTAAGATAATGGTTTAAGTTTTTATTTATTTTGGTAGAACAAAATGGTGGTTTTCTTTGTCTTTGGTTGAAGCTTCATGAAGCTTTTAAGCATCTTTGACAAAGTCCACTAATTTTTTTTTGCATAAGATTTTTATTAACCATACCATTACCTCAAACTATGGTTTAGTCTCTACAAAGGTAAACTCACCCATGGTTGCATTATGATAGACTTCACTTGATTATTCTTTTTACATAATTCATTTTATTCTTATTCTTTTCTTTCTACTTCTTCTTCTTCAAGAAGAAGAAAAGCTTACTAGATTTTTTATCAAGTGAAGAAACAAAGTGAGAAATCCAAATCCAAAGTGAACCCACTTCCTATTTCATCATCCTCTACTACTTGCCAATTAGTTTAGGGTGTTCTCTTCACAAAGTTCATGACCTAGTGAAGATGGAGCTTGAGTTTGAGTCTCCTCGACGTAGATCATCTTCGGCTTCGAAGTCAACGACCTAACCCGCTCATTTCTCCGAGGAAACCATCGCTAGAGTCCGGGATCACGATGATCGCAGCGAAGGGACGTCAACACGGAGCTTTAGAAGTGAAGGACCGGATCTACAAAGGTTGTAATCCCTTTCACTTAGTGTTAAGTTGTTCACTTGCTTATAGTTTTCGCATAATCTCTAGTATACGATCTTGGTTAGGGTTGTTTGGCACGTCTAATATTTTGAATCGGGCATGGTTGATGCCTTGTAGAACCTTGTGACAGTGCCTAGGAACCCTACATAATTAATCCTGGCTAGTCATACCTTTTAGGGTTTGAAGGAAGATTTGATAAAAACAGTAGGAACCATCATGATTAGATAAGATAAAATCCAATCTAATCTTGCAAGAGCATACGCTATGTGTTTTCTTCTCTCTCTTTCTCTCTCCAGGTAGCGACCATGTCAGGCCTTAATCAAGATAATAATATGGATGTATTGACCGAACCAGCATGTTATATTGTGCAGGGGAACGTTGGTTACGCTCTATCTTATAATTGTTATAAGTCCGAGTAGGAAATAGGGGAATATCCGGATTCCCACGCCACCTAAACAAAGAATGAGCATGTTGATGTATCTTCTTCGGATGTGTTAGTTACTGAGAACTGTTTCTCAGTACACTCTACATCCTGGGTATTAGATACTGGATCAGGATCCCATATATGTAATATGTTGCATGGGCTAAGAAAAGATAGAGAAGTGGGAATAGATGATCATTCTCTAAAAGTTGGGAATGGTGCAAGTGTTGCAGCTAAAGCAGTTGGTGAATATCACCTTGTATTACCAAATGGGAATACTTTGATCTTGAATGACTGTTATTACGTACCCTCTATGATATGAAATTTAATATCAATTTATTTATTAGATAAAGAAGGATATAACTTTGTAGTAGAGAATAATATTATGAACATTTACCTAAATCAAGTGTTGATTGGGTTTGGTGCGTTATGTAACGGTTTATATGTTCTGAATCAAAACACAGTTCTTAACGTAGAGAACACATACAAGAGGAAGAGTTCAGAAATGAACGAATCCTTCTTGTGGCATTGTAGACTAGGTCATATCAATGCGACACAACTAGATAAGTTACATAAGGATGGATATTTGAATCCATTCTAATTATCATCTTATGAAACTTTCCAGTCATGTCTCAAAAGAAATATGACCAAAACTCCGTTTACTGGACACAGAGAAAGAGTTACGAAACCCTTGGGACAGATACATAGTGATGTATGTGGTCCCATGTCTATACATGCCAGGAATGGTTCCTCGAACTTCATTATATTCGCTGACGATCTCTCAAGATACGGACAAGTGTTCCTGTTGAAACACAAGTCTGAAGCTTTTGAGAAATTCAAAGAATATAAGTATGAAGTCGAGAACCAGACGGGTAAAAGTATTAAAATCTTACGATCTGATCGGAGAGAAGAATACTTGAGCAATGAGTTCCTGGACTATCTAGAAGAGAATGGGATTCTCTCTCAGCTTACTCCTCCGTATACACCACAGCACAACGGTGTATTGGAGCGGAGGAATCACACCCTATTGGATATGGTGCGCTCTATTATGAGCACCGCTGAGT
Source organism: Agapanthus africanus (assembly GCA_030015575.1). Lineage (NCBI taxonomy): Eukaryota > Viridiplantae > Streptophyta > Magnoliopsida > Asparagales > Amaryllidaceae > Agapanthus > Agapanthus africanus. The sequence continues at coordinate 547,417,472 of JASDDO010000024.1, read as the reverse complement.
TTCCTATTTCCTTTTGAGGTTATGCACAGGAAACAGCTGTAGACCTATTGAATATGGTTCCCACCAAATCTGTGCCAACCACTCCATATGAGATATGGAAAGGAAAGAGGCCATGTCTTAATTATGTTAAGATGTGGGGTTGTCCGGCATATGTGAAAACACAAAATCCGGACAAGCTAGAGGCAAGGTCTTCTCTGTGTAAGTTTATTGGATATCCTAAATATTCACAAGGGTATATCTTCTACCATACCGAGGAACAAAAGGTGTTTGTTTCTTGACAAGCCACCTTTTTAGAAAAGGAATTTCTTGAAAAAGAAATTACTGGCAAGGAGGTAGAACTGGAAGAAATTCTAGCTATACAAACTACGACAGAAGATTTGGTAGAACCAGAGGATTCGATAGCTCCCAACGAACCTCAGCCTCTCCGCCGATCTAAGAGGGTTCCTCATCCACCTGAGAGATATTGGGTTACCTACAACGGCAGCAAGCTTTCGAGAGGCATTGTCCATACCAAAATAAAATTTTGCCGTTTTAGCTAACCCTAACAAGAATCGTAAACTAGAAATATACGGAATCTAAAGCAAACAACTTTGCAATAAGAAGTGAGCAAGGAATACAACCTTTGTAGACCGGTCCTTCACTTCAATAGCTCCGTATAGTAGTCACCTTTGCTGCGATCATGAACCCCGGACTCTAGAAAGGATCCCACGAAGAAACGAACATGCTTGCTTCAAAGACTTTGAGGCCGAAGATGATCTACGTCGGGGAGACACTAACCCAAGCTATTTCTTCACTAGGTCAAGAAATTTGTGAAGAGAACACCCTATAATACATGGCATGTAGAAGAGGATGATGAAGTAGGAAGTGGGCTCACTTTTGAATTGATTTTCTCACACTTTTTAACATACTTCCATTGGAGCTAGAAAAGCTTGAGATGAAGAAGAAGAAGACAGAATAATTCATCATTTTAATTAATCCTCATCCAAAAGAAATATGTAACCATGGGTGAGTTAAGGCTATCATGCCTAACTCATGTAGAGAATAAACCCAAGGCTAAGGTTAAGGTTTGGGTAAAGGAAAATATCCTAAGGAATGACAAAAGAGTGGACTTTGTCAAAGTTCTACAAGCTTCATTCAAGCTTGATAAATTTGACCAAGATCATTCTCTTTTGTTAAATCTTAAGACATAAACTGTTGGATATAGTGCCCTCAAAGTCAATTATTGGATTGCAGGTACGTGATTGCAATGATTGAGGGAGGACCTATACCGGTAGGACTGTCTTACTCGAGATGATAGTATGCTATCTGGTTTGCCTTTATCAGTCGTGTATAGGTTCAGGTGACTGATCACTATTACACGTTGATAGAGCCCTTAGGATCTTGCTTGACTACCAACAGTATGATGGCGATCATATACGTGAGAGTTGGGTAGTCTATAAGCACATCCATGATAGTGGTCCCTAGTCGTGGGAGTTTCGAGACAGGGCATCGATACTCCGGAGTAGACTAGTGTATACAGTCGAAACCCCAACGAGGGGCGGTGGCCAGTCTCACAAGCCACTGGTGTCAGTTGGATCACCTATAATGTATACAAGTGCTCATTGGGTTATGAGTACACCGGACAGGACTCGCTGGGAACCTGCTAGTTGGTATTTATAGCTATCGTCAGATAGCAGTTCCCTGGTGACATGTGTACAGGTTAGTTCATCGACCTGAGATCGTCATTTGTCTCGTGTGAGTTCCCACTATGCTTTGATTTCTACCCTAACACGGCTCAAAGGAGGCGTGCAAACAGGTCTTTTTTGGGTACACTCTCGAGCCACATGGAGGCAAGTGAGCGGATCGGCAGGGGATTCGTCTCTCCCGGTATTGGGGGTGAGATCACGCTGTGTCTAGGAGAGCCACTACACAAAGCCCTCGGCCGAGGCAGAAGATTTACTGGTAGGTACTCCAGTAGTATCTCAGGGTGTTCTGGGCTACACTCCGACACAACTTATACCGCTATTGGGGGTCTGACGTTACCAGCCCCCTAGGCCCGATATGCGATACTCATAGACGAACGGACCGGACTGTATGTACATTGTCAGTGTTAGGCTTAGTAGGGTTCCAGAATGAATTCGCTCATCGGCTTCCCTTGAGGTCGGTACATGGGAAGCCGTTACGCACAGCTAGTGCCACTAACGTGCTTGTGGTTAAACCCACTACCCGGGTACTGATGAGTCATTAGAGTCCCCCATAGATAGTTTCCAAAGTTCGAGCGAAACGTTGTAGAAACCGTATGGTTTTATGGCAGGGTTCGGAAAATGCACGTGCATTTATGCACGTGTCATATTTTAGACAGATAATACTGGTGGGCTTTGGTTTAAGCCGGATCCATGTATTATATTGTGTAGATATAATATCTTTGTCTCAGTTGCATTTGTATTCGGTCGTAATACAAATGCGGGTATGTATGTACAGTCACGGGGTTATCCTAAAATTCGTTTCGGGATCACTTTTCAAAGTTGCCAGTTTTCCATCACCCGTCTAAAACATTCGGTTTAATGCGGAATTATCTTTTTTTAAGGGTGAGTCATGAGGGTGAGTAATGAGTGGAAGCTTCTAGATTGGTGACTAGGTTCTTGACTCATTTGTTTGCATTAATGATTGATGAGGTATTATTAGTGAGTCACCTTTTCCTTTAATGCCTTTTGTTCTTGCTAAGATATTTGATTAAGATCTTTTCCATTATGGTCACCCCCTTTTTGCTCCTACACTCACCCCCTCTTCTTTATATGTGGCCGGCCATTCTTATGGAGGGAATATGGTTGGAAAAAATAGATGATGGAATTTGATTGATATGTTAAATTTCGATGCTCATTCTTCTCCATTAAAAAGGTAACTTCATTAACCGTTCATCCATGGTTTTGGAAGAAACGAGAAAAAGTATTCTACTCATTCTCTACATCAATCTTGGACATGTCGGCTAGCAAACTTCATATCCGAGTTGCCTAGGTATAGAGGCGGGAGCCCGTTTAAAGATCAGTAGATGTGGTGTCACGTCGACGAGGAGCCAGGAGATCGGAGTAGCCGCAACGGAGCGTGGGATGATGGTTAAAGACCGAAGGACTCGGATCATTCGGTATAGCCCTTCTACCCACTTTGTAGTTTGTTAGTTTAGCGTTAATGGCAGATCCGGGTTATAGTATGCGATAGCGCCAGTTAAAAAGTTTTTGTTCCGCATTTGGCGTCTGAAAGACGGCCGGGGCGCTACCGTAGACTTACATAAACAAAACCCTAATTTAGCCTAATCATGATATAAGTCTCATACACCTATTTTGTATGTATCATCAAGCATGATACAAACATGTACACTTGCATATATCACATATAAACAATGTGCACAATCTAGTGAGAAAATAAATCATAAGTGGGCTAATACTAGTTAAGATAATGTAATATATCAAATATATAATTATACATTAAATTATTAAATCAACTCTTGATTTAATAATCCGGCTATAGCCGACTAATATCATTTGTAACAACTTATCGAATCAACACTTGTTCCGATGACTCGGCTATAACCCATACAGCCGATCAATGTCACGAATCGCGAAAATAGAATACGGTATCACATATCGTATTAATCTCGGTCCCGTATATATCACATATGAGCTCCTACTCCGTTTCGCTTGAGCCAGGAAACCACCGTGTAGGACTCTAAAGACTCGTCAATACGCCGGCAATAGGTGATGATCATATCAAACATCCACAAGTCGTAAGTGGTCTGCTAAACATAACGGCCACCCGGGTATTGAGTGATCAGAAGATCAACAAGTAAGCCTGCTCACTCTCCTGCAAATCCAATCAGTAACACTACCGTACAGTCCGGTCTCTTTGTCTGATATGTCGCATATCTGGTCTAGGGGTGGTAAATGTCAGACCCCAGTAACTCGATAAGTCGTGTCGATATGAAGCTCATAACGGGTCGAGAAACTACTTATTACACATACCAGTATATCTCTGAAGCTGCCTTGGCCAAGGACTTCGTGTTATAGCCAATCGAGCACTGGGCAACATCAACTCCCAATACCGGGAGAGACGAAACCCCTCCTATCGCTCATTGCCTCCATGTGACTCGGTACTGTACCCAAAAGCCACTGTTTTGGACGTTCTCTTGAACGTGGTAAGGTGGAAATCAAAGCACAGTGGGAATCACACAAGACTCTATGACGATCTCGGGTCTACAGACTAACCTGTACCAATGTCACGAGAGAACTGCCATCTGACGTGAGGTATAATACCATCTGGGAGTTCTCGGCGAGTCCGTCCAGTGTACCCAGTCTCCACTGAGCACCCGTATACTGTCTCTGATGTCGAACACCAATGGATATGGGATCATCCATCGCCCATCTACATGGGTTGAGAAGATATACGCTAGTCTACTCTGGTATATCGATGCCCTGTCTCGATACACCTACGACTAGGAACATTTGAAGGATGTACTTAGCGACTACTATGTCCCCACTAGTATGATCTGCTTCATAGTCCTGATAGTCAAGTACTCATCCTAAGGGCTTTATCAACATGTAACATAGAGACAATCAGCGTACATGTTAAGATAAAGAGCAAACAGATAGCATACTATCATGTCGGGCAAGAAAGTCCTCCATAAATATGTCCAAGCATCCACTACAATATACATCGTATGTACAGTAATGACCTCTAAGGCATACATATCACTAATAATCTCCCACTTGCACTAGGACCATCTGTTGTAGTGTCTCATACCCAACAATCAGCAGTGGTTGAAGTATATCATACTCAACCATCCCATAAAAGTCTCTCCTGGGAATTGGCCTTTGTGAGTGGATCCGCCCTATTCTCCTCTGTGTCTACTCTCCTAACCTCGATCTCCTTGGAGATCAACCATCTCCATGATCAGGTGATACTGCCTAAGAATATGTCCGGATCACTGATGGAACGAAGGTTCCTAGGCCAAAGCCACAACTCCATTGTCTCACAATGGTAGGAACGAAGTTCATCTCATGAACTAATAAATATCCAGGCTACATCTTTAGTAGCATCCTAGGTAGCCATGTATGTAGCCTTTATCGTCTAGTATTCCACGGTATCTAGCTTGGAACTCTTCCAACATACCATCCCTCCACTGTGGGTAAAGAAAATGCCTGTGACTGACATTCAGTCGTTCTTACCACCCTGGATCCTAACCAGTGATTCTCCCCAGGTTCAATTGATACCATCTCACTACACCTAGTGAGAATCCTAACATCTATTTAGATCTATCTCATAGATCCAAAACCCTGGATTTAGGAGGTATCACCTTGATCCTATATGGAGAATCCTTGTGATAAGAGGAGATTGACCGAGTGTTGCATAGGAAACTCCTTTCCTATCAAGAGTATGTCATCCACGTACAATACGAGGATCACCACCATACTCCCTACTACCTTTTTGTATATACAAGGTTCATCTACCATTTTGATGATGTCAAACTCTTTGACTACCACATCAAAACAGACGTTCCAACTCCGCGATGCCTGCTTTAACTTATAAAGCAACTTGCACACGTTTCCGCTGCTCCCACTGTCTACGAAGCCCTCTGGCTGTGTACTTATAGATGCTCTCTTCTAAATCATCATTTAGAAAAGCAGTCATGACACCCAACCGCCAGATATTGTAGTCATGGTATGTAACAATGGCAAGTAGGATCCGGATGGACTTAAGCACAGGCACTAGAAAAGGTTTCATCATTATCCATACCTGGTCAATGACGAAAGCCATTTACAACTAGTCTTAGCTTTGAAAGTCTCAACTTTTCCATGTACACCAAGTAATCTTCTCAAGATATACTTGCTCCTGATGGGGAGATATACGAAAACAAAAGAAAAAAAATGTTGAAGAAGATTACATGGGAGCAAACATTAAAAAAGGTAGAAAGAAAAAACAACCCAAAAGTAAGAAAGAAACAGAACTAAATTTCTTCCTGAAAAAATATTTGCTTTTTCAATTAAGATAGGATGATACCTTGAATCAAAGAATGATCAATAATATCAAGGTATATTGTCTTCTACTTAGACTGATAGATCCATGGGAAATTGCTATATCCTCAATTCAAAGAGGGGAGATGCATCTGAATGCAATATTGATTCAGAAAGATTTAGATAAAGCAACCAAATTCCATACTTTGTTGGTGTATATGGATTCCATCTCAGATCGCTTAACATCCAAACATTCTCACAGAGTCACCACTCTTGATGGCCTGCTCAAAACAAGTTGGGTCATCATCTTATGATGCCATCCTCGCTCCCACTGTCATAGAGAAAACCGAAGTATCTCATAAGTGGATGAGGAACCCTACCAGATCGGCGGAGAGGTTAAGGTTCGTTGGAAACTATTGAATCCTCCGGTTCTACCAAATCATCAGCTGCAGTTTGTATAGCTGGAACTCCTTCCAGTTCTACCTCATGACCATCAATTTCTTCACAAAAAAATCCTTTTCCCAATGGTGGCATGCTGAGAAACAAAATACCTTTTGCTCCTCAGTGTGGTAGAAGATATTCCCTTGCGTATGCTTGGGATATCCAACAAACTTCCACAGAACTGACCTTTCCTCAAGCTTGTCCGAATTTTGCTTTGAGACATAGGCCGGACAACCCCAAATCATAGCATCCTTAAGAGATGGGCTCTTCCCATACCATATCACATATGGAGTGGTAGGCACCTGATTTGATTGGAACCCTATTCAATAGATATGCAGCTTCACAAGTGCATAAGCCCCAAAAAGAAATAGGCAACTCAGTAGTACTCATCATAGAGCACACCATATCACATAGGGTGTGATTGCTCCGCCCCGATACACTACTACAATATGGGGTTGCCCCTACGGATAAAGAAATCCGTAGGGGCAACTATTTATTTCCCCTACGGATTGAACCGTAGGTCCCTATACTTGGCCCTACGGTTCTCTACATTTTAATTTAAAAATATTTAATCATAATTTGATGTTTGGCCCTACGGAGCCGCAAACAAAAGACCTACGGGTATGTCCGTAGGGGCATGTATATGGGTTAATGAATAATAAAAAAAGGCACAGAAAAGCCCTCTGTTCCAAAATGATCTTTATCATCTTCTCCCGCACCTCACGATCAATTTCCTCCCGTGCCTCGTCGACTTCCTCGTCGCCTCCTCCGTCGTCTCCTTATAATATCCTCGTCGACTTCCTCCAGCGCCTCGATCCCGAGCCTCGTCGATTTCCTCGTCGCCTCCTCCGTCGTCTCCTCCACTACCCAACAGGTTAGTAAATCTCCAATTTTTACTTCTAATTTAATGCTTTTATTTCCCTCTTTTGATGATGTTAGGATCAGGGCAGGGTTCGGGTATGGGTGAAGGTTAGGGTTAGGCATCGGGTCAGTTTAGGTTAGGGTTAAGTTTAGGGTTAGGGTTAGGGGTCGGTTGGGGTTGGGGTTGGGGTTAAGGTTCTGTTGCGGTTGGGATTGGGTTTAGGGTTGGGGTTGGGGTTGGGGTTGGGGTTAGGGTTAGGGTTTGGAATTGGGGTTAGGGTTGGGGTTAGGGTTCGGATTTGGGGTTGAGGTTGAGGTTGGGGTTAGGGTTGTTTTTTTCTTGAAAACATCTCTTGTTGTGCGTAAAGAGAGCATGGCGAGGTGACACGTGGAGGAGGAAAGCCCGATGGGGGGAGGGATAGGGTTATCACATAGAAGCTCCAACTGCTGCCTTGCACCAATGAGGTGGCGCCACGTAGCAGCAGAATATCTGAGGGATTGACCTGCTTTGAAGCTGACCTCATAGAAATTGTATGCGGAAGCTAAAGCTAACTTTGGAACCTGCCGGGAGTTTAGATAACTGCAGCCGTCTCCTGGTTGGTAGTGTGATATTGGTGTTAGAATCACTAAAGTTGACGTATAATCGGTTCTTAAGAATCCAATCAAACCCTTTTTTTCATTTTCGCTCCACGTTCGAAGTTTGCATAACTTATACATTCACTAATTAAGTGTATTAACTGATATGCTGATTTGTAAACCAATAAACAATACTCACAACTTGGTATGATATCTTTTTTCTTTTGGATAATACTCATGACAATAACTTGGGTTTCAAAACGGACCGAAGGTTGATGTTGGGGTTGGGGTTAATTAGTTGGGCTTAGGGTTATGGTAATTAGGGTTAGGGTTAGGGTCAGGTTTAGTGTTAGAGGCTAGGGTTAATTTGGGTTAATTAGAGGGTAGGGTTAATTTGGGTTAATTAGTGATAATTTGAAAGGGTGATGGTGTTGATTAGGGTTAATTTGGTTAAGTTTGGGTTGATTAGGGTTAATTAGGTTAATTTGGGTAAATTGGGTTAAGTTTGGGTTAATTAGGGATAATTTGTGTTAGGGTAACGATTATGGTTAATTGTGGTTAATTAGGTTAATTTGGGTTATTTTGGTTTATGGTGCACTAGTTTATTTAGTAGGATACAATAGTTCATTGCAGTAGGATACTCGATGATAATGTAAACGTACAACTTTACCGTAAACGCAAGAAAAATTTACCCTAAACATAAAATTTCGAACCCTTAACAACGAAACGTAAACGTAAAACCTATTCATGTTAAATGTTCAAGTTAAAATCAATATATGATACTCGATGATAATATGAAACTTTCATATTCTCATCGATACTCATATATGAAACTCAAAGTGCAACTTAGTCCCCGTTTATCGGTTAACATACGTTCGATGTTCGTCGTGACATAGAATTATACAAAGCTTGTTAAATATTGGACGGTATAGCTCGATATTAACAACCGTCGTGTAGTATATGTGACGAGAAGATTCAATCGTATGATAACCGATAGATTTGTCCCGTATGGACAAGTTAGGAATGTATAAAGCAAACACCTTCATTCACTTGTGTTTTCATCCGTTTCGAGATATTTCGTCGGTACCTTTCCACTGGTTCTCCGTGTACAAAGATAGATTAGATGTTCATTTCAACGTTGTTTCACAGCTTTGAAATGATTATCTATTCTATTACATTGTGTTGGAGATAGTGCCCTCAGAGTCAATTATTGGATCACAGGCACGTGATTGCAATGATTGAGGGAGGACCTATCCCGGTAGAACAGTCTTACTCGAGATGATAGTATGCTATCTGGTTTACCTTTGTCATCGTGTACTGCTTTAGGTGACCTGACAAGTTGCTATTGCACGTTGATAGAGCCCCTAGGATTCTTGCTTGACTGCCAGCAGTATGAGGGCGATCATATAAGTGAGAGCTGGAGTCTATAAGCACATCCTTAAAAGGTCCCTAGTCGTGGGAGTTTCGAGACAGGGCATCGATACTCCAGAGTAGACTAGTGTATATAGTCGAGACCCCGACGAGGGGCGGTGGCCGGTCTCACAGGCCACTGGTGTCAGTTGGTTCACCTAAGATGTATACAGGTGCTCATTGGGTTATGAGTACACCGGACAGGACTCGCCGGGAACATGCTAGTTGGTCTTATACCTGACGTCAGATAGAAGTTCCCAAGTGACATGTGTACAGGTTAGTTCATCGACCTGGGGATCGTCATTTGTCTCGTGTGAGTTCCCACTGTGCTTTGATTACTACCCTACCACGGCTCAAAGGAGTCGTGCAAACAGGTTTTAGTTGGGTACAGTCCCGAGCCACATGGAGGCACTGAGCGGATCTTCGGGGGTTCGTCTCTCCCGGTATTGGGGGTGAAGTCGCGCTGTGTCTAGGAGAGCCATTACACAAAGTCCTTGGCTAAGGCAGGAGATTTACTGGTAGGTATTCCAGTAGTATCTCAGGGTGTTCTGGGCTACACTCCGACACGACTTGTACCGCTTTTGGGGGTCTGACTTTTACCCACCCCCTAGGCCCGACATGCGATGCTCATGGACGAACGGACCGGACTGTACGGATATTGTCACTGACAGGCTCAGTAGGGTGTCAGGATGAGTTCGCTCATTGACGTCCCTTTTAGTCAGTAGCTGGTGGCCCGTCACGTATTGGCTTATACCTCTGACGTGCTAGTGGTTAAATCCACAGCCATAGTATTGACGAGTCTTTAGAGCCCACCACACTTTCAGTTACTCAAGCTTTCGGGCGAAACGCTGTAGAGGCCGTATGGAGATATGGCAGGGTCCGATCAGATACGTGCGGTATTGCACGGATCAGGATCGGACGGTTTGTACTAGTGGCCGTATAGATATATAGCTGGGTTCGATCAGATACGTGCGGTATTGCACGGATCAGGATCGGACGAACATTACTAGCCGGCTTTGGTTTAAGCCGGATCCTAGTTTAGTACAGTGTAGATTTTGTCTCTTTGCATTTGTATCCGGACGGAATACAGATGCGGGTGTGTATGCACAGTATCGGGGTTTTCCTGTAATTTATTACAAGGCCAGTTTTCTGGAGTTGCCAGTTTGCATTTCGTTCCGGCCGGTTTTCTTTTGTTCCTTCACGGCCGGACTTTTCCGATGGAGGGGGTTATTTGCAATTGTGCAAATAACATTTGTGGAGGGGGTTTCTTGCAAAAGGATTTCTTATGATAGCTTCATTTCTTTTGCTCCATCACTTGCATTAAATGAGACTTGAAAGGTTAAGGTGTAAGCATGGTTGATGTTTGTTTATGGTCACCATTTTCTATCTCCTACACTTACCTCCCTCTTGTGTTTTTCTTTGCCTCCACCACCATTCCTAAAAGATAAGGGCCGGCCACAATTTGTGAGGAGGAGAGAATGAGAGAGTTTCATTTTTGGTGTGGGAAAATTAATCATTCATATCATTTTCCATTGCCACAAAAAATCCCCAAGTTCATATCATCTTGATTCCTCCATCAAGGCAACATAACCCCAAAGAGACTAAGCACTACACATTCTACAGCAAATCTTGGGCACGTCGACTTGCCAGCTTCGTGCCCGAGTTGCCTCGGTATTGAGGTGGGAGCCCGTAAAAGAAACAGGCGATGTGGTGCCCTTCCGGCGAAGAGGCGACGACCGGGTTTTCCGCGAGAGATCGGGATGACGACGAGAAGACCGGAGGACTCGGATCACTCGGTATATCTCTTCCCATCTTGTTACTTTGCTTGATCTAGTTTAATGGCCCGATCCGGAGTTTAGTGCGCGGTGGTGCCGGTTTGCTAAGTTCGCAAAATTAAAGTTTATCACCGTTTCCGCATCTGGCCGTCGGATTGACGGCCGGGGCGCCGCCGTGCACTTACAGTGGCATCAGAGCCTCGCCATTAACTTCGTCTAGCTTCGTTTGATGTGTTTTTCAGTTCCGATCGACCAAAATTCCAAAAACCCAATTTTAGTTCACGACAGTTTTCTGTTGAAATTTTTTGGTCTCCTAAAATTTTTCAGGTTGTAGAAAACTGATGTACAAGATATTCTAAGCATACTGGAAAAGTTCGACACAGTGAGTCGACACCTGGAGTGGGGAACCGCGGCCAAACCCCCCCTTGGGCCGCGGTTCCGCCGCACATTTGTATCCTCACTGCATCATATTTTTCCAGTGGGCTTCTGGGCTTATTTTAGGGGTTTTGGAATATTAAAATTGGGCCCAGATTTTCTGTGAGTGCTACAGTATTGCTTGGGGGCCCACTTGTTAATTTTTGATCGATCGGATATTTTAAACACATTTTTTCACAGTATTTACATTATATCTGCGACCGTGAATGTCACTCGATCGGTAAATCCGGTCTAACTGCTATTGCCCGGTTAGACGGATTTGCGAACGTGACTTTCACGTTGATGTTCTTTGTATTTGCTGTGATGTTGCGGATCGGTCGTGGGGGATAGCCTGGATGCAATGCTAGTACAGTGTTTTGGTTGTATTATGTACATTTGATATTGCGGGGCGAGCGTCAGACATGTGGACTGCCGTCACTGCCTGTTTGTATTATTATTTTGGGGCACGACTAGGTTGCGGTCGATGTACCCGGTGTATGTATATTTTACTTTCTGTACTAGGATTACCCCGCGGAGGGGTGCACGGATAGCCGGGTTCTAGAAGGCAACAAGCCCGCATCTCATGGCATTGGGACGGAGGGAGCTTCACTCCAGGATTGGCTGGCTATTCGCCGCACTCGTAGGGGGTATAGGATTTCATTGCACAGGCTATCCACACGACCAGGGGAACGTCGGGTTTCAGTAGTGGCTCTGTGAAACCCGGGGATCCCAGATATCTGTATTGTTCTGTGATGCTGTACATTTCTGTGATGTTGCATTTTATTCACGCCTTGAACGAAATACTATATATTGGTATATATATTAGTAGATGTTGTATATGTTTTTCATCCGCGCTAGTCTAGTCCCCGCTCTGCCGTTAGTTAGCTAACCTAACGGGTGATGACGGGACCCAGTGGCGAATGCGGATGGCATATACGTACGTCAGTATATTTTCGTTCTTTGTGGTGTGATCAATTGATGGGACTGCGTTGATTCGGATCAATGCAAGTTAAACAAACCTAATCTGATGTTGTTGGAACACTTTTCAAAAAAAAACTGTTATTGCAAGGACGTTCACTTTTGTTTTGCATCGTGGTATTCAGTTGGAATATCCTGCTCCTCAGTCGACGAGGCAAGGGCCGAGATCCCTTCACCGGGAGTGACCCCTTGGACAGAAGTTTGCGTCAGGGCATTAACTTCACTATAGCCGATTACTTTTGCTTTGCATCGTGGTATTCAGTTGGAATATCCTGCACCTCATTCTACGGGGAAAGAGCCGAGATCCCTTCACCGGGAGTGACCTCTTTAGTAAAGGTTTTCGTCACTATATTTTCTAAAAAGCTATCAGTTCCTTCAACGATATCAAGTTCATTACGTTAAAGGTTTTCGCCAGAAACCATTCGTAGCCCTCCGTCGTTTCAGACGGGTAGCACGTAGTATTCATGCTATGTTTGTTGGCCTTCGTCAAGGCATAGTGTATGGTAGCTGCTTGTTGCCTTTCTGCTGCATAGATAGATGTGTTGGTTTGGGACAGTCGTATAGCCTTGTTGACCTTCGTCAAGGGCTTGTACGGGTGGGTTCAAATTAACCTGGACAATGACGGGTGGAACTTGACATGTGACTTATGATTTGTTGACCTTCGTCAAGGTCATAAGAGCATGGGGTAGAAATCACATCGGGAGTTTCAAAAGAACTGAAACTTGCCAGATATGCGCATACCTTCTGGAGTGTTATAGCGTGAGCGGATTCCGTCACGTTATCATGCGATGATAGTTGGATCCCGATTCCCACTGATGAGTTGGTTTACTCCTCGGGTGACCCCGACTAATTCTTCTTTCAGGTTTGGAGGAGGATTTGAGGTAAAGTGGGAGGTTTCCAGATTAGATAAATTGGTAACCATTCTGATCAAGGATAGAGTGCACGCTGAGTGTTTCTTTTCTCTCTCTCTTTGGCAGCGACCATTGACCCGACCCTAAGACTATGACTCAGAGACCAAGTTGACCGAACCTTCTTAACACTGGCTTTTGGATTGTCAGAGTTGCAGACCTCTTTGCCACTCCTACTTTTACCCTTTTCTCCAGGACACCCCGTATTACTACGAACGTCCACTTCCATTGGACAAAACCATCGTATGGTTAGATACGAACTCGAAGGAATTTATTCGATGATGGTTTCCGGTTTTGGAGAAAACGGATAGGATTATTCAGTTGTCTTTTCCCTTTTACCTTTTCTCAAGTTGTGAGTACTCCTTGGTTTAGGAGATAGTACACCTATTATGCAAATTGGATAGTCTTCTTCCAAACCTTAGGCTGGTGCCGACCGGTAGGGAATGAAGAAAACCAATTAGCCTAAACGGTGTGCAGAAGGTATTAAGATTAAGACAAAGCAAGGGATTAGTAAGAGGGCAAGTAAATTGCGACTGATATTCACGACCAAACCAAGTATTTCTTCGCCAATCCTAAATCACCTTTGTATCTCTCCAGGACACTCCGTATCACTACGAAGATCCACAGTTTATTGGATAATCCATCGTATGGTTATATACGAACTCGAAAGGAACTTGTTCCAGTTCGGGGATGGATTCTGGTCCAGGAGAAATAGGAATAAGGTTTATTCGGTTGTCTTTTATCTTCACCTTCTCTCGCATTGCGAGTGCTCCTGGGATTAGGACAGTACACCCATTATGCTTATTGGATAGTCTTCTTCCAAACCATAGGCTGGTGCCGAACGGTAGGGAAGGAAGAAAACCATTTGGCCTAAGGGGTGTGCAGAAGGTAATGACTAAAGACAAATAAAGGGATTTAGAGAGGTGGCAAAGAATTATACGGTTATAGTTGTGAATCTGGATAATGGTAGAGGCATTACTAGGAATACCAGGATACCCCATCGAAACATTTCAATGTTTCAGTTCTACTGTATACTGTTAAAAGAAAACTGATTTCCCGATTGGACACTTGCTCCAGGGTATGTATTTACCAGGTTTGATTCTCACATCTGTATGGTTTTACAGATGGTGAGTGGGAGTAAGTTATTGGGAATAGGGTAATCATCCTCATTATATCGGGATTCGTTGTAATCGGTGATATTTGAGGAGATCATCTGGGCTGTTTGCCGGTCGGCAAATGTTTGGTTTTGAATATCCGCTGTTGTGCACCAATTTCAAATTGATATATCTGTACGTCTATTTTCATAGAGTGAGATATACCTTTTGATATTATGTCGATAAAATTTACCTATATCAGTGGATGGTTAGGTAAGGAGCATTAAACAGCGGTGTAATTCTTCTTAACCATAAGTACAGTTTTCAACCTACGACACACAGTGAAAGAGTTGTTAGACTCAGCGGACATATACAGAGTATTGTATGTTGTCCAGTGTCCATTAGGACAGAGGGGTTGGTCCTCATACTATATTCTGTTTACTTTTAACTTCTCTAGTTCTTAGACATGTGTTTCGTAGAAACACAGGGTCTAAGTTTTGAGGAGTTATAGGTATTTGAATAGAGTAGAGAACCAGGTGTAGCAAGTATCGGGATTCTTCAAAGTGATCGAAGATGTAGATACTTGCGTATGGTATTCAGTAATGATAAAGAGAAATTGCTTCTCTTTCAGGTTACTCATAATTGGAAGTGTTCCTAAGTTGAGTAACGCTGATCGGCCCCCTTCCATTTAGTTGACATGCACTGGAGACAGCTGCATGATTTGAATCTGGTTCAATTAAATCAGTGCCTCTGGTTCTATATTGGATATAGTACAGTTCATATCTTAACATTGTTAAGGTACAGGGAGTTTTCCGGCTTATGATTAAAACCAGACTCTGGATAACTCAAGGCACGTTTCTGTAATGGCTGTTTATGGGTTGACCCAGGCTATGACGAGGGTTGATTTTCTACCATAAGAAAGATCAATAGTGATATTGTTCTTGACTCGCCACAGTTTTATTAAAAATGGATTTTTTCAGAAAACAGTAGTGGGAGTATGGTAGAACTGGAAGTGATTCCAGAACCGCAAACGATTACTGAAGATTTGATAAGGAACCTAAAGGTTCAATCTGATTTGACATTCCATTGGCCACTCCGCAGATAAGGTGGGTAACTTCAGGCACCCGAGAGGTACTCCGGTAGCCTCAAGGACGGTGACAGGGAAGTTCTTGTTTACCCACACTTGCCATTGTTGTTCTTCCAGACTGCGAGACCCGGCAGGAGGACTAGTATAGCGTCGTTCTAAACTAGCTTTAGAAGTGCACGTCTATATGACTCTGCGAGAGGGTTGTCGTAGTCAGTGGGAGCAGCGGAAGCATTGGTGGACATCAGGCTTATGTCTATTTGTAGACTAAAGCAGATGTAGCGGAGATAGATCATCTATTTCTGATGTAACAGTCATAGGTTTGACTTCATCAGAATAGGGGATGGATCTGTTGGGAAGGTAGTAGGGTGTGATATCCTGGTATTTGGATGACATACACAAAGTAGGAAGTGATATTCCTATACTACGATCGGTTATACTTTGGTCGTCACACAGTGGTTTCTCCACAAGGGACTTGGACGTTATATAAGACATACTGGTTACTAGATCTATGGTTTTAGATATATATTTGGGTGGTTTCCCAATCAGGGTACTTTGACAGCATTCTAAGAGTATTTAGAATGGACGACTCCTGGCATGGTAGTGTACCTGCAGGTAATGGAGTCACCCTCTCTAAAGGTGTCTTACAGACTAAAGTAGAGAGGGATGTGCATGATTGGCAGATCACTTGCTTAGGCAATTGAGTCAATCATGAGATGTCAAGTACCACACCAGAAGTTGTTCTTGCACTAGATGCAATAAGTTGACATTGATCCAATCCTGGAAAAACAATCGGAAGCAGTTTAGAACATAAGTGAATGTTCTAGGGATATGATAACGGCTGCCTCCTTTAGGAGACGGTTATCACTCTAAGCTTCCAAGGTGACATGGACGACAAGGAGGTTGTCAGAATTATAATTTTCCTTCTGACGAGGGGCAGTATTTTGGACAGGTGGTCCAAGGAAATACTGAGGGTGGCATGGCGCAGGATACTGATTAAGCTCAGTTGACGATACAGTCTAAGAAATTTGGATTTGGAGTTCATTTATGAGCTCGGTCCCATCAGACATCCAGACACTCTAAGACAGGTATTGCTCATTTCGGGAGATGGCTTTCTCCGCGAACTTGAGATATAGAGAGACATAGAAAGAAACTTCAGAGCGGATCCACTCGCTGAGGCTATTCCTCGAACGCAATAGTCTCGCAAACGAGCTTTGTGAGACTGACTAGTAGAGGAGTTGGGTGTTCGGTATCACACGGGCTGTGAGTATGGGACATCGCAATAATTAGCCTTGAGTGCAAGTGGGAGATTGTTGGAGATAGTGCCCTTAGAGTCAATTATTGGATCACAGGCACGTGATTGCAATGATTGAGGGAGGACCTATCCCGGTAGAACAGTCTTACTCGAGATGATAGTATGCTATCTGGTTTACCTTTATCATCGTGTACTGCTTTAGGTGACCTGACAAGTCGCTATTGCACGTTGATAGAGCCCCTAGGATTCTTGCTTGACTGCCAGCAGTATGAGGGCGATCATATAAGTGAGAGCTGGAGTCTATAAGCACATCCTTAAAAGGTCCCTAGTCGTGGGAGTTTTGAGACAGGGCATCGATACTCCATAGTAGACTAGTGTATACAGTCGAGACCCCGACGAGGGGCGGTGGCCGGTCTCACAGGCCACTGGTGTCAGTTGGTTCACCTAAGATGTATACAGGTGCTCATTGGGTTATGAGTACAACGGACAGGACTCGCCGGGAACATGCTAGTTGGTCTTATACCTGACGTCAGGTAGCAGTTCCCAAGTGACATGTGTACAGGTTAGTTCATCGACCTGGGGATCGTCATTTGTCTCGTGTGAGTTCCCACTGTGCTTTGATTACTACCCTACCACGGCTCAAAGGAGTCGTGCAAACAGGTTTTAGTTGGGTACAGTCCCGAGCCACATGGAGGCAGTGAGCGGATCTTCGGGGGTTCGTCTCTCCCGGTATTGGGGGTGAGGTCGCGCTGTGTCTAGGAGAGCCATTACACAAAGTCCTCGGCCAAGGAAGGAGATTTACTGGTAGGTATTCCAGTAGTATCTCAGGGTGTTCTGGGCTACACTCCGACACGACTTGTACCGCTTTCGGGGGTCTGACTTTTACCCACCCCCTAGGCCCGACATGCGATGCTCATAGACGAACGGACCGGACTGTACGGATATTGTCACTGACAGGCTCAGTAGGGTGTCAGGATGAGTTCGCTCATCGACGTCCCTTTTAGTCAGTAGCTGGTGGCCCGTCACGTATTGGCTTATACCTCTGACGTGCTAGTGGTTAAATCCACAGCCATAGTATTGACGAGTCTTTAGAGTCCACCACACTTTCAGTTACTCAAGCTTTCGGGCGAAACGGTGTAGAGGCCGTATGGAGATATGGCAGGGTCCGATCAGATACGTGCGGTATTGCACGGATCAGGATCGGACGGTTTGTACTAGTGGCCGTATAGATATATAGCTTGGTTCGATCAGATACGTGCGGTATTGCACGGATCAGGATCGGACGAACATTACTAGCCGTCTTTGGTTTAAGCCGGATCCTAGTTTAGTACAGTGTAGATTTTGTCTCTTTGCATTTGTATCCGGACGGAATACAGATGCGGGTGTGTATGCACAGTATCGGGGTTTTCCTGTAATTTATTACAAGACCAGTTTTCTGGAGTTGCCAGTTTGCATTCCGTTCCGGCCGGTTTTCTTTTGTTCCTTCACGGCCGGACTTTTCCGATGGAGGGGGTTATTTGCAATTGTGCAAATAACATTTGTGGAGGGGGTTTCTTGCAAAAGGATTTCTTATGATAGCTTCATTTCTTTTGCTCCATCACTTGCATTAAATGAGACTTGAAAGGTTAAGGTGTAAGCATGGTTGATGTTTGTTTATGGTCACCATTTTCTATCTCCTACACTTACCTCCCTCTTGTGTTTTTCTTTGCCTCCACCACCATTCCTAAAAGATAAGGGCCGGACACAATTTGTGAGGAGGAGAGAATGAGAGAGTTTCATTTTTGGTGTGGGAAAATTAATCATTCATATCATTTTCCATTGCCACAAAAAATCCCCAAGTTCATATCATCTTGATTCCTCCATCAAGGCAACATAACCCCAAAGAGACTAAGCACTACACATTCTACAGCAAATCTTGGGCACGTCGACTTGCCAGCTTCGTGCCCGAGTTGCCTCGGTATTGAGGTGGGAGACCGTAAAAGAAACAGGCGATGTGGTGCCCTTCCGGCGAAGAGGCGACGACCGGGTTTTCCGCGAGAGATCGGGATGACGACGAGAAGACCGGAGGACTCGGATCACTCGGTATATCTCTTCCCATCTTGTTACTTTGCTAGATCTAGTTTAATGGCCCGATCCGGAGTTTAGTGCGCGGTGGTGCCGGTTTTCTAAGTTCGCAAAATTAAAGTTTATCACCGTTTCCGCATCTGGCCGTCGGATTGACGGCCGGGGCGCCGCCGTGCACTTACACATTGTACTCGGAGAACAGCGGGGAGGTGCTGCCAAAATTTACTCGAAACGGTTGAAAGCACAAGCGAATGGGTGTTCGCTCTATACATTCTTAATGGGATAGAAGCTTTACCCCCGACAGCCGAAACACACACATACAGCAAGAATACACAACAAACGCATCATTAGAGAGTGATTCAAGATGTTCAAGTTAAAACCAATATATGATACTCGATGATAATATGAAAGTTTCATATTCTCATCGATACTCATATATGAAACTCAAAGCGCCACTTAGTCCCCGTCTATCGGTTAACATACGTTCGACGTTCGTCGTGACATAGAACTATACGAAGGTTGTTAAATATCGGACGGTATAGCTCGATACTAACAACCGTCGTGTAGTCTATGTGATGAGAAGATTCAATCGTATGATAACCAATAGATTTGTCCCGTGTAGACAAGTTAGGAATATATAAAGCAAACACCTTTATTCACTTGTGTTTTCATCCGTTTCGAGATATTTCGTCGGTACCTTTCCGCTGGTTCTTCGTGTACAAAGATAGATTAGATGTTCATTTCAACGTTGTTTCACAGCTTTGAAATGATTATCTATTCTATTACAGTGTACTCGGAGAACAGCGGGGAGGTGCTGCCGAAATTTACTCGAAACGGTTGAAAACACAAGCGAATGTGTGTTCGCTCTATACATTCTTAATGGGATAGAAGCCTTACCCCCGACATCCGAAGCACACACATACAACAAGAATATACAACAAATGCATCATTAGAGAGTGATTCAAGATGTTCAAGTTAAAACCAATATATGATACTCGATGATAATATAAAACTTTCATATTCTCATACATGAGTATCCTCAAATCTAACTTTGATTATCGATAATTTATTCTTTTTAACGACAAACGCACACACGAAGCATATACACGGATTTTCTCCTTTGTCAGTAACCATCTCGTTCTTAGATTTCTCAATATAGTCATCATAACCTACAATTTATATGTTATACAGTCTAACATGGCCTATGAGTACGTCAGAGTTAAGGACTGGATGTATGTGGATTGGCAACAACGTATGCAACCTAAGTTTGTCGCAGGAGTTGTTTCTTTTATTGATTTGCACGTGCACATAATAAGATCGTGGTAGAGAAGATTCTCTGCCCGTGCGATAGATGTGGGAATAAGTACTGGCAGAAGGTAGAATTGGCAGAGCTTCATATCATAAAATATAGTTTTACTAGACTTTATACAACTTGGAAATATCACGGGGAAGGAGAAGAACGCAGTAATGCAGAAGAAGAAGAAGGAGAACATGATAATGCGGCATTAGAAGAAGGAGAAGACGGTAATGCGGCAGAAGAAGAAGACGGTAATTTCTTTCCATCAGAAGAAATGGAGGATATGGTAGAGGCTGCCCTAGGTGAATTTATTCGTACCGAAAATGACATTCCTTCCGGTCAAGGACCGCGTGCGGATAAATATGAAAATTTCATGAATGATGCTAGAAAACCAATTTATGAGTATGCAAAGTATTCCACCCTCTCATGGTTCGTCCAACTTTTCCAGATTAAGTGCCTAAATGGATGAAGCAACCAGTCATTCACAATGCTTCTTTCGTTCTTGAAAGATTCTATACCCCAGAGAAATAACGTGCCCGACAGCTGGTATGGAGCCCAGAAGATGATGTCTGAGTTGGGTCTGAAGTGTGAGAAGATTCAAGCATGTCCTAAAAATTGCGTGTTGTACCGGAAAGAGAATTCAGATTTGAAAGAGTGTCCAACATGCGGAGAGGCCAGGTATAAGCCGAAAGATTCTGATAAGAAACCTGATATACCTGTCAAGATAGCACGATACTTTCCCATAACACAGAGGCTGCAGAGGCTATTCAGGTGCAAGAGAAAAGCCGAAGCAATGATTTGGCATCACCGTGCTCCTCCAAGTGAAGATGGAAAAATGAGCCATCCAAGAGATTCACCAGCATGGAAGGATTTCGATAGGAGGCACGCAATATTCAGTAGCGATCCTCGCAATATCAGGCTCGGACTGGCTAGTTATGGCTTCTGCCCATTCAACTATATGGCTGGAAGTCACAGCACATGGCCCGTTGTAATGATAATTTATAATATGTCGCCTTGGTTGGCTACGGACCAATCATACTTTATGATGCCTCTTCTTATAGACAGACCAAACTCACCGGGAAACAATATCGACGTCTATCTCCGACCTCTGATTGAGGAGTTAAAATCTTTGTTCATTGATGGTGTAGAAACTTACGATGCAAACACAAATACAACCTTCATACTACATGCGGCTTTAATGTGGACAATTAATGACTTTCCTGCGTATGGATTGCTTTCAGGTTGGTCCGTACATGGTCACAAAGCATGTCCTCATTGCCATCAACACACAACATCGAAATTCTTGAATTTTAGCAGGAAGGTTTGTTATTGCGGCCATCGACGTTTCCTGCCTCTAGACCACCCCTACAGGTTAGACGCTATTCCCTTTGATGGTCATCAGGAGCTTCTTGGACCTCTAGCCTCATTGTCCGGAGAGGACGTGACTGCTCAGTGGGATGGTTACAATAATGTGACCTTCGGGATGGATCCGACAAAACAGGTCAAACCACCATTTTGGAACAAGTTAAGCATTTTCTTCGAGCTTCCGTACTGGTCAACAAATTTAGTGCGTCATTGTCTGGACGTCATGCATATAGAGAAGGGAGTATCAGAGCACATACTCAACTTGCTTCTTTGTAAAGACGGGAAATCGAAAGACAACCTGAATGCTCGGATGGATCTACAGGACTGGGAAATAAGAAGTGAATTACACCCTAAACCTGTAGCGAGTAAACCAAGCATGTTTGTACTTCCCAATGCCGTTTATCATATGTCACAACCGGAGAAGAAAAGATTCCTGCAGGTGTTGCATGATTTGAAAGTTCCCACAGGTTTCTCAGGATCATTCAGCAAGAAGATAAAAATTGTGAAAGGCAAGATCGATAGGCTGAAAAAATCATGATCACCATGTTATCATGGAGCACCTTCATCCATTAGCTCTCAGGACATCTCTCCCCGAATCAGTTGGTCTAATAATCAACGACCTATGTTGTTTTTTCAGAGAGTTGTGTGCTAAATCACTGGATGTTGTGACGCTGGATAAACTAGAAAATTATATTACGTTGATACTTTGCAAGTTTGAGCGTATTTTCCCACCATCATTCTTCGATATCATAATACACCTGATGGTTCATCTTGCAACTGAAGCTAAGCTAGCCGGACCGGTACGATATCGATGGATGTATCCCGTCGAGAGGTACGTGGAATTTTTCATTTCGCGCAATTTTTAAAATTATTGTTGTCCTGTATGCCCGTATTTGTTTATTCAACATATTTTCTTTAGGTACCTTTACACTCTTAAAAAGTATATACGCAATAGAAATCGACCAGAGGGTTCTATCTTGCAAGGTCATCTTCTTGATGAAGCAACCACATTTTGTTCCCGCTATCTGAACGAGAACATTGAAACGAGACTTAACCGGCCTCGAAGAATTCAAGACGGGTCATATGGTAAAGCCGATTATAAGAAGGTAGACAATATATTTATGAACAAGATATACCGGTTTATCTTGCTTAATTGCGAATGTCTTGAAAAAATTAGAGAGTAAGTTTTTTGGGTTTAATTGTTATATTTTGTTTGTGTGTGTATGAAATGATATAATATTAATGTCATAATTTATTGTCGAAAACAGAATTCATTTTAACGAGGTACGTGAGGGACATCCTGATTGGAACGATGAACGATTGGAAAAATATTATCAGGATAATTTTTGCGATTGGGTTGCAGATCATGTAAGTTATTCGAATAACATGTTATTGCTACCAGTTTTAATCTAAAATTATATCGTTATGTATTTGTCGTAAAATTTGTTTTGTTAGATCCACGATCCGAACTTGTCTGCATCATTTGAGAGTGATTCAAGATGTTTAGCTCAATTTCCTAGTATGGAGGTTTCATATTATAAAGGATTCGGTGTCCTTGGATACAAATTCGAAGTTAAGGACATAGAAACATCTAGAACCATTCAGAATAGTGGGATTGCGATGGTAGGATCGGATGGTATGATTTATTATGGATACTTAAATTGTATACTCGGCATCCACTATCCCGGACGATCGGAACCCTTTTATATATTCCAGTGTACTTGGTATGATACGCGAACCGATACGAAGTGGAGAAGCAATCTTGGGGCATGGAAAGATGAATATGGATTGATCAGTGTGAACACACTTCGATTTTATGGTCAGGAAGATCCGTTTATCTTTCCGAACCAAGCGTTCCAAGTATACTACTCACAGTGTTTGAAGCATCCGGGATGGAGTGTCGTATGCCGTTGGAAACCCAGGGATGTCTACGATGTCCCAGAATTTGAGGACAGCGATGAGGATGAAGAAGAGAGAAGACTTAGAGTGCTCCGTGTAAGTCCGTGTTGCCCACCCCGGTGCTTACGGGGAGGCGGAAAACATAATAAAAATCGGATTTTTAATGACTTAGGCAACATGGACTATGCTTGTGAGGATCTTTGCTAAACATAAACTAGCTAACCCTAACTACAAAGTAGCTAAGTGATGAAAGGTTATACCTTTGGTCTTTAGTCCTTCTCTTCTTGCTTCTAGGTATGGTAGAAAAGGATCACCTTGCTTGTCTTCTCCCGTCAAAGAAGGATCCACCCGAAAGCCACCACCTTTAGCTTCAACTCCAAGCTAGGAGTAACTAGAGTGCAAGAAATGCTAAGACTTGAACCCTAGAAGTGAGTAGAGAAGATCAAGAGAGGGTTTTTCTCAAGCTTTTTGTTTCTCAACACATGAGAGGGAGAGAGCTTGAGGGAGAGGATGAGCAAGAGAGAGAAAAGAAATGAGAGAATGAGAAAAAATAGTGAGCCATTCTCACTAATATGTGAGGATAAGTTTAATTAGATAATTAGCTTGAAAATTGTCATGATAAATCATGAATTGACCATTATCATTTCATTTTTGCAAAGATCAAAGAGCATCTTCCAAATGAAATGATTATGGTCAAGTTGTCAACATGGTCAACAAGTCAATGAAGTCAAATTGTCAACAACAACCATGCACAATAATTAAGCTAATTATCAATTAACAATAATCCACACAAAATCAATAGGGTTAATAAAATGACAAAGGCCATTAACCCTAAACAAGGTCCTCTCCCCCAATCTCAAGCAACTGTGCATACGCACCCGCATTCGTGATCCGAGGAACACGAACACAATGAGAAAAACCAATCTCAAATCATATACTAGGATCCGGCTTAAACCAAAGCCCGCTAGTATAGACTGTCCGGACAGCAAACGTGCACAAGTGCGCGGATGCGAACGAACCCTGTCGCAAAACCATGCGACCTCTACTCGTTTTGCCTAAAGGCGAATAGCTCTCTGTGTGGGACTCTAAAGACTCGACACTACGCTGGCAGTGGGTTTAACCACAGACCGCAAGCGGCACTAGCTGTACGTAACGGTCCCCAGGTAGATGTCGATAAGAAGACTGACGAGGTGAACCCCATCTGCACTCCTACTGAGCCTGTATGTGACAGTCTCCGTACAGTCCGGTCTGTTCGTCTGATACATCGCATGGCGGGCCTAGGGGGGCGGTGAACGTCAGTCCCCTAATAGCGGTACAAGTCGTGTCGGAGTGTAGCCCAGAACACCCTGAGATAACACTGGAAACCTACCAGTATATCTCGCTTGCCCTGGCCAGGGACTACTCGTGTAATGGCTCTCCTAGACACAGCGCGATGTCAAACCCCAATACCGGGAGAGACGAATCCTGTCTAACCGTCACTGCCTCCAAGTGCTTCGGGACTGCACCCAAAAACTACCTGTTTGCACAGCTCCTTTGAGCCGTGGTAGGGTAGTAATCAAAGTGCAGTGGGAACACACTCGAGGCGAAGTGACAGTGTCAAGTCAGCGGACTAAGCTGTACTCATGTCACCTGGGAACTGATAACTGACGATAGGTATATTACCAACCAACAGTTCCCGACGAGTCCTGTCCAGTGTACTCGTAACCTAACGAGCACCCGCATACTATCCCAAGTACGACGTACTAACGGCTGTGGGACAGACCGTCTCCCACACTGGGATGAGAAGCGCATACGCTAGTCTACTCCGGAGTATCGATGCCCTGTCTCGATAGTCCAACGACCAGGGACCTGTATAAGGATGTGCTTATAGATTACCCAGCTCCCACGAGTGCGAGCGCCATCACAACGCTGGTAATCAAGCAAAGATCCTAAGGGCTCTACTAATATGTATACCAGCAATATGCTAAAAGAAACACATGCACATATTAAAGCAGAGACAAACCAAGTAGCATACTACCATTTCGAGCAAGATTGTATATACAACTGTGAATATCCCAAGCTTCCATTAAGTAATATACAAGCTAGTATGATACAGTAATGGCCTCTAGGGCATATACACTAACAATCTCCCACTTGCACTAAGGCCATGTACTGGCGTATCGAAGACCTATCATCTCGATCAGCCGCTCGAACTGAGTCTGGGGCAAGGCCTTGGTGAATGGATCTGCTGTGTTATCCTCTGATGCAACTCTCCGGACCTCGATCTCCTGGCGATCCACGATCTCCCTGATCAGGTGATACCGCCTTAAGATGTGTCTGGATTTCTGATGGGACCTGGGTTCCTTCGCTAAAGCTATAGCCCCGTTGTTGTCGCAATACAGAGGTATTGGGTCAACAATGGACGGAACCACCTGAAGTTCTTTCAAGAACTTCCTCATCCAGACAGCTTCTTTTGCGGCATCAGAAGCAGCGATGTATTCCGCTTCCATAGTCGAGTCAGCAACGGTTTCCTGTTTGGAGCTCTTCCAACACACCGCCCCTCCATTGAGGGTAAAGACAAAACCCGACATGGACTTGGAATCATCCTTGTCACTCTGGAAGCTGGAGTCAGCAAAGGCCTCAATCTGCAGGTCTTTTCCGCCATACACCAAGAACATCTCCTTAGTCCTTCTCAGGTACTTGAGAATGTTCTTTACTGCTATCCAATGTTTCTCCCCAGGGTTTGACTGATACCTGCTTACCACACTCAGTGCATAAGCCACATCCGGTCTGGTACACAACATCGCATACATTATAGAGCCTACCGCAGAAGCGTAGGGTATAATAGACATGCGATCCCTCTCCAAATCAGTCTTGGGAGACATCTCTTTGGAGAGGGTGATCCCGTGACAAGCCGGTAGATTACCGCGCTTGGAATCTTCCATACTGAATCTCTTCAGTATGGTGTCGATGTACCTGGACTGCGAGAGTCCTAATATCCTCTTGGATCTGTCACGGTAGATCCGGATACCCAGAATGTATGAGGCATCACCCAGGTCTTTCATGGAGAACCTGTGTGACAAGAACCCCTTGACAGATTGTAGCATAGGAATGTCATTTCCTATTAAGAGAATGTCATCCACGTATAAAACGAGGAATACTACAGTTCTCGCTACAAATCTACAATAGATGCATGGTTCATCTGGATTTTTGATAAAGCCAAATTCTTTGACCGTCTCATCAAAACAGATGTTCCAACTCCGCGATGCCTGCTTGAGTCCATAAATGGACTTGAGCAACTTGCACACCTTTCCGCTGCTCCCACCCTGAATGAAACCCTCTGGTTGGTCCATATAGACACACTCCTCTAAATAACCATTTAGAAAAGCTGTCTTTACGTCCATCTGCCAAATCTCATAATCGTGGAAAGCAGCGATGGCAAGAAGGATCCAAATGGATTTCAGCATAGCTACTGGAGAAAAGGTTTCGTCATAGTCCAAACCAGGTCGCTGACGAAAACCCTTTGCTACCAGTCTAGCTTTATAGGTCTCAACCTGTCCATCTACACCAATCTTCCTTTTGAAGATCCACTTGCATCCTACGGGTTTTACCCCGTCTGGAGCAATGTCCAACGTCCATACTTTGTTGGTGTACATGGACTCCATCTCGGTCCGCATTGCATCCAGCCATTTTACCGAGTCGACGCTCTGAATGGCTTGCTGGAAGCTAGTAGGCTCATCACAATCTAGGATGCAGTCCTCTCTATCCCCGTCAATGAGGAAACCGTAGTACCTCTCGGGCGGATGAGACTGCCTACTACTCCTGCGGAGTGGCATGGGAATGTCTTGTTCTTTCGAACCTTCTGGTTCCTCTAAGCTTTCAGTGATGGTTTGTGGTTCTGGAATTTCTTCCAGTTCTATTGCGTTCCCGCTTATCTGATTTTCTAAAAACTCAGTTTCCAAGAAGCGGGCATGACGAGAAACAAGGACTTTTTGCTCCTCTGCGTAATAGAAGAGATACCCCTTGGAGTTCTTTGGGTATCCCACAAACTTGCACTGTACTGAGCGTGCCTCGAGCTTGTCCGCATGCTGCTTTTTTACAAAAGCTGGACATCCCCATGTCTTAAAGGATTTAAGACAGGGTTTCTTCCCACTCCACATCTGATATGGTGTGGTAGGCACTGTTTTAGTAGGAACCTGGTTCAAGAGATGTGCAGCTGTTTCCAGTGCATAACCCCAGAAAGATCGCGGTAACTCAGCCTTACTCATCATGGACCGTACCATATCCAATAGGGTTCGGTTCCGTCTCTCCGATACACCGTTGTGTTGCGGAGTGTATGGAGGAGTAAGCTGAGAGAGAATTCCATTCTCTTTTAAGTAATTCAGGAATTCGGCACTTAAGTATTCTCCTCCTCGATCCGATCTTAGGATCTTGATACTTTTGCCGGTTTGTTTCTCTACTTCACTCTTATATTCCTGGAACTTTTCAAAGGCCTCGGACTTATGTTTCATTAAGAAGACATAACCGTACCTTGAAAAATCATCCGTAAAAGTAATGAAGTAAGAGTAACCGCTTCGCGCATGTGTAGACATTGGACCGCACACGTCACTGTGTACGAGTCCCAAGAGCTCGCTCGCTCTTTCTCCGTGTCCAGTGAACGGAGCCTTTGTCATCTTTCCCATGAGACAAGATTCACAAGTGGCATAAGACTGATACTCGAACGGATCCAAGTATCCTTCTTTATGTAACTTAGTCAACCGTGTCTCATTGATGTGACCTAGTCTACAATGCCACAAGAAAGCCTGATTAATATCTGGAGACTTTCTTTTATGTGTATTCTGGATATTGAAAACCTGTGGTTGGTTTAAAACGTAAATACCGTTGTTTAATGTACCTGACCCAATCAACACTTGATTAAGGTGAATGTTCACTACATTACTTACAAATGCAAATTCATAACCTTCTTTAGATAATAAAGATACAGAAATGATATTACAGGTTGCATTTGGTACATAATAACAACTACGCAAAACCAAAAAGTGTCCATCTGATAATCCCAGGTGATAGTCCCCCACGGCCTCTGCATCCATGCTAGCACCGTTCGCAACTCTGAGGGTCATGTCACCTGCCTTCAAAACTCTACGCTTTCTCAACGCCTGCAAAGAATTACAGATATGAGATCCTGATCCGGTATCCAATACCCAGGATGTAGAGTTTATTGATAGACAGTTTTCAATAACATACACACCTGAAGCTGAAGCTGCAACACGCTTCAAATCCTGTGTTCTGGCTTTCCAAGCCTTGCAATCTTGTTTCCAGTGGCCACTTTTGTGACAATAGAAGCATTCTTCCTTCCCCACCAGCTTCCCCGCTACCTTTGTTGCTTTACCCTTTCCCTTCGTATCCACTTTACCGACACCGCCTCTTGGTTTGGCGGGGGCTTTCTTCTTCTTGCCCTTGGCTTTCGCCCTGGACCTAGAAGAGGAAGATCCTCCTACAAACAAAGTGGATGTCTCCCTACCCTTCTGTAGGGTGCCCTCAGCAGTCCTCAACATGTTCAGAAGCTCGGCAAGTTCAACCTCCTTTCCTTGCATGTTGAAGTTAAGAATGAACTGGGCGTAAGTGGAAGGAAGGGACTGGAGAATCAGATCAGTATAGAGTTCATTCTCCAACGTGGTCCCAAGGTCCGCGAGCTCCTCTATGTAGCCGATCATCTTAAGCACGTGGTCCGCTACCGATGATCCGACGGCCAACCTTGCCGAAAAGAGCTTCTTCGACACTTCGTATCTTGCGATACGAGACTGCTCTCCATACAGTTCTTTTGTATGGAGAAATATGGACTCTAGGTCCATATTCTCGTGCCTCCTCTGATGGTCATTGTCCATCGAGGCTAGTACGAGGCATTTGGCCCTCGCGCAATCTATCTCCCATGTCTTACGGATTTCTACATCCGCGACGCTGGAGGTGGGACCTGGGACGGGGGGAGCTTTGGTGGTAAGTATATACCCCAGCTTGTCATAAGTGATAGCCATCTTGACATTCCTGAGCCAATCTTTGTAGTTTGGCCCTGTCAATATGTTTTTATCTAAAAGTAACTTAAGTCCGGTCATCTTGAATGGTCGCTGCAATTAGGAGAGAGAAAAGAAACACTTTAGCATGATGCTCTTGCAAGTTTAGAGTGGTTTTTAGTTTGTCTAAACTGGATGGCTCCCACTGTCTCTCGAATCCCTTCTCAAAACCATAAAGAAAAGGATTAGCCGGGATCATTCTCACCGTACAATACTTGCTTAACCGTTCAGCCAGGCCAGTGTCGGTACTTCGAGGGAGGTTTTCCAACGCTTTCGCGAAGTTCCTTAATTAAGTAACCTCTTTTCCCTGTGGGCGTAGCCCCGCTAACACCTTTCTAGGCACCTACTAGGTTTATAGCATTGATCGTTAAGTGAGAGTTTTCCCGAGGAGTAGCATATACTCACAGTAGGATCGGGATCCAAATATCATCGCGTGATAAAACCGAAGGAATCCTACCAGAATCATCACACTCCAAATGGTATGCAACGCTAGCAAGTTTCAGTACTTATGAAACTCCCGATGTGGATTTTTGCCCCATGCTCTTATGACCTTGACTAAGGCCAACAAATCATAAGTCACATGTCAAGTTCTACCCGTCGTTATCCAGGTTAATTTGAACCCACCCGTATCCACCCTTGACTATGGCCAACAAGGCAATACGACTGTCTCAAACCAACGCATTCTATCTATGCAACATATGAATACCCACCAGCTACCAAACACTGTGCCTTGACTAAGGCCAACAAACACAGCTTGAATACCGTTGATTATTCATATGAAACGACGGAGGGCTACGGATGGTTTTGGCGAAACCGTGAACGTAGTGAACTTGATATAATCGATGGAACGAGATAGCTTTTAAAAGGAGTGGTTCAAGCTCCGCGTTTAAAAGTTTAGTTTTTGAAAAAGAACCGAGTGGTTTTCAAAGTGTTCCAATCGACTTTTACTTGGTTTATTTCTTGCATTAGTTCTTTTAATGCGTCCCATCATTTAATCCTACCATTGCAGAAAACAACCAAAATATGACGTACGCTTATGCCATTCGCATTCGCCACGGGGCCCCGTCATCACCCGTTAGGTTACTTAACTAACGACAGAGCGGGGGCTGGGCTAGCGCGGCTGTAAAACATAAGCAACGCCTAAATAGTTATTATATATAAATATATAGCAATGATAGACATTACAGATCACAGATGAATACATTGGATATACTAGGAATCCGCAATGCGTTCGAGCCTGCAACGCAAAGCGGATTACACGGTCGCGGTGAATAGCCAATACCCCACCCAAGACCCCTACGGGTGCGGCAAACTACCCGCCAAGCACCCGAAGCGAAGCAACCTCCCTCACCACCGTGAGTAGGCCACTCGGCACTTCGAGATACCCGGTAGTTTGTGCACCCCCTCCATGGGTCTATCCTAGGAGCAAAAACAGTAAAAAGAATTATACAATGACGGCTACAACCCCGACCCGGTTGTGCGGCCATACAAAGAATATTATTACATCAATTTACATGTTACAAATGAATGAAAGAAAAATAACGCTCATCTCACATCCAACCCGGCTATTCACCCGCGACAATCCAATCCATTCATATCCACAAACCAATAACAATCACAGATCATGTATAACCCCGACTAATCGTCTTATAGCGATTAGCCGACGTTCAATACATGCAAGCATTACAGATATAACCGATATAGTTAAAGTGCAGTGAAGTTCGGAAAAATACGGAATTATAGGACCCCAAAAAGAAATTTCTTTTCTGTAGAATCTGGGTACATATAATATATACTAAAAATCCCAAAACCAACAACAACACACTCTGCACGAAAAACGATGCGCCGATAACCACAATCCGCGGCGGTTCCGCCGCATATACCTACTTCATGCGGCGGAAGCGCGGCGACTTGAGGGAATTAGGGTATCGTTTTTCTTGGGTGTATTCACAAAACCCTGAGACGATTTTACATGTGTACAGTTTTTCATTTCGAGCAGGAAAAATTTTAACAGAAACTTGGATTTTGTAAAAATTTGGTTTTGTGATTTTTCCGGTTCCGAACTTCGTTACACTTAACTACTTAACTAGTTTAGGTTTAGTTAGGCTCTGATACCACTGTAAGTCCGTGTTGCCCACCCCGGTGCTTACGGGGAGGCGGAAAACATAATAAAAATCGGATTTTTAATGACTTAGGCAACATGGACTATGCTTGTGAGGATCTTTGCTAAACATAAACTAGCTAACCCTAACTACAAAGTAGCTAAGTGATGAAAGGTTATACCTTTGGTCTTTAGTCCTTCTCTTCTTGCTTCTAGGTATGGTAGAAAAGGATCACCTTGCTTGTCTTCTCCCGTCAAAGAAGGATCCACCCGAAAGCCACCACCTTTAGCTTCAACTCCAAGCTAGGAGTAACTAGAGTGCAAGAAATGCTAAGACTTGAACCCTAGAAGTGAGTAGAGAAGATCAAGAGAGGGTTTTTCTCAAGCTTTTTGTTTCTCAACACATGAGAGGGAGAGAGCTTGAGGGAGAGGATGAGCAAGAGAGAGAAAAGAAATGAGAGAATGAGAAAAAATAGTGAGCCATTCTCACTAATATGTGAGGATAAGTTTAATTAGATAATTAGCTTGAAAATTGTCATGATAAATCATGAATTGACCATTATCATTTCATTTTTGCAAAGATCAAAGAGCATCTTCCAAATGAAATGATTATGGTCAAGTTGTCAACATGGTCAACAAGTTAATGAAGTCAAATTGTCAACAACAACCATGCACAATAATTAAGCTAATTATCAATTAACAATAATCCACACAAAATCAATAGGGTTAATAAAATGACAAAGGCCATTAACCCTAAACAAGGTCCTCTCCCCCAATCTCAAGCAACTGTGCATACGCACCCGCATTCGTGATCCGAGGAACACGAACACAATGAGAAAAACCAATCTCAAATCATATACTAGGATCCGGCTTAAACCAAAGCCCGCTAGTATAGACTGTCCGGACAGCAAACGTGCACAAGTGCGCGGATGCGAACGAACCCTGTCGCAAAACCATGCGACCTCTACTCGTTTTGCCTAAAGGCGAATAGCTCTCTGTGTGGGACTCAAAAGACTCGACACTACGCTGGCAGTGGGTTTAACCACAGACCGCAAGCGGCACTAGCTGTACGTAACGGTCCCCAGGTAGATGTCGATAAGAAGACTGACGAGGTGAACCCCATCTGCACTCCTACTGAGCCTGTATGTGACAGTCTCCGTACAGTCCGGTCTGTTCGTCTGATACATCGCATGGCGGGCCTAGGGGGGCGGTGAACGTCAGTCCCCTAATAGCGGTACAAGTCGTGTCGGAGTGTAGCCCAGAACACCCTGAGATAACACTGGAAACCTACCAGTATATCTCGCTTGCCCTGGCCAGGGACTACTCGTGTAATGGCTCTCCTAGACACAGCGCGATGTCAACCCCCAATACCGGGAGAGACGAATCCTGTCTAACCGTCACTGCCTCCAAGTGCTTCGGGACTGCACCCAAAAACTACCTGTTTGCACAGCTCCTTTGAGCCGTGGTAGGGTAGTAATCAAAGTGCAGTGGGAACACACTCGAGGCGAAGTGACAGTGTCAAGTCAGCGGACTAAGCTGTACTCATGTCACCTGGGAACTGATAACTGACGATAGGTATATTACCAACCAACAGTTCCCGACGAGTCCTGTCCAGTGTACTCGTAACCTAACGAGCACCCGCATACTATCCCAAGTACGACGTACTAACGGCTGTGGGACAGACCGTCTCCCACACTGGGATGAGAAGCGCATACGCTAGTCTACTCCGGAGTATCGATGCCCTGTCTCGATAGTCCAACGACCAGGGACCTGTATAAGGATGTGCTTATAGATTACCCAGCTCCCACGAGTGCGAGCGCCATCACAACGCTGGTAATCAAGCAAAGATCCTAAGGGCTCTACTAATATGTATACCAGCAATATGCTAAAAGAAACACATGCACATATTAAAGCAGAGACAAACCAAGTAGCATACTACCATTTCGAGCAAGATTGTATATACAACTGTGAATATCCCAAGCTTCCATTAAGTAATATACAAGCTAGTATGATACAGTAATGGCCTCTAGGGCATATACACTAACACTCCGACCATCTGCTTCAAAAGACGGGTTGTCTTTGTAAGTCCACGTTGCCCATCCCGGTGCTTGCGGGGAGGCGGAAAACGTCATAAAAATCGGATTTTTATGAGCTAAGGCAACATGGACTAGAGCTAGAAGGATCTTTGCTAAACAAAAACTTGCTAAAGCTAACTAGTAACTAGCTAAGTGCTAGAAAGGTTATACCTTGGGCTTTAAGTCCTTCTTTCCTTTCTCCTTGGAGTGGTGGAAGGAGGTCACCTTGGTCGTCTTCTCACGTCGAAGAAAGATCCACCCGAAAGCCTCAACCTTTGGCTTCAACTCCAAGCTAGAAATAACTAGGGTGCAAGAAGTGCTAGTCCTTGAACCCTAGATGAGAGTAAAGATAATCAAGAGAGGGTTTTTCTCAAGCTCAAGTGTTTCTCAACACATGAGAGGGAGAGAGCTTGAGGGAGAGGAAGAACAAGAGAGAGAAAGGATATGATAGAATGAGAGAATAATATGGAGCATTCTCTCATATATGTGAATTATTGTAATTAGATAATTAGTGAGATAATTGTCATGGCTAAATCAAGACATGACCATTATCATTTCATTTTTAATGCAAATTGCAAGGATCAAAGAGCATCTTCCAAATGAAATGATGATGGTCAAAGTATCAACAAGGTCAACAAGTCAAGATGGGTCAAATGGTCAACAACCATAACCATGCACAATTATTAAACTAATATCAATTAACAATAATACACACATAAGCATTAGGGTTAATAAAATGACAATAGTCATTAACCCTAATCAAAGTCCACTCCCTCAATCTCAAGCAACCGTGCATACGCACCAGCATTCGTGATCCGAGGAACACGAATACAATGAGAAAAACCAATCCCAAATCATATACTAGGATCCGGCTCAAACCAAAGCCTGCTAGTATAAACTGTCCGGACAGCAAACGTGCACAAGTGCGCGAATGTGAACGAACCCTGTCGCAAAACCATGCGACCTCTACTCATTTTGCCTAAAGGCGAATAGCTCTCTGTGTGGGACTCTAAAGACTCGACACTACGCTGGCAGTGGGTTTAACGACAGACCGCAAGCGGCACTAGCTGTACGTAACGGTCCCCAGGTAGATGTCGATAAGAAGACTGACGAGGTGAACCCCATCCGAACTCCTACTGAGCCTGTATGTGACAATCTCCGTACAGTCCGGTCTGTTCGTCTGATACATCGCATGGCGGGCCTAGGGGGGCGGTGAACGTCAGTCCCCTAATAGCTGTACATGTCGTGTCGGAGTGTAGCCCAGAACACCCTGAGATAACACTGGAAACCTACCAGTATATCTCGCTTGCCCTGGCCAGGGACTACTCGTGTAATGGCTCTCCTGGACACAGCGCGATGTCAACCCCCAATACCGGGAGAGACGAATCCTGTCCAACCGTCACTGCCTCCAAGTGCTTCGGGACTGCACCCAAAAACTACCTGTTTGCACGACTCCTTTGAGCCGTGGTAGGGTAGTAATCAAAGTACAGTGGGAACACACTCGAGGCGAAGTGACAGTGTCAAGTCAGCGGACTAAGCCGTACTCATGTCACCTGGGAACTGATAACTGACGATATGTATAATACCAACCAACAGTCCCCGACGAGTCCTGTCCAGTGTACTCGTAACCTAACGAGCACCCGCATATTATCTCAAGTACGACGTACTGACGGCTGTGGGACAGACCGTCTCCCACGCTGGGATGAGAAGCGCATACGCTAGTTTACTCCGGAGTATCGATGCCCTGTCTCGATAGTCCAACGACTTGGGACCTGTATAAGGATGTGCTTATAGATCACCCAGCTCCCACGAGTGTGAGCGCCATCACCACGCTGATAATCAAGCAAAGATCCTAAGGGCTCTACTAATATGTATATCAGCAATATGCTAAAAGAAACACATGCACATATTAAAGTGGAGACAAACCAAGTAGCATACTACCATTTCGAGCAAGATTGTATATACAACTGTGAATATCCCAAGCTTCCATCAAGTAATATACAAACCCGTATGATACAGTAATGGCCTCTAGGGCATATACACTAACAATCTCCCACTTGCACTAAGGCCATGTACTGGCGTATCGAAGACCTATTATCTCGATCAGCCGCTCGAACTGAGTCTGGGGTAGGGCCTTCGTGAGTGGATCTGTAGTGTTGTTCTCCGTATTTACTCTCTTCACCTCGATCTCCTGGCGATCTATGATCTCCCTGATCAGGTGGTACCGCCTCAAAATGTGCCTGGATTTCTGATGGGACCTGGGTTCCTTCGCTAAAGCTATAGCTCCGTTGTTGTCGCAATACAGCGGTATTGGATCAACAATGGTAGGAACCACCTGAAGCTCCGTGAGGAACTTCTTCATCGAGACAGCTTCCTTTGCGGCATCCCAAGCAGCTATGTACTCCGCTTCCATAGTTGAGTCTGCAACGGTCTCTTGCTTGGAACTCTTCCAGCAAACCGCCCCTCCATTGAGGGTAAAGACATAACCCGACATGGACTTGGAGTCATCCTTGTCACTCTGGAAGCTGGAGTCAGCAAAGGCCTCAAGCTGGAGGTCTTTTCCGCCATACACCAAGAACATCTCCTTAGTCTTTCTTAGGTACTTGAGAATGTTGTTTACCGCTATCCAGTGTTTCTCCCCTGGGTTTGACTGATACCGGCTTACAACGCTCAATGCGTATGCTACATCTGGTCTGGTACACAACATCGCATATATTATAGAGCCTACCGCAGAAGTGTAGGGTATAATAGACATGCTATCCCTTTCCAAATGAGTCTTGGGAGACATCTCTTTGGAGAGGGTGATCCCGTGACAAGCAAGTAGATTACCGCGCTTGGAATCTTCAATACTGAACCTTTTCAGTATGGTGTCAATATACCTTGACTGTGAAAGTCCCAACATCCTCTTAGATCTATCACGATAGATCTGAATCCCCAGAATGTAGTTGGCATCGCCTAGGTCCTTCATGGAGAACCTCTGCGACAAGAATCCTTTGACTAACTGTAGCATAGGAATATCATTTCCTATTAGGAGAATGCCATCCACGTACAAGACGAGGAATACCACAGTTCTCCCTACAATCTTACTGTAAATGCATGGTTCATCTGGGTTTTTGATAAAGTCGAATTCTTTGACAGTATCATCAAAGCAGATGTTCCAACTCCGCGATGCCCGCTTAAGTCCATAAATGGACTTGAGCAACTTGCACACTCTACCGCTGCTCCCACTCTGAATGAATCCCTCCGGCTGATCCATATAGACGCACTCTTCCAAATTTCCATTTAGGAAAGCCGTCTGTACGTCCATCTGCCAGATTTCATAATCGTGGAAGGCAGCAGTGGCAAGAAGGATCCCAATGGATTTCAGCATAGCCACTGGAGAAAAGGTCTCGTCATAGTCCAAACCAGGTCTTTGACGAAAACCTTTTGCAACAAGTCAAGCTTTATAGGTCTCAACCTGCCCATCTACCCTAATCTTCTTTCTGAAGATCCATTTGCAGCCTACGGGTTTTACCCCTTCTAGAGCAAAGTCCAAAGTCCAAACTTTGTTGGTGTACATAGACTCCATCTTGGCCCGCATTGCATCCAGCCATTTTACCGAGTCACCGCTCTGAATGGCTTGCTGGAAGGTAGTAGGCTCACCATAATCCATAGTGCAATCCTCTCTATCCCCGTCAATGAGAAAACCGTAGTATCTCTCGGGCGGATGAGACTGCCTACTACTCCTGCGGAGTGGTGCTGGGATGTCCTGTTCTTTCAAACCCTCTGGTTCTACCAAGCTTTCAGTAATAGCTTGTGGTTCTGGAATTTCTTCTAGTTCTATTGCGCTCCCACTTATCTGATTTTCCAAAAACTCAGTTTCCAAGAAGCGGGCATGACGAGAAACAAAAACCTTTTGTTCCTCTGCGTAATAGAAAAGATACCCTTTGGAGTTCTTTGGGTATCCCACAAACTTACACTGTACCGAACGTGCCTCGAGCTTGTCCGCATGCTGCTTTTTTACAAAAGCTGGACACCCCCATGTCTTAAAGTGTTTAAGACTGGGTTTCTTCCCACTCCACATCTGATATGGTGTGGTAGGCACTGACTTAGTAGGAACTTGGTTCAAAAGATATGCAGCTGTTTCTAGTGCATAACTCCAGAAGGATCGCGGCAACTCAGCCTTACTCATCATGGAACGAACCATATCCAATAGGGTTCGATTCCTCCTTTCCGATACACCGTTGTGTTGTGGTGTGTATAGGGGAGTAAGTTGAGAGAGAATTCCATTCTCTTTTAAGAAGCCCAGAAACTCGGCACTCAAGTATTCGCCACCTCGATCAGATCTTAGTGTCTTGATACTTTTGCCTGTTTGTTTTTCAACTTCATTCTTGTATTCCTGAAATTTCTCAAAGGCCTCGGATTTGTGCTTCATTAAGAAGACATGCCCATACTTAGAGAAATCATCTGTGAAAGTAATGAAGTATGAATAACCACTTCGCGCATGTGTAGACATTGGACCACATACATCACTGTGTATGAGTCCCAAGAGCTCGCTCGCTCTTTCTCCGTGTCCAGTGAACGGAGTCTTTGTCATCTTTCCCATGAGACAAGATTCACAAGTGGCATAAGACTGGTACTCGAACGGATCCAAGTATCCTTCTTTATGTAACTTTGTCAACCGTGTCTCATTAATGTGACCCAGTCTACAATGCCATAAGAAAGCCTGATTTAATTCCGGAGACTTTCTTTTAAGTGTGTTCTGGACACTGAAGACCTGAGCTTGATTCAAAACGTATATACCGTATTTCAATGTACCTGACCCAATCAGTACTTGATTTAGGTGGATGTTTACCACATCGCTTACAAAAGTAAAATCATATCCTTCCTTAGAAAGTAAGGATACAGATATGATGTTACAAGTCGCACCTGGCACATAAAAACAGTCACGCAGAATCAATATCTGCCCAGTTGTCAGTCCTAGATGATATTCCCCTACGGATTCAGCATACATGCTCATTCCGTTAGCAACCCTGAGAGTCATATCACCTTTCCTGATAACCCTACGATTTCTCAAAGCCTGTAACGAGTTACAGATATGAGATCCTGATCCGGTATCCAATACCCAGGAAGTAGGGTTAACTGATATACAGTTCTCTATCACAAACACACCCGAAGCCGAAGCCACAACATGCTTCGAATTCTGGCTACTGGCTTTACAAGCCCCTGCAATCCTTCTGCCCATGTTCATTCCCGTAACAATAAGAACATCCTTCTTTTACTACATCTGTTAAACTTCTGCCCTTCCCTTTCTTTCTACTTCCCTAGTTTCCTTTAGGGTAGTAATTAGAGACTGTTGAACTGAGTCGGTATCTGACCCGTTCTTCAACGTGGTCTTCAGGTCCGAGAGCTCAAAAGAGCTGGTCTCTGTAAGGACGTTGCCCCCTACAGATGACCCGATAGCCAACCTCGCTGGAAGCAATTCGTTCGAGGTCTCATATCTTGCGATACGAGATTGCTCTCCATATAAAACATTGTTATGGAGGAAGATAGAAGCTGAGTCCATCTTCTCGTGCTGCCTCTGGTATATACTATCAACTGAGGCTAACACGAGGCAGTTGGCCTTCTGATGTCCTACGAATATCAATATCCGTGACAGGGGAAACTGGACCTGAGACGGCAGGGGTTGGATCAGTTAAGAGGTGTCCCAGCTTGTCCTGGGCAATGGACATCTGGACAGACCTTTGCCAGTCATAACAGTCAGATTCACTCATTTTATTATCTAGATGTAACCTAGGTGCGGTCACTGGGTTGCTGCAATTAAGAGAGAGAGAAGAAAACACTTAGCATGATGCTCTTACAAGTTTAGATTGGTTTTTAATTTATCTAAACAGGATGGCTCCCACTGTCTCTCGAATCCCTCCTCAAACCACAAAGGAAGAATTAGTCGGGATCTTTCTCACTGTACAATACTTGCTTAACCGTTCAGCCAGGCCAGTGTCGGTACTTTGAGGGAGGTTTTCCAACGCTTTCGCGAAGTTCCTTAATTAAGTAACCTCTTTTCCCTGTGGGCGTAGCCCCACTAACACCTTTCTCGACACCTACTAGGTTTATAGCATTGATCGTTCAGTGAGAGTTTTCCCGAGGAGTAGCATATACTCACAGTAGGATCGGGATCCAAATATCATCGCGTGATAAAACTGAAGGAATCCTACCAGAATCATCATACTCCAAATGGTATGCAGCGCTAGCAAGTTTCAGTACTTTTGAAACTCCCGATGTAGATTTTTGCCCCATGCTCTTATGACCTTGACTAAGGCCAACAAATCATAAGTCACATGTCAAGTTCTACCCGTCGTTATCCAGGTTAATTTGAACCCACCCGTATATACCCTTGACTATAGCCAACAAAGCAATACGACTGTCCCAAACCAACGCATTCTATATATGCAACATATGAATACCCACCAGCTACCAAACACTGTGCCTTGACTAAGGCCAACAAACACAGCTTGAATACTGTTGAATATTTATATGAAACGACGGAGGGCTACGGATGGTTTTGGCGAAACCGTGAACGTAGTGAACTTGATATAGTCGATGTAACGAGATAGCTTTTAAAAGGAGTGGTTCAAGCTCCGCGTTTAAAAGTTTAGTTTTGAAAAGAACCGAGTGGTTTTCAAAGTGTTCCAATCGACTTTTACTTGGTTTATTTTCTTGCATTAGTTCTTTTAACGCGTCCCATCATTTAATCCTACCATTGCAGAAAACAACCAAAATATGACGTACGCTTATGCCATTCGCATTCGCCATGGGGCCCCGTCATCACCCGTTGGGTTACTTAACTAACGACAGAGCGGGGGCTGGGCTAGCGCGGCTGTAAAACATAAGCAACGCCTAAATAGTTATCATATATAAATATATAGCAATGATAGACATTACAGATCACAGATGAATACATTGGATATACTAGGAATCCGCAATCCGTTCGAGCCTGCAACGAAAAGCTGATTACACGGTCACGGTGAATAGCCAAATACCCCACCCAAGACCCCTACGGGTGCGGCAAACTACCCGCCAAGTACCCGAAGCGAAGCAACCTCCCTAACGACCGTGAGTAGGCCACTCGGCACTTCGAGATACCCGGTAGTTTGTGCACCCCCTCCATGGGTCTATCCTAGGAGCAAAAATAGTAAAAAGAATTATACAATGACGGCTACAACCCCGACCCGGTTGCGCGGCCATACAAATAATATTATTACATCAATTTACATATTACAATGAATGAAAGAAAAAGCAACACTTATCTCACATCCACCCCGGCTATTCATCCACGACAATCCAACCCATTCATATACACATACCAGTATCAATCACAGATCACAGATATGTATAACCCCGACTAATCGACATATAGCGATTAGCCGACGTTCAATACATTCAAACATCACAGATATAACCTTTTAGTCAAAGTGTATTGAAGTTCGGAAAAAATACGGATTTATAGGCCCCCAAAAACAAATTTCTATTCTGGAAGATCTGGGCACATATAAACCCTCTCAAAAATCCTAAAACCAAGCTAGAGATACACTGCACCAAACTCGACCAAGTGAAGAGCCAAGACGGCCGCGGTTGCGCGGCAATAGCTTGCTATTGCCGCGGAACCGCGGCACGTTTGTCGATTCACTTGATCGTTTTTGGTGGCTATCTTTAAAAAACCCTGAGACGATTTTTGGAGTAAAACAAATTTTGTTTTGACCAGAAAAAAATTTAACAGAAAACTAGGGTTTTGATATTTTGGTTTTTCGATTTTTCCATTTCGAACTTCGACACACTTCACTACCTAGCTAGTTTATGTTTAGTTAGGCTCTGATACCACTGTAAGTCCATGTTGCCCATCCCGGTGCTTTCGGGGAGGCGGAAAACGGAATAAAAATCGGATTTTTATGAGCTAAGGCAACATGGACTAGAGCTG
The DNA here is from genome assembly GCA_030015575.1 of Agapanthus africanus. Classification (NCBI taxonomy): domain Eukaryota; kingdom Viridiplantae; phylum Streptophyta; class Magnoliopsida; order Asparagales; family Amaryllidaceae; genus Agapanthus; species Agapanthus africanus. The sequence goes on along the minus strand of JASDDO010000024.1, from coordinate 547,375,890 downwards.
GAAGGATCTTTGCTAAACAAAAACTTGCTAAAGCTAACTAGTAACTAGCTAAGTGCTAGAAAGGTTATACCTTGGGCTTTAAGTCTTTCTCACCTTGCTCCTTGGAGTGGTGGAAGGAGGTCACCTTGGTCGTCTTCTCACGTCGAAGAAAGATCCACCCAAAAGCCTCAACCTTTGGCTTCAACTCTAAGCTAGAAGTAACTAGGGTGCAAGAAGTGCTAGTCCTTAAACCCTAGATGAGAGTAAAGATGATCAAGAGAGGGTTTTTCTCAAGCTCAAGTGTTTCTCAACACATGAGAGGGAGAGAGCTTGAGGGAGAGGAAGAACAAGAGAGAGAAAGGATATGATTGAATGAGAGAATAATATGAAGCATTCTCTCATATATGTGAATTATTGTAATTAGATAATTAGTGAGATAATTGTCATGGCTAAATCAAGACATGACCATTATCATTTCATTTTTAATGCAAATTGCAAGGATCAAAGAGCATCTTCCAAATGAAATGATGATGGTCAAAGTGTCAACAAGGTCAACAAGTCAAGGTGGGTCAAATGGTCAACAACCATAACCATGCACAATTATTAAACTAATATCAATTAACAATAATACACACATAAGCATTAGGGTTAATAAAATGACAATAGTCATTAACCCTAATCAAAGTCCTCTCCCTTGATCTTAAGCAACCGTGCATACGCACCCGCATTCGTGATCCGAGAACACGAATACATTGAGAAAAACCAATCCCAAATCATATACTAGGATCCGGCTTAAACCAAAGCCCGCTAGTATAAACTGACCGGACAGCAAACGTGCACAAGTGTGCGAATGTGAACGAACCCTGTCGCAAAACCATGCGACCTCTACTCATTTTGCCAAAAGGCGAATAGCTCTCTGTGTGGGACTCTAAAGACTCGACACTACGCTGGCAGTGGGTTTAACCACAGACCGCAAGCGGCACTAGCTGTACGTAACGGTCCCCAGGTAGATGTCGATAAGAAGACTGACGAGGTGAACCCCATCCGAACTCCTACTGAGCCTGTATGTGACAATCTCCGTACAGTCCGGTCTGTTCGTCTGATACATCGCATGGCGGGCCTAGGGGGACGGTGAACGTCAGTCCCCTAATAGCGGTACAAGTCGTGTCGGAGTGTAGCCCAGAACACCCTGAGATAACACTGGAAACCTACCAGTATATCTCGCTTGCCCTGGCCAGGGACTACTCATGTAATGGCTCTCCTGGACACAGCGCGATGTCAACCCCCAATACCGGGAGAGACGAATCCTGTCTAACCGTCACTGCCTCTAAGTGGTTCGGGACTGCACCAAAAAACTACCTGTTTGCATGACTCCTTTGAGCCGTGGTAGGGTAGTAATCAAAGTACAGTGGGAACACACTCGAGGCGAAGTGACAGTGTCAAGTCAGCGGACTAAGCCGTACTCATGTCACCTGGGAACTGATAACTGACGATAGGTATAATACCAACCAACAGTCCCCGACGAGTCCTGTCCAGTGTACTCGTAACCTAACGAGCACCCGCATATTATCTCAAGCACGACGTACTGACGGCTGTGGGACAGACCGTCTCCCACGCTGGGATGAGAAGCGCATACGCTAGTCTACTCCAGAGTATCGATGCCCTGTCTCGATAGTCCAACGACTAGGGACCTGTATAAGGATGTGCTTATAGATCACCCAGCTCCCACGAGTGTGAGCGCCATCACCACGCTGGTAATCAAGCAAAGATCATAAGGGCTCTAATAATATGTATATCAACAATATGCTAAAAGAAACACATGCACATATTAAAGAAGAGACAAACCAAGTAGCATACTACCATTTCGAGCAAGATTGTATATACAACTGTGAATATCCCAGGCTTCCATCAAGTAATATACAAACTAGTATGATACAGTAATGTCCTCTAGGGCATATACACTAACAGTCTTCGGCTAATCATGAAGTTACGTGGGTTAGAAAAGATATCGATGATGAAATCCGAGTAGATATTTCTAATGCGCCCATGAAACGAAAAAGGTTATCAGTAATGTTATATTATTACTTCACATTTTACGATCTATACATATATAGTCAATACTTGTAATGATTGTCTAATGCGTCCACGAACCGTTTATCCAGATTTGATGACGATGATGGGAGCAGCAAGGGGTGGCACGAGCTCCAGCCGCGGCACCGGCAAAGGCAGAGGCAGAGCGGTTCTGCCGCCCGGAGAGCTGCGTAGGGAGCTTCAGAGGGCCAGTCTTGCACCCCGATCGGAGACCCCTTCGGATGCCTCCTTCCGTGTGGACTTTGCCACACCTCCAGGTATATTGCACGCATATTCATTTTGAATGTAATATTATAGATATACATGCATGTTCATGTAAAAATTACTTATATTGTCAATGTTTGATTGTCTAGCTGTTTGTGATGCGTCCACATCAAGGACAGAGGCCACTCCCGCACCTCCAGGTATGTTTATATATCATATAGTGCATGTATATTGATTTAGAATGCTATATCATAAATATACATACATTCTTTTTGCTCTTACGTACTTACATCAGGGACAGAAGCCACTCCCGCACCTCCAGGTATGTTTATATATCATATACCTGCGGTATGTTTATATATCCTATAGTGTATACATGTTGATTTAGAATGTTATATTATTGATATAAGCATTTTTTTGCAATTACTTATATAGCTGATACTTGATTGTCTAATTATAGGTGGTGCGTCCTCGTCTGGTGCAGGGGCCACTCCCGTCACTTCCATTCCCTCCGCTCAGTCCGCAGGTTTGTATGAATAAATATAAATTATTTATTCATTTTACACATCCTTTAAGAATAAACATGAACTCCATGTAATTTTATCGATGTTTATTTTCTAGGTAGAGATGCGTCCACGTCCGGGTCACCGGCTGTTCCTTACCGGAGGAACTATAGTCCCGCTTGTGCTGCTGCCCGGGCCCAGGCTCGTGCTTTAGCCACCGGAGGTATATATCACACTTCAATTTTCGTTAAACCTTGATTTCTTAATACAACTTTGTCTTTATATTGATTGTCTTGATATTTCTTGCAGATGCAGGGCCTCCCCATCCCGAGTGGGACTCGAGGCCCGAATCAGTCCCACAGGCTGAGGCCTGACAGAGCTAGAGGGGAGGCAGCATTCCCCCTCTTTTTTACCCCTGATTATCACTATACCGGCGATCATGCCGAGCGGTTCGGCCGGTATATGGGGGATGAAAGTCGGCTCGTGAAGAACTATCCACTTCACGTTGAGTGGGGCGACCAGCACCGGCGCTCATTCGCCCTCTTCTAGGATCAGGCTCGGGTATTAATATATATTTTCATTTGATTTATCCAATATATTTATTATTAACCCTTGCAATCTAATAACAATGTTTTTTTGTATTTTCAGTTGGATTACGATTTTCAGCCTGTATCCGACCCTAATCACCCTAGGACGGTGCTCTATCTTCACGCTCTGTATAATGGCCTAATGAAAAACATGCTGACGAAGGTCCGATACAACAGGAATGAGCTGAAGACCGGCTGCTATTCCCTATGGATGGCGACCGCCGAGGCAGAGAGAGCGGCCCTCCTATCTACTCCGGCCTTTGCGAGAGTCGACGTAGATACATGGCCTCTATTGTGCGAATATTTCAAGTCTCAACGAAAACAGGTATGTATTTTAAATGTAATTCATTATTTAGTATATAATTTATTTTTTTGTGTTGCTTAATTAGAAAACTAAATGTGAATGTGTTGTGCAGAAACAGGCCGAACAAAATAAAGAGAATAGGAAATCGGCGAAGAGGGGTCGCCGCACTTATACAGGTGGCTCGAGGAATATTACTCGTGCCATGGAGTTATCGGTAAATTACAATAGACCGGCCTTTGTAATATAATGTAATATTAAGAGTTATTTTCTAATATATCTAATATTAAGAGTTATTTTCTAATAATGCAGAGAGCTCAGACTCTGGCACAGGGTGGTACACCGAGTGTGTTATTCGCGTATCTTATCGTCCACGGCACCTCGACAGATCCCGCCACGGGCGAGCTTCGATACCCCGACGCCGCTACCCAAGAGTATTTCGTAAGTGTTAATATTTATTCAACCCCGATTTGAAATTTTAGTTTTGAAAGGTTCAAATTTAAATGATATACTTATATTTTACTGGTTAATGTGGGTGTAGGAGCGGGTGGTTGAGCAGACTGAGGCATTGAGGATCGATTTTACTGGACAAAACGATCCGATGCTGCTGACCCCAGTCCTGGACGCCACACACGGAGGGCACCACGGAGGTTGGGAGAGAGGCCGGGGACAGGTGAGGTTGGACTCCACTCCGGCGGTTACTTCCTCCGTCTCCAGTGAGCGACGTTTCCAGCAAGAACTAGAGAGCTTGAAGGCCGCCGTTCAGGAGTTGAAGGAGATGTTGGTATGTATACTACTTAATAGTAAAATATTATGCCATATTATAGATAGCAACATATCCAATATTAGTACATAGCCTAAGCTTATTTGGTTGTAGACTTAGCTTTGATTAATCAGACATACATATCTAATTAAAATAAACTACGGTTTTCCAAACTAGATATCCAAACGAGGCCTAAGTTCCTAAGTATACATAGATTGGGGTTTCGCAATAACGTGATAATGATACGAATTCGACTAATACAAAGTTCTTACACGTTTATTACACACGTAGCTCCAGACGCGACAGGGTACATCGACCGAGCCTCTACATGAATCTCGTTCGGCTGCGGCTCCATAAGCCACTACCTCGGCTGCGGTTCCGCAGACAACTCCTATAGCTCCACTGCCCGCTCAGACTTCCGCAGCTGCGGCTCCGCAAGCCACTACCTCGGCAGCGGTTGCGCAGACCACTCCTACAGCTCCACAGCCCGCTTAGACCCCCGCACACTCCGCATTGCATGATTTATTGACTCAGGGTATATCCGAGGAGCAGGCGCGCCAGATTATGGAGTTTATCAGACGTGGAGCTGGACCGAGCTAGGGTAGCTTTTTGATTCTTATATTTTAAACATGTATTTATCTATATGATACATATTGTATATATTTTGGACGATATTGATATTGGTGGTGTTTGCGTGTTTATAATGATATCATATTTTGCTTTGGTTGATTCCTTTTGTATATTATGCGTGAGATGTGATTATGAATACTGCGATATATATTCTGCGTGTTGATTAATTTTATATATAATGTATATATTATTGTGCACAGGGCGAGAAAAAAATAGGCAGCCCTTTTAAAAAAAACTGATAATATGTAACTACGGATTAATCCGTAGGGCCCAACATTGCCCCTACAGATTAATCCGTAGGGACCTTCTTTGCCCCTACTGATTTATCCGTAGGGGCAAAATATCAGGATACCTGATATACTTGTCCCTATGATCTCAGTAATAGGGGTTATACTTGTCCCTATGGAGTTGTCCGTAGGGGCAAACAAATGCCCCTACACATGTATCCGTAGGGACAAAATATCAAGATACCTGATATTTTGTCTACACATCAGGACCTGCGCACGTATCCGTAGGGGCAAATAGTTGCCCCTACGGACTGATCCGTAGGGACAACTAATTTATTTTATAAAATGATAAATTAAATAAGTTTTTGTCCCTACAGCCTAATCCGTAGGGACAACAGGACCTACACATTATGCCGTAAGGGCAAGTTTTTGTCCGTAGGGGCATGTTCAAGACTAAAACTTGCACCTACGGTGTTTGCACCTACAGGGATATTTCTTGCCCCTACGGATATCTCCGTAGGGGCAGTGATTTGCTCCTACGGATAAATCCGTAGGGGCAACCCCTATTTGTAGTAGTGATATACCAACGTGCTGTGGTGTATACGGAGGAGTAATGCTGAGAAAGAATCTCATTCTTCTTTAGAATAGTCCAGGAATTCCGTGCTCAAGTATTCTCCTCTCTGATCTCATCATAGGATATAATGCTTATACCTGTTTTGGTTCCCTACTTCTGACTTATATTCTATGAATTTCTCAAAAGTTTCAGACTTGTGTTTCAACATGAACATATGTCTGAATCTTGAGAGATGATCAGTGAATGTAATGAAGTATAAAGAACCAGTCCTGGCATATGTAGACAGGGGACTTTCATACATCAGCATGTATCAATCCCAAGAGTTCATTAACTCTTTTTCTGTTTCCAATAAATGGAGCTATGGTCATCTTATCTTTGTGACATGACTGGCATGTTTCACAAGATGTAAATTCAAACAGATTTAAATATGCATCTAAATGTAACTTCAGCTAGTCGGGTCGCATTGATATGACCTAGTCTACAATGCCACAAGAAGGATTCATTCATTTCTGAACTCTTCCTCTTGTGTGTGTTCTATACGTTAAGAACTATGGTTTGATTTAGAACGTATATGCTTTTAGATAACGTTCCTGAACCGATAACTCTTGGTATAGGAAATGTTCAAAACATTATCCAGCAAAACAAAATTATATCCTTCTTTACTAAATAAAGAGACTGATATGATGTTGTACATCAGGTTCGGTATCTAATAACATTCGTTGAGAATCAATGTATTTGGTAATACAGGGTGATAACTGCCAACAGACTTGGCTGCAACACTTGCACCGTTTCTAACTCTTGAAACATATCACCCGTTCTCAGTTCTCTACCTATCTGTAGCCCATGTAACAGATTACATATACGGGATCCTGATCCGGTATCATATACCCAGGACGTAAAGAATACTGAGAAATAGTTCTCTGTAATGAACATACCCGAAGAAGATGCATCAGCATGCACTTTCTTTGTTTGGGCGGTACGGGAATCCTTATAATCCCCTATTTCCTTCTCTGTCTTATAACAATAATAAGTTGGAGCGGGACCAACGCTCCCCAGCTCATTATAACAAGCGGGTTTGGTCAATACATCTGTATTATTATCTTGATTAAGGCGTGACATAGTCGCTACCTGGAGAGAGAGAAAGAAAATAAACACTCAGCGTATGCTCTTGAGAGATCAGATTGGTTATATATTTATCTAATCAGGATGGCTCCCACTGTTTTAGTCAAATCTTCCTTCAAACCCTAAAAGGAAAGACTAGCCGGGATTAATTACACCCTATAAGTTCGTCGATCTTTCATCCAGGCCAGTGCCGGTATTTTGAGGGAGGTTCCCCGTGCTTTCGCACGGACCTAATTAAAATAAACCTCGTTTTCCCGGGGTGTAACCCCGTTGACACCTTTTTAGACACCTACTTGATCAGCTAACTGTAATGTGTAAAACTCTCCCAGGAGTAACTCTTACTCGCAGTGGGTATCGGGATCCAACTATCTCATAGAAGGTATGCAATCTCATTGCAAATTTCAACACTTGAAATTCCCAATAATATTTTACCCCTAACCTCCTATGACCTTGACAAAGCCCAACAAACCATAGGATGCTAGTCAAGTTCAACCCGTCATTTCCTGATTGAATTAAACCCACCCGCACGAACCTTAACAAAGGCCAACAAGGTCGCACGACTACCCTAACTCAATCGCATCATATGCTTATATAGATAAGCAGTAATTAGCCACCGCACACTACGCCTTGACAAAGGCCAACAAACGCAGCATGAATGCTAACTATTACTTATCTGAAATGACGGAGGGCTACGACAGGTTTTTAAGAAAACCCTTTGCGTAATGAACTTGATATCGTCGTAGAATCGAGTGATTTTGAAAAGGAGTGTTTTTGAGGACTTTACTAGTTTTGCTAATGAGGTCACTCCCGGAGAAGGGATCTCGGCTCTTTCCTCATCGAATAAGGTGTAGGATATTTCACAAATACCACTATGCAAAGCAAAAACTATAAAAGCAATCAAAAGACAACCGAGTTTTTAGCATCTGCTAGTTTCGCTAAAGAGGTCACTCCCGGTAAAGGGATCTCGGCTCTTTCCTTATCGAATAAGGTGCTGGATATTCTACTAGGAATACCGCTATGCAAAGCAAGAACTAGAGCTACCAGTTTTCGAGACAAGTTTCTACAACATCTTTAGGTTTCTTTTGTTTCATTAATCTCATTAATGAAGTCCTATTTGTATTATGCTTCACAAGCATCACGTTTGAAATGAAATCAAAAATATACAATATATATCTCATATATATAATATAAACATTCGTCTCAGGCAATAATATGATCTCATCACAGAACATTGCAGCAGAAGTGTTAGTTATATGTATGCCCTAGAGGCCATTACTGTACATTGGATGTATATTGTAGTGGATGCTGGGACATATATAGGTAGGACTTTCTTGCTCGATATGATAGTATGCTATCTGGTTGCTCTTTATCTTAACATGTATACTTTCTGTCTCTCTGGTACATGTTGATAAAGCCCTTAGGATGTGTACTCGACTTCCAGGAATGTGATGCAGATCATACTAGTGGGGCCTGGATAGTCTACGAGTACATCCTTCATTGTTCCTAGTCGTGGGAATATCGAGACGGGGCATCGATATTCCAGAGTAGACTAGCGTATATCTTCTCGACCCATGTGATGGGCGATGGATGATCCCATATCCATTGGTGTTTGACATCAGAGATGGTATACGGGTGCTCAGTGGAGACTGGGTACACTGAACGGACTCGCTGAGAACTCCCAGATGGTATTATACCTCACGTCAGATGGCAGTTCTCTGGTGACACTGGTACAGCTTAGTCTGTTGACCCGAGATCGTCATAGAGCCTTGTGTGTCTCCCACTGTGCTTTGATTTCCACCCTACCACGGCTCTACTGAGTCGTGCAAACAGGTGGTTTTTGGGTACAGTCCCGATTCACATGGAGGCAATGAGCGATAGGAGGGGATTCGTCTCTCCCGGTATTGGGGGTTGATGTTGCGCTATGCTCGACTGGCCATAACAGGAAATCCCTAGCCAGGGTTGCAGTGACCTACTGGTAAGTGTTATCAGTGGTTTCACACATGTCATGGACTTCATGTCGGCATGACTTATCGAGCTACTGGGGTCTGACGTTTACCACCCCTAGGCGAGATATGCGACATATCAGACGAACAGACCGGACTGTACGGTAAGTGTTACTGGTTGGATTCACAGGAGTGTGAGCGGGCTTGCTCGTCGATCTTCTGATCGCTCAATACCCGGGTGGCTTTACGTTTAGCAGACCGCTTGCGGCTTGTGGGTGTTTAATATGATCATCATCTGCTGCCGGCGTATTGACGAGTCTTTAGAGTCCTACACAGAGGTTTCCTGGCTCAAGCGAAACGAAATAGGAGTGCATATGAGATATGTGCGGGAACGAGAATAATTCGTGTATGTGATATCGTATTCCATTCTCGCGATGAATGTATCGATTGGTTATATGCGATATAACCTAGTTGTCGAATCAAGGATTGATTCGATAAGCCGATACGTAGGATACTAGTCGATTATATGCGATATGACCGGATCGTTAAATCAAGTGTTGATTTAATGATTTAATGTATAACTATATATTTGATATATTACTTTGCATTAACTAGTATTGGTTCACTTTAAATGGATTTTCTCACTTGAATATCACAAGTTGTATATGTGATATACTTTTGTGCACTTGATTGTATCATGTTTGATGATACATGTTTACTTGGTTAAGTGTAAAGAATTAAACCATGGTTAAGTTAATGATTAGGGTTTTCTTTTTCCTTACTTATTTATTTATTTATTTATTTTTGGAAAATATAAGAAATGAATGGTGGCTATGTTTGTTTTTTTTGGTTGAAGATTCATGAAGCATTGACTTAGTCACCATTCTTGTCTCATGCTTAACCCTAATCATTTACACTAACCCTAGTTCATTCTCTACACTTAACCAAGGGTTAGTATATGATAAGTATTATTTTTCTATTCTATTATTATTAACTTATCATATATCTTCTTCTTCTTCATCATCTTCTTCTTCCATGAAGAAAAGCTTGCTACATCAATGGCAAGTGATGAAAACAAGTGAGAAATCCAATTCTAAAGTGAACACACTTCCTATTTCTTCATCCTCTACCTCTTGCCAAGTAGTATAGGGTGTTTTCTTCACAAGTTTCATGACTTGGTGAAGTGGGAGCTTGATCTAGTGATGCCTCGACGTAGATCATCTTCGGCGTCGAAGCCGACGACCAAGCCCGTCCATTTCTTCGATGAAGCCGATGCTAGAGTCCGGAATCCGATTTGGACAGCGGAGGGACATCATCGCGGAGCTTAGGAAGTGGTGGACCGGATCTACAAAGGTTGTAGCCCCTTTCCTCTTAGATAAATTCTTTTACTTGCATCGCATAGTCTATATATATAGTTAACGATCCGTATTAGGGTTTGTAGGCACTTGTAAAATTTGAATTAGCCATGTTTGATCACTTGTGTGACTTCATTAGTGTGCCTAGGAACCCTACAGTGGTATCAGAGCCTAGCTAGAGCCTTAGGCGATGCGTAGACGGAATTAGAAGTCCGATCGAACCGAAACCCAAACCCTAAAATGCTCTCTGTACATTTTTGTAATTCGTGGTTTTTTCATAATTAAAAATATGCAGAAAAATCAGCAGGAATATCTAAGATTTACTGTGCAACACGAGTGTCCAATTCGACTAAGTCGCGGCGGAACCGCGGCAGAAGCCTGGCTTCTGCGGTGGTTCCGCGGCCAAGTTGTCACATCAGGCTTTAAAAATTGCACAGTAATTCCTATTTTGTAGTGCTGGTTTTTCTGGAAATTTTTAATATTTATTCAAGAGTTGAATTTTCTGGGTTGTATTGGGGACTCGGTGTATCGATCGGATTGTCTAATTCTGTCTGTGTGCTTTTCCGGATAATTTTAGAATATGTTAAAAAGTTCGACCGGATATAAATACCCAAGTTTTCCACTATTGGGAAATTTCCAATTGTTGGACTTTTCCAGGGTTTAAAGACGTTCTAAGTAGTGCAAGTAACGCGATGGACCCTCTAGAAGACAACAAAACTCGATTATGTGACCGTCTTGAACTGCCCTTTGAACCTTCGGGTTTGGGACAGTACGGCGTGCCACATATGAGGCGTTGGCTTGACCCTTCTACGGCTGGACCGTTGGTACTGAGGCACGTAGTGAATGTTTTTAAACTTATTTCATGTGTTGATCTGTTTCAGGAAAACTTGGGTGTTCGATTGTTCGATCAAAATGTTTAGCATTTTCTATTTATCCGGAATGTGATACAACATTTGGAATTCACAAGTAGTTCTGAGATAACTGAATGAATGTTATAAATCTAGTAGTTTAGTCTCACTTGATCGATTGCCATGGAATTTTGATGTGATCAAAAGTCCGTCGCAATCACGTAGCGTACGCGGATACTCGCCGGGTAAACTTAATAGACAGCCTCACTCCATTGCCCCGACCAAGTGACTGTAGTAGAACCCCGTCACCGGAAGCATCCGTTTGGGTGCTCGCGGCAGCGGTGTTCCACCTTGGTGCACTTTGTCGACGGCGTCGGGGGTGCGGCCGCCTACTGAAGTTTGCGACGAGCATTCGATCAGGATGTCGGGAATCTTGTTGAATTGCCCGACTTGATATTGAAAAGAGTTTTCGATAATGAGACTAAAATGCGGGATTTATAATTGTTAGGAATGCGATGTCTAAGTATTTCATTTGATTAGGTATGCGATGTCTAAAGAGTTTGCGGATTCCAACTGTTGTAGTTTTGCACTTTCTTTTCTGTGACCGTAAGTGTAATATGTGATATCGCCGGTTTCGTTGCTATATGTCAACGACAATTGGGATGCGCATATTTACTTACGTTGATGACATGTGTTGTTATGTGTTGCCGAATATGTTATATTGGATCGTCGTGTTCGAATAGCCGGGGGGTTTTTATGTGAGATGAGTGTTTTTCATTTTCATTCATGTAAAAACTTGTATGTAATATTCTTTTGTTGGGGCACTTCTAGGTTGCGGAAGATGTCACCGTTGATGTATATTATTTACTTTTCTGCACTAGGATAGACCCAAGGAGGAGGGCATAGGTAACCGGGTTCTAGGGTCCAGTGGGAGACCAACTCGAGGAGCCGAGTCCGGGTCTCCTAACTCTAGAATTGGTAGGGTTACTTGCCGCTCTCCTAGGGGTCTAGGGGTGTGGGATTGGCTATTCATCACGACCGTAGAATCCGTGTTTTATACTGGCTCGTATTGAAAACACGGACGTCCTAGTATATCCAATATTTCATATGTATCTTCTGTTGTGATTTATCTGTGATGTGATCATGTGATGTTCTGTGACAGATATAGTATATAGTATATATGATATATTATATAAACGTTGCTTATGTTTTACACCCACGCTAGCCCTGCCCCGTTCTGCCGTTAGTTACCTAACCTAACGGTGCAGACGGGACATCGAGGCGAATGCGGATGGCATAAGCGTACGTTATATTTATCTGTGATGATTAGGTGGACTTAAATGATGGGACATTCATTAATGAGATTAATGAAAGAAAATAAACCTAATTGATGTTGTGGAATCGAATATCAAAAATAAAACAGGTAGCTACAGTTCTTGCTTTGCATCGCGGTGTTCATTATAGAACATCCTGCACCTTATTCGATGAGGAAAGGACCGAAATCCCTTCACCGGGAGTGACTCCTTTAGCAATAACTGGCAGATGCTACAACCCTCGGTTTGTTTTTGATTACTTCTATAGTTTCTGCTTTGCACAGTGATATATATGATATATCCCGCACCTCATTCGACGAGGAAAGGGCCGACGACCCCTTCACCGGGAGTGACCCCTTTAGCAAAACTAGAAAAGCTTCAAAAACATTCCATTTAAAAACCATTTAATTCCGCAACGAAATCAAGTTCAAAGCGTTAAAGGTTTTCACAAAAACCATTCGCAACCCTCCGTCATTTTAGGAAGTAGAGTACTTAGTATTCATGCTCTGTTTGTTGACCTTAGTTAAGGCACAGTGTATGGTAGCTAAGTGATGTCTTCCTACACCGCATATGATGCGATTAGTTAGGACAGTCGCGTGACTTTGTTGACCTTAGTTAAGGGTCATGTGGGTGGGTCTAATTAATCACGAAATGACGGGTAGAACTTGACTAGTACTTATGATTTGTTGACCTTAGTTAAGGTCATAGGTGCTAGGGGTAAAAACCTTTATCGGGAGTTTCAAGTGTTGAAATTTGCAATGAGATTGCATACCTTCTATATGATAGTTGGATCCCGATACCCACTGCGAGTAATTGTTACTCCTGGGAGAGTTTTGCACTTTGCAATTAGCCAATCAAGTAGGTGTCTAGAAAGGTGTCAACGGGGATACGCCTCTGGGAAACCGAGGTTTACTGTAATTAGGTCCGTGCGAAAGCACGGGGAACCTCCCTCAAAGTACCGACACTGGCCTGGCTGAAAGATTGACGAACTTGTATAGTGTAATTAATCCCGGCTAGTCTTTCCTTTTAAGGTTTGAAGGAAGATTTGATAAAAACAGTGGGAGCCATCCTGATTAGATAAAATACATAACCAGTCTGATCTTGCAAGAGCGCACGCAGAGTGTTTTCTTCTCTCTCTCTCCAGGTAGCGACCATATCACGCCTTAATCAAGATAATAATACGGATATTGACCGAACCCGCTTGTTATACTGAGCTGGGGAACGTTGGCCCCGCTCCAACTTATAATTGTTATAAGACAGAGCAGGAATTAGGGGAATACCAGAATTCCTATGCCGCCCAAACGAAGAAAGTGCATATGATGCATCTCCTTCGGGTGTGTTCATTATACAGAACTGTTTTCTCAGTATCCTATGCATCCTGGGTATTTGATACCAGATCAAGATCCCAGATATGTAATCTGTTCCATAGGGCTACAAAAGGGTAGAAAAACTGAGAACGGGTGATAAGTTTCATGAGACAGAAAACGGGGCAAGTGTTGCAGCCAAGTCTGTTGGTCACTGTCACCCTGTATTACCGATACATTGATTCTGAACAAATACTATTAGATACCGAACGTGATATACAAAATCATATCAGTCTCTTTTAGTAAAGAAATGATAAAATTTTGTATTGATAGATAATGTTTTGAACATTTCCTATATCAAAAGTTGATTGGTTCAGGCACGTTATCTAAAAGCATTGATGCTCTAAATCAAACTACAGTTCCTCGTATACAGAACACACACAAGAGGAAGAGTTCAGAAATGAACGAATCATTCTTGAGGTATTGTAGACTAGGTCAGATCAATGTGACCCGACTAGCTAGAGTTAGATAAAGATGCATATCTAAATTAGTTTGAATTCACATCTTGTGAAACTCGCCAGTCATGTAACAAAGATAAGATGACCATAGCTCCGTTTACTGGAAAGAGAGAAAGAGTTAATGAACTCTTGGGATGATACATGTTGATGTATGTAGGTCCCCTGTCTACACATGCCAGGACCGGTTCCTTGAACTTCATTACATTCTCTAATGATCTCTCAAGATTCAGACCTATGTTCCTGTTGAAACACAAGTCTGAACCTTTTGAGATATTCACAGAATATGAGTTAGAAGTAGAGAACCAAAACGGGTATAAGTATTATGTCCTTTGATGTGATCAGGGAGAAGAATACTTGAGCACGGAATTCCTGGACTATTCTAAAGGAAAATGAGATTCTCTCTCCGTACTACTCCTCTGAATACACCACAGCACAACGGTGTATCGGGGCGGAGCAATCACACCCTATATGATATTGTGTGCTCCATGATGAGTACTACTGAGTTACCTGTTTCCTTTTTAGAGGTTATGCACTTGAGAAGCTGCATACCTATTGAATAGTTTCGAATCAAATCAGTTACCTACCACTTCATATGTCATATCGAAAGGGAAGAGCCCATCTCTTAAGCTAGTTAAGATTTGGGGTTGTCCGGCCCATGTCTAAAAGCAAAATCCGGACAAGCTCGAGGTAAAGTCAGTTGTGTAGAACTGGAAAGGTTTCAGCTATACAAAACTGCAGCTGATGATTTGACAGAACCAAAGGATTCAATAGTTCCCGACGAACCTCAGCCTCTCCGCCGATCTAGCAGGGTTCCTCACCTGCTTGAGAGATACTTCGGTTTCTCGATGACAGTGGGAGCAAGGATTGCATCATGAGATGATGACCCAACTAGATTCGAGCAGGCCATCAAGAGTAAGGACTCTGTAAGAATGGCTGGATGCTTAGCGATCTGAGATGGAATCCATATACACCAACAAAGTATGGACTTTGGTTGCGATGTCTGAAGGGTTAAATCCCCATCAGGAGCAAGTATATCTTGAGAAGATTACTTGGTGTAGATGGAAAGGTTGAGACTTTCAAAGCTAGACTTGTTAAAGGTTTTAGTCATCAACCAGGTGTGGATAATGATGAAACCTTTTCTAAGGACTATGCTTAAGTCCATCTAGATCCTACTTGCCATTGCTACATACCATGACTGCGATATCTGGTGGTTGAGTGCCATGACTACTTTTCTAAATATTGATTTAGAAGAGAGAGTCTATAAGAACACAGCCAGAGGGCTTCGTAAACAGTAGGAGCAGCGGAAACGTGTGCAAGTTGCTTTATATAATGAAGCAGGCATCGCGGAGTTGGAACATCTGTTTTGATGAGTTAGTCAAACAGTTTGACATCATCAAAATGGTAGATGAACCAAGTATATACAAAGAGGGTAGTAGGGAGTATGGTGGTGATCTTCGTATTGTACGTAGACAACATACTCTAGATAGGAAAAGAGTTTCCTATACTACGATCGGTCAATCTCCTATTATCACATGGATTCTCCAAATAGGATAAAGGTGATACCTTCTCGATCCTGGGGAGAATCACTGGAAAAGTTCCAGAGTGATAAGGACGACTGAATGTCAGTCGCAGGCATTGTCTTTACCCTCAGTAAAGTGACGGTATGTTAGAAGAGTTCCAAAATAGATACTGTGGCAAACTAGACGATAAAGGCTGGTAACATTGCTATTTAACATACTACCAAAGAGGCAATTTGGGTGTATATTGGTTCATAAGATGAACTAGGTTCCTGCCATTGTATGACAATGGAAATGTGGCTTCGGCCCTGGAACCCTGGTCCCATCAGTGACCCAGACAAATTCTGAGGCAGCATCACCTGATCATGGAGATAGTTGATCTCCAGGGTGATCGAGGTCAGGAGAGTAGACTTAGAGGACAACACGGTGGATCCACTCACGAAGGCCGTTTCCTGAAGAGAGACTTATATGGGATGGTTTAGTATGTGATACTGCAACCACTGCTACAGATGGCCCTAATGCAAGTGGGAGATTGTTAGTTATATGTATGCCCTAGAGGTCATTACTGTACATTGGATGTATATTGTAGTGGATGCTGGGACATATATAGGTAGGACTTTCTTGCTCGACATGATAGTATGCTATCTGGTTGCTCTTTATCTTAACATGTATACTTTCTGTCTCTCTGGTACATGTTGATAAAGCCCTTAGCATGTGTACTCGACTTCCAGGAATGTGATGCAGATCATACTAGTGGGGCCTGGATAGTCCATAAGTACATCCTTCATTGTTCCTAGTCGTGGGAATATCGAGACGGGGCATCGATATTCCAGAGTAGACTAGCATATATCTTCTCGACCCATGTGATGGGCGATGGATGATCCCATATCCATTGGTGTTTGACATCAGAGATGGTATACGGGTGCTCAGTGGATACTGGGTACACTGAACGGACTCGCCGAGAACTCCCAGATGGTATTATACCTCACGTCAGATGGCAGTTCTCTGGTGACACTAGTACAGCTTATTCTGTTGACCCGAGATCGTCATAGAGCCTTGTGTGTCTCCCACTGTGCTTTGATTTCCACCCTAACACGGCTCTACTGAGTCGTACAAACAGGTGGTTTTTGGGTACAGTCCCGATTCACATGGAGGCAATGAGCGATAGGATGGGATTCGTCTCTCCCGGTATT
Source organism: Agapanthus africanus (assembly GCA_030015575.1). Taxonomy (NCBI): domain Eukaryota; kingdom Viridiplantae; phylum Streptophyta; class Magnoliopsida; order Asparagales; family Amaryllidaceae; genus Agapanthus; species Agapanthus africanus. The sequence continues at coordinate 547,358,918 of JASDDO010000024.1, read as the reverse complement.
GGGGGTTGATGTTGCGCTATGCTCGACTGGCCATAACAGGAAATCCCTGGCCAGGGTTGCAGTGACCTACTGGTAAGTGTTATCAGTGGTTTCACACATGTCATGGACTTTACGTCGGCATGACTTATCGAGCTACTGGGGTCTGATGTTTACCACCCCTAGGCGAGATATGCGACATATCAGACGAACAGACCGGACTGTACGGTAAGTGTTACTGGTTGGATTCACAGGAGTGTGAGCGGGCTAGCTCATCGATCTTCTGATCGCTCAATACCCGGGTGGCCGTTACGTTTAGCAGACCGCTTACGGCTTGTGGGTGTTTGATATGATCATCATCTGCTGCCGGCGTATTGACGAGTCTTTAGAGTCCTACACAGAGGTTTCCTGGCTCAAGCGAAACGAAATAGGACCGCATATGAGATATGTGCGGGACCGAGAATAATTCATGTATGTGATACCGTATTCCATTCTCGCGATGAATGTATCGATTGGTTATATGCGATATAACCTAGTTGTCGAATCAAGGATTGATTCGATAAGCCGATACGTAGGATACTAGTCGATTATATGCGATATGACCTGATTGTTAAATCAAGTGCTGATTTAATGATTTAATGTATAACTATATATTTGATTTATTACTTTGCATTAACTAGTATTGGTTCACTTTAAATGGATTTTCTCACTTGAATATCACAAGTTGTATATCTGATATACTTTTGTGCACTTGATTGTATCATGCTTGATGATACATGTTTACTTGGTTAAGTGTAAAGAATTAAACCATGGTTAAGTTAATGATTAGGATTTTCTTTTTCCTTACTTATTTATTTATTTATTTATTTTTGGAAAATATAAGAAATGAATGGTGGCTATGTTTGTTTTTTTTGGTTGAAGATTCATGAAGCATTGACTTAGTCACCATTCTTGTCTCATGCTTAACCCTAACCATTTACACTAACCCTAGTTCATTCTCTACACTTAACCAAGGGTTAGTATATGATAAGTATTATTTTTCTATTCTATTATTATTAACTTATCATATATCTTCTTCTTCTTCTTCATCTTCTTCTTCCATGAAGAAAAGCTTGCTACATCAATAGCAAGTGATGAAAACAAGTGAGAAATCCAATTCTAAACTGAACCCACTTCCTATTTCTTCATCCTCTACTTCTTGCCAAGTAGTATAGGGTGTTTTCTTCACAAGTTTCATGACTTGGTGAAGTGGGAGCTTGATCTAGTGATGCTTCGACGTAGATCATCTTCGGCGTCGAAGCCGACGACCAAGCCCGCCCATTTCTTCGATGAAGCCGATGCTAGAGTCCGGAATCCGATTTGGACAGCGGAGGGACATCATCACGGAGCTTAGGAAGTGGTGGACCGGATCTACAAAGGTTGTAGCCCCTTTCCTCTTAGATAAATTTGTTAGTTATATGTATGCCCTAGAGGCCATTACTGTACATTGGATGTATATTGTAGTGGATGCTGGGACATATATAGGGAGGACTTTCTTGCTCGACATGATAGTATGCTATCTGGTTGCTCTTTACCTTAACGTGTACACTGATTGTCACCCTGTTACATGTTGGTAAAGCCCTTAGGATCTGTACTTGACTACCTGGACTATGATGCGGATCATACTAGTGGGGACATGGTAGTCCATAAGTACATCCTTCAAAGTCCCTAGTCGAGGGTATATCGAGACGGGGCATCGATATACCAGAGTAGACTAGCGTATACCTTCTCGACCCATACAGATGGGCGATGGATGATCCCATATCCATTGGTGTTTGACATCAGAGATGATATACGGGTGCTCAGTAGAGACTGGGTACACTGGACGGACTCGCCGAGAACTCCCAGATGGTATTATACCTCACGTCAGATGGCAGTTCTCTAGTGACACTGGTACAGAGTAGTCTGTTGACCCGAGATCGTCATAGAGTCTTGTGTGGTTCCCACTGTGCTTTGATTTCCATCTTACCACGTCCAAGAGGGCGTGCAAAACGGTGGTTTTTGGGTACAGTCCCGAGTCACATGGAGGCTATGAGCGATAGGAGGGGATTCGTCTCTCCCGGTATAGGGAGTTGATGTTGCGCTGTGTTCGATTGGCTATAACAGGAAATCCCTGGCCAGGGTTGCTGAGATTTACTGGTAAGTGTTACCTGTAGTTTCTCGAAGTGTTATAGACCTCATATCGACACGACTTATTGAGCTATTGGGGTCTGACGTTTACCACCCCTAGGCGAGATATGCGACATATCAGACGATCAGACCGGACTGTACGGTAGTGTTACTGGTTGGATTCACTGGAGTGTGAGCGGGCTTGCTCGTCGATCTTCAGATCGCTCAATACCCGGGTGGCCGTTACGTTTAGCAGACCGCTTGCGGCTTGTGGGTGTTTGATATGATCATCATCTGCTGCCGGCGTATCGACGAGTCTTTAGAGTCCTACACAGAGGTTTCCTGGCTCAAGCGAAACGAAATAGGAGCGCATATGAGATATGTGCGGGACCGAGAATAATGCGTGTATGTGATACCGTATTTCATTCTCGCGATGAATGTGTCGAATGGTTGTATGCGATATAACCTAGTTATCGAATCAAGCATTGATTCGATAAGTCGATACATTGTATACTAGTCGGTTGTGTGCGACATGACCGGATCATTGAATCAAGTGTTGATTTAATGATTTAATGCATAATTATACATTTGATATATTACTTTGCATTAATTAGTATTGGTTCACTTTAAATGGATTTTCTCACTTGGTATGTGCACATTATATATGTGATATATTTTTGTGCACTTGTATGTATCATGTTTGATGATGCATGCTAACTTGTGTTTTGTGTAAAGTTTAAACCATGGTAATGTAATGGTTAGGGTTTTCATTTTCATATCTATTTATTTATTTGTTTATTCATTTTGGAAAATGATAAACATAATGCAAAATGGTGGCTTTATTTGGAAGCTTGTTGAAGCTTCATGAAGACTTTGACCAAAGTGACCATTTTGTCTCATGCTTAACCCTAACCACTCCATTAACCCTAGTTTAATCTCTACACTTGACCATGGTTCATGTTATGATAAGGATTGATTATTCTTTTCATTTTAATAATAACTTATCATATCATTTCTTCTTCTTCTTCCTTGAACTCAAGAAGAAAACCTTGAGGTCATCAATGGTGATTGATGATAAAGAGTGAGAAATCCAATTCTAAATTGAACCCACTTCCTATTTCTTCATCCTCTACCTCTTGCCAAGTAGTAGAGTGTGTTTTCTTCACAAGTTTCTTGACTTGGTGAAGTTGGAGCTTGATTTAGCGATGCCTTGACGTAGATCATCTTCGGCATGGACATCGACGACCTAGCTCGCCTATTCTCCGATGAAGCCGACGCTAGAGCCCGGGATTTGTTTTGGACAGCGAGAGCACTTCATTGCGGAGCTATGGAAGTGGAGCACCGGATCTACAAAGGTTGTATTTCCGTATTCTCATAGTTAAGTTGTTAACTAGTTCCTTTTATCGCCTAAATTTCTAGCCAACGATCCGTAGTCGGGTTTCTCGGCACCTAGATTTTTTGAAATTGGCATGGTTGATGCCTTGTGAGACCTCATTAGGATGCCTAGGAACCCTACAGTGGTATCAGAGCCTAGCTAGAGCCTTAGGCGAAGTCTAGACGGAGTTTGAAGTCCGAACGACCCGAAAACCCAAACCCAAAATAGCTCTCTGTCCTTTTTTCAAAAACTGGGTTATTTCAAAATTAAAAATATACAGAAAACTCAGCAGGGAATTATAAGAATTACGGTGCAATTTTTTTTCCATGAACAGTACAAACCGCGGCGGAAGCGCGGCAGAAGCCTGGCTTCTGCGGCGGTTCCGCCGCACTTTGATGACGTCATCCTCAATTGATTGCACAGTAACTTTTATTATATTATGCTGAGTTCTCTGGATGTTTTTAAAATTTATTCAAGAGTTGAATTTTCTGGAGTTGTTTTGGGGATTCGTATGTTCGATCGGATTATCAAATTTCGTCTGTGTGGCTTTCCGGATAAATTTTAGAATATGTTAAAAAGTTCGACCGGATATAAATACCCAATTTTTCCCCTGTCGGGAAATTTCCAAGTGTTGGATTTTTCCGTAGTTTAACGACGTTCTAAGTAGTGCAAGTAACGCGATGGACCCTCTAGAAGACAACAAACCTTAACTCGATTATGTGACCGTCTTGAACTGCCCTTTGAACCTTCGGGTTTGGGGCAGTACGGCGTGCCACATGTGAGGCGTTGGCTTGACCCTTCTACGGCTGGACCGTTGGTACTGAGGCACGAACTGAATGTTGTTAGACTCATATTTCATGTGTTGATCTGTACCGGGAAAACTTGGGTGTTCGATTGTTCGATCGGAAAGTTTGACATTTTCTATTTATCCGGAATGGGATACAATAATTGGAATTCACAATAAGTTATGAGATAACTGAATGGATGTTATAAACATAGCACTTTAGTCTCACTTGATCGGTTGCCACGGAATTTTGATGTGATCAAAAGTCCGTCGCAATCACGTAGCGTACGCGGATACTCGCCGGGTAAACTTAATAGACAGCCTCACCCCATTGCCCCGACCAAGTGACTGTAGGAGAACCCCGTCGCCGAAAGCATCCGTTCGGGTGCTCGCGGCAGCGGTGTTCCGCCTTGGTTCACTTCGTCGACGGCGTCGGGGGTGCGGCCGCCTACTGAAGTTTACGACGAGCATTCGATCAGGATGTCGGGAATCTTGTTGAATTGCCCGACTTGATATTGAAAAGAGTTTTCGATTTTGAGACTAAAATGCGGGGTTTATAATTGTTAAGCATGCGATGTCTAAGTAATTCATTTGGTCAGGCATGCGATGTCTGAGATGGTTGCGGATTCCAACTGTTGTAGTTTTACACTTTTTTTTCTGTGACCGTAAGTGTAATATGTGATATCGCCGGTTTCGTTGCTATATGTCAACGACAATTGGGATGCGCATATTTACTTACGTTGATGACATGTGATGTTATGTGTTGCTGGATATGTTATATTGGATCGTCGTGTACGAATAGCCGGGTTTTTTTATGTGAGATGAGTGTTTTTCATTTTCATTCATGTAAAAACTTGTATGTAATATTCTTTTATTGGGGCGCTTCCAGGTTGCGGAAGTTGTCACCCGTTGTATATTATTTACTTTTCCGCACTAGGATAGACCCAAGGAGGAGGGCACAAGTAACCGGGTTCTGGAGTCCAGTGGGAGACCAACTCGAGGAGTCGAGTCCGGGTCTCCTAACTCCAGAATTGGTAGGGTTGCTTGCCGCTCTCGTAGGGGTCTAGGGGTGTGGGTTTGGCTATTCATCACGACCGTGGAATCCGTGTTTTATACTGGCTCGTATTGAAAACACGGACGTCCTAGTATATCCAATATTTCATATGATTCTTCTGCTGCGATATCTGTGATGAGATCATGTGATGTTCTGTGATAGATACAGTATATAGTATATATGATATATTATATAGGCGTTACTTATGTTTTACACCCGCGCTAGCCCTGCCCCGCTCTGTCGTTAGTTACCTAACCTAACGGTGCACGAGGGGACATCGAGGCGAATGCGGATGGCATAAGTGTACGTCGTATTTATCTGTGATGTTTAGGTACTTAGATGATGGGACTTCATTAATGAGATTAATGAAATAAAAGAAACCTAAGATGTTGTAGAATCGAATTTCAAAATAAAACAGGTAGCTACAGTTCTTGCTTTGCACAGCGGTATATGTGATATATCCTGCACCTTATTCGATAAGGAAAGGACCGAGATCCCTTCACCGGGAGTGACTCCTTTAGCGATAACTGGCGGATGCTACACACTCGGTTTGTCTTTTGATTGCTTTTAAGTGTTTTTGCTTTGCACAGTGATATATACGATATATCCCGCACCTCATTCGACGAGGAAAGGACCGACGATCCCTTCACCGGGAGTGACTCCTTTAGCAAAACTAGAAAAGCCTCAAAAGCACTCCATTTTAAAACCATTTGATTCTACAACGATATCAAGTTCATTACGCAATAGGTTTTCAGAAAAACCTGTCGTAGCCCTCCGTCATTTCAGATATGTACTGGTTAGTATTCGTGCTGCGTTTGTTGACCTCTGTCAAGGCGTAGTGTGCGGTAGCTGATTAGTGGTTATCTGCATAAGCATATGATGTGATTGATTTAGGGTAGTCGTGCGACCTTGTTGACCTCTGTCAAGGGTCGTGCGGGTGGGTTTACTTCAATCAGGAAATGACGGGTTGAACTTGACTAGCAGCCTATGGTTTGTTGACCTCTGTCAAGGTCATAGGATGCTAGGGGCAAAATATTATCGGGAATTTCAAGTGTTGAAATTTGCAATGAGATTGCATACCTTCTATGAGATAGTTGGATCCCGATACCTGCTGCGAGTAAGAGTTACTCCTGGGAGAGTTTTATACATTACAATTAGCCGATCAAGTAGGTGTCTAGAAAGGTGTCAACGGGGTTACGCCTCTGGGAAAACGAGGTTTACATTAATTAGGTTCGTGCGAAAGCACGGGGGACCTCCCTCAAAGTACCGACACTGGCCTGGCTGAAAGATTGGCGAACTTGTAGTGTGTAATTAACCCGGCTAGTCTATCCTTTTAGGGTTTGAAGGAAGATTTGATAAAAAGCAGTGGGAGCCATCCTGATTAGATAAAATAATAACCAATCTATTCTTGCAAGAGCGCACGCTGAGTGTTTTCTTCTCTCTCTCTCCAGGTAGCGACCATATCACGCCTTAATCAAGATAATAAAACGGATTATTGACCGAACCCGCTTGTTATACTGAGCTGGGGAACGTTGGTCCCGCTCCAACTTATAATTGTTATAAGACAGAGCAGGAAATAGGGGATTACCAGAATTCCCGTGCCACCCAAACGAAGACAGTGCATGTTGTTGCATCATCTTCGGGTGTGTTCATTATACAGAACTGTTTCTCAGTATCCTCCGCATCCTGGTATATGATACCGGATCAGGATCCCAGATATGTAATATGTTACATAGGGCTACAAAAGGGTAGAAAAACTGAGAACGGGTGATAAGTTTCATGAGACAGAAAACGGGGCAAATGTTGCAGCCAAGTCTGTTGGTCACTGTCACCCTGTATTACCAATACATTGATTCTGAACGAATGTTATTAGATACCGAACCTGATATACAAAATCATATCACTCTCTTTGTTTGAAAAGAAAGGATATAATTTTGTATTGATGGATAATGTTTTGAACATTTCCTATATCAAAAGTTGATCGGTTCAGGCACGTTATCTAAAAGCATTGATGTTCTAAATCAAACTACAGTTCTAAGTATACGGATCACGAACAAGAGGAAGAGTTCAGAAATGAACGAATTCTTCTTGAGGTATTGTAGACTAGGTCATATCAATGCGACCCGACTAGCAGAGTTACATATAGATGCATATTTAAATCAGTTTGAATGTACATCTTGTGAAACTCGCCAGTCATGTCACAAAGATAAGATGACCATAGCTCTGTTTAATGGAAACAGAGAAAGAGTTGGAAAACTCTTGTGATGATACATGTTGATGTATGTAGGTCCCCTGTCTACACATGCCAGGACAGGTTCTTAATACTTCATTACATTCTCTGATAATCTCTTTAGATTCAGACATATGTTCTTGTTGAAACGCAAGTCCGAACCTTTTGAGATATTCACAGAATATAAGTTAGAAGTAGAGAACCAATACGGGTATAAGTATTATGTCCTTTGATGAGATCAGGGAGGAGAATACTTGAGCACGGAAATCCTGGATTATTCTAAAGGAGAATGAGATTCTCTCTCAGCATTACTCCTCCGTATACACCATAACACGATGGTATATCGGGGCGGAGCGATCACACCCTATATGATAAGGTGTGCTCTATGATGAGTACCACTGAGTTACCTATTTCCTTTTTGGGAATTATGCACTTGAGAAGCTGCATACCTATTGAATAGGGTTCAAATCAAATCAGTTGCCTACCGCTTCATATGTGATATGGTATGGGAAGAGCCCATGTCTTAAGCCAGTTGAGATTTGGGGTTGTCCAGCCTATGTCTGAAAAGCAAAATCTGGACAAGCTCGAGGCAAGATCTGTTATGTAGAACTGGAAATGTTCCAGCTATACGAACTACAGCAGATGATTTGGTAGAACCAAAGAATTCAATAGTTACCAACGAACCTCAGCCTCTCCGCCGATCTAGTAGAGTTCCTCACCCACCTGAGAGATACTTCGGTTTCTCTATGACAGTGGGAGCGAGGATTACATCATGAGATGATGACCCAACTAGTTTCGAGCCGGCCATCAGGAGTGAGACTCTGTAAGAATGGCTGGATGTTTATCGATCTGAGATGGAATCCTTATACACCAACAAAGTATGGACTTTGGTTGCTATATCTGAAGGGTTAAATCCCCATCAGGAGCAAGTATATCTTGAGAAGATTACTTGGTGTACATGGAAAAGTTATGACTTTCAAAGCTAGACTTGTTAAAAGTTTGCATCATTGACCAGGTATGGATAATGATGAAACCTTTTCAAGTAGCTATGCTTAAGTCCATCCAGATCCTACTTGTCACGGCTACATACCATGACTGCGATATCTGGTGGTTGGGTGTCTTGACTGCTTTTCTAAATGATGATTTAGAAGAGAGCGTCTATAAGTACACAGCCAGAGGGCTTCGTAGACAGTGGGAGCAGCGGAAACGTGTGCAAGATGCTTTATTTGATAAAGCAGGCATCGCGGAGTTGGAACATCTGTTTTGATGAATAAGTCAAAGAAGTTGACATCATCAAAATGGTAGATGAACCTTGTATAAACAAAAGGGTAGTAGGGAGTATGGTAACGATCCTCGTAGAGTACGTGGATGACATACTCTTGATAAGTAAAGAGTTTCTTATGCTACGCTCGGTCAATCTCCGCTTATCACTAGGATTCTCCATATAGGATCAAAATGATACCTCCTAAATCCTGAGTTTTGGATCTATGAGATAGATTTAATTGGATGTTAGGATTCTCACTAGTTGTAGTGAGATGATATCAATCGATCCTGGGAAGAATCACTGGAAGGGTTCCAGGGTGATAAAAACGACTGAATGTCAGTGGCAGGCATTGTCTTTACCCTCAGTAATGGGACGGTATGTTGGAAGAGTTCCAAGCTAGATACCGTGGCATACTAGACGATAATGGCAGGATACATCGCTACTTAAGATGCTACCAAAGAGGCTGTTTGGGTGTATATTGGTTCATGAGATGAACTATGTTCCTCCCATTGTGTGACAATGGAGTTGTGGCTTATGCCAAGGAACGCAGGTCCCATCAGTGATCCAGACATATTCTAAGGCAGTATCACTTGATCATGGAGATGGTTGATCTCTAAGGGATCGAGGTTAGGAGAGCAGACTCAGAGGACAACGCGGCGGATCCACTCACGAAGGCCTATTCCCAGAGAGAGACTTTTATGGGATGGTTGAGTATGAGATACTACAACCACTGCTACAGATGGCCCTAGTGCAAGTGGGAGATTGTTAGTTATATGTATGCCCTAGAGGCCATTACTGTACATTGGATGTATATTGTAGTGGATGCTGGGACATATATAGGGAGGACTTTCTTGCTCGACATGATAGTATGCTATCTGGTTGCTCTTTACCTTAACGTGTACACTGATTGTCTCCCTGTTACATGTTGGTAAAGCCCTTAGGATCTGTACTTGACTACCTGGACTATGATGCGGATCATACTAGTGGGGACATGGTAGTCCATAAATACATCCTTCAAAGTCCCTAGTCGAGGGTGTATCGAGACGGGGCATCGATATACCAGAGTAGACTAGCGTGTACCTTCTCGACCCATACAGATGGGCGATGGATGATCCCATATCCATTGGTGTTTGACATCAGAGATGATATACGGGTGCTCAGTAGAGACTGGGTACACTGGATGGACTCGCCGAGAACTCCCAGATGGTATTATACCTCACGTCAGATGGCAGTTCTCTGGTGACACTGGTACAGAGTAGTCTGTTGACCCGAGATCGTCATAGAGTCTTGTGTGGTTCCTACTGTGCTTTGATTTCCATCTTACCACGTCCAAGAGGGCGTGCAAAACGGTGGTTTTTGGGTACAGTCCCGAGTCACATGGAGGCAATGAGCGATAGGAGGGGATTCGTCTCTCCCGGTATAGGGAGTTGATGTTGCGCTGTGTTCGATTGGCTATAACAGGAAATCCCTGGCCAGGGTTGCTGAGATTTACTGGTAAGTGTTACCTGTAGTTTCTCGAAGTGTTATAGACCTCATATCGACACGACTTATTGAGCTATTGGGGTCTGACGTTTACCACCCCTAGGCGAGATATGCGACATATCAGACGATCAGACCGGACTGTACGGTAGTGTTACTGGTTGGATTCACTGGAGTGTGAGCGGGCTTGCTCGTCGATCTTCAGATCGCTCAATACCCGGGTGGCCGTTACGTTTAGCAGACCGCTTGCGGCTTGTGGGTGTTTGATATGATCATCTTCTGCTGCCGGCGTATTGACGAGTCTTTAGAGTCCTACACAGAGGTTTCCTGGCTCAACCGAAACGAAATAGGAGCGCATATGAGATATGTGCGGGACCGAGAATAATGCGTGTATGTGATACCGTATTTCATTCTCGCGATGAATGTGTCGAATGGTTGTATGCGATATAACCTAGTTATCGAATCAAGCATTGATTCGATAAGTCGATACATTGTATACTAGTCGGTTGTGTGCGACATGACCGGATCATTGAATCAAGTGTTGATTTAATGATTTAATGCATAATTATACATTTGATATATTACTTTGCATTAACTAGTATTGGTTCACTTTAAATGGATTTTCTCACTTGGTATGTGCACATTATATATGTGATATATTTTTGTGCACTTGTATGTATCATGTTTGATGATGCATGCTAACTTGTGTTTTGTGTAAAGTTTAAACCATGGTTATGTAATGGTTAGGGTTTTCATTTTCATATCTATTTATTTATTTGTTTATTCATTTTGGAAAATGATAAACATAATGCAAAATGGTGGCTTTATTTGGAAGCTTGTTGAAGCTTCATGAAGACTTTGACCAAAGTGACCATTTTGTCTCATGCTTAACCCTAACCACGCCATTAACCCTAGTTTAATCTCTACACTTGACCATGGTTCATGTTATGATAAGGATTGATTATTCTTTTCATTTTAATAATAACTTATCATATCATTTCTTCTTCTTCTTCCTTGAACTCAAGAAGAAAACGTTGAGGTCATCAATGGTGATTGATGATAAAGAGTGAGAAATCCAATTCTAAATTGAACCCACTTCCTATTTCTTCATCCTCTACCTCTTGCCAAGTAGTAGAGTGTGTTTTCTTCACAAGTTTCTTGACTTGGTGAAGTTGGAGCTTGATTTAGCGATGCCTTGACGTAGATCATCTTCGGCATGGACATCGACGACCTAGCTCGCCTATTCTCCGATGAAGACGACGCTAGAGCCCGGGATTTGTTTTGGACAGCGAGAGCACTTCATTGTGGAGCTATGGAGGTGGAGCACCGGATCTACAAAGGTTGTATTTCCGTATTCTCATAGTTAAGTTGTTAACTAGTTCCTTTTATGGCCTAGATTTCTAGCCAACGATCCGTAGTCGGGTTTCTCGGCACCTAGATTTTTTGAAATTGGAATGGTTGATGCCTTGTGAGACCTCATTAGGATGCCTAGGAACCCTACAAAATTCTTTTACTTGCATCGCATAGCCTATATATCTAGTTAACGATCCGTATTAGGGTTTGTAGGCACTTGTAAAATTTGAATTAGCCATGTTTGATCACTTGTGTGACTTCATTAGTGTGCCTAGGAACCCTACAAGAAGAACAACATATGAAATATTGGGTATACTAGGATTTCCGTGTTTTATTTTAAGCTTGTATAAAACACGGATTCTGCGGTCGTGATGAATTGCCAATCCCACACCCCTAGACCCCTACGAGAGCGGCAAGCAACCCTACCAATTCTAGAGTTAGGAGACCCGGTCTCGACTCCTCGAGATGGTCTCCCACTGGACTCCAGAACCCGGTTACTTATGCTCCCCGCCTTGGGTCTATCCTAATGCGGAAAAGTAAATAATATACAATGGTGACATCATCCTTAACCCGAAAGTGTCCCAATAAAAGAATATTACATACAATGAATTTTACATGAATGAAAATGAAAAACTCCCATCTCACATAAAACCCCCGGCTATTCAATCATGACGATCCAAAATAACATATCCAAGCAACACATAACATCACATGTCATCAACGTAAGTAAATATACGTATCCCAATTATCGTTGACATATAGCACCGAAACCGGTGATACACCACATATTACACTTACGGTCACAGAAAACAAAGTGAAAAACTACAATAGTTGGAATCCGCAACCACCTTAGACATCATAAACCCAGCGTATCACATACTTTGGATTTCATGCCTAACCAAATGAATTCCTTAGACATCGCATGCCTAACAATTATAAACCCCGCATTTTAGTCTCGATCTCGAAAACACTTTTCAATATCTAGTCAGGCAATTCAACAAGATTCCCAACATTCTTATCGAATGCTCGTCGGAAACTTTAGTAGACGGCCGTACCCCCAATACCGTCGACGAAGTGCACTAAGACGGAACACCGCTGCCGCGAGCACCCGAATGGATGCTTTTGGCGACGGGGTTCTCCTACAGTCACTTGGTCGGGCTATGGGGCGTGGCTATCTATTAAGTTTACCCGGCGAGTATCCGCGTACGCTACGTGATTGTGACAGACTTTTGATCACATCAAAATCCCGTGGCAACCGATCATCTGAGACTAAACTGCTAGATTTATAACATTCAAACTAGTTATCTCATAACTACTTGTGGATTCCAAATATTGTATCCTATCACATAGTATCCGGATGACGTTAAACTCTTCGATCGATTCATCAAAGTCCCACAATTTCCCGACAGCTCAACACTTGAGCACAGTTTTAATAATACCCAGAAGATGCCACAGTACCTATGAACCAGCCGTAGAAGGGTCAAACCAACGCCTCACATGTGAAACGCTAAACTACCACAAACCCTAGGGTTCAAGTGGCAGTTTTGATGGCCACATAATCGAGTTAAGGTTTACGTTCTTCTAGAGGGTCCACAGAATCACTTGCATCCTTTTCCGAATAAATTAAACTTGGAAAAATCGGTTTTTGACATTCGATCGAACTTTTTAACATTGTCTAGACAATAAGTGAAACACCCGAAACAATGTTAAAACTATGAATACGAAACATTCCGACTTGCTTATAGTGTAAGATTACATCACATGCAAAATTAGCAAAAATAAACAACACCTGAAACACCAAAACCAAGCCACTGGAACACAGACAAAAATTCAGGGGAGGGGGCTCGGTTTTGGCCGATATGGTAGGGGTAGGGCTCGGCCCAATTTTCACCAAATGCCATGAAATTTTGTGTTTGTTCATGATATATCCCATACATCACTCTGTACTTGTTTGCAAATTTTTTTTGACAACTTTTAAAAATCGACAGCAAGCAGGTTTTGACGATGCAGATTTCGGAGTATTTCGGTTTCGTAATCTTAACAAAATCCGTATTAATTCTAGCATGGCTCTGATACCACTATTGGGTTACCTACGACGGCAGCAAGGTTTCGGGAGGTATCGCCCATGCCAAATTAACAAAATTTGTCGTTTTAGCTAACCCTAACAGGAATCGTAAACTAGAAATATACGAAATCTAAAGGAAACAACTTTGCAATAAGAAGTGAGCAAGGAATACAACCTTTGTAGACCGGTCTTTCACTTCAATAGCTCAATGCAGTAGTCCCCTTCGCTGCGATCATGAACACCGGAATCGAGAAAGGATCCCATGAAGAAACGAACATGCTTGCTTCGAAGACTTCGAGGGCAAAGATGATCTACGTTGGGGCTAACCCAAGCTATTTCTTCACTAGGTCAAGAACTTTGTGAAGAGAACACCCTATAATACATGGCAAGTAGTAGAGGATGATGAAGTACGAAGTAGGCTCACTTTTGAATTGATTTTCTCACACTTTTTAACATACTTCCATTGGAGCTAGAAAAGCTTGAGAGGAAGAAGAAGAAGAAAGAATAATTCATCATTTTAATTAATCCTCATCCAAAAGAAATATGTAACCATAGGTGAGTTAAGGCTATTATGCCTAACTCATGTAGAGAATAAGCCCAAGGCTAAGGTTAAGGTTTGGGTTAAGGAAAATATCCTAAGGAATGACAAAAAAGTGGACTTTGTCAAAGTTCTACAAGCTTCATTCAAGCTTGATAACTTTGACCAAGTTTATTCTCTTTGGTTAAATCTTGATACATAAACAAAACCGTAATTTAACCTAATCATGGTATAAGTCTCATACACCCATCTTGTATGTATCATCAAGCATAATACAAACATGTACACTTGCATATATCACATATAAACAATGTGCACAATCTAGTGAGAAAATAAATCATAAGTGAGCTAATACTAGTTAATGTAATGTAATATATCAAATATATAATTATATATTAAATTATTAAATCAACTCTTGATTTAATAATCCGGCTATAACCGACTACTATCATGTGTAACAACTTATTGAATCAACACTTGATCCGACGACCCGGCTTTATCGCATACAACCGATCAATTTCACGAATCGAGAGAATAGAATACGGTATCATATATCGTATTAATCTCGGTCCCGCACATATCACATATGTGCTCCAACTCCGTTTCGCTTGAGCCAGGAAACCCCTGTGTAGGACTCTAAAGACTCATCAATACGCCGGAAGTAGATGATCATCATATCAAACACCCACAAGCCGCAAGTGGTCTGCTAAGCGTAACGGCCACCCGGGTATTGAGCGATCAGAAGATCAACAAGCAAGCCTGCTCACTCTCCTTCGAATCCAATCAGTAACACTACCGTACAGTCCGGTATCTCCGCCTGATATGTCGCATATCTCGTCTAGGGGTGGTAAATGTCATACCACAGTAACTCGATAAGTCGTGTCGATATGAGGCTCATAACGGGTTGAGAAACTACTGATAACACTTACCAGTATATCTATGAAGCTGCCTTGGCCAAGGACTTCTTGTTTTAGCCAATCGAGCACAGCGCAACATCAACTCCCAATACCGGGAGAGACGAAACCCCTCATATCGCTCATTGCCTCAATATGACTCGGGACTGTACCCAAAAGCCACCGTTTTGCACGTTCTATTGAACATGGTAAGGTGGAAAGCAAAGCACAGTGGGAATCACACAAGACTCTATGACGATGTCGGGTCTACAGACTAACCTGTACCAGTGTAACCAGAGAACTGCCATCTGACGTGAGGTATAATACCATCTGGGAGTTCTCGGTAAGTCCGTCCAGTGTACCCAGTCTCCACTGAGCACACGTATACTATCTCTGATGTCAAACACCAATGGATATGGGATCATCAATCGCCCATCTACATGGTTCGAGAAGCTATACACTAGTCTACTCTGGTATATCGATGCCTTGTCTCGATACACCTACTACTAAGAACATTTGAAGGATGTACATAGCAACTACTCTGTCCCCACTAGTATGATCTGCATCATAGTCCTGGTAGTCAAGTACTCATCCTAAGGGCTATATCAACAATTAACATAGAGACAATCAGCGTACATGTTAAGATAAAGAGCAACCAGATAGCATACTATCATGTTGAGCAAGAATGTCCTCCATATATATGTCCAACCATCCACTACAATATACATCATATGTACATAATGGCCTCTAGGGCATTCATATCACTAACAGAAGATACTACGGTTTTCTCATTGATGGTGGGAGCGAGGATTGCATCATGGAAGATGATGACCCAACTAGCTTCGAGCAGGCCATCACGAGTGGGGACTCTGTGAAATGGCTGGATGCAATGCGATCTGAGATGGAATCCATGTACACCAACAAAGTATGGACTTTGGAAGTTGCTCCCTAAGGGTTAAAACCCATTGGGAGCAAATGGATCTTTAAGAAGAAACTTGGTGTAGATGGAAAAGTTGAGACTTTGAAAGCTAGACTTGTTGTAAAAGGTTTTCGTCAACGACCAGGTATGGATTATGATGAAACCTTTTTCTCTAGTAGCTATGCTTAAGTCCATCCGGATCGTACTTGACATCGCTGGATACCATGACTATGAAATCTGGCAGATGGATGTTAAGACCGCCTTTCTAAATGGTGATTTAGAAGAGAGCATGTACATGACTCAACCAGAAGGCTTCGTGGATAGTGGCAGCAGCAGAAAGGTGTGCAAGCTGCTTAAATCCATCTACGGGTTGAAGCAGGCATCGCAGAGTTGGAACATCTGTTTTGATGTGGTAATCAAAGAGTTTGACTTCATCAAAAACGTAGATGAACCTTATATGTATAAGAAGGTGGTAGAGAGTAAGGTCGTCTTCCTCATTTTTTATGTAGATGATATACTCTTGATAGGAAATGATGTTCCTATGCTACACTCGGTCAAGCTCTTCTTATCACAAAGATTCTCAATGAAAGATCTAGGTGATACCTCCTACATCTTGGGTATTAAGATCTATAGAGATAGATCTAAATGGATGTTGGGATTGTCCTAATCCAGGTACATTGACACTATACTAAAGAGATTTAGTATGCAAGATTCCAAGCGTGGGAATTTACCCACGATCTCAGGACTCACTCTCTCCAAAGAAATGCCTCCCAAGACTGATTTGGAGAGAGCTCGCATGCAAGGGATACCCTATGCTTCGGCAGTAGGCTTTATCATGTACGCGATGTTATGTACCAGACCTAATGTAGCATAATGACTAAGTGTAGTGAGTAGGTATCAAGCAGATCCAGGAGAGAATCACTGGACAGCTGTGAAGAATATTCTCAAGTACTTGAGAAAGACTAAAGAGATGTTCTTGGTGTATGGTAACGGTGAACTCCAAGTGGAGTCCTTTACTGATTCGAGCTTCCAGAGTGATAAAGACGACTCTAAATCAGTCTCAGGATTTGTCTTTACCCTCAATGGAGGGGCGGTTTATTGCAAGAGTTCCAAGAAAGAAACCATGGCAGACTCGACGATGGAGGCTGAATACATTGCTGCCAACGATGCTGCCAAAGAGGTTGTCTGGATGAAGAAGTTCATAACTGAACTTGGTATGGTTCCGTCCATCGAGCATCCAATACCTTTGTATTGTGATAACAATGGAGCAGTGTCTTTGGCCAAGGAACCCAGGTCCCATCAACGATCCAGGCATATTCGGAGGCGGTATCACCTGATCCGGGAGACAGTTGATAGCCGGGAGATCGAGGTCATGAGAGTTGACATGAAGAACAACACGGCAGATCCATTCATAAAGGCCATACCCAGATACAATTTGAGAGACTCTTTGGGATGTTTGGTATGAGATACTACAACAATTGGCCTTAGTGCAAGTGGGAGATTGTTAATTATATGTATGCCTTAGAGGCCATTATTGTACATATAATGTATATTATAGTGGATGCTTGGATATATATATAGAGGACTTTCTTGCTCTACATAATAGTATGCTATCTGGTTGCTCTTTTTGTTAACATGTAGACTTGTATTGTGATACTGTCTTGCTCTCACATGTTGATAAAGCGCTTAGGATGTGAACTTGACTACCAGGACTATGATGGAGATCATACTAATGGGGCCAGGGTAGTCCATAAGTTCATCATTTAATTGTTCCTAGTCGAGGGTGTATAGAGACAGGGCATCGATATTCCAGAGTAGACTAGCGTATACGCTTCTTGACCCATATAATGGGCGATGGATGATCCCACATCCATTGGTGTTTGACATCAAAGATGTTATACGGGTGCTCAGTGGAGACTGGGTAAACTAAACAGGCCTCGCCGAGAACTCGTAGTTGATATTATACCTATCGTCAGATAGCAGTTCTCTGGTGACACTGGTACAGGTTAGTCTGTAGACCCGAGATCGTCATAGAGTCTTGTGTGATTCCCACTGTGCATTGATTTACACCTTACCACGTTCAATAAAATGTGCAAAATGGTGTTTTTTGGGTACAGTCCCGAGTCACATGGAGGCAATGAGCGAAAGGAGGGGATTCGTCTCTCCCGGTATTGGGGGTTGATGTTGCGCTGTGCTCGATTGGCCATAACAGGAAGTCCTTGGCCAGGCTGATACGGAGATTTACTAATAAGTGTTATCAGTAGTTTCTCGACCCGTTATGAGCCTTACATCGGCATGACTTATTGGTTACTGGGGTCTGACGTTCACCACCCCTAGACTGGATAAGCAACATATCAGACGAAGAGACCGGACTGTACGGTAATTTATTGACAGGCTTTGCGGGAGTTTAGACAAGCTTTCTTGTTGATCTTCTGATCGCGCAATATCCGGGTAGCCGTTACGTCCAGCTGGTACCGCTGCGGCTTGTGTGTGACTGATATGATCATCACCTATTGCCGGCGTATTGACGAGTCTTTAGAGTCCTACATAGAGGTTTCCTGGCTCAAGCGAAACGAAGTAGGAACACATATGTGATATGTACGGGACCGAGATTAATATGTGTATGTGATACCATATTCTATTCTCGCGATATATGATTTCGGTCGGTTATATGTGATATAGCCGGGTTATCGAATCAAGTGTTGATTCGATAAGTTGATACAAATAATATTAGTCGGTTGTATGTGATATTACCAGATTATTAAATCAAGTATTGATTTAATAATTTAATGTATAATTGTATATTTGATATATTAATTTACATTAACAAATATTAGCTAACTTAAGCATTTCTTTTTCTCACTTATGCATTTAATATATATGTGATATATATTAATTGTATTTTTTTGTGTCATGCTTGATGATACATGCTACATGGGTGTATGAGACTCACACCATGCTTATAATAATATGGGGTTTATTTATTTAAATTAAATCAAAATTAGTTGGAAATTAGTCACATGGTTTAATCTTAGTGGAAACTTGTAGAACTATTGACTTAGTCCACTAGTTTTGTTTTTCATTAGATATTTATTAACCCAACCATTAACATAAGCCACGGTTAAGTCTCTACATGAGTTATATGAGATATTTCTCACCCATGGTTGCCATAACATTATTATCTTCATCTTCTTCTTCATCAAGAGTTAGCTCTCTAGGTTTTTGAGAGGTGAAGAAAATTAGTGAGAAAATTAATTCTAAAGTGAGCAAAAATCCTACTTCATCATCCTCTACTAGACTAGCCATTTAGTTTAGGGTGTTAGCTTCACTAATTCTAAATTAGTGAAGAGGTAGCTTGAGTTGGTGTCTCCTCGACGTAGATCATTTTCGGCGTCGAAGACTTCTAGCAAGCCTTTTCCTTTCATCTTGTGAAGCCATTCTAGAGTCTGGAAGATCACTATTTGGAGCTAGAGTCTGGAAGATCACTATTTGGAGCGAAGGGACTACTACACGGAGCTTTTGAAATGAAGGACCGGTCTACAAAGGTTTTATTCCTTATTCACTTAGATGTAAAGTTGTTTACATTCATGTTTCGTCTAATTCTCTAGTTAAGATTCTAGGTGCCTCCTGAAACCTTGCTATCATGCTAAGTAACCCTACAATACCTGGGTAGTCGTTACGTGCAGCTAGTACCGCTTGCGGTTTATGGTTAAACCCACTGCCAGCGTAGTGTTGAGCATTTAGAGTCCCACATAGAGAGTTTCCCTGTACTGGGTAAAAGGTGTTGAGGCCGTATGGTTTTACGGCAGGGCTTCGATCACTTACGTGTACTTGTGCACGTATGATGATCGGGTGGATAATACTAGCGGGCTTTGGTTTAAACCGGATCCTAGTATTATATTGATGGATTATTTTCGTCTCTTTGTATTCGTATTCTTCGGAATGCGGATGCGGGTATGTATATACGGATGAGGGGTATTCTCGTAATTTATCGGGAAAGCTTCTAGAAGGAGATGCCTCATTAGGGTTTCATTTTCTTTATGGATTTCAATTTAAATGAGGCGGAGGAAATGAGGTGGAGGTTGATAAAAGATCAAGCATGACTCATCACTTAGATATTTTCAAGCATGCTTGATATTTTGAAGAGATATTTATCTCCTCAATTATTTAGCATGCTTGATTATTCTATTCTTTAGCTATCTCTTTTAAAAGCTCATTCTTCACTAGCTTTTCCGCAAGTGATCTTCTTCTTCCTCTAAACCCTAAAGTGTTGGAGATAGTGCCCTCAGAGTCAATTATTAGGTCACAGGTACGTGATTGTAATGATTGAGGGAGGACCTATCCCGGTAGGACAGTCTTACTCGAGATGATAGTATGCTATCTGGTTTACCTTTATCATCGTGTACTGTTTTAGGTGACCTGACATGTCGCTATTACACGTTGATAGAGCCCCTAGGATTCTTGCTTGACCACCAGCAGTATGAGGGCGATCATATAAGTGGGAGCTGGGGGTCTACAAGCATATCCTTAAAAGGTCCCTAGTCGTGAGAGTTTCGAGACCGGGCATCGATACTCCATTAGTAGACTAGTGTATACAGTCGAGACCCCGACGAGGGGCGGTGGCCGGTCTCACAAGCCACTGGTGTCAGTTGGATCACCTAAGATGTATACAGGTGCTCATTGGGTTATGAGTACACCGGACAGGACTCGCCGGGAACATGCTAGTTGGTCATATACCAGACGTCAGATGGCAGTTCCCTGGTGACATGTGTGCAGGTTAGTTCATCGACCTGGGGATCGTCATTTGTCTCGTGTGAGTTCCCACTGTACTTTGATTACTACCCTACCACGGCTCAAAGGAGTCGTGCAAACAGGTTTTAGTTGGGTACAGTCCCGAGCCACATGGAGGCAGTGAGCGTATCTTCAGGGGTTCGTCTCTCCCGGTATTGGGGGTGAGGTCGTGCTGTGTCTAGGAGAGCCATTACACAAAGTCCTTGGCCAAGGCAAGGAGATTTACTGGTAGGTATTCCAGTAGTATCTCAGGGTGTTCTGGGCTACACTCCGACACGACTTGTACCGCTTTTGGGGGTCTGACTTTTACCAACCCCCTAGGCCCGCCATGCGATACTCATAGACGAACGGACCGGACTGCACGGATATTGTCACTGACAGGCTCAGTAGGGTGTCAGGATGAGTTCGCTCATCGACGTCCCTTTTAGTCAATAGCTGGTGGTCCGTCACGTATTGGCTTATACCTCTGACGTGCTAGTGGTTAAATCCACAGCCATTGTATTGACGAGTCTTTAGAGTCCGCCACACTTTCAATTACTCAGTTTTCGGGCGAAACGCTGTAGAGGCCGTATGGAGATATGGCAGGGTCCGATCAGATACGTGCGGTATTGCACGGATCAGGATCGGACAGTTTTGTACTAGTGGCCGTATGGATATATATGGCAGGGTTCGATCAGATACGTGCGGTATTGCACGGATCAGGATTGAACGGATATTACTAGCCGGCTTTGGTTTAAGCCGGTCCTAGTTTAGTACAGTGTAGATTTTGTCTTTTTGCATTTGTATCCGGACGGAATACAGATGCGGGTGTGTATGCACAGTATCGGGGTTTTCCTGTAATTTATTACGGGACCAGTTTTCTGGAGTTGCCAGTTTGCATTCCGTTCCGGCCGGTTTTCGTTTGTTCTTTCCCGGCCGGACTTTTTCGATGGAGGGGGTTATTTGCAATTGTGCAAATAATCTTTGTGGAGGGGGTTTCTTGCAAAACCATTGATTATGATAGTTTTCATTATCTTTTGCACCATGCTTGCATTTATTATGATTTGATGAAGGTATGGGTGGGTTTACTTGAAGCATGGTGTATGTCCCTTGATATGGTCACTCTCCACCTTTTCCTACACTCACTCTCCTTCATAGTTTAAGTATGGTTGATTGCTTTTTCTCCCATTCATGCTCTTGACATTGGCCGGCCACATATTTGGAGAATGAGAGAGTGTTTTTCATTTTGTGAGGAGATATATTTGTTCATATCATTTTGTATGCAAAAGAAATTGAGAGCTTCATTTCCCTCCAAAGTTCAATCTTCATTCCTCCATCCAAAGGCAACAAACCCCAAAGAGACAAGTAGCCTCTACACTACACTTCCTACAGCAAATCTTGGACGCGTCGATTCGCCAGCTTCGCGCCCGAGTTGCCTCGGTATTGAGGTGGGAGCCCGTAAAAGCTACAGGCGATGTGGTGCCCTTTCCGACGAGGAGGAGACGGACGGAGATCCCGCGAGGAGATCGGAGTGGAGATGAAGACCGGAGGACTCGGATCAGTCGGTACAACATTTCCACACTCTTTACTGCTTGTTAGTTTAGCAATAATGGCAGATCCGGGTTAAAGTATACGATAGCGCCAAGTTAAAAAGTTTTATTCCGCAATTGGCGTCTGTAGACTGCCGGGGCGCTAACGTAGACTTACAGTGGTATTAGAGCCTCACCATTTTGCTATGCTAACTTGTGCTAACGCGTTTAAAACTTCGATCCGACCGGAAATCGAAAACTGCAAAAATCCAAGCCGACAGTTTCTGTTGTTTTTAAACGGTCTCAAAAATTATTTCTGGATGTCTTAAAAATCATAGCAGGAACATTTAAGAGTCCCGACAAAATTTGGGGTCGTGATCCCCCCAAGCTGCCGCGGAAGCGCGGCCAAACCCATGGTTTGGCCGCGCAACCGCGGTCACGTGGGGAGCACGTGCTCCCAAATTTTGTCAGATGGTTCTCTGTGGGTTTTTGGGGTTTTTGATATATATCGTTTTTGCCCAGATTTTGTTACTGTTCACCAGTAAGTCGTGGGGCCCACTTCTTGATATTTTGTCGATCGAAATTTAAACACGTTAGTTTTCACAGTATTTACATTATATCTGCGACCGTGAATGTCACTCGATCGGTAAATCCGGTCTAACTGCTATAGCCCGGTTAGACGGATTTGCGAACGTGATTTTCACGTTGATGTTCTATGTATTTGCTGTGATGTTGCGGATCGGTCGTGGGGGATAGCCTGGATGCAATGCTAGTACAGTGTTGTTGTATTATGTACATTTGATATTGCGGGGCGAGCGTCCGACATGTGGACTGCCGTCACTGCCTGATTGTATTATTCTTTTGGGGCACGACCTGGTTGCGGTCGATGTACCCGGTGTATGTATATTTTACTTTCTGTACTAGGGTTACCCCGTGGAGGGGTGCACGGATAGCCGGGTTCTAGAAGACAACAAGCCCGCATCTCATGGCATTGGGACGGAGGGGGCTTCACTCCAGGATTGGCTGGCTATTCGCCGCACTCGTAGGGGGTACAGGTTGACCCAGGAGGGGTGCCCAAGTTGCCGGATTCCGTGAAGTGCTGGGTGGTCCTTTCACGGTGCTGAAGGGGGCTGCCTCGCTTCAGGTTTTGGCGGGTGACTTGCCGCGCCCGTAGGGGTCTAGGATTTCATTGCACAGGCTATCCACACGACCAGGGGAACGTCGGGTTTCAGTAGTGGCTCTGTGAAACCCGGGGATCCCAGATATCTGTATTGTTCTGTGATGCTGTACATTTCTGTGATGTTGCATTTTATTCACGCCTTGAGCGAAATACTATATATTGGTATATATATTAGTAGATGTTGTATATGTTTTTCATCCGCGCTAGTCCAGTCCCCGCTCTGCCGTTAGTTAGCTAACCTAACGGGTGATGACGGGACCCAGTGGCGAATGCAGATGGCATATACGTACGTCAGTATATTTTCGTTCTTTGTGGTGTGATCAATTGATGGGACTGCATTGATTCGGATCAATGCAAGTTAAACAAACCTATTCTGATGTTGTTGGAACACTTTTCAAAAAGCTGTTATTGCAAGGACGTTCATTTCTGTTTTGCATCGTGGTATTCATTTGGAATATCCTGCTCCTCAGTCGACGAGGCAAGGGCCGAGATCCCTTCACCGGGAGTGACCCCTTGGACAGAAGTTTGCGTCAGGGCATTAACTTCACTATAGCCGATTACTTTTGCTTTGCACCGTGGTATTCAGTTGGAATATCCTGCACCCCATTCTACGGGGAAAGAGCCGAGATCCCTTCACCGGGAGTGACCTCTTTAGTAAAGGTTTTCGTCACTATATTTTCTAAAAAGCTATCCGTTCCTTCAACGATATCAAGTTCACTACGTTAAAGGTTTTCGCCAGAAACCATTCGTAGCCCTCCGTCGTTTCATATGGGTAGTCAATAGTATTCAAGCTGTGTTTGTTGGCCTTAGTCAAGGCACAGTGTTTGGTAGCTATTGGGTATTCATATGCTGCATAGATAGATGCGTTGGTTTGGGACAGTCGTATAGCCTTGTTGGCCTTAGTCAAGGGCTTGTACGGGTGGGTTCAAATCAACCTGGACAATGACGGGTAGAACTTGACATGTGACTTATGATTTGTTGGCCTTAGTCAAGGTCATAAGAGCATGGGGCAGAAATCACATCGGGAGTTTCAAAAGTACTGAAACTTGCCAGATATGCGCATACCTTCTGGAGTGTGATACCGTGAGCGGATTCCGTCACGTTATCATGCGATGATAGTTGGATCCCGATTCCCACTGATGAGTTAGTTTACTCCTCGGGTGACCCCGACTAATTCTTCTTTCAGGTTTGGAGGAGAATTTGAGGTACAGTGGGAGGTTTCCAGATTAGATAAATTGGTAACCATTCTGATCTAGGTTAGAGTGCACGCTGAGTGTTTCTTTTCTCTCTCTCTGGCAGCGACCATTGACCCGACCCTAGACTATGACTCCGTGACCAAGTTGACCGAACTTACTTAACACTGGCTTTTGGATTGTCAGAGTTGCAGACCTCATTGCCACTCCTACTTTTACCCTTTTCTCCAGGACACCCCGTATTACTGCGAACGTCCACTTCCATTGGACAAAACCATCGTATGGTTAGATACGAACTCGAAGGGATTCGAGGATGGTTTCCGGTTCTGGAGAAAACGAATAGGATTATTCAGTTGTCTTTTCCTTTTACCCTCTCTCAGGTTATGAGTACTCCTTGGTTTAGGGGTAGTACACCTATTACGCAAATTGGATTGTCTTCTTCCAAACCTTAGGCTGGTGCCGACCGGTAGGGAATGAAGAAAACCAATTAGCATAACGATGGTGTGCAGAAGGTATTAAGTTCAGACAAAGCAAGGGATTAGTAAGAGGGCAAAGTAAACTGCAACAGATATTCACGACCAAACCAAATATTTCGTTACCACTCCCACATCACCTTTGTATTTCTCCAGGGCACTCCGTATCACTACGAAGATCCACAGTTTATTTGGATACTCCATCGTATGGTTATATACGAACTCGAATGGAACTTGTTCCAGTTCGGGGATGGATTCTGGTTCAGGAGAAATAGGAATAAAGTACATTCAGGTGTCTTTTATCTTCACCTTCTCTCGTGTTGCGAGTGTTCCTAGGATAGGGACAGTACACCCATTATGCTTATTGGATAGTATTCTTCCAAACCATAGGCTGGTGCCGAACGGTAGGGAAGGAAGAAAACCATTTGGCCTAAAGGGGTGTGCAGAAGGTAAAGACTAAAGACATATGAAGGGATTTGGAGAGGTGGCAAAGAATTATACGGTTACAGTCGTGAATCTGGAAGAGGCATTACTAGGAATACCAGGATACCCCATTGGAACATTTCAATGTTTCAGTTTCACTGTGTAATGTTAAAGGAAAACTGATTTCCCGATTAGATACTTACTCCAGGGTATGTATTTACCAGGTACGATTCTCACATCTGTATGGTTTTACAGATGATGAGTGGGAGTAAGTTATTGGGAATTGGGTGATTATCCTCATTATATCGGGATTCGTTGTAATCGGTGATATTTGAGGAAATCACCTGGGTTGTTTGCCGGTCGGCAAATATTTGGTTTTGAATATCCGCTGTTATGCACCAATTTCAAATTGATATATCTGTACGTCTATTTTCATAGAGTGAGATATACCTTTCTGAAATTATGTCTACGACATTTACCTATATCAGTGGATGGTTAGGTAAGGAGCATTAAACAGCGGTGTAATTCTTCTTAACCATAAGTACAGTTTTCAACCTACGACACACAGTGAATGAGTTATCAGACTCAAGGGACTTTTACAGAGTATTGTATGTTGTCCAGGGTCCATCAGGACAGAGGGGTGGTCCTCATACTATATTCGGTTTACTTATGACTTCTCTAGTTTTTAGACAAGTGTTTCGTGGAAACACAGGGTCCGAATTTGGAGAAGTTATAGGTATTTGAATAGAGTAGAGAACCAGGTATAGCAAGTATCGGGATTCTTCAAAGAGATCGAAGATGTAGGTACTTGTATATGGTATTCAGTTGATAGTAATGATTAAGAGATCTTGCTTCTCTTTCAGGTTACTCATAATTGGAAGTATTCCTAAGTTGAGTAACGCTGATCGGCCTTCTTCCACTTAGTTGACATGCACTGGAGACAGCTGCATGATTTGAATCTAGTTCAATTAAATCAGTGCCTCTGGTTCTATATTGGATATAGAACAGTTCATATCTTAACGATGTTAAGGTACGGGGAGTTGTCCGGTTTATGATTAAAACCAGACACTGGACAACTCAAGGCACGTTTCTGTAATGGCTGTTTGTGGGTTGACCCAGGCTATGACGAGGGTTGACTTTCTACCATCTGGATGAACAATAGCGATATTGTTCTAGACTCGCCACAGTTTTATTAAAAAATGGATTTTTTCAGAAAACAGTAGTGGGAGTATGGTAGAACTGGAAGTGATTCCAGAACCACAAACGATTACTGAAGATTTGATAAGGAACCTAAAGATTCAATCTGGATTGACATTCCATTGGCCACTCCGCAGATAAGGTGGGTAACTTCAGGCACCCGAGAGGCACTACGGTGGCCTCAAGGACGGTGACAGGGAAGTTCTTGTTTACCCACAATTGCCATTTCTGTTGTTCCAGGTTACGAGACCCGGCGGGAGGATGAGTATAGCGTCGTTCTAAACTAGTTTTAGAAGTGTACGTCTATATGACTCTGCCAGAGGGTTGTCGTAGTCAGTGGGAGCAGCGGAAGCATTGGTGGACAGGGAGCTTATGTCTATTTATAGACTAAAGCAGATGTAGCGGAGATAGATCATCTATTTCTGACGTGACAGTCATGGGTTTGACTTCATCAGAATAGGGGATGGATCTGTTGAGAAGGTAGTAGGGTGTGATGTCATGGTATTTGGATGACATACACAAAGTAGGAAAAGAAACTCCTATACTACGATCGGTTATACTTTGGTCGTCACACAGTGGTTTCTCCACAAAGGAAGTGGATTTTATGTCACGACCCGAAAGTACGGAACGTGACTGGCACTTAGATTACGAGACGTCTAAAGGCGTACCGTAACCTAAGTCAGCCAAAGCCCAGAAATCTAACCCAAAATCAAAAGAGAGTGAAGGAAAACCTTAAATGAAAACGGTTTTGAAATCAATTAAGTTGCAGAATCCAAAAAAAGAACATCAAAAATTTCTGAAAATTTCGGCAGAGTCTCCCCTGTATTTTCTATCCCCCAAAATGGGTACAACAAGATAATATATATGAAATCATAAAAATGGCATCCCCAAGCGGGAGCTAGCTCTTCGCCCAAGGCGGATCACAACCACATGCAATATAATAGTAATAATCAAGAAAAAAGAGCACAAAAGAGATGCAAATACCAGAAAACACACGTCGGCTCAAGTGAGCTCGACCCAAAAGGAACCACAAATATACAAATCTCTCAGTCTCATCACTAGGTCGCATATACAATACAAGTGGTAGATGGAGAATACTAGATACAATGATAAAACAACAGGAAATAAAGTATACTCGCAACCCACCTACGGGCGATGTCGCGAGTCTGAGCAAAAGGAACTGATGACAAGATAGCCCGCCGCTACAAGACTGACGGGTCCGACCTGCAAGACACTGTGGCACAACGGGGGTGAGTTGCCAGCTCGTGAGTAAATATAACATCTAATAAGGCAATCGTAAGAATGCACGCAATGCGGAACAACATGTATGTCCAAATGTGGTATAATAACTCTAGTATGCATGCACATGTATGCAATATCTTTTCTAACTCTTTAAGTGTTTTAAATGTTAAAGTTACTGGATTCTTAACTTTTAGAAAACGAATGTCTGCATAATAACTAAATATCATCAAGAAATCCTCAGAAAACCCGTGTCAAGCATCGACACCAAATAGGAATCATATCTGTCTCAATGTCGGGCTCCGTCAGTCCGGATCGGCCCATATCATAAATCTCACGACAACGGTCGGTATCCTCCGGATATCTGCCGCGCCAGACATCACCGGTAGGTAGTCTTCCCCTGCCAGGCTCATCGTCTACAACTCGATCTTCTTGCCCCGGGGTACCATACCGGGCCCACCATGTACCCGAGACGGTTCATCCACTCCTCGAATCGGGTCTCGAAATCCAACAGAAAACATGAAAACTCATGGTGGACGACACATACGTCACGAGAAAACCGCAACTTTGTTTCGAAAATGATAAATCTAAGGTTTTGTTAAATTCTTGCGGTTTTCCCCAAAAATCCAGAAATCACAGAAAAACTGAAATCATCAAGAAAAATCATAGTGTCCACATGTTATATATAATAAATGTCTATGATATCAATGTATATGATGTGAGAGTTTGGCTAGAAATCTAGGTAGATATGATAGTAATGCGAGGTATATGCGTTCGATACATTCTCAAATATCATGCATGAATGCAATGGCGTTACTAAGCTAAACAAGTTTTATAGTGCACGTGGCATGGCAAATACCAAAGGCGTGTGTGTCACATGAATAGTGCGCGTGCAATAGATGCCAATGGTAAGGTGTTCGTGTCCTACGAAATGATATCGCATATGTATATAAGAATGTCATATTAATGTCCATGCAATCTAGTATAGGGTTAGCTGTAAGGGTATGCAATATACATAAATGGATAAGCTAGCTAACAATATAATTATTGCATAAAGTAGGGAAATCCTAACTAGGGAGGAGGGGCGCCTCGCGCCATCCAAACGATTCCCCCATAGATGAATATATCTACTCACCAGAAATCCCCGCTAATCTGATCCGGCCACCGCTTTGCCTTTTCGCGCCGTATCCGAAGTTTCCCCGACCGATCCTAGAATTGCATAACACAAAATATAAGGTTACAGATTTCTGAAATGATGCAACTCACACTATGAAAAGATCCACGCTCTCGAATTAATCACAACACGCACTCGGTACGCGGAAAATGCACGAAAATCGCTAAAACCTTAACTAAAATCGCCGTATCGGGGAAATCGATTAAACTACAACCCGACTAGACGAAACCCCGCGTTCGCGCATTCTAATAATCCTATATGAAGCTACTAATATTGCTAACCTAACGCAAATTGACCACCTTCTATTTCTACAAAAAATCTAGTAAGCGATTCCTTACCGATTTTGTTACAAACATCGAGATTTATTGATTTAGTAAGCATACCAATACACAATTAACCACTCCAATCACCTAGATAACCATCCCTAGCATAATCCAAGCATCATGCTACAAGCCCTAATTTCTAAAATCAAAACCTTCACTTAATTTTTCCAAATCAAACATTTACTACCAAACTAATATTTAGAATTGAAATTCTAGCACAATTAAACCTCAAGTAAGAAACTAGTTTAGGATTTTCACCTTTTAAATCTTGAACCCTAACTTTAATACATCAACCATGCTTTAAACCCTAATTACAACATCAATTCCCTTTCTTGAATTTCCTAACCAAGAATTCATAAGCAATTTACACACTAAAACTACTAAATCTAGCAACTTAAACAACAATTAACAACTAGATTAGGATTTATACCTCCCAAGTGTGAACCCTAGTTTGCTCAAGTCTCCAAGAAGCCTCCTTTCATCAACTTTTTAAACTAATTTGGGTTGAAGAGAGGGTGGATTAGGGTTTTACTTTGAATTGGAGAAGAAAATAATGTATTTTGTTGATTTTTCCATGATTTTAGAATCAAGAAAAATGAGGGAAAAATTTGGGCTGAAGGAGGGAGGCTCGGCCTGAGCTAGAGGGTGAGGGAGAGTGAGGGAAAAATGTGGAAGGTTCCAAGAAAAAGTCACTCTCAATTGTATTTAATGCTTAACATAACAATTTTTACAAAAAAACCCCTTTTTGTTCATTTTTTTCATTAAATTTCCACTAAAAATCTAAAAGTTTGCAAGACATGTTATAATTTTATTAACACCATATTTTAGCTTATAAAGACTCCTAATTAAGAAATTTACCTAATTAAATTTGTATTTATCCCTAATTAAATGTATCTAAAAAGGCTTAAAATAATAAAAAAATAATTAATTACGAAAAAAATTTTATTTAACCAGAAAATTATAAATGACATTTTAGTGACAAAATTATAGTAATATCTTATTTAAATTTTGTATAATTAGGTCTATAATGAAAAATATCAATTTTGACTTTTTACGGAAAAAGCCGAAAAATTGGCCGATTACCGAAAAACTGCCTAAACGATTTTCGAAGGGTTACAATCTTCCCCCCTTAAAGAAATTCGGTCCCCGAATTTAGAATTTAACTACGCGTACCTTCAAAAAGATGGGGATATCTCTTCCTCATCTCGACCTCGGTCTCCCAGGTGACCTCCTCGCTGTTCGGGCCACGCCAAAGAACCTTGACAGACGGTATGACCTTCGACCTCAATTTCTTCACCTGCCGATCCAAGATGACAACCGGCTGCTCGGTGAAAGAAAGATCACGCTCTAACTGGATCGTCTGGTGCTGAATCGCCTGGGAAGGATCATGAAGGTACTTGCGGAGCATCGAGACATGGAATACGGGGTGAACATCGGGGAAGCTGGGCGGAAGAGCTAACCGATAAGCGACTGGACCAACACGCTCTAGGATCTCGAAAGGACCAACATATCTAGGACTCAGTTTCCCTTTCCGCCCAAATCTCATCACACCCTTCATCGGAGAGACCTTCAGGAAAACATGATCGCCAACAGCGAACTCGAGTCGGCGACGACGCCTGTCAGCATAAGATTTCTGCCTGCTCTGTGCCGCTCTCATCCTGTCCCGAATCAGCTGTATTTTCTCGGTCGTCTCCTGTACGATCTGCGGCCCCAAAATACTGCTCTCCCTGAGCTCTGTCCAACATACAGGCGATCGACATCTCCTCCCATATAAAGCCTCGAAAGGTGCCATCTGAATCGTCTCCTGGAAGCTATTATTGTAGGAAAACTCGATCAAAGGCAAATGACGATCCCAGCTACCACCGAAATCCAAAACACAAGCTCTGAGCATGTCCTCAAGAGTCTGAATCGTACGCTCCGACTGACCGTCAGTCTGAGGATGAAAGGCTGTGCTAAAACTCAATCGGGTGCCCAAAGCTTCCTGGAGTTTCTGCCACAATCGGCTGGTAAACTGGGTGCCACGGTCGGACACGATGCAAGTCGGAACGCCGTACAGTCGCACTATCTCATCAATATAAACCTAGGCGTACTGAGAAAATCCAAAAGTGGTCTTCACTGGCAGGAAGTGAGCCGCTTTCGTCAGTCGATCCACAATCACCCAAATAGAGTCATACCCTCGACTGGTCCTGGGTAGACCCACCACGAAGTCCATGGAGACCTGCTCCCACTTCCACTCAGGGATAGGCAAAGGCTGTAACTCGCCGGCTGGCCTCTGATGCTCGGCCTTGACTTGCTGACAAGTCAGGCATCTTGACACAAAGTCTGTAATATCCTTCTTCATCCCGTCCCACCAGTAAACCTCTCTCAAATCACGATACATCTTGGTGGAACCTGGGTGAACACTGTATACTGATCTATGTGCCTCCTCGAGAATATCACGCCTCAGTCCTTCTGAATCTGGCACACACAGTCGAGTCCCAAATCGAAGCATCCCCTGATCATCAATCACGAACTCAGAAACTCTGCCCTGCCGAATCTGCTCAATAATCTCTAAGATACGGGCATCGCTGGACTGTGCCTCATGGATACGATCAAGTAACTGTGGGCGTGCTCTGAAATGGGCCAGCTGTCCCCCTGTAGGGGTAAACTCGAACTGCACTCTGCTATCACATAAAACCTGCCAATCCGCCGTCGACTGCATCTGTACTGCGCTCAAACAAGATAAGCTACCTCCGGGCCTTCTACTCAAAGCATCTGCCACCACATTCGCCTTGCCCGGATGGTATAGAATCTCACAGTCATAATCTTTCACCAACTCCATCCAACGGCGCTGTCTCAGGTTCAGGTCTCGCTGCTGGAAGATATACTTCAAACTCTTGTGGTCAGTGTATATCTGGCACGACTCACCGTATAGGTAATGTCTCCAGATCTTAAGTGCAAATACCACTGCAGCCATCTCTAAATCATGGGTGGGGTAGTTCTGTTCGTGTTTCCTCAGCTGCCGAGAAGCATACGCGATAACTCTGTCGTGCTGCATCAATACACAGCCTAGCCCCACTCTAGAAGCATCACAATATACTACGAACCCGCCTGATCCTGAAGGCAATGCTAACACTGGAGCAGTAGTCAGACGAGTCTTCAACTGCTGGAAGCTATCCTCACATGCCTGGGTCCAATCAAAAGGAACCCTCTTCCGGGTCAACCCGGTCAACGGTGCAGCAATGCGGGAGAAATCCTGGACAAAACGTCGATAATAGCCGGCCAGACCTAGAAAACTGCGAACCTCTGTGACTGATACCGGTCTAGGCCAACGCTGAACTGCCTCGATCTTCTTCGGGTCCACGCAAATACCATCTCTCGTCACCACATGACCCAAGAAGTCGACACTGTCTAGCCAGAATGCGCACTTGGAGAATTTGGCGAACAGCTGATGCTCCCTCAAAGTCTGCAATGTGATACGTAAGTGCTGCTCATGCTCCTCCCGGCTCCGAGAATAAACCAAGATGTCGTCAATGAACACAATGATGAACCGATCGAGATACGGCCTGAATACACGGTTCATCAAATCCATAAACGCTGCCGGGGCATTGGTGAGCCCGAACGACATCACCAAGAACTCGTAATGACCATAACGAGTACGGAAGGCAGTCTTCGGAATATCCTCCTTCCGAACCCGCAACTGGTGATAACCTGATCGTAAATCAACCTTCGAGAAAAACCCTGCACCCTGGAGCTGATCAAATAAGTCATCAATGCGGGGTAGGGGATACCTGTTCCGCACAGTAACTCGGTTCAGCTGACGATAATCAATGCATAAACGCATACTTCCGTCCTTCTTCTTAACAAACAAGACGGGAGCGCCCCAAGGTGACACACTCGGTCGGATAAGCCCCTTGTCCAGCAAGTCCTGTAACTGATCCTTTAGCTCTCTCAGCTCCGCCGGGGCCATCCGATAAGGCGGTATAGAGATAGGCCCCGTGCCGGGGATCAAGTCAATACAGAACTCAATCTCGCGCTCTGGTGGCAGACCAGGCAGCTCGTCAGGGAATACATCAGGAAACTCTCTCACAACAGGGACCTGGTCCAACGGAACCTCTGCGGAGCTAGTATCACAAACATAGGCTAAGAATCCCTGACACCCTTTCCTTAAGAGCTGACCAGCGCGAAGAGAAGAAATCAAGCTGGGAAGGATAGCACTACGATCTCCCTGAATAATAAGAACCGGCTCACCAGGAAAACTGAATCTGACTGCCTTTTCACGGCAGTCCACAGATGCATAACAGGTGGCTAGCCAGTCCATACCAAGAAGAACGTCAAAGTCTAGCATATCGAGGAGAATTAAATCTACTGAAGAATCTCTCTCCCCGATACGAACGGAACACGATCGGTATACAAAACGGGCAACAAAAGACTCGCCTACCGGGGTAATAACGACAAGCGGCTGATCTAACGGACAAGACTCTCGGCCCAACCTCGGTGCAAAATACGTGGAAACATAGGAATGTGTGGAGCCTGGATCAAATAATACCCGTGCATCAAAAGAACATACTGGCAGAGTACCTGTCACGACGGCATTGGATGCCTGTGCATCCTGAGGAGTCAACGCGAACACTCGGGCCTGTCCACCACTAATAGCTGGCTGTCCTCTGCCTCTACCTCGGCCTCTGCCTCTGCCTCTGTCGCCTCGTCCTCTCTGAACCGGACCGCCACGCCCACGGCCTCTAGAAGCATCTGGCTGGCGTGAAGCATCATCAGAAGGAGGAAGTAAAGCTCTCTGCGAGGGTGGTGAAGGTGGTAAAGTCACATGTGGGACTGTCGCCGCGCCCGGACGTCCCATGGTACAGTCTCTGACACGGTGATACTGACTCCCGCACCGAAAACATCCCGGAGACGACTGCTGGGTCTGTGGATATGAACCAAATAACTGACCTCGTCTCAATCCTCTGCCTCCGCCATCTCCCGGAAATAATCTATCACGACGTCTGCCCATCTGCCGCTGAGCTAGCGTATCAGTACGGATCCTCTTCGGCCCAGAAGCGACCGGAGTCTCAGAAATACGCACCTCTAAAAGTAAGGCTGCGTCCATCGCGGCTGCGTATGTATCAAAGTGCTGGGTGCCGATGGCAAGGAATAGCTGTGTATCAAGCCCTCGTACAAACCTCTTTATCCTCTTCTCTTCTGTGTCGACTAGGTACGGTGCATATCGAGACAACTGGGTAAACTGTATATCATACTCTGACACTGTCATCCCTGGAGTCTTGCGCAAAGACTCAAAACTACGGGCTCGAGCATCTCGGACACTCTCCGGAAGAAAACGGGCAAGAAATGCAGATGTAAACTCATCCCAGGTCATAGAAGGCAGACCTGCAGCTCGGCCTCTCTCTACTGAGTCGTACCATGTCTGGGCAAGACCCTCCAGACGAAAACTCGCAAACTCCACCAATCTATCCTCAGAACACCTCAACGAACGGCCAATCTGTGCCATCCTATCGAGAAATGCCTGTGGGTCCTCTGTCGCATCTGTACCGGTAAAAGCTGGAGGTCTCAATCTCATGAACTCCTGTAGTGAAACGGGGATAGTCTCCGTAGCAGCAGCAGGAGTGACCATCTGTGCAGCAGGTACGATCGTGGTCTGTGCGGTGGAAGGAACGTCCTCGGATCTCTGTGCCCGGCTGGACTCAACTAAAGATCCCATCATCTGCCGCAACTCTTGCATGCCGGCCTCTAATCTGGCAATACGGTCTGGATGAGGCGGATCAGTGGGACCCTGAGGGGTAGGAGTATCCTCCCGCTCGATCCTCGCCTCAGACGAGCCCGCTCGAATCTCATCCCTAGCGGCAGCCCGCTGAGCTCTCGTAGTCTTTGGCGGCATCGAAGCTGGAATAAGAAATAGAACTGATAAGGACATTGCAATTGAATCAAGGAATGCAAGGAATCAAGAAAGGAAATACAAGCAATTATGTCCTAAGGTTACTTAGGCGGAGTACCGTATCGTAAGTATGCCGCGGATCATACCCACGCTACGCCACTCTGCTTAAGTCACCTACTCCATCTACCAAGGTCGTCCTACACTCAGAAAGGTAAAACCTACGCTCTGATACCAACTTTGTCACGACCCGAAAGTACGGAACGTGACTGGCACTTAGATTACGAGACGTCTAAAGGCGTACCGTAACCTAAGTCAGCCAAAGCCCAGAAATCTAACCCAAAATCAAAAGAGAGTGAAGGAAAACCTTAAATGAAAACGGTTTTGAAATCAATTAAGTTGCAGAATCCAAAAAAAGAACATCAAAAATTTCTGAAAATTTCGGCAGAGTCTCCCCTGTATTTTCTATCCCCCAAAATGGGTACAACAAGATAATATATATGAAATCATAAAAATGGCATCCCCAAGCGGGAGCTAGCTCTTCGCCCAAGGCGGATCACAACCACATGCAATATAATAGTAATAATCAAGAAAAAAGAGCACAAAAGAGATGCAAATACCAGAAAACACACGTCGGCTCAAGTGAGCTCGACCCAAAAGGAACCACAAATATACAAATCTCTCAGTCTCATCACTAGGTCGCATATACAATACAAGTGGTAGATGGAGAATACTAGATACAATGATAAAACAACAGGAAATAAAGTATACTCGCAACCCACCTACGGGCGATGTCGCGAGTCTGAGCAAAAGGAACTGATGACAAGATAGCCCGCCGCTACAAGACTGACGGGTCCGACCTGCAAGACACTGTGGCACAACGGGGGTGAGTTGCCAGCTCGTGAGTAAATATAACATCTAATAAGGCAATCGTAAGAATGCACGCAATGCGGAACAACATGTATGTCCAAATGTGGTATAATAACTCTAGTATGCATGCACATGTATGCAATATCTTTTCTAACTCTTTAAGTGTTTTAAATGTTAAAGTTACTGGATTCTTAACTTTTAGAAAACGAATGTCTGCATAATAACTAAATATCATCAAGAAATCCTCAGAAAACCCGTGTCAAGCATCGACACCAAATAGGAATCATATCTGTCTCAATGTCGGGCTCCGTCAGTCCGGATCGGCCCATATCATAAATCTCACGACAACGGTCGGTATCCTCCGGATATCTGCCGCGCCAGACATCACCGGTAGGTAGTCTTCCCCTGCCAGGCTCATCGTCTACAACTCGATCTTCTTGCCCCGGGGTACCATACCGGGCCCACCATGTACCCGAGACGGTTCATCCACTCCTCGAATCGGGTCTCGAAATCCAACAGAAAACATGAAAACTCATGGTGGACGACACATACGTCACGAGAAAACCGCAACTTTGTTTCGAAAATGATAAATCTAAGGTTTTGTTAAATTCTTGCGGTTTTCCCCAAAAATCCAGAAATCACAGAAAAACTGAAATCATCAAGAAAAATCATAGTGTCCACATGTTATATATAATAAATGTCTATGATATCAATGTATATGATGTGAGAGTTTGGCTAGAAATCTAGGTAGATATGATAGTAATGCGAGGTATATGCGTTCGATACATTCTCAAATATCATGCATGAATGCAATGGCGTTACTAAGCTAAACAAGTTTTATAGTGCACGTGGCATGGCAAATACCAAAGGCGTGTGTGTCACATGAATAGTGCGCGTGCAATAGATGCCAATGGTAAGGTGTTCGTGTCCTACGAAATGATATCGCATATGTATATAAGAATGTCATATTAATGTCCATGCAATCTAGTATAGGGTTAGCTGTAAGGGTATGCAATATACATAAATGGATAAGCTAGCTAACAATATAATTATTGCATAAAGTAGGGAAATCCTAACTAGGGAGGAGGGGCGCCTCGCGCCATCCAAACGATTCCCCCATAGATGAATATATCTACTCACCAGAAATCCCCGCTAATCTGATCCGGCCACCGCTTTGCCTTTTCGCGCCGTATCCGAAGTTTCCCCGACCGATCCTAGAATTGCATAACACAAAATATAAGGTTACAGATTTCTGAAATGATGCAACTCACACTATGAAAAGATCCACGCTCTCGAATTAATCACAACACGCACTCGGTACGCGGAAAATGCACGAAAATCGCTAAAACCTTAACTAAAATCGCCGTATCGGGGAAATCGATTAAACTACAACCCGACTAGACGAAACCCCGCGTTCGCGCATTCTAATAATCCTATATGAAGCTACTAATATTGCTAACCTAACGCAAATTGACCACCTTCTATTTCTACAAAAAATCTAGTAAGCGATTCCTTACCGATTTTGTTACAAACATCGAGATTTATTGATTTAGTAAGCATACCAATACACAATTAACCACTCCAATCACCTAGATAACCATCCCTAGCATAATCCAAGCATCATGCTACAAGCCCTAATTTCTAAAATCAAAACCTTCACTTAATTTTTCCAAATCAAACATTTACTACCAAACTAATATTTAGAATTGAAATTCTAGCACAATTAAACCTCAAGTAAGAAACTAGTTTAGGATTTTCACCTTTTAAATCTTGAACCCTAACTTTAATACATCAACCATGCTTTAAACCCTAATTACAACATCAATTCCCTTTCTTGAATTTCCTAACCAAGAATTCATAAGCAATTTACACACTAAAACTACTAAATCTAGCAACTTAAACAACAATTAACAACTAGATTAGGATTTATACCTCCCAAGTGTGAACCCTAGTTTGCTCAAGTCTCCAAGAAGCCTCCTTTCATCAACTTTTTAAACTAATTTGGGTTGAAGAGAGGGTGGATTAGGGTTTTACTTTGAATTGGAGAAGAAAATAATGTATTTTGTTGATTTTTCCATGATTTTAGAATCAAGAAAAATGAGGGAAAAATTTGGGCTGAAGGAGGGAGGCTCGGCCTGAGCTAGAGGGTGAGGGAGAGTGAGGGAAAAATGTGGAAGGTTCCAAGAAAAAGTCACTCTCAATTGTATTTAATGCTTAACATAACAATTTTTACAAAAAAACCCCTTTTTGTTCATTTTTTTCATTAAATTTCCACTAAAAATCTAAAAGTTTGCAAGACATGTTATAATTTTATTAACACCATATTTTAGCTTATAAAGACTCCTAATTAAGAAATTTACCTAATTAAATTTGTATTTATCCCTAATTAAATGTATCTAAAAAGGCTTAAAATAATAAAAAAATAATTAATTACGAAAAAAATTTTATTTAACCAGAAAATTATAAATGACATTTTAGTGACAAAATTATAGTAATATCTTATTTAAATTTTGTATAATTAGGTCTATAATGAAAAATATCAATTTTGACTTTTTACGGAAAAAGCCGAAAAATTGGCCGATTACCGAAAAACTGCCTAAACGATTTTCGAAGGGTTACATTTTATATCTGACATAATGGTTACTGGATCTATGGTTTTAGATCTAGATTTGGGTGGTTTCCCAATCAGGGTACTTGACAGCATTCTAAGAGTATTTAGGATGGACGACTCCTGGCACGGTAGTGTACCTGCAGGTAATGGAGTCACCCTCTCCAAAGGTGTCTTACAGACTAAAGGGGAGAGGGACGTGCATGATTGGCAGATCACTTGCTAAGGCAATTGAGTCAATCGTGAGATGTCAAGTACCACACCAGATGTTGTTCTTGCACTAGATGCAATAAGTTGACATTAATCCAATCCTGGAGAAACAGTCGGAAGCAGTCTTAGAACATAAGTGGATGTTCTAGGGATACGATAACGACAGCCTCATTCAGGAGACAGTTATCATTCCAGGCTTCCAAGGTGACATGGACGACAAGGAGGTTGTCAGAGTTATATTTTTCCTTCTGATGAGGGGCAGTATTTTGGACAGGTGATCCAAGGCAATACTGAGGGAGGCATGGCGCGCAGGATACTGATTAAGTTCAGTTGACGATACAGTCTAAGAAGTTTGGATTTGGAGTTCATTCATGAGCTATGTCCCATCAGACATCCAGACACATTCTAAGACAGGTATTGCTCATTTCGGGAGATGGGTTTCTCCGCGAACATGAGACATAGAGAGACATAGAAAGAAACATCTAAGCGGATCCACTCACTGAGGCTATTCCTCGAACGCAATAGTTCCGCAAACGAGCTTTGTGAGACTGACTAGTAGAGGAGTTGGATGTTCGGTATCACACGGGCTGTGAGTATGCGACATCGTAATAATTAGCCTTGAGTGCAAGTGGGAGATTGTTGGAGATAGTGCCCTCAGAGTCAATTATTAGGTCACAGGTACGTGATTGTAATGATTGAGGGAGGACCTATCCCGGTAGGACAGTCTTACTCGAGATGATAGTATGCTATCTGGTTTACCTTTATCATCGTGTACTGTTTTAGGTGACCTGACATGTCGCTATTACACGTTGATAGAGCCCCTAGGATTCTTGCTTGACCACCAGCAGTATGAGGGCGATCATATAAGTGGGAGCTGGGGGTCTACAAGCATATCCTTAAAAGGTCCCTAGTCGTGGGAGTTTCGAGACCGGGCATCGATACTCCATTAGTAGACTAGTGTATACAGTCGAGACCCCGACGAGGGGCGGTGGCCGGTCTCACAAGCCACTGGTGTCAGTTGGATCACCTAAGATGTATACAGGTGCTCATTGGGTTATGAGTACACCGGACAGGACTCGCCGGGAACATGCTAGTTGGTCATATACCAGACGTCAGATGGCAGTTCCCTGGTGACATGTGTGCAGGTTAGTTCATCGACCTGGGGATCGTCATTTGTCTCGTGTGAGTTCCCACTGTACTTTGATTACTACCCTACCACGGCTCAAAGGAGTCGTGCAAACAGGTTTTAGTTGGGTACAGTCCCGAGCCACATGGAGGCAGTGAGCGTATCTTCAGGGGTTCGTCTCTCCCGGTATTGGGGGTGAGGTCGTGCTGTGTCTAGGAGAGCCATTACACAAAGTCCTTGGCCAAGGCAAGGAGATTTACTGGTAGGTATTCCAGTAGTATCTCAGGGTGTTCTGGGCTACACTCCGACACGACTTGTACCGCTTTTGGGGGTCTGACTTTTACCAACCCCCTAGGCCCGCCATGCGATACTCATAGACGAACGGACCGGACTGCACGGATATTGTCACTGACAGGCTCAGTAGGGTGTCAGGATGAGTTCGCTCATCGACGTCCCTTTTAGTCAATAGCTGGTGGTCCGTCACGTATTGGCTTATACCTCTGACGTGCTAGTGGTTAAATCCACAGCCATTGTATTGACGAGTCTTTAGAGTCCGCCACACTTTCAATTACTCAGTTTTCGGGCGAAACGCTGTAGAGGCCGTATGGAGATATGGCAGGGTCCGATCAGATACGTGCGGTATTGCACGGATCAGGATCGGACAGTTTTGTACTAGTGGCCGTATGGATATATATGGCAGGGTTCGATCAGATACGTGCGGTATTGCACGGATCAGGATTGAACGGATATTACTAGCCGGCTTTGGTTTAAGCCGGTCCTAGTTTAGTACAGTGTAGATTTTGTCTTTTTGCATTTGTATCCGGACGGAATACAGATGCGGGTGTGTATGCACAGTATCGGGGTTTTCCTGTAATTTATTACGGGACCAGTTTTCTGGAGTTGCCAGTTTGCATTCCGTTCCGGCCGGTTTTCGTTTGTTCTTTCCCGGCCGGACTTTTTCGATGGAGGGGGTTATTTGCAATTGTGCAAATAATCTTTGTGGAGGGGGTTTCTTGCAAAACCATTGATTATGATAGTTTTCATTATCTTTTGCACCATGCTTGCATTTATTATGATTTGATGAAGGTATGGGTGGGTTTACTTGAAGCATGGTGTATGTCCCTTGATATGGTCACTCTCCACCTTTTCCTACACTCACTCTCCTTCATAGTTTAAGTATGGTTGATTGCTTTTTCTCCCATTCATGCTCTTGACATTGGCCGGCCACATATTTGGAGAATGAGAGAGTGTTTTTCATTTTGTGAGGAGATATATTTGTTCATATCATTTTGTATGCAAAAGAAATTGAGAGCTTCATTTCCCTCCAAAGTTCAATCTTCATTCCTCCATCCAAAGGCAACAAACCCCAAAGAGACAAGTAGCCTCTACACTACACTTCCTACAGCAAATCTTGGACGCGTCGATTCGCCAGCTTCGCGCCCGAGTTGCCTCGGTATTGAGGTGGGAGCCCGTAAAAGCTACAGGCGATGTGGTGCCCTTTCCGACGAGGAGGAGACGGACGGAGATCCCGCGAGGAGATCGGAGTGGAGATGAAGACCGGAGGACTCGGATCAGTCGGTACAACATTTCCACACTCTTTACTGCTTGTTAGTTTAGCAATAATGGCAGATCCGGGTTAAAGTATACGATAGCGCCAAGTTAAAAAGTTTTATTCCGCAATTGGCGTCTGTAGACTGCCGGGGCGCTAACGTAGACTTACATAAAGCTCTCATGTGTTGAGAATCGTAGGGTTCCAAGTGACAAATCACTCCATCTTCTCACTCTATACCACCTTTGACTTCTAGTTTAGCGAACTAGAGGCCGTAGTTACCTCAAATTTAAGGTAGGAGCTCGGACTATAGACTCTCGGGTGGATCGTCTTTGACTCGAGGAGGCCGTCGAGGTTGCCCGATCCATTTCGATCCTTGGAGCTGACGACGAGGTGGGGGACAGCGAAGAAGACCCGAAGGACTTGGTATCGTGAGGTATAACTTTCATCCGAGTAGTTAAACCCCATTGCAAGTTAGCTAGTTAGGGTTTAGTATCGATCCTGGAGTTCAAGTCAGTGTTGCAAGCTTTGACAAATCGTTTTTTTTTTTTTGCATATTCCGCCTCCCCGCGGACACACAGGGTGCGCGACATCGACTTACAGAATAAACATTTATATGGTTTTCTATTA
The DNA here is from genome assembly GCA_030015575.1 of Agapanthus africanus. Classification (NCBI taxonomy): domain Eukaryota; kingdom Viridiplantae; phylum Streptophyta; class Magnoliopsida; order Asparagales; family Amaryllidaceae; genus Agapanthus; species Agapanthus africanus. Next base: position 547,316,480 of record JASDDO010000024.1, on the reverse strand, counting down.
GGACTTATGGTAGTTCTTGGGTTGTTGTCTTTGTTGCATGCTTCAAAATCGATTTTTTGAAAATTCCTCCTCTCTACAAACCCCGTAAAGTGAGCAACTTAGACTTACAGTTCCTATACAGCAATCGGTCAAAGTTTGGTTGTCATAAGCTATTTTCTCCACATAGGATCTGAATAAGATATCTTGGAATTCTAGTGACTAGATCTATAGTTTTAGATCTAGATTTGGGAGATGTCCCAATCCGGGTACTTAGACTGCATTCGGAAAGTGTTTTAGAATGGACGACTTCTGGCATGATAGTATACCCGGAGGAGATACAGTCTCTCTTTCTAAAGAGATGTCTTTTAGACTGATGAAGAAAGGGATCGGAATGAATGAGATATCAATTGCTTACGCAATTGAATCAATCATGTAATGCATTATACAAAACAAGATGTTACTTTTGCGCTTGCCATAATAAAAAGTTATTAATCCAATCCTGGAGAAACAAGGAAACGGTTATGAACATAAGAGGATGTTCTTGGTAAATGGTAACAGCAACCTCCTCTAGGAACCGGTTATCGGTTCAGACTTCCAAGATGACCTAGATGATAGAGATGCTGTCAGAGTTTTGAGTTTAGCCTCTTTTAAGGATCTGTATATTGGATAAGGTTCCAATAGGGATACTGAGGTAGGCATGGTGCAGGATACTGGTTATGACTCAATAGAGGATACAGCCCAAGAAGTTTGTTGGATAAAATTGTTCATTTTTTAACTTGGTCCCATCATATATCCGGACAAATTCTTGAGGCGGGGTATCTCTCAGTTCAGGAAATTGTTGATCTTTATGAAGTTGAGATATAGAGAGAGAAAGGTGGAAATTGTAGTGAATCCACTCACTGAGGCTATTTCTCGAACACAGATGTTTTTCAAACGAAGTTTGCGAAACTGATTAGTAGAGAAATTGGGTATTCGGTATCACACGAGATATGAGTATGCGATACCGCAATAATTAGCCTTAAGTGCAAGTGGGAGATTGTTGGATATAATGCCCTCAAGGCAATTATTGTAATTGTAGGTAGTCGATTATGATAATTGAAGGAGGACCTATACAGGTATAACAGACTTACTCAAAATGATAGTATGCTATCTGGTTTATCTTTATCATTGATGTGTATATGTTTTACTTGTTATTGCTGTCTCTAATAAATAATGATAAAGCCCGTAGAATTCTTCCACAGCATTATGATGGTGATCATATACGTAAGAGCTGGGTAGTCCATAAGCACGTTCTTAAATGTCCCTAGTCATGAGAGTATCGAGACCGGACATCGATGTTCCGGAGTAGACTAGTATATACGTTTCGAAACCCCGACGAGGGGCGGTAGCCATTCTCGCAAGCCATTTTATGTCACCTAAGATATTATATAAGTGCTCACTAGAGGTGAGTACACCAGACAGACTCGCCAAGAACTTCTAAATGGTATTATATCTATCGTCAGATGGAAGTTCTCTAGTGGCATGAGTACAAGTTAGTCTTTTTACCGGAGATCATCATTTGTCTCGTGTGAGTTCCCACTGTACTTAGATTACTACCCTATCACGGCTCAAAAGAAGTCGTGCAAACAGATTTTAGTTGGGTACAGTCCCGAGCCACATGGAGGCAGTGAGCAATTGTCAGGGATTCGTCTCTCCTGGTATTAAGAGTCGATGTCGCGCTGTGTTCGGTTGTCCCTCACCCTAAATCCATAGCCATGGTGGTTGAGATTTACTGATATGAGTTTAGTAGCTTGTCGGTTAATGATGATCTTGACCCCGACATGATTTATCGGGTTATTATGAGCCTGATGTTATCCACCGTCTAGACCCGGTATGTGATACTCTTAGACGAAGAGATCGGACTATACGGAGATTGTCACATTCAGGTTCAGTAGGGTACGGACGGAATTGATTGTCGACCTACCTTTCGACATATATCTGGGTAGCCGTTACTGTAGGGTTAGCTTAGCACCTTAGTGTTGGTTATATGTATGCCCTAGAGGCCATTATATGATAGTGGATGTATTTATATATATATATATATATTCAGTGTACATTCTTGCTCGACATGATAGTATGCTATGTGGTTCTTCTTTATCTGACATGTTGACTTGATCATGTTTTTATTCATTCATACATGTTGATAAAACCCTGAGGATATAGGCTTGACTACTATGATTATGATGGAGATCATACTAGTGGGACATCTGTAGTTTATAAGCATATCCTGAAAAGTCCCTAGTCGTAGGTGTATCGAGACGGGGCATCGATATACCAGAATAGACTAGCGTATATGATACTAGACCCATATGAAGGGCGATGGATGTTCCCACATTCATCGATGTTTGACATCGAGATCGTATACGGGTGCTCAGTGGTGACTGGGTACACTGGACGGACTCACCGATAACTCCTATATGGAATTATATCTATCATCGGATAGAAGTTCTTAGGTGACACTGGTACAGGTTAGTCTGTAGACCCGAGATAGTCATAGAGTCTTGTGTGTTCTCCTACTATACTTTGATTACCACCCTACTACGGCTCTTCTGAGTCGTGCAAACAGGTGGCCATTGGGTACAGTCCCGAGACACACGAAGGCGATGAGCGATAGGAGGGGTTTCGTCTCTCCCGGTATTGGGAGTTGATGATGTGCTATGCTCGATTGGCTATATCAGTAAATCCCTGGCCAGGGCTGTTGAGATTTACTGATAAGTGTTATCAGTGGTTTCTCGATCTGTTATAGACCAATCATCGGCACGACTTATTGAGTTATTAGGGTCGACGTTACCATCCCTAGACTCGACATGCAACATATCTGACGAAGAGACCGGACTGTACGGTAGTGTTTCCGGTTGGCTCGACGGGAGTTGTGACAGGTTCACTTGTTTTCTTCTGATCGCTCAATACCCGGATGGCCGTTACGTTTAGCTGAACGCTTGCGGCTTGGGGGTGCTTGATATGATCATCACCCACTGACGGCGTATTGACGAGTCTTAGAGTCCCACAATGGAGTTACTTAGTCCAGGCAAAACGATTTGGTGCGCATATGAGATATGCGCGTGGACCCGGTTAAAATGCGCGTATGAGATACCGTATATTAATCGGGCGGTTTGCTTTTGGTCGGGTCGTATGTGATATGACCGGTTTGCTAAATCAAGTGTTGATTTATCATTGACCATTAGTTTCTCACTTTAAACCCTTTCTTGTCTTTTTGTTGTATGCATGCATGTATGCATTTATTCTCATTAGTGCACATATGGATGTGCATGCACACATACATGCATACATAATTCTATCATGGTTGTTGATATAGTGGATGGTGGAAATATAAGACTCACACCATTTATAAATATATGGATATTATTTTTTGGAAAAGAAAAATGGAAATGGAAATTGTTATCATGATTTAATATTTTATTCTTTCACTAACCCTTTGGTTTAACCATGATTTAATTTCTATGGCCATTTTTTATCCAAACTAAATATCTAGATATTTTATAACTATAGTTAAGAATGAGAAAGAGAAAATATATATTTTCCTTTCTCATTTTTATTCATATGCTTATCATTATCTTGTGCTCTTCACAAGCCATCATCTTCTTCCTCCTTTCTCTCTTACTCTCTAGTTTTCTCTTGTGAGCAAAAGAGTCATCAAGTTAGGATTTTGAAGTGAGAAAACAAACCACCCCACCATTCTACATTAGTCTTGCCCATTAGTCTAGAGTGTTAGCTTCTACTTCTTCTCTTGATCTAGTGGAGCTTTAAGCTTGGACAAAGAGGACTCCGGGTGGATCGTCGTGGACCTAGAGGATCTCAAGTGAACCTTTTTCCAACCCTCAAGTAGCCAAGGAGTCTAGCGTAGGGAGCTACAAAGGTTGTACTCTCAAAACCCTAGTTTTTACTACTTATGTTTATGTTAAAGTTATGTCACCCTAGCTTTTCTAGCATGATCCTTAAGTTTGTTTCTCTAGCACCATATAAATTTTATATATGGCATGTGTGTTGCCTCCAAACCCTTGTAATGTTGCTGTAGGAAACCCTTCATGGTATCAGAGCTAAGCTAGAGCCTTAGGGTAACCTAGACGGCGTTAAAAACCTCGAACGAACGAAAATCGACACCCGAAGGGTGCTCTCTGGAAATTTTTCTAAAACCTGGATTTTTTTCAAATTAAAAATACTTAAAAAATTCAGCAGGGTATTTTATGGGCCCACCAGAAATACGAATCCCTGACTCATCCGTACGACCGCGGAACCGCGGCCATAGTGGCCTTTCTGCGGCGGTTCCGCGGCGCTGTAGGAGAGTTATGGGCCGTAGTTTCTTGTGCAGGCCCGTATGTATTTTGTTCTGTTACTGGTATTTTTTAAAACTGCTCAGGTGTTGAGCTTTCTGAGAAGTCTTTGGGTGTTCAATCGTTCGATCGAATGTTTTAACGTCGCCTAGTTGATTAATATCTGATACAATAATTGGAATCTACAAATTATTTGTTGCGTGTAAATTTAGCATTTCCGTCTCGGCAACAATCGGAAATCTTGTTGAATTATCCGGCTTGTTTTGAAAAGGTGTTTTCATGGATGAGACCGAAATGCAAGCTTTACATTGTTAGGCATGAAATCTTGTATATGTGATATTCCGGGTTTGTGTTGTCTAAAGGCGGTTACGATTCCAATTGTTGTAGTTTTTCATTTTTTTTTCTCTGTGACCGTAAGTGTAGTATATGGTATATCTCCGGTTTCGTTGCTATACATCAACGACAATCGTGGTACGCATACTTACTTACGTTGATGATATGTGATATTATGTGTTGCTGAGATTTGAAATGTAGGATTGTCGTGATTGAATAGCCGGGGGGTTTGATGTGAGATGAGAGTTTTCTTTTCATTCATGTAAAATTCAAATGTAATGTAATATTCTTTTATTTGGGGCACTTCCGGGTTGAGGTTGATGTCACCAGTGTTGTATATTATTTACTCTTCCGTATTAGGATAGACCCAAGGAGGGGAGCACAAGTGACCGGGTTCTGGGTTCAGAGGGAGGCCATCTCGAGGAGTCGAGACCGGGTCTCCTAAACTCCAAAATTGGTAGGGTCGTTTGCCGCTCTCTTAGGGGTCTAGGGGTGTGGGCTTGGCTATTCATCGCGACTGTAGAATCCGTATTTTCTATTGTTGGCTAAATACTAAATACGGACGTCCTAGTATATCCTATATTATCATATCTGTGTTTCTGCTACCTGTATACTGTGATGTGATATCTGAGACGAATGTTGTATTATATATGAGATATATAGTAGACGTTGCTTATGTTTTACACCCGCGCTAGTCCCGTCCCGGTATGCCATTAGTTAAGTAACCTAACGGTGCATAACGGAACATTGCGGCGAATGCGGATGGCATAAGCGTATGTTGTATTTTCGTTTCTTTTCTGTGATTGGCTTAAGGACTTAAATGATGGGGCTACATTAATATGATTAATGTAAAGAAAATAAACCTAAAAAGATGTTGTAGAATCGGATTTGAAAACCACTCGGCTCTTTATGAAAAGGCTATATTTAAAAACTGCGGAGCTCAAGCCACTCCTTTTGAAAACCATTTGATTCTACGACGATATCAAGTTCAAAGCGTTAAAGATTTTCTTAAAAATCATCCGCAACCCTCCATCATTTTAGGAAGTAGAGTACTTAGTATTCGTGCTACGTTTGTTGACTATAGTTAAGGCGTAGTGTACGGTAGCTAAGTGATGTCTTCCTACACTGCATATGATGTAGATTAATTGGGACGGGCATTTGACTTTGTTGACCTTAGCCAAGGGTCATGTGAACGGGTCTAATTATTCAAGAAATGACGGGTTGAACATGACTAGTGCTTGTGATTTGTTGACCATAGCCAAGGTCATGAGTGCTAGGGGTAAAAACCATATCGAATATTTCAAGAGTTGAAATTTGCAATGAGATTGCATACCTTCCATATGATGGTTGGATCCCGATCCCACTGTGGGCAATAGTTGCTCCCAGGAGAGTTTTACAGTTTACAATTAGCTAACTCATTAGATGTCTAGAAAGGTGTTAAACCGGGCTACGCCTCTGGGAAGACGAGGTTTATATTAATTAGGTCCGTGCGAAAGCACGGGGAACCTCCCTCAAGTACCGACACTGGCCTGGCTGAACGGTTAGCAAAGTTGTAGACTGTAATTAATCCTGCCTAGTTTTCTTTTTAAGGTTTGAAAGAAAAACTTGACCAAAGCAGTGGGAGATATCGATTAGATAAGATAATAACCAATCTGATCTTTGCAAGAGCTTTCGCTGAGTGTATTCTTTTCTCTCTCTTAATGGCAGATACCAATGACAGGACTCAAGCTTCTACTAGATAAAAATAAACTGAATGGGACCAATTATAAAGACTGGCTGAGGAACCTTAACATTGCCTTGACTTATGATAAGGTATCATATGTCCTCACGGCTCCATCCCCGCCCGTCCCAGGTCCTAAATCCTCAATTGCGGATATTGAAGTCCGCAAGATATGGGACACTAACTGTGCCATGGCCAAATGCCTCGCGCTTGCATCGATGGATAACACACATCAAAAGAAACACGAGAATATGGACGTTCACGCCATATTCCTCCATACAAAGGAGTTGTATGGAGAGCAATCCCGCGTATTACGATACGAAACATCAAGAAAACTGTTTCAGATGCGAATGGCCCCTGGCACACCAGTAGGAGACTATGTACTGAAGATGATAGCTCTCTTAGAAGAGCTTGAGGACCTTGGATGGACGATGGACAATGAACAATATACGGATATTATTCTGTAGTCCCTCCCCTCCACCTTTGCTCATTTTATAGTTAATTTCAACATGCACAACATGGAGAAGGAACTACCTGAACTCCTTAATATGTTAAGGAGTGCAGAGAGCACACTGAAATCAGTGAAAACTCCCGTTTTGAGTGTTGGGCAATCTTCCTCTTCACGCCCAAAGGCTAAGGCCAAGGGAAAGATAAAGAAGAAGCCCACCAATCCTAGGGGTGGAGTTAAAAAGGTTAAGGGGAAGGACAAGTCCAAAGCTGGAGAATCGGGAAATGGGGAATGTTATCACTGCCACAAAATAGGACATTGGAAGCGCAACTGCACGGAGTACTTAAATCTCAAGAAGAGGCATGGGGATGCTTCCGCTTCAGGTGTGTTTGTGACAGAAAACTGTTTTTCAATAAACTCTTCTTCCTGGGTATTAGATACCGGTTCAGGTTCTCACATTTGCAATTCTATGCAGGGGCTGAGAAATAGCAAGGTTTTGAAGACAGATGACCATACTCTCCGCGTTGGAAATGGTTCCAATGTACATACAGTTGCAGTGGGAGAGTATCATTTGGGGTTGCCGTCTGGGTGTATATTGGTTTTGAACCCATGTTATTTTGTACCTAGTATGCTTTGTAATATAATATCTGTTTCTTTGTTAGACAATGAAGTATATAATTTTGTATTGCAGAACAATGTTATGAACATTCACCCGAATCAAATGTTGGTTTGGTATGGTACGCTTAATAACGGGATATACGTCCTAAATCAACACACAGTTTTCAGCATACTACACACTAATAAAAGAAAACTTTCAGAAATAAATGAAGGTTTTCTTTGGCACTGTAGACTTGGTCATATTAACGAAACAAGACTAAACAAATTACACAAAGATGTATATTTAAACCCTTTTGAATATAAATCTTATACGACTTGCCAGTCTTGTATCAAGGGTAAAATGACCAAAACTCCGTTTACAGGACACGGAGAAAGAGCTACTAAGCTCTTAGGCCTCATACATAGTGATATATGCGGGCCAATGTCTACACAGGCTAGAGGAGGTTTTTCATACTTCATTACTTTCACTGATGATTTCTTAAGATTCGGTCATGTATTTTTACTAATGCACAAATCCGAAGCTTTCGAGAAATTCACTGAATATAAACTCGAAGTAGGAAAACAAACCGACTTGAGTATCAAAATGCTTCGACCAGATCGAAGTGGAGAGTATCTCAGTACAGAGTTTGCAAACTTCCTAAAAGAGAATAGGATTGTCTCTAAGCTCATTCCTCCTTACACACCACAGCACAACGGTGTGTAGGGTTCCTAGGCACACTCAAGAGGTTCCACAAGGCATCAACCATGCCAAAATCAAATTTTTCTATGTGCCGAGAAACCCTAATGAAGATCGTTAACTAGAGGTAAGGCGAAACTATGCAAGTTAACAAGTTTAACTACAAGTGAAAGGGACTACAACCTTTGTAGATCCGGTCCTCCACTTCCAAAGCTCCGTGAAGACGTCCCTCCGCTGCGATCATCAGAATCCCGGACTCTAGCGATGGTTTCGTCGGAGAAATAAGCGGGCTAGGTCGTTGACTTCGATGCCGAAGATGATCTACGTCAGGGAGACTCAAACTCAAGCTCCAACTTCACTAGGTCATGAAACTTATGAAGATAACACACTCTACTACATGGCAAGTTGTAGAGGATGAAGAAATAGGAAGTGGGTTCACTTTAGAATTGGATTTCTCACTTGATTTCTTCACTTGATAATTTTCAAGCAAGCTTTCATCTTCTTCATCAAAAAGAAAAAGAAGAAGAAAAGAATGAATTATTGAATAATAGAAAATCAAGTGAAGCTTATCATATTGCAACCATGGGTGAGATTAACTCATATAGAGAGCAAACCATAGTTTAGGTAATGGTTAGGTTTAAGAACAAAACAAAATGGCTAGACTTTTCAAAGAAGCTAAAAAGCTTCATGAAGCTTCAAGTATAAAACAAGAAAAGCCACCATTTTGTTCAATCAAAATAAATAAAGAAAATAAAACCCTAACCATTAACTAAGCATGGTGTAAATCATACACATACCCAAGTTTGCATGTATCATCAAACATGATACAATCTAGTGCACAAAAATATATCACATATACAACTTGTGCACATCAAGTGAGAAAATCAATCTTAAGTGAACCAATACTAGTTAATGTAAAGCGATATATCAAATATATAATTATACATTAAATCATTAAATCAATACATGATTTAATGATCCGGTCATATCGCATATAACCGACTAATATCTAGTGTATCAATGTATCGAATCAACACTTGATTCGGTAACCCAGCTATATCACATATAACCGTCCGATGATACAAATCGCGAGAATAGAATACAGTATCACATACTGGTATTATTCTTGGTCCCGCACATATCTCATATGCGCTCCTATTTCGTTTCGCTTGAGCCAGGAAACCCCTGTGTAGGACTCTAAAGACTCGTCAATACGCCGGCAGTAGGTGGTGATCATATCAATCACCCACAAGCCACAAGCGATCTGCTAAACATAACGGCCACCCGGGTATTGAGTGATCAGAAGATCAACGAGCAAGCCCGCTCATACTCCTGTGAATCCAACCAGTAACACTTGCCGTACAGTCCAGTCTCGTCGTCTGATATGTCGCATATCTCGCCTAGGGGTGGTAAACGTCAGACCCCAATAGCTTGATAAGTCATGTCGATATGAGGTCTATAACAGTTCGAGATACTACTGATAACACTTACCAGTAAATCTCAGCAACTCTGGCAAGGGATTTCCGGTTATAGCCAATCGAACACAGCGCAACATCAACTCCCTATACCGGGAGAGACGAAACCCTTCCTATCGCTCATTGCCTCCATGTGATTCGGGACTGTACCCAAAAACCACCGTTTTACGCCCACTTGGACATGGTAAGGTGGAAATCAAAGCACAGTGGGAATCACACAAGACTCTATGACGATCTCGGGTCTACAGACTAACTTGTACCAGTGTCACCTCAGAACTGACATCTAACGTTAGGTATAATACCATCTGGGAGTTCTCGGCGCGTCCGTCCAGTGTACCCAGTCTCCACTGAGCACCCGTATATCATCTCTGATGTCAAACACCAATGGATATAGGATCATCCATCGCCCATCTGTATGGGTCGAGAAGGTATACGCTAGTCTACTCTGGTATATCGATGCCCCGTCTCGATACACCCACGACTAGGGACCTTGAAGGATGTACTTATGGACTACCATGTCCCCACTAGAATGATCTGCATCATAGTCCAGGTAGTCAAGTACACATCCTAAGGGCTTTACCAACTTGTAACAGAGAGACAATCAGTGTACATGTTAAGGTAAAGAGCAACCAGATAGCATACTATCATGTCGAGCAAGAAAGTCCTCCCTATATATGTCTAAGCATCCACTACAATATACATCCTATGTATAGTAATGGCCTCTAGGGCATACATATAACTAACAATCTCCCACTTGCACTAGGGCCATCTGATAGCAGTGGTTGTAGTATCTCATACTCAACCAACCCATAAAAGTCTCTCTCTGGGAAAAGGCCTTTGTGAGTGGATCCGTCGTGTTGTCCTCTGAGTCTACTCTCCTAGCCTCGACCTCCTTAGAGATCAACCATCTCCATGATCAGGTGATACTGCCTTAGAATATGTCTGGATCACTGATGGGACGGACGTTCCTTGGCATAAGCCACAACTCCATTGTCACACAATGGGAGGAACTAAGTTCATCTCATGAACTAATATACACCAAGACAGCCTCTTTGGTAGCATCTTAAGTAGCGATGTATCCAGCTTTTATCGTCTAGTAAGCCACGGCATCTAGCTTGGAACTCTTCCAACATACCGTCCCTCCACTGAGGGTATAGACAATGCCTGTGACTGACATCCAGTCGTCTTTATCACCCTGGAACTTTTCCAGTGATTCTCCCCAGGATCAATTGATACCATCTCACTACAACTTGTGAGAATCCTAACATCCAATTAGATCTATCTCATAGATCCAAATCCTAGGATTTAGGAGGTATCACTATGATCCTATATGGAGAATCCTTGTGATAAGCGGAGATTGACCGAGCGTAGCATAGGAAACTCCTTCCCTATCAAGAGTATGTCATCCACGTACTTTACGAGGATCACCACCATACTCCGCACTACCTTTTTGTATATACAAGGTTCATCTACCATTTTGATAAAGTCAAACTCTTTGACTACCACATCAAAACAGATGTTCCAACTCCGCGATGCCTGTTTTATCACATAAAACATCTTGCACACGTTTCCGCTGCTCCCACTGTCTACGAAGCCCTCTGGTTGTGTACTTATAGACGCTCTCTTCCAAATCATCATTTAGAAAAGCAGTCATGACACCCATTGTTAGTTATATATATGCCCTAGAGGCCATTACTGTACATTGGATGTATATTGTAGTGGATGCTGGGACATATATAGGTAGGACTTTCTTGCTCGACATGATAGTACGCTATCTGGTTGCTCTTTATCTTAACGTGTATACTTTCTGTCTCTCTGTTACATGTTGATAAAGCCCTTAGGATGTGTACTCGACTTCCAGGACTATGATGTAGATCATACTAGTGGGGCCTGGGTAGTCCATGAGTACATCCTTGAAATGTTCCTAGTCGAGGGAATATCGAGACGGGGCATCGATATTCCAGAGTAGACTAGCGCATATCTTCTCGACCCATGCGATGGGCGATGGATGATCCCATATCCATTGGTGTTTGACATCGAAGATGGTATGCTGGTGCTCAGTGGAGAGTGGGTACACTGAACGGACTCGCCGAGAACTCCCAGATGGTATTATACCTCACGTCAGATGGCAGTTCTCTGGTGTCACTGGTACAGCTTAGTCTGTTGACCCGAGATCGTCATAGAGTCTTGTGTGTCTCCCACTGTGCTTTGATTTCCACCCTACCACGGCTCTACTGAGTCGTGCAAACAGGTGGTTTTTGGGTACAGTCCCGATTCACATGGAGGCAATGAGCGATAGGAGGGGATTCGTCTCTCCCGGTATTGGGGGTTGATGTTGTGCTATGCTCGACTGGCCATAACAGGAAATCCCTGGCCAGGGTTGCCGTGATATACTGGTAAGAGTTATCAGTAGTTTCACGAATGTTATGGACCTCAAGTCGGCATGACTTATCGAGCTACTGGGGTCTGACGTTTACCACCCCTAGGCGAGATATGCGACATATCAGACGAACAGACCGGACTGTACGGTAAGTGTTACTGGTTGGATTCACAGGAGTGTGAGCGGGCTTGCTCGTCGATCTTCTGATCGCTCAATACCCAGGTGGCCGTTACGTTTAGCAGACCGCTTGCGGCTTGTGGGTGCTTGATATGATCATCATCCGCTACCGGCGTATTGACGAGTCTTTAGAGTCCTACACAGAGGTTTCCTAGCTCAAGCGAAAAGAAATAGGAGCGCATATGAGATATGTGCGGGACCGAGAATAATGAGTGTATGTGATACCGTATTTCATTCTCGCGATGAATGTGTCGAATGGTTGTGTGCGATATAACCTAGTTATCGAATCAAGGATTGATTCGATAAGCCGATACATTGGATACTAGCCGGTTATATGCTACATGACCGGATCATTGAATCAAGTGTTGATTTAATGATTTAATGTATAATTATATATTTGATATATTACTTTGCATTAACTAGTATTGGTTCACTTTAAATGGATTTACTCACTTGGTTTGTGCACATTGCATATGTGATATATTTTGTGCACATGATTGTATCATGTTTGATGATACATGCAAGCTAGGGTTAGTGTAAAGAATTAGACCATGGTTAAGATTATGATTAGGGTTTTCTTTTTTCTTATTTATTTATTTATTTATTTTGGAAAAAGATGAGAAAAGAATGGTTGCTATTTTTGTTTGCTGGTTGAAGATTCTTGAAGCTTTGAATTAGTCCACCATTCTTGTCTCATCCTTAACCCTAACCATTCAAGTTAACCATGGTCCATTCTCTACAACTAACCAAGGGTTAGTAAATGATAAGTATTGATTTATTTATCATTTACTTAATACTTATCATATCATCTTCTTCTTCTTCATCTTCTTCCTCCATGAGAAGAAAGCTTGCTACATCAATGGTGATTGATGAAAAAGTGTGTGAAATCCAAATCTAAAGTCTACCCAATTCCTATTTCTTCATCCTCTACCTCTTGCCAAGTAGTATAGGGTGTTTCCTTCACAAGTTTTCTTGACTTGGTGAAGTTGGAGCTTGATCTAGCGATGCCTCGACGTAGATCATCTTCGGCATCGTCGTCGATGACCTAGCCCGTTTTTCTCCGATGAAGCCGACGCTAGAGCCCAAGATATGATTTGGACAGCGAGGGGACTTCATCACGGAGCTTAGGAAGTGGTGGACCAGATCTACAAAGGTTGTAGCCCCTTTCCTTTAGCTATATTTCCGTTTACTTGCTTGCTTCGCCTATTTATCTAGTTAACGATCCGTATTAGGGTTTATAGGCACTTGTAAAATTTGATTTGTGCATGTTTGATCACTTGTGAGACTCCATTAGAGTGCCTAGGAACCCTACAGTGGTATCAGAGCCTAGCTAGAGCCTTAGGCGAAGTCCCGACGGAGTTAGAAGTCCGATTGACCCGAAACCCCGATTTTAACATGCTCTCTGGACTTTTTTGAAATTCGTGGTTTTTTGTGAATTAAAAATATTCAGAAAAATCAGCAGGAAGATCTAAGACTTACTGTGAAATTCGAGCTCCTGTATCCATCAAAGAGCCGTGTTTCCGCCGCATAAGCATGGCTTATGCGGCGGATCCGCGGCCATAATGTATCTTTATTTGATGAAATGTGCACAGTAATTCTTAGTATGCAGTGCTGGTTTTCCTGGGAATATTTTAATATTTATTCCAGAGTTTTATTTTCTGGGTTGTATTGGGAACTCAGTATATTCGATCGGACTGTCTAATTTTGTCGGTGTGTTTTTCCGGGTATTTTTAGAATATGTTAAAAAGTTCAACCGGATATAAATACCCACTTTTTCCCCTGTCGGGAAATTTCCAAGTGTTGGATTTTTCCGTAGTTTAACGACGTTCTAAGTAGTGCAAGTAACGCGATGGACCCTCTAGAAGACAACAAACCTTAACTCGATTATGTGACCGTCTTGAACTGCCCTTTGAACCTTTGGGTTTAGGGCAGTACGGCGTGCCACATGTGAGGCGTTGGCTTGACCCTTCTACGGCTGGACCGTTGGTACTGAGGCACGAACTGAATGTTGTTAGACTTATTTCATGTGTTGAGCTGTATCGGGAAAACTTGGGTGTTCGATTGTTCGATCGAAAAGTTTAGCATTTTCTATTTATCCGGAATGTGATACAATAATTGGAATTCACAAATTGTTATGAGATAACGGAATGAATATTATAAACGTAGCAGTTTAGTCTCACTTGATCGGTTGCCACGGAATTTTGATGTGATCAAAAGTACGTCGCAATCACGTAGCGTACGCGGATACTCGCCGGGTAAACTTAATAGACAGCCTCACTCCATAGCCCCGACCAAGTGACTGTAGGAGAACCCCGTCGCCGAAAGCATCCGTTCGGGTGCTCGCGGCAGCGGTGTTCCGCCTTGGTGCACTTTGTCGACGGCGTCGGGGGTGCGGCCGCCTACTAAAGTTTGCGACGAGCATTCAATCAGAATGTCGGGAATCCTGTTGAATTGCCCGACTTGATATTGAAAAGTGTTTTCGATAATGAGACTAAAATGCGGGGTTTATAATTGTTAGGCATGCGATGTCTAAAGAATTCATTTGATCAGGCATACGATGTCTGAGGTGGTTGCGGATTCCAACTGTTGTAGTTTTACATTTTATTTTCTGTGACCGTAAGTGTAATATGTGATATCGCCGGTTTCGTTGCTATATGTCAACGACAATTGGGATGCGCATATTTACTTACGTTGATGACATGTGATGTTATGTGTTGCTGGATATGTTATATTGGATCGTCGTGTTTGAATAGCCGGGGGTTTTTATGTGAGATGAGTGTTTTTCATTTTCATTCATGTAAAAAACTTGTATGTAATATTCTTTTATTGGGGCACTTCCAGGTTGCGGATGTTGTCACCATTTGTATATTATTTATTTTTCTGCACTAGGATAGACCCAAGGAGGGGAGCACAAGTAACCGGGTTCTAGGGTCCAGTGGGAGACCATCTCGAGGAGTCGAGTCCGGGTCTCCTAACCCTAGAATTGGTAGGGTTACTTGCCGCTCTCGTAGGGGTCTAGGGGTGTGGGATTGGCTATTCATCACGACCGTGGAATCCGTGTTTTATACTAGCTCGTATTGAAAACACGGACGTCCTAGTATATCCAATATTTCATATGTTTCTTCTGCTGTGATTTATCTGTGATCATGTGATGTTCTGTGACAGATATTATATATAGTATATATGATATATTATATAGACGTTGCTTATGTTTTACACCCGCGCTAGCCCTGCCCCGCTCTGCCGTTAGTTACCTAACCTAACGGTGCAGACGGGACATCGAGGCGAATGCGGATGGCATAAGCGTACGTTATATTTATCTGTGATGTTTAGGAAATTTAAATGATGGGATATTCATTAATGAGATTAATGAAAGAAAATAAACCTAATAGATGTTGTGGAATCGAATTTCAAAATTAAAACAGGTAGCTACAGTTCTTGCTTTGCATCGCGGTGTTCATTATAGAACATCCTGCACCTTATTCGATGAGGAAAGGACCGAGATCCCTTAACCGGGAGTGACTCCTTTAGCAATAACTGGCAGATGCTACACACTCGGTTTGTCTTTGATCGCTTCTATAGTTTTCGCTTTGCACAGTGATATATATGATATATCCCGCACCTCATTCGACGAGGAAAGGGCCGACGATCCCTTCACCGGGAGTGACCCCTTTAGCAAAACTAGAAAAGCCTCGAAAACATTCCATTTAAAAACCATTTGATTCCGCAACGAGATCAAGTTCAAAGCGTTAAAGGTTTTCACAAAAACAATTCGCAGCCCTCCGTCATTTTAGGAAGTAGAGTACTTAGTATTCGTGCTGTGTTTGTTGACCATAGTCAAGGCACAGTGTACGGTAGCTAAGTGATGTCTTCCTACACCGCATATGATGCGATTAGTTAGGACAGTCGCGTGACTTTGTTGACCTTAGTTAAGGGTCATGTGGGTGGGTCTAATTAATCACGAAATGACGGGTAGAACTTGACTAGTACTTATGATTTGTTGACCATAGTTAAGGTCATAGGTGCTAGGGGTAAAAACCTTTATCGGGAGTTTCAAGTGTTGAAATTTGCAATGAGATTGCATACCTTCTATGTGATAGTTGGATCCCGATACCCACTGCGAGTAATTGTTACTCCTGGGAGAGTTTTGCACTTTACAATTAGCCGATCAAGTAGGTGTCTAGAAAGGTGTCAACGGGGTTACGCCTCTGGGAAAACGAGGTTTACAGTAATTAGGTCCGTGCGAAAGCACGGGGAACCTCCGTCAAAGTACCGACACTGGCCTGGCTGAAAGATTGGCGAACTTGTAGAGTGTAATTAATCCCGGCTAGTCTTTCCTTTTAAGGTTTGAAGGAGGATTTGATAAAAACAGTGGGAGCCATCCTGATTAGATAAAATATATAACCAATCTGATCTTGCAAGAGCGCACGCAGAGTGTTTTCTTCTTTCTCTCACCTGGTAGCGACCATATCACGCCTTAATCAAGATAATAATACGGATGTATTGACCGAACCCGCTTGTTATACTGAGCTGGGGAACGTTGGTCCCGCTCCAACTTATAATTGTTATAAGACAGAGCAGGAAAATGGGGAATACCAGATTTCCCATGCCGCCCAAACGAAGAAAGTGCATATGATGCATCTCCTTCGAGTATGTTCATTACAAAGAACTGTTTCTCAGTATCCTCTGAATCCTGGGTATATGATACCGGATCAGGATCCCAGATATGTAAGCTGTTACATAGGGCTACAAAAAGGTAGAAAAACTGAGAACGGGTGATAAGTTTCATGAGACAGAAACCGGGGCAAGTGTTGCAGCCAAGTCTGTTGGTCACTGTCACCCTGTATTACCAATACATTGATTCTGAACAAATGCTATTAGATGCCGAACCTGATATACAAAATCATATCAGTCTCTTTATTAGTAAAGAAAGGATATAATTTTGTATTGATGGATAATGTTTTGAACACTTCCTATATCAAAAGTTGATCGGTTCAGGCACGTTATCTAAAAGCATTGACGTTCTAAATCAAACTACAGTTCCTTGTATACAGAACACACACAAGAGGAAGAGTTCAGAAATGAACGATTCGTTCTTGAGGCATTGTAGACTAGGTCATATCAATGCGACCCGACTGGCTGAAGTTATATTTTAGATGCATATTTAAATCAGTTTGAATTTACATCTTGTGAAACTTGCCAGTCATGTCACAAAAATATAATGACACTAGCTCTGTTTACTGGAAGCAGAGAATGAGTTAGTAAACTCTAGGGACTGATACATGATGATGTATGTAAGGTCTCCTGTCTACACATGCCAGAACTGGTTCTTTATACTTCATTATATTCTCTGATAATCTCTCAAGATTCAGTCGTATGTTCCTGTTGAAATATAAGTCCGAACTTTTTAAGGTATTTACAGAATATAAGTAGGAAGTAGAGAACCAAAATACGGGTATAAGTATTATGTCCTATGATGAGATCAGAGAGGAGAATACTTGTGCATAGCATTCCTGGACTATTCTAAAAGAAAATGAGATTCTCTCTCAGCATTACTCCTCCGTATAAACCATAGCACGATGGTATATCGGGGCGGAGCAATCACACCCTATATGATAAGGTGTGCTCTATGATGAGTACTACTGAGTTGCCTATTTCCTTTTTGGGAGTTATGCGCTTGAGAAGCTGCATACCTATTGAATTAGGTTCGAATCAAATCAGTGCCTACCACTCCATATAAGATATGGTGCGGGAAGATCCTATCTCTTAAGTAAGTTAAGATTTGGGATTGTCCGTCCTATGTCAAAAGCAAAATCCGGACAAGATCGAGGCAAGATCAGTTCTGTAGAACTGGAAAGGTTCCAGCTGTACAAAACTGCTAATGATTTGACAGAACCAAAGGATTCAATAGTTTCCGACGAACCTCAGCCTCTCCGCCGATCTAGTAGTGTTCCTCACCCACCTGAGAGATACCTCGGTTTCTCGATGACAGTGGGAGCGAGGATTGCATCATGAGATGATGACCCAACCAGTTTCGAGCAGGCCATCGAGAGTAGGGACTCTGTAAGAATGGCTGGATGCTTAGTGATCTGAGATGGAATCCTTATACACCAACAAAGTATGGACTTTGGTTGCTATAACTGAAGGGTTAAATCCCCATCAGGAGCAAGTATATCTTGAGAAGATTGCTTGGTGTACATGGAAAGGTTAAGACTTTCAAAGCTAGACTTGTTAAAGGTTTTCGTCATCAACCAGGCACGGATAATGATGAAACCTTTTCCAGGGACTATGTTTAAATCCATCCAGATCCTACTTTCCATGGCTACATACCATGACTACGATATCTGGTGGTTGGGTGCCATGACTACTTTTCTAAATATTGATTTAGAAGAGAACGTCTATAAGAACACAGCCAGAGGGCCTCGTACACAGTGGGAGCAGCGGAAACGTGTGAAAGATGCTTTATAGGATAAAGCAGGCATCGCGGAGTTGGAACATCTGTTTTGATGGATTAGTCAAATAAGTTGACATCATCAAAATGGTAGATGAACCTTGTATAAACAAAAGGATAGTAGGGAGTATGGTGACGATCCTCATAGAATACGTGGATGACATACTCTTGTTAGGGAAGGAGTTACCTATGCTACGCTCGATCAATCTCCACTTATCACAATGATTTTCCATATAGGATCAAAGTGATACATACTAAATCCTAAGCTTTGGATCTATGAGATAGATTTAATTGGATGTTAGGATTCTCACTAGATGTAGTGAGATGGTATCAATCGATCCTGGGGAGAATCACTGGAAGAGTTCCAGAGTGATAAAGACGACTGAATGTTAGTCACAGGCATTGTCTTTACCCTCAGTAGAGGGACGGTATGTTGGAAGAGTTCCAAGCAAGATACCGTGGCAAACTAGACGATAAAGGCTGGTAACATCGCTATTAAAGATACTGCCAAAGAGGCAGTTTGGGTGTATATTGGTTCATAGGATGAACCAGGTTCCTGCCATTGTGTGACAATGGAACTGTGGCTTTGGCCAAGGAACCATGGTCCCATCAGTGACCCAGACGTATTCTGAGGCAGCATCACCTGATCATGGAGATAGCTGATCTCCAGGGTGATCGAGGTTAGGAGAGTAGACTCAAATGACAACACGGCGGATCCACTCACGAAGGCCTTTTCCCAAAGAGAGACTTTTAGGGGATGGTTGAGTATGCGATACTGCAACCACTGCTACAGATGGCCCTAGTGCAAGTGGGAGATTGTTAGTTATATATATGCCCTAGAGGCCATTACTGTACATTGGATGTATATTGTAGTGGATGCTGGGACATATATAGGTAGGACTTTCTTGCTCAACATGATAGTACGCTATCTGGTTACTCTTTATCTTAACGTGTATACTTTCTGTCTCTCTGTTACATGTTGATAAAGCCCTTAGGATGTGTACTCGACTTCCAGGACTATGATGTAGATCATACTAGTGGGGCCTGGGTAGTCCATGAGTACATCCTTGAAATTTTCCTAGTCGAGGGAATATCGAGACGGGGCATCGATATTCCAGAGTACACTTGCGCATATCTTCTCGACCCATGCGATGGGCGATGGATGATCCCATATCCATTGGTGTTTGACATCGAAAATGGTATGCGGGTGCTCAGTGGAGACTGGGTACACTGAACGGACACGCCGAGAACTCCCTGATGGTATTATACCTCACGTCAGATGGCAGTTCTCTGGTGACACTGGTACAGCTTAGTCTGTTGACC
The DNA here is from genome assembly GCA_030015575.1 of Agapanthus africanus. Taxonomy (NCBI): domain Eukaryota; kingdom Viridiplantae; phylum Streptophyta; class Magnoliopsida; order Asparagales; family Amaryllidaceae; genus Agapanthus; species Agapanthus africanus. Next base: position 547,296,569 of record JASDDO010000024.1, on the reverse strand, counting down.
CGAGATCGTTATAGAGTCTTGTGTGTCTCCCACTGTGCTTTGATTTCCACACTACCACGGCTCTACTGAGTCGTGCAAACAGGTGGTTTTTGGGTACAGTCCCGATTCACATGGAGGCAATGAGCGATAGGAGGGGATTTGTCTCTCCCGGTATTGGGGGTTGATGTTGTGCTATGCTCGACTGGCCATAACAGGAAATCCCTGGCCAGGGTTGCCGTGATATACTGGTAAGAGTTATCAGTAGTTTCACGAATGTTATGGACCTCAAGTCGGCATGACTTATCGAGCTACTGGGGTCTGACGTTTACCACCCCTAGGCGAGATATGCGACATATCAGACGAACAGACCGGACTGTACGGTAAGTGTTACTGGTTGGATTCACAGGAGTGTGAGCGGGCTTGCTCGTCGATCTTCTGATCGCTCAATACCCGGGTGGCCGTTACGTTTAGCAGACCGCTTGCGGCTTGTGGGTGCTTGATATGATCATCATCCGCTACCGGCGTATTGACGAGTCTTTAGAGTCCTACACAGAGGTTTCCTAGCTCAAGCGAAACGAAATAGGAGCGCATATGAGATATGTGCGGGACCGAGAATAATGCATGTATGTGATACCGTATTTCATTCTCGCGATGAATGTGTCGAATGGTTGTATGCGATATAACCTAATTATCAAATCAAGGATTGATTCGATAAGCCGATACATTGGATACTAGCCGGTTATATGCTACATGACCGGATCATTGAATCAAGTGTTGATTTAATGATTTAATGTATAATTATATATTTGATATATTACTTTGCATTAACTAGTATTGGTTCACTTTAAATGGATTTACTCACTTGGTTTGTGCACATTGCATATGTGATATATTTTGTGCACATGATTGTATCATGTTTGATGATACATGCAAGCTAGGGTTAGTGTAAAGAATTAGACCATGGTTAAGATTATGATTAGGGTTTTCTTTTTTCTTATTTATTTATTTATTTATTTTGGAAAGAGATGAGAAAAGAATGGTTGCTATTTTTGTTTGCTAGTTGAAGATTCTTGAAGCTTTGAATTAGTCCACCATTCTTGTCTCATCCTTAACCCTAACCATTCAAGTTAACCATGGTCCATTCTCTACAACTAACCAAGGGTTAGTAAATAATAAGTATTGATTTATTTATCATTTACTTAATACTTATCATATCATCTTCTTCTTCTTCATCTTCTTCCTCCATGAGAAGAAAGCTTGCTACATCAATGGTGATTGATGAAAAAGTGTGTGGAATCCAAATCTAAAGTCTACCCACTTCCTATTTCTTCATCCTCTACCTCTTGCCAAGTAGTATAGGGTGTTTCCTTCACAAGTTTTCTTGACTTGGTGAAGTTGGAGCTTGATCTAGCGATGCCTCGACATAGATCATCTTCGGCATCGCCGTCGATGACCTAGCCCGTTTTTCTCCGATGAAGCCGACGCTAGAGCCCAAGATATGATTTGGACAGCGAGGGGACTTCATCACGGAGCTTAGGAAGTGGTGGACCGGATCTACAAAGGTTGTAGCCCCTTTCCTTTAGCTATATTTCCGTTTACTTGCTTGCTTCGCCTATTTATCTAGTTAACGATCCGTATTAGGGTTTATAGGCACTTGTAAAATTTGATTTGTGCATGTTTGATCACTTGTGAGACTCCATTAGAGTGCCTAGGAACCCTACAACCCAACCACCAGATATCGTAATCATGGTATGTAGCCGTGGCAAATAGGATCTGGATGGACTTAAGCATATCTACTTAGAAAAGGTTTCATCATAATCCATATCTGGTTAATGATGCATAGCTTTAACAAGTCTAGCTTTGAAAGACTCAACTTTTCCTTGTAAACCAAGTAATCTTCTCAAGATATACTTGCTCCTGATGGGGATTTAACCCTTCAGATAAAGCAACCAAAGTCCATACTTTGTTGGTGTATAAGGATTCTATCTCAGATCGCTAAGCATCCAGTCATTCTTACAGAGTCCCACTCCTGATGGCCAGCTTGAAACTAGTTAGGTCATCATCTCATGATGCAATCCTCGCTCCCACTGTCATCGAGAAACCGAAGTATCTCTCAGGCGGATGAGGAACCCTACCAGATCGGCGGAGAGTCTGAGGTTTGTCGGAGACTTTCGAATCCTTTGGTTCTATCAAATCATCAGCTCTAGTATGTATAGCTGGAACCTTTCCAGTTCTACAGACCTGTCCTTGCCCGGATTTTGCTTTTGACATAGGCCGGACAACCCCAAATCTTAACTTGCTTAAGAGATGGGCTCTTCCCATACTATATCTCATATGGAGTGGTAGGCAATGATCTGATTCGAACCTAATTCAATAGGTATGCAGCTTCTTAAGTGCATAACCCCCAAAAGGAAACAGGTAACTCAGTAGTACTCATCATAGAGCGTATCATATCTAATATGGTGTGATCTCTCCGCCCCGATACACCGTTGTTCTATGGTGTATACGAAGGAGTAATGCTGAGAGAGAATCTCATTCTCCTTTAGAATAGTCCAGGAATTCCATGCACAAGTATTCTCCTCCCTGATCTTATCATAGGAAATAATACTTATATTCGTATTTTGGTTCTCTACTTCTAACTTATATTCTGTGAATATCTCAAAAGTTTCGGACTTATGTTTCAACAGGAACATATGGCTGAATCTTGAGAGATTATCAGAGAATGTAATGAAGTACAAAGAACCAGTCTTGGCATGTGTAGACGGGAAACTTTCATACATCAACTTGTATAAATCCCAAGAGTTCACAAACACTTTCTCTGTTTCCAATAAACGGAGCTATGGTCATCTTATCTTTGTGACATGACTGGCAAGTTTCACAAGATGTAAATTCAAACAGATTTAAATATGCATCTAAATGTAACTTCAGCTAGTCGGGTCGCATTGATATGACCTAGTCTACAATACCTCAAGAAGGATTCGTTCATTTCTGAACTTTTCCTCTTGTGTGTGTTCTGTATACTAAGAACTGTAGTTTGATTTAGAACGTTAATGCTTTTAGATAACGTGCCTGAACTGATCAATTCTTGATATAGGAAATGTTCAAAATATTATCCAACAATACAAAATTATATCACTTCTTTACTAATAAAGAGACTGATATGATATTGTATATCAGGTTCGATATCTAATAACATTTGTTCAGAATCAATGTATTCTGGTAATACAGGGTGAAAGTGACCAACAGACTTGGCTGCAACGCTTGCACCGTTTTCTATCTCATGAAACTTATCACCCGTTCTCAGTTCTCTACCTATCTGTAGCCCATGTAACAAATTACATATGCGGGATCCTGATCCGGTATCACATACCCAGGACGTAAAGGATACTGAGAAACAGTTATCTGTAATGAACACACCCGAAGATGATGCATCAACATGCACTCTCTTCGTTTGGACGGCACGGAAATTCTGGTAATCCCTTAATTCCTGCTCTGTCTTATAACATTTATAAGTTGGAGCGGGACCAACGTTCCCCAGCTCAGTATAACAAGCGGGTTCAATCAATACATCCGTATTATTATCTTGATTAAGGCGTGATATGGTCGCTACCTGGAGAGAGAGAAGAAAACACTCAGCGTATGTTCTTGCAAGATCAGATTGGTTATTAGTTTATATAATCAGGATGGCTCCCACTGTTTTTATCAAATCTTCCTTCAAACCCTAAAAGGAAAGACTAGGCGAGATTAATTAAACGCTACAAGTTCGCCAATCTTTCAGCCAGGCCATTGTCGGTACTTTGAGGGAGGTTCCCCGTGCTTTCGCACGGACCTAATTAAAGTAAACCTCGTTTTCCCAGAGGCGTAACCCCGTTGACACCTTTCTAGACACCTACTTGATCGGCTAATTATAATGTGTAAAACTCTCCCAGGAGTAACTCTTACTCGCAGCGAGTATCGGGATCCAACTATCTCATAGAAGGTATGCAATCTCATTGCGAATTTCAACACTTGAAATTCCCGATAATATTTTGCCCCTAATATGCTATGACCTTGACGAAAACTAACAAACCATAGCCCGCTAGTTAAGTTCAACCCGTACATTTCTTGACTGAATTAAACCCACCAGCACGACCCTTGATGAAAGCCAAAAAAGCCATACGACTACCCTAATCCAATAGCATCGTATGCTGCAGATAAGCAGCATATAGCTACCGCACACTACACCTAGACGAAAGCCAACAAATGTAGCACGAATACTATATACAACTTATCTGAAATGACGGAGGGCTATGACAGGTTTTTTTGAAAACCTATTGCGTAATGAACTTGATATCGTTAAAGAATCAAATGATTTTAAAATGGAGTGCTTTTTAGGCTTTTCTAGTTTTGCTAAAAGGGTCACTCTCGGTGAAGGGATCGTCGGCCCTTTCCTCATCGAATAAGGTGCAGGATATATCATATATATCACTATGCAAAGCAAAAACTCCAAAAGTAATCAAAAAACAAACCGAGGGGTGTAGCATCTGCCAGTCATTGCTAAAGGGGTCGCTCCCGGTGAAGGGATCTTGGCCCTTTCCTTATCGAATAAGGTGCAGGATGTTCTACAAGGAACACCGCGATGCAAAGCAAGAACCGTAGCTACCTGTTTTTGAAAATTCGATTCCACAACATCTTTTAGGTTTCTTTTCTTTCATTAATCTCATTAATGAAGTCCCATCATATAAGTTACCTAAACATTACAGATAAATACGACGTACACTTTGCCATCCGCATTCGCCTCGATGTCCCCTCGCGCACCATTAGGTTAGGTAACTAACGGTAGAGCGGGGCAGGGCTAGCACGGGTGTAAAACATAAGTAATGCCTATATAATATATCATATATACTATATAGAGTATTTATCACAGAACATCAAATGATCACATCACAGATATCGAAGCAGAAGAAACATATGAAACATTGGATATACTAGGACGTCCGTGTTATATTTTGAGCCTCTATAAAACACGGATTCCATGGTCGCGATGAATAGCCAAACCCACACCCCTAGACCCCTACGAGAGCGGCAAGAAACCCTACCAATTCTAGAGTTAGGAGACCCGGACTCTACTCCTCGAGATGGTCTCCCACTGGACCCTAGAATCCGGTTACTTATGCTCCCCTCCTTGGGTCTATCCTAATGCAGAAAAGTAAATAATATACATCAATCGTGACATCTTCCGCAACCTGGAAGTGCCCCAATAAAAGAATATTACATACAAGTTTTTACATGAATGAAAATGGAAAAACACTCATCTCACATAAAAAAAACCCGGCTATTCAAACATGACGATCCAATATAACATATCCAGCAACACATAACATCACATGTCATCAACGTAAGTAAATATGCGCATCCCAATTGTCGTTGACATATAGCAACGAAACCGGCGATATCACATATTACATTTACGGTCACAGAAAAGAAAGTGTAAAACTACAACAGTTGGAATCCGCAACCTCTTTAGACATCGCATGTCTAATCAAATGAATTCCTTAGACATCGCATGCCTAACAATTATAAACCTCACATTTTAGTCTCATTATCGAAAACTCTTTTCAATATCAAGTCGGGAAATTCAACAAGATTCCCGACATGTGATCGAATGCTCGTCGCAAACTTTACTAGACGGCCACACCCCCGATACCGTCGACGAAGTGCACTAAGGCGGAACACCGCTACCGTGAGCACCCGAACGGATGCTTTCGGCGACGGGGTTCTCCTACAGGCACTTGGTCGGGGCTATGGGGCGTGGCTATCTATTAAGTTTACCGGCGAGTATCCACGTACGCTACGTGATTGCGACGGACTTTTGATCGCATCAAAGTTCCGTGGCAACCGATCAAGTGAGACTAAAGTGCTAGATTTATAACATTCATTCAGTTATCTCATAACTACTTGTAGATTCCAAATATTGTATCATATTCCGGATAAATAGAAAATGGTAAACATTCCGATCGAACAATCAAACACCCATGTTTTCCCGAAAAGCTCAACACATGAAATAAGTTTAAAAACATTCACTTCATGCCACAGTACCAACGGTCCAGCCGTAGAAGGGTGAAGCCAACGCCTCACATGTGGCACGCCGTACTGCCCCAAACCCTAAGGTTCAAAAGGTAGTTCAAGACGGTCACATAATCGAGTTAAGGTTTGTTGTCTTCTAGAGGGTCCATCGCATTACTTGCACTACTTAGAATGTTCTTAAACTACGGAAAGATCCAACACTTGAAAATTTCCCGTCAGGGGAAAACGTGGGTCATTCATATCCAGTCGAACCTTTTAACATGTTCTAAAATATCCGGAAAAACACAGACAAAGTTAAACTTTCCGATCGAATTAACGAAATCCCAATACAACCCAGAAAACTCAACTGTTGAGTAGAAGTTAAAAATTCTCAGAAAACACAGCACTTACAGATAGGAATTACTGTGCAAATCACGTGGCAAGATTCACCACTATGGCCGCGGAACCGCCGCGTAAGCCAGGGTGGGGCCGCGGTTCCGCGGCGCATTGGTCGAGTTGGGGCCACGTGTTGCGCAGTAACTTCTAGAAAACCCTGCTGAATTTTTTGACAATTTTTAATTCACAAAAATCTACGATTTCAAAAAATGTACAGAGAGGGGTATTCGATTAGGGTTTCGGGTTCGATCGGACTTCTAACTTCGTCTACACTTCGCCTAAACCTCTAGCTAGGCTCTGATGCCACTGTAGGGTTCCTAGGCACACTCAAGAGGTTCCACAAGGCATCAACCATGCCAAAATCAAATTTTTCTATGTGCCGAGAAACCCTAATGAAGATCGTTAACTAGAGGTAAGGCGAAACTATGCAAGTTAACAACTTTAACTACAAGTGAAAGGGACTACAACCTTTGTAGATCCGGTCCTCCACTTCCAAAGCTCCGTGAAGACGTCCCTCCGCTGCGATCATCGGAATCCCGGACTCTAGCGATGGTTTCGTCGGAGAAATAAGCGGGCTAGGTCGTTGACTTCGATGCCGAAGATGATCTACGTCGGGGAGACTCAAACTCAAGCTCCATCTTCACTAGGTCATGAAACTTGTGAAGATAACACACTCTACTACATGGAAAGTTGTAGAGGATGAAGAAATAGTAAGTGGGTTCACTTTAGAATTGGATTTCTCACTTGATTTCTTCACTTGATAATTTTCAAGCAAGCTTTCTTCTTCTTCATCAAGAAGAAGAAGAAGAAGAAAAGAATGAATTATTGAATAATAGAAAATCAAGTGAAGCTTATCAAATTGCAACCATGGGTGAGTTTAACTCATGTAGAGAGCAAACCATAGTTTAGGTAATGGTTAGGTTTAAGAACAAAACAAAATGGCTAGACTTTTCAAAGAAGCTAAAAAGCTTCATGAAGCTTCAAGTATAAAACAAGAAAAGCCACCATTTTGTTCAATCAAAATAAATAAAGAAAATAAAACCCTAATCATTAACTAAGCATGGTGTAAATGATACACATACCCAAGTTTGCATGTATCATCAAACATGATACAATCAAGTGCACAAAAATATATCACATATACAACTTGTGCACATCAAGTGAGAAAATCAATCTTAAGTGAACCAATACTAGTTAATGTAAAGTGATATATCAAATATATAATTATACATTAAATCATTAAATCAATACATGATTTAATGATCCGGTCATATCGCATATAACCGACTAATATCTAGTGTATCAATGTATCGAATCAACACTTGATTCGGTAACCCGGCTATATCACATATAACCGTCCGATGATACAAATCGCGATAATAGAATACAGTATCACATACTGGTGTTATTTTCGGTCCCGCACATATCTCATATGTGCTCCTATTTCGTTTCGCTTGAGCCAGGAAACCCCTGTGTTGGACTCTAAAGACTCGTCAATACGCCGGCAGTAGGTGGTGATCATATCAATCACCCACAAGCCGCAAGCGGTCTGCTAAACGTAACGGCCACCCGGGTATTGAGCGATCAGAAGATCAACGAGCAAGCCCACTCACACTCCTGTGAATCAAAGCAGTAACACTTGCCGTACAGTCCGGTCTCGTCGTCTGATATGTCGCATATCTCGCCTAAGGGTGGTAAACGTCAGACCCCAATAGCTCGATAAGTCGTTTCGATATGAGGTCTATAACAGTTCGAGATATTACTGATAACACTTACCAGTAAATCTCAGCAACCCTGGCCAAAGGATTTCCGGTTATAGCCAATCGAACACAGCGCAACATCAACTCCCTATACCGGGAGAGACGAAACCCCTCTTATCGCTGATTGCCTTCATGTGATTCGGGACTGTACCCAAAAACCACCGTTTTGCATGCCCTCTTGGACGTGGTAAGGTGGAAATCAAAGCACAGTGGGAATCACACAAGACTCTATGACGATCTCGGGTCTACAGACTAACCTGTTCCAGTGTCACCTGATAACTGCCATCTGACGTAAGGTATAATACCATCTGGGAGTTCTCGGCGAGTCCGTCCAGTGTAACCAGTCTCCACTGAGCACCCGTATATCATCTCTGATGTCAAACACCAATGGATATGGGATCATCCATCGCCCATCTGTATGGGTCGAGAAGGTATACGCTAGTCTACTCTTGTATATCGATGCCCCGTCTCGATACACCCACGACTAGGGACCTTGAAGGATGTACTTATGGGCTACCATGTCCCCACTAGTATGATCCGTATCATGGTCCAGGTAGTCAAGTACACATCCTAAGGGCTTTACCAACATTTAACAGAGAGACAATCAGTGTACACGTTAAGGTAAAGAGCAACCAGATAGCATACTATCATGTCGAGCAAGAAAGTCCTCCCTATATATGTCCAAGCATCCATTATAATATACATCCTATGTATAGTAATGGCCTCTAGGGCATACATATAACTAACACGGTGTGTCAGAACGACGGAATCGGACCCTATTAGATATGGTCCGTTCCATGATGAGTGATGCTGAGTTACCCGTCTCATTTTGGGGGCATGCATTGGAGAGTGCAGCGTTTCTACTGAACAGGGTCCTAACCAAAACCGTGTCTACCACGCCATATGAGATATGGCATGGGAAGAGACCATCTCTTAAGAGAATTAAGATTTGGGGTTGCCCGGCCTATGTTAAAAAGCAGAATTCGGAAAAACTCGAGACATGGTCGGTCATGTGTTGTGGGATATCCAAGGAATTCTTATGGATATCTTTTCTACCACAAGGAGGAACAAAAGGTGTTTGTTTCTCAGCATGCCACATTCTTGGAAAAAAAGTTTTTCACAAATGAAACTGATGGCAATGTGGTGGATCTAGAAGAGGTTCTAGAGACACAAACTACAAATGACGACTTGGTTGAACCGGCTGTTGCAATAGAAACTGAGGAACCTCGACCACTCCGTAGGTCTGGTAGGACTTCTCGTCCACCGGAGAGGTACTACGGTTTCCTCATTGATGGTGACAGAGAAGACTACATCATGGAGGATGATGATCCTACCAGTTTTCAGCAAGCTATCACGAGTAGAGACTCTGTGAAGTAGCTGGATGCCATGAGATCCAAAATGGAGTCTATGTACACCAACAAAGTATGGATTTTGGACGTTGTACCCCCTGGGGTAAAACCTGTGTGGTGCAAATGGATCTTTAAAAGAAAGATTGGTGTAGATGGGCAGGTAGAGACCTATAAGGAAAGACTTGTGGCGAAGGGTTTCGTCAAAGACCAGGTTTGGACTATGACGAGACTTTTTCTCCCATAGCCATGCTTAAATCCATTCGGATCCTACTTGCTATTGCTGCTCACTACGACTATGAAATCTGGCAGATGGACGTTAAAATGGCATTTCTAAATGGAGATTTAGAAGAGTGCGTTTATATGGATCAGCCAGAGGGCTTCATTGACAGTGGGAGCAGCGGGAAAGCATGTAGATTGCTTAAATCCATTTATGGGTTAAAGCAGGCATCACGGAGTTGGAACATCTGTTTCGATGATGTTATCAAAGAGTTTGATTTCATCAAAAATCCAGATGAACCTTGTGTTTATAAGAAGGCTGTAGAGAGAGCTGTCACATTCCTCGTATTGTACGTGGATGACATTTTTCTGATAGGAAATGATATTCCTATGCTACAGTCGGTCAAATCTTTCTTATCACTAAGGTTCTCCATAAAGGACCTGGGTCTGGGCATTAGGATCTATAGGGATAGATCCAAGAGGTTATTGAGATTGTCCCAAACCAGGTACATCAACACCATCCTAAAATGGTTTAGTATGGAAGACTCCAAGAGGGGTGCCTTACCCGCTTACCATGGGGTCACTCTCTCTAAAGACTCTTGCCCAAAGACTGATGAAGAAAGAGCTCGCATGAGCATTATACCCTATGCTTCGGAAGTAGGATCTATAATGTATGCGATGTTATGTACACGCTCAGATGTAGCTTATGCACTTAGTGTTGTAAGCAGGTATCAATCCAACCCAGGGGAGAATCACTAGATAGCTGTGGAGAACATTCTTAAGTACTTACGAAGGACTAAAGAATTGTTCTTGGTGTATGGTAATGGAGATCTCCAAATGGAGGCCTTTACCGATTCGAGCTTCCAGAGCCATAAGGACGACAGCAAATCTATCTTCGAGTTTGTATTTACCCTCAATGGAGGGGCGGTAAGTTGGAAGAGTTCCAAACAGGATACCATTGCAGACTCTACGATGGAGGCTGAGTACATTGCTGCGAATGATGCGGCCAAGGAAGTCGTCTGGATGAAGAAGTTCTTCTCGGAGCTAGGAGTAGTTCCAATAATTATTGATCCAATACCATTGTATTGTGATAATAATAGGGCTATGGCGTTAGCCAAGGAGCCCAGGTTCCATCAGCGGTCCAGATACATCCTGAGGCGCTTTCATTTGATCTGGGAGATTGTAGATCGCCGCGAGATCGAGATTAGGAGAGTAGACACAAAGAATAACGCCGCGGATCCACTCACCAAGGCCCTCCCTCAGCCGCAGCATGAGCAACTTTTTGAGATGTTGGGTATGAGATACACCAATAACTTGCCTTAGTGCAAGTGGGAGATTGTTGGATATATGTATGCCCTAGAGGCCATTATATGATAGTGGATGTATTTATACATGTATATATATATATATATATATATATATATATTCAGTGCACATTCTTGCTCTACATGATAGTATGCTATCTGGTTCTTCTTAATCTGACATGTTGACTTGATCATGTTTTATTCATTCATACATGTTGATAAAGCCCTGAGGATATAGGCTTGACTACTATGATTATGATGGAGATCATACTAGTGGGACATCTGTAGTTTATAAGCATATCCTGAAAAGTCCCTAGTCGTAGGTGTATCGAGACGGGGCATCGATATACCAGAGTGGAATAGCGTATATGATACTAGACCCATATGATGGGCGATGGATGTTCCCGCATTCATTGATGTTTGACATCGAGATCGTATACGGGTGCTCAGTGGTGACTGGGTACACTGGACGGACTCACCGAGAACTCCTATATGGAATTAAATCTATCGTCGGATAGTAGTTCTCAGGAGACACTGGTACTGGTTAGTCTGTAGACCCGAGATCGTCATAGAGTCTTGTGTGTTCTCCCACTATACTTTGATTACCACCCTACCACGGCTCTACTGAGTCGTGCAAACAGGTGGCCATTGGGTACAGTCCCAAGACACACGAAGGCGATGAATGATAGGAGGGGTTTCGTCTCTCCCGGTATTGGGAGTTAATGCTGTGCTGTGCTCGATTGGCTATATCAGTAAGTCCCTGACCAGGGCTGTTGAGATTTACTGATAAGTGTTATCAGTAGTTTCTCGATCTGTTATAGACCATTCATCGGCACAACTTATTGAGTTATTGGGGTCGACATTACCATCCCTAGGCTCGATATGCAGCATATCTGACGAAGAGACCGAACTGTACGGTAGTGTTGCCGGTTGGCTCGACGGGAGTTGTGAAAGGTTCGCTTGTTTTCTTCTGATCGCTCAATACCCGGGTGGCCGTTACGTTTAGCTGAACGCTTGCGGCTTGGGGGTGCTTGATATGATCATCACCCATTGCCGGCGTATTGACGAGTCTTAGAGTCCCACAATGGAGTTACCTAGTCCAGGAGAAACGATGTGGTGCGCATATGAGATATGCGTGTGGACCCAGTTAAAATGCGCGTATGAGATACCGTATATTAATCGGGCGGTTTGCTTTTGGTCGGGTCGTATATGATATGACCGGTTTGCTAAATCAAGTGTTGATTTATCATTGACCATTAGTTTCTCACTTTAAACCCTTTCTTGTCTTTTTGTTGTATACATGCATGTATGCATTTATTCTCATTAGTGCACATATGGATGTGCATGCACACATACATGCATACATAATTCTATCATGGTTGTTGATATAGTAGATGGTGGCAATATAAGACTCACACCATTTATAAATATATGGATATTATTTTTTGGAAAAGAAAAATGGAAATGGAAATTGTTATCATGGTTTAATATTTTATTCTTGTACCAACCCTTTGGTTTAACCATGATTTAATTTCTATGGCCATTTTTGATCCAAACTAAATATCTAGATATTTTATAACTATGGTTAAGAATGAGAAAGAGAAAATATATATATTTTCATTTCTCATTTTTATTCATATGCTTATCATTATCTTGAGCTCTTCACAAGCCATCATCTTCTTCCTCCTTTCTCTCATGCTCTCTAGTTTTCTCTTGTGAGCAAAAGAGTCATCAAGTTAGGATTTTGAAGTGAGAGAACAAACCACATCACCATTCTACACTAGTCTTGCCCATTAGTCTAGAGTGTTAGCTTCTACTTCTTCTCATGATCTAGTGGAGCTTCAAGCTTGGACAAAGAGGACTCCAGGTGGATCGTCGTGGGCCTAGAGGATCTCAAGTGAACCTTTTTCCAACCCTCAAGTAGCTAAGGAGTCTAGCGTAGGGAGGTACAAAGGTTGTACTCTCAAAACCCTAGCTTTTACTACTTGTGTTTATGTTAAAGTTATGTTACCCTAGCTTTTCTAGCATGATCCTTAAGTTTGTTTCTCTAACACCATATAAATTTTAAATATGGCATGTGTGTTGCCTCCAAACCCTTATAGTGGTGCTGTAGGAAACCCTTCACTTAGCAAGGTTTTGGCAAACATCAATCATGCTACTTTAAAATTTTTGGGGTGCTAAACAAACCCTAACCAAGATCTAAACTAAAGACTTGGGGTAAAACATGATATGTAAACTCTTTACATCTAAGTGAACAAAGAATACAACTTTGTAGACCGGTCCTTCACTTCATAGCTCCGTGTAGAAGTCCCTTCACTGCGATCACGATCGTCCGGACTCTTGAGAGGCTCCCATGAAGAAACGAACAAGCTAGCTTCGAAGTCTTCGAGGCCGAAGATGATCTACGTCGAGGAGACACTAGCTCATGCTATCTCTTCACTAATTGTGTAGATTAGTGAAGCAAACACACTCTACTAAATGGCAAGCAGTAGAGGATGATGAAGTAGGAAGTTTGCTCACTTTAGAAATCATTTTCTCACATTTTATCTCATACCTCCATTGAAGCTAGAAAGCTTTTCATGGAGCTTGATGAAGAAGAAGAAGAAGAAGAACTCATGAATAATTCATCCAAAAAAATTATTGCACCCATGGTTGAGTGTCACGACCCGAAAGTACGGAACGTGACCGGCACTTAGATTACAAAGCGTCTAGAGGCGCAACGTAACCTAAGTAAGCCGAAGGCCAGAAATCTAAACCAAAAAAAGAAGAAGTAAAGGAAAACATATAGAAAACAAGTTTAAAAGCAACATCCAATTTTCTCAAAAATTTCGGCAGAGTCTCCTTTGTAAAATCTGGCCACAAATGGGTACAAACAAGAACAATATATATACAAACAATAAAAAGCATCCCCAAACGGGAGCTAGCTCTACGCCAAAAGGCGGAAACAACCACATCAATGCACAATAGTATACAACGCCAAAGGGCGAGGCTCAAAACTCAAAAGAAAACAAAACCACCAGATATCATAATAATACAAGCGCGACTCTAAGGTCGAAATAAACAACTGATCAAGTAACCTATCAAGTAATACAAGTTTGGTTGATGGAGCTTGCTAGATACAAATGAAATAATAAAAATACAACGGCGGTCCAGATATAAATGAACCAACCTACCGTGCAAATCACCCGGAAAGAAACGATGTGCTAGCAAACTGCCAAGGAACCCTGTACATCAACCTGTAATAAAATTTGGCACAACAGGGGTGAGTTGCCAACTCGTGAGTAGAAGATATCTGCGAAAAGAAATCGAATGCACGACGCTATCCTAGGTCATAATAATATACTAATATACTACTAGTCATCAAGTAAAGACAGGATAATAAGCTATGTGTAAGTGCAAATGCTCCGTGCTCGTATCAGTGCCTCATATAGAACTATGTCATGTGAATGAGTATGCATGCACCATGAATGTGAAATAACCAATCATGAAATCTATATATATCTGTATAAGAAATCTTTAACTTTTATCATGGTAAAATGTGTATAGAAATCTGAAATATCAACGATGAAATCCATGGAAATCCGTGTCAAGCATCGACACAAAACATGTAAATCTCAAGTCTCAATACCTCATAATCTCAATGTCTCATAGTCTCAATATCTCGGGCTCCGTCAGTCCGGATCGGCCCATATCATAAAATCTCACGACAACGGTCGGTATCCTCCGGAAATCCGCCGCGCCAGACATCACCGGTAGGTAGTCCTTCCCTGCCAGGCTCATCGTCTACAACTCGATCTTCTTGCCCCGGGGTATCATACCGGGCCCACCATGTACCCGAGACGGTTCATCCACTCCTCGAATCGGGTCTCGAAATCCAACAGAAAACATGAAATCTCATGGTGGACGACACATACATCACAAGAAAACCGCATCTTATGTTTTTAAAAAGAAAGGAGGAGAGAGAGAAGTTTTTATATATTCTTGCGGTTTTCCCCAAAAATCCAGAAATCTCATAGAAATCCAAAATCCCAAAATCATGAGTAAGTATATGATAAGTGTCGGCATATGCCCTATAATACTGCATGATAACATGAAAATGCGAATGCATGAAATGTCTAAGTAATAAATACCATATCTATACTAACACCAGAGAGTAATCACAATATCATATCGATCTAGCTGTTAGCTGATTGTATCAATAAAAGATAATATGACCTAAAGTGTGCGTGACATAGCAATTAACGTTGATGATGTGTGTGAGCCGGCAAATAAGTGTGCGTGGAATATGCGCATCATCGGTAATGGTGCTGGTGTCCTAACAGGCAAAGTTTTATACTGATTATAGAAACATATGTATGAACATGCAACATTATGATTACGGTATGAATGTAAAGACGGATGTGTAATAACCACTTATCTGTGATATACAAGTATAACTACAACTATATGACTCGAGCCTAAACTAGTGTCCATCTAACCTCCTGAGGAACTAAACCAAAGAAACTAGTCAATAAGAAATAAGAGTCCACCTAAGGTCTGAATCCATATCTCTAATAGTCGGCGATCCAGCCTCAATAGCGTCACGTACGTAGTACGGCTTCCTCGAATCAAGAGTGCGGATCAATCATCATATCTATACCTCATACGGTAAAATTCATCGTACGGCATCCCAATATCGGGGTACGGGTCAAGTATCACATACGTGTCTCTTCATTCGTATAATATCATCATCAACACATGTCAAGATCAAGGTGCTATACTGTAATCGCATACATCAATCATATATCATTGTCAGCATAAATATATATCGTTATTTTATCCTCAGAAATATCATGTCATATGTATCATATTGTGATTAAGTCACACTTAGATCATATCGTAATCAAGTCACACCTATATGATGTCGTAATCAAGTCACACCTATATGATATCGTAATCAAGTCACACATATATGATATCAAAATTAAGTCACACCTATATGATGTCGTAATCAAGTCACACCTATATGATATCATATCAGAAATTCAGGCACAGGTTACGGTCCGGGTTCTATTTTAGAGTCCCATATACTTCAATATCATCACCACCCTTTATTATTTATGTATACCTATTCATTATCTCATTTCTTAATGATTCGCTAACATCATAACACGACTGTATAGCCAAGAATCACGGCATCAATCCCAGTTATACTTTTCCTTTCCCGTGTATCATATCATATCCTTGTATCACATATACGTATTATGTATATATATATATACCTACACCTAGTCCTATATATATACACACACATACACGTATACACCACATCGAGTCTTAGTGTGTGCGTGTGTGTATGTACATGAAAGCTACGAATCTCCTCCAAGATATTCATCCTCGGGTAAGGTCTTTCTAAATCAATCTAGTCCAACCTAAGGTCACTACTAGGGTCCTACTCACCGAAATTCTAAGGTCACGTCTGGCTTCCTAATGACAATAAGTATTATCCCTATTCTACATTTGCGGGGGTGCTAAACGCCATCCACCCGACTTCCCCACGTAGATATACATCTACTCACCTGGTCCTTGTCTACCAAAGACAGTGTCGCCATCCTCTTCTTCATCTCCCGCAGTCCACGTGAGGGGTACCTATACGCAAACACATATAATATCATAAACTGAATCACGGACAACGTCAAAACGACGCACGAAACGCGCATAGGTTAAAACCTATGTCCCGCTCATGCAAAAGAACCAAATATCGCTCGATATCGGCGTACAAACGCCGATTGATCGAGATAAGCATCAACAAACAACTCATAGTTATAAAACTCATTACTTATAATATAAAACATGATTTAATTCATCGAAACCCTAGAAAACGATCAAATCGTCCGATTCCGTAAAACCTGAAAACACCAATTTACCGTTTTACTTCAAAACTTGATGTTTAAAAGAAAGTAATGGTCATAGTATTCATTAATTAGCATAACTAGACTATATAAACCATCACTATATTTTTAACACCCTAATTTATATTAGTTTGAAAATTTTAGTTTGCAAACTTGCCCGATTTCGATACTTTTAAGGAAAATTTCACAATATCACATCTAAACTGGATTTTTCATGAATTAATGCATTAAACTACAATTAATGATGATAATAATATAATGAAATCATAATTTAGATTTTAAACCTCATTTATTTAAGAATTTCCAAAATTTAGTTAGCAAAAATAGCATTTTTATTAGTATTTTTCAATTATCAATAGAAACTAGTAACCAATTTATGTTTTTCATTCCACTAACAAGTTAATATTCTCATTAAAACCACAATCTAGTATTACAAACATTAATTGGAATTTTATCTCACCAATAAATACAATATATAGAAATCTAGTTTGCAAAATGGATTAATTTAAACAATTTTGGATAAATAATTTACAATATATCATCCATACAAGATTTTCCACTTCTAAAAATGTTAAACTAGTTATTATATCCCTACTTAATTAATAAAAACCAAAACTTAATTTTATAAACCCTAACTTGAATTTTAAAACTTGTAGATAGAAATTATTTATTAAATCTAATTATGCTTAAATGAAACATCTAATAACAATAAATCAAAAGAAGAAGATTTATACCTCCACAAAATGAAATCCAAACATGAAAATTAGCCTCCAAAATGAATGCTTTCCATCTCAAAAATCCATGTAAAGATGAGCAAAGAATAGAGGGTAGGAATTTATTAGGATTTTGTGGATTTTTTAATGAATTTTTGATGAATTTTGATGATTTTTAATGCAAAAATGATGGGGGGAAAATTTTGGGGCTGCCCATGGAGGTGAGGCCAGCCATGAGGTGAGGAAAAGAGAGGAGAGTGAGAAAAGGTGAAGAAAAGTGTAGAAGGTTTCACAAAAATATCACATCATTAAGTCTTTTCATGAATTTATTTAAAAATTCTTTATTTTCTTCACTCCATTTGACCTAGAATGGTCTAGAACCATTGTAAAATTTTGAAAATAAATTTTGCATGAAACACACTTGATTCTAAGATGCAATGGTTCATTTTGTAAAATTAACCCATTTCAAATTTGTAATTTACACTAATTTAGTGTATAAATAAAGCTTATGTTAATATTTAAAATAATTAATTTAGCAAAAATATTTAATTAAACTAAAAATTTATATGTGGCTAAATAAACACCATTACTAATAACAACATAATTAAAATAGGTATTTTTAAATTTATAGTGAAGAATAATTACGGTTTAGTTTAATGAAAACTACGTTTTACTTTGCCGAAAATTATAAAATTCACTTAAACGATTTTATTTATTTAATTAATTATTTAATTATTTTTAAAATGTTACAATCTTCCCCCGTTTAAGAAATTCGGTCCCTGAATTTAAATTAAAACTCCCCCCAATTACTAAAACATTAAGCCAAAACACTCAAATCTTCGGGGCTCCGAAATCATCAATACAAAACTAAAATCAACTCCGTCAAGCGTAACACAATCATCGGTGTTATTGCGAAAATAAAATACCAAAACCCAATAAGAAAACCAACATAATATACATCAAAACTACAACTTATATATAGTTCGCATCATAGTAAAATCGTCCAAACATCTGGATAAAGAAGCATTCAAGAACCCCTTTTGAAAATCGTCGTGTGATGCACGTGTCACGGTATAAGTAGCGGACGTTTATTTTAAAATAGCTATATATATACATCTTTTATTTAACATACACGTCCCGCCTGGTTACCAAATCAATAGTAATGATTATAAAAACATACTGATCAAACTGAAATCAATCCCAATCACATCATAAAAATATCATGTGTGTCCGGTGCGCACTGAAATCGAAACTAAATACAGATGCCACGAATTCACACAAAAACAAAACTGAGTGCAACAGGTGTGCACCAAAAACATCTGTCAAGTTCAACGGGCGTGCACGACTCTAATATCAGGTGCATCTAATTTGCACAAAACCACGATTTAGTGCATCTGGTGTGCACAAATCGTATCAGGTGCACCGAATGTGCGCAAGAATCTCAATCAGGTGCACATGGTGCACGAAAATATACACCGAATATCAAAATTGAAATCACAGTACGAAAATGCATGAAAACTAGGTCGAAGCAAATGTCAAAATCATGTGTAACCCATATGCACGAAATCAAATCAAAATCTCAAAATGTATAAAACAAAATCGAGTGTCCTGGGTATGTACAAAACAACATCAATACAACTGATATATGAAACACGAATAGAATGTAATGAATGCACACATAAGAAATACCAATCGTAGAACAAAATCCTCAAAATACCAAAAAAAGATCCAATCAACGGAAATATGAAATTCAAATCACCAAATCACAATCGTAAACACTATCGTCAATGTGCGCCTCTTTCCCCCTTTCCTCTGGTGTCGACTGCTTCGAACTTGTTTCTTCATAGGTGTGCTGACTGCGCTACCAACGGCAATACTCATATCTAAAGTCTCCTACGTAGTCGATCCCTTCACCTGATATCCGGACTACATTAAACTTTTCGATCGATCCATCAAAATCCCATAATTCCCCGAGAGCTCAACACTCAAGTACAGTTTAAAAATATCCGGTACACATCATTGGTCCAGCCGTAGAAGGGCAAACCCAAACCTCACTAATGGCACCGCGGAACTGCCGTAAACCCTAAGGTTCAAGGGCGTTCTCGTGGTCATTATGTCGAGTTAGGGTTTCATTCTTCTAGAGGGTCCATCGAAATACCTGCATGTTCTTCCGAATACTTTAAACTTAGGAAAATGGGTTTCTGACAATCGTTCGAATCCTTTAACTTCGTCTGGACGGCATGTGAATACCCTTCGTCCGCACGCTAAACAATGCTTCAATCCTCAAGAATAAACGATACCCTACTGGTCATCACATACGATCCGCAGCTTCCTCTGCCCGTACGACCGCGGTAACAGAAACCACCCTCCGATATCGATGAAGATAGATCAAAGGAACGAATGAAATGCGGTGCAAACAAATGTACATCCTAAGGCTACTTAAGAAGAGTAGCGTATCATAAGTATACCGCGGATCATACCCACAGTACGTCACTCTACCTAAGTCGCCTACTCTATCAACCAAGGATCACCCTAGACATATACAAAGGTTAAACCTAGCGCTCTGATACCAACTTTGTCACGACCCGAAAGTACGGAACAAGACCGGCACTTAGATTACGAAGCGTCTAGAGGCGCAACGTAACCTAAGTAAGCCAAAGCCCTGAAATCTAAATCAAAAAAAGAAGAAGAAGTAAAGGAAAACATGTAGAAAACAAGTTTAAAAGCAACATCCAATTTTCTCAAAAGTTTCGGCAGAGTCTCCTTTGTAAAAACTGGCCCCAAACGGGTACAAACAAGAATAATATATATACAAACAATAAAAAGCATCCCCAAACGGGAGCTAGCTCTACAACAAAAGGCGGAAACAACCACATCAATGAACAATAGTATACAACGCCAAAGGGCGGGACTCAAAACTCAAAAGAAAACAAAACCACCAGATATCATAATAATACAAGCGCGACTCTAAGGTCGAAATAAACAACTGATCCAGTAACCTATCAAGTAATACAAGTTTGATTGATAGAGCTTATTAGATACAAATGAAATAATAAAAATACAACGGCGGTCCAGATACAAATGAACCAACCTACCGTGCAAATCACCCGGAAAGAAACGATGTGCCAGCAAACTGCCAAGGAACCCTGTACATCAACCTGTAATAAAATTTGGCACAACGGGGGTGAGTTGCCAACTCGTGAGTAGAAGATATCTGCGAAAAGAAATCGAATGCACGACGCTATCTTAGGTCATAAAAATATACTAATATACTACTAGTCATCAAGTAAAGACAAGATAATAAGCTACGTGTAAGTGCAAATGCTCCGTGCTCGTATGAGTGCCTCATATAGAACTATGTCATGTGAATGAGTATGCATACACCATGAATGTGAAATAACCAATCCTGAAATCTATATATATCTGTATAAGAAATCTTTAACTTTTATCATGGTAAAATGTGTATAGAAATCTGAAATATCAACGATGAAATCCATGGAAATCCGTGTCAAGCATCGACACAAAACATGTAAATCTCAAGTCTCAATACCTCATAATCTCAATGTCTCATAGTCTCAATATCTCGAGCTCCGTCAGTCCGGATCGGCCCATATCATAAAATCTCACGACAATGGTCAGTATCCTCCGGATATCCGCCGTGCCAGACATCACCAGTAGTTAGTCCTCCCGTGCCAGGCTCATCGTCTACAACTCGATCTTCTTGCCCTGGGGTACCATACCGGGCCCACCATGTACCCGAGACGGTTCATCCACTCCTCGAATCGAGTCTCGAAATCCAACAGAAAACATGAAATCTTATGCTGGACGACACGTACATCACGAGAAAACCGCATCTTATGATTTTAAAAAGAGAGGAGGAGAGAGAGAGAAGTTTTTATATATTCTTGCGGTTTTCCCCAAAAATCCAGAAATCTCATAGAAATCCAAAATCCCAAAATCATGAGTAAGTATATGATAAGTGTCGGCATATACCCTATAATACTGCATGATAACATGAAAATGCGAATGCATGAAATGTCTAAGTAATAAATACCGTGTCTATACTAACACCAGAGAGTAATCACAATATCATATCGATCTAGCTGTTAGCTGATTGTATCAATAAAAGATAATATGACCTAAAGTGTACGTGACATAGCAATTAACGTTGATGATGTGTGTGAGCCGGCAAATAAGTGTACGTGGAATATGCGCATCATCGGTAATGGTGCTGGTGTCCTAACAGGCAAAGTTTTATACTGATTATAGAAACATATGTATGAACATGCAACATTATGATTACGGTATGAATGTAAAGACGGATGTGTAATAACCACTCATCTGTGATATACAAGTATAACTACAACAATATGACTCGAGCCTAAACTAGTGTCCATCTAACCTCCTAAGGAACTAAACCTAAGAAACTAGTGAATAAGAAATAAGAGTCCACCTAAGGTCTGAATCCATATCTCTAATAGTCGGCGATCCAGCCTCAATAGCGTCACGTACGTAGTACGGCTTCCTCGAATCAAGAGTGCCGATCAATCATCATATCTATGCCTCGTATGGTAAAATCCATCGTACGGCATCCCAATATCGGGGTAAGGGTCAAGTATCACCCACGTGTCTCATCATTCGTATAATATCATCATCAACACATGTCAAGATCAAGGTGCTATACTGTAATCGCATACATCAATCATATATCATTGTCAGTATAAATATACATCGTTAATTTATCCTCAGAAATATCATGTCATATGTATCATATTGTGATTAAGTCACACTTAGATCATATCGTAATCAAGTCACACCTATATGATGTCGTAATCAAGTCACACCTATATGATGTCGTAATCATGTCATACATATATGATATCAAAATCAAGTCACACCTATATGATATCGTAATCAAGTCACACCTATATGATATCATATCAGAATTTCAGGCACAGGCTACGGTCCGGGTTCTATTTTAGAGTCCCATATACTACAATATCATCACCACCCTTTATTATTTATGTATACCTATTCATTATCTCATTTCCTAATGATCCGCTAACATCATAACACGACTGTATAGCCAAGAATCACGGCATCAAGCCCAGTTATACTGTTCCTTTCCTGTATATCATATCACATCCTTGTATCACATATACGTATTGTGTATATATATATATACCTACACCTAGTCCTATATATATATATATATATATATATATATATATATATACACATACACGTATACACCACGTCGAGTCTCAGTGTGTGCGTGTGTGTATCTACCTGAAACCTACGAATCTCCTCCAAGATATTCATCCTCGGGTAAGGTCTTTCTAAATCAATCTAGTCCAACCTAAGGTCACTACTAGGGTCCTACTCACCGAAATTCTAAGGTCACATCAGGCTTATTAATGACAATATGTACTATCCCTATTCTACGTTTGCGGGGGTGCTAAACGTCATCCACCCGACCTCCCCCCGTAGATATACATCTACTCACCTGGTCCTTGTCTACCGAAGACAGTGTCGCCATCTTCTTCTTCATCGCCCGCAGTCCACGTGAGAGGTACCTTTACGCAAACACATATAATATCGTAAAATGAATCACGGACAACATCAAAACGACGCACGAAACGCGCATAGGTTAAAACCTTTGTCCCGCTCATGCAAAAGAACCAAATATCGCTCGATATCGGCGTACAAACGCCGATTGATCGAGATAAGCATCAAAAAACAACTCATAGTTATAAAACTCATTACTTATAATATAAAACATGATTTAATTCATCGAAACCCTAAAAATCGATCAAATCATCCGATTCCGTAAAACCTGAAAACACCAATTTACCGTTTGACTTCAAAACATGATGTTTAAAAGAAAGTAATGGTCATAGTATTCATTGATTTGCATAACTAGACTATATAAACCATCACTATATTTTTAACACCTTAATTTGTATTAGTTTGAAAATTTTAGTTTGCAAACTTGCCCAATTTCGATACTTTTAAGGAAAATTTCACAATATCACATTTTAACTGGATTTTGCATGAATTAATGCATTAAACTACAATTCATGATGATAATAATATAATGAAATTATAATTTAGATTTTAAACCTCATTTATTTAAGAATTTCCAAAATCTAGTTAGCAAAAATAGCATTTTTATTAGTATTTTTCAATTATCAATAGAAACTAGTAACCAATTTAAGTTTTTCATTCCACTAACAAGTTAATATCCTCATTAAAACCACAATCTAGTATTACAAACATTAATTGGAATTTTATCTCGCCAATATATACAATATATAGAAATCTAGTATGCAAAATGGATTAATTTAAACAATTTTGGATAAACAATTTACAATATATCATCCATACAAGATTTTCCACTTCTAAAAATGTTAAACTAGTTATTATAACTCTACTTAATTAATTAAAACCATAACTTAATTTTATAAACCCTAACTTGAATTTTAAAACTTGTAGATAGAAATTATTTATTAAATCTTATTATGCTTAAATGAAACATGTAAAAACAATAAATCAAAAAAAGAAGATTTATACCTCCACAACATAAAATCCAAACATGAAAATAAGCCTCCAAAATGAATGCTTTCCATCTCCAAAATCCATGTAAAGATGAGCAAAGAATAGAGGGTAGGAATTTATTAGGATTTTGTGGATTTTTTATGAATTTTTGATGAATTTTGATGATTTTTAATGCAAAAATGATGGGGGGAAAATTTTGGGGCTGCGCATGGAGGTGTGGCCGGCCATGAGGTGAGGAAAAGAGAGGAGAGTGAGAAAAGGTGAAGAAAAGTGTAGAATGTTTCACAAAAATATCACACCATTAAGTCTTTTCATGAATTTATTTAAAAATTCTTTATTTTCTTCACTCCATTTGACCTAGAATGGTCTAGAACCATTGTAAAATTTTGAAAATAAATTTTGCATGAAACACACTTGATTCTAAGATGCAATGGTTCATTTTGTAAAATTAACCCATTTCAAATTTGTAGTTTACACTAATTTAGTGTATAAATAAACTTATGTTAATATTTAAAATAATTAATTTAGGAAAAATATTTAATTAAACTAAAAATTTATAAGTGGCTAAATAAACACCATTACTAATAATAACATAATTAAAATAGGTATTTTTAAATTTATAGTGAAGAATAATTACGGTTTAGTTTTATGAAAACTACGTTTTACTTTACCGAAAATTATAAAATTCACTTAAACGATTTTATTTATTTAATTAATTATTTAATTATTTTTAAAATGTTACATTGAGTTAAAGCTATCATGCTTAACTCATGTAGAGAATTAACTCATGGCTATGGTTAAGGGCTGGGTCAAGTAAAATATCCTAAGGAATGACAAAAGAGTGGACTTTGTCAAAGTTCTACAAGCTTCTCCAAGCTTAAAACTTTGACCAAGTCTTTTGCTCTTTTGTAATAACTTAAGAAATAATCAAAACCCCAATTTAACCCTAGCATGGTATAAGCCTCATACACCCATCTTGTATGTATCATCAAACATGACACAGTACATGTACACAAATATACATATCACATATATATACAATGTGCACATCAAGTGAGAAAAGAAATCATTAGTGAGCTGAATATTAGTTAATGTAATATAATATATCAAATATATAATTATACATTAAATTATTCAATCAACTCTTGATTTAATAATCCGGCTATAATACATATAACCGACCGATATCACAAAACGCGAGATTAGAATGCGGTATCACATACTCTGATTAATCTCGGTCCTGCACATTTCACATATGCGCTCATACTCCGTTTCACATGAACCAGGAAACTTCTATGTAGGACTCTAAAGACTCGTCAATACGCCGGCAGTAGGTGATGATCATATCAAACACCCATAAACCGCAAGCGGTCTGCTAAACGTAACGGTCACCCAGGTATTGAGCGATCAGAAGATCAACAAGCAAGCCTGCTATAACTCCTGCGAATCCAATCAGTAACACTACCGTATAGTCCGGTCTCTTCGTCTGATACGTCGCATATCACAGCCTGTGGGTGGTTTAACGTCAGACCCCAATAGCCCGATAAGTCATGCCGATGCAAGGTCCATAACGGTTCGAGAAACTACTGATAACACTTACCAGTAAATCTCAGCAACCCTGGCCAGGGATTTCCTGTTATGGCCAATCGATCACAGTGCAACATCAACCCCCAATACCGGGAGAGACAAAACCCCTCCTATCGCTCATTGCCTCCATGTGAGTCGGGACTGTACCCAAAAGCCACCATTTTGCACGATCTCTTGACCGTGGTATGGTGGAAATCAAAGCACGGTGGGAATCACACAAGACTCTATAACGATCTCGGGTCTACAGACTAACATGTACCAGTGTCACCTGAGAACTGCTATCCGACGATAGGTATAATACATCTAGGAGTTCTCGGCTAGTCCGTCCAGCGTACCCAGTCTCCACTGAGCACCCGTATATCTTCCCTGATGTCAAACACCAATGGATATGGGATCATCCACCGCCCATCTACATGGATCGAGAAGCTATACGCTAGTCTACTCTGGTATGTCGATACCCTGTCTCGACACACCTACGACTAGGGACATTTGAAGGATGTACTTATCGACTACCCTGTCCCCACTAGTATGATCTGCATCATAATTCTGGTGGTCAAGTAATCATCCTAAGGGCTTTATCAACATGCGATCACAAAATAGTATTTGTTTACATGTTAAGATAAAGTGCAACTAGATAGCATACTATTATGTCGAGCAAGAAAGTCCTTCCTATATATCTCCAAGAATCCACTACAATATACATCGCATGTACAGTAATGGCCTCTAGGGCACACATATAACTAACAATCTCCCACTTGCACTAAGGCCATCTGTTGTAGTATCCAATACCCAACAATATAGCAGAGGTTGTAATATCCCATACTCAACCATTGTAGAGAAGTCTCTCTAGGGGTAAGGCCTTTGTGAGTCGATCCGCTGTGTCAACCTTCTGGTCTACTCTCCTAACCTCGATCCCTTGGAGATCAACCATCTCCCTGATCAAGTGATACTTGCCTCAGAATATGTCTGGAATGCTGATGGGACTTGCGTTCTTAGGCATAAGCCACAACTCCATTATTGTTACAATAACAGTTATTGGACGCTGAATGGTAGGAACCTTGTTCATCTTATGAACAAGAAATGTCCAGACATCCACTTTGGTAGCATCGTTGGAAGCAATGTATTCAGCCTTTATCGTCTAGTATGTCACGGTATCTAGCTTGGAACTCTTCCAACATACCGTCCCTCCACTGAGGGTAAAGACAATGCCTGTGACTGACTCTCAGTCGAACTTATCACTCTGGAAGCTAGAACCAAGAACTTTCTTTTAGTGTTTCTCAAGTAATTAAGAATGTCCTCCACAACTATCCAGTGATTCTCCAAAGATCCGATTGATTCCTGATCACTACACCTAGTGAGTCATCTACATCTAGTTTGGTACATAACATCGCATACTCTGATAGAGCCTACTGCCGAAGCATAAGGTATCCCTTGCACGAGAGCTCTCTTCAAATCAGTCTCGGGAGACATCTTTTTAGAGAGAGTGATCCAAGAGTAAGCGGGCGAACCACCACGCTTAGAATCTTCCATACTAAACCCCTTTAGTATGGTGTTTATGTATCTGGATTAGGGACATTCCCAACATCCTCAAAGATCTATCACCATAGATCAAAATCCACAAGATGTAGTAGGTATCATCTAGATCTTATATTGAGAATCTCCGTGATAAGAGGAGCTTTGACCGAGTGTAGCATAGGAAACCATTTCCTATCAAGAGTATGTCATCTATGTACAATACGTGGAAGACAAGCTTGCTCTCTACAACCTTTTTGTATATACAAGGCTCATCTGCCATTTTGATGAAGTCAAACTCTTTGACTATCACATCAAAACAGACGTTCCAACTTCCTGAACCCGATTTAGGCCATCATCACATGATGCAATCCTCGCTCCTACTGTCACCGAGAAGATCATAGTATCTCTTGAGTGGATGAGGAACCCTACCAGATTCACGGAGAGGCTGAGGTTCGTTGGAAACTATTGAATCCTTTGGTTTTACCAAAGCATCAGCTGTTAGTTTGTCTAGCTGGAACTTCTTCCAATTCTACCTCATTACCACAAATTTCTTCACAAAAAATACCTTTTCTAAAAAGGTGGCATGCTGAGAAACAAAACACTTTTTGCTCCTCAGTTAAATAGAAGATATTCCTCTACTAATGTTTGGGATATTCCAACAAACTCTCACAACTGACCTTGCCTCGAGCTTGTCCGGATTTTGCTTTTCAATATAGGCCGGACAACCCCATATCTTAACTCGTTTAAGACATGGTCTCTTCCCATACCATATCTCATATATAGTGGTAGGCCCTGATTTGGATGGAACCCTATTCAATAGGTATGCAGCTTCTCAAGTGCATAACACCCAAAAGAAAACAGGTAACTCAGCAGTACTCATCATAGAGCGCACCATATCTCATAGGGTGCGATACCTCCACCCGATACACCATTGTGCTATGGTGTATTCAAAGGAGTATGCTGAGAGAGAATCACATTCTCCTTTTAGAAAATCCAGGAACTCTATACACAAGTATTCGCCTCCTCGATCACATCGTAGGACTTTAATACTTTTACCCGTTTGGTTCTCAAAAGAACCAACCTTGGCATTTGTAGACATGGGACCATATACATCATCATGTATCTGTCCCAAGAGTTCAATAACTCTTTCTCTGTTTCCAGTAAACGGAGTATTGGTCATTTTTATCTTTGAGACAAGACTAGCAAGTAGCATAAGCTGAAAATTCGAACAGATTCTCATATTCATCTGTATGTAACTTAGTTGGTCGTGTCGCATTGATATGACCTAGTCTACAATGCCTCAAGAAGGATTCGTTCATTCCTGAACTAATCCTCTTGTCTGTGTTCTATATGCTTTGAACTGTGGTTTGATTTAGAACTTTTATGCTATTATATAACGTGCCTGATAAAATCAACTCTTGATTCAGGAAAATGTTCACAGCATTATCCTCCAATACAAAATTATATCCTTCTTTAACTCAGTAAAGAACATGATGTAATGTTGTATATCAGGTTCGGTATGTAATAACATTTGTTCAGAATCAATGTATTAATACAAGGTGGTATCTGCCAACTGATTTGGCTGCAACAATTGCACCATTCTCTAACACTTAGAGACATATCACTCATTCTCAGTTCTCTGTAATAAGGGCACCCAAACAATATGCATCAACATATAGTTTCTTCGAATTGGGTAGCGTGGGAATCCGGATATTCCCATATTTCCTGCTCGGACTTATAACAGTTATAAGATTGAGCGGAACCAATGTTCCCTAGTTTAGTATAATAATCAGGTTTGGTCAATGCAACCATATTATTATCTTTATTAAGGCATGATATACTCGCAACCAGGAGAGAGAGAGAAGAAAACACTCTGCGTGCGCTTTTGCAAGATTAGATTTGGTTATCAATTTGCCTAATCAGGATGGCTCCTACTGTTTTAGTCAAATCATCCTTCAAACCCTAAAAGGTAAGTCTAGCCGGGATTAATTACACTCTACAAGTTTGCCAATCTTTCGGCCAGGTCAGTGTCGGTACTTTGAGGGAGGTTCCCCGTTCTTTCGCACGGACCTAATTAAAATAAACCTCGTTTTCCCAGGGGCGTAACCCCGTTAACACCTTTCTAGACACCTACTTGATCGGTTAATTGTAATGTGTAAAACTTTCCCTTGACTAACTCTTACTCGCAGTGGGTAACGGGATCCAACTATCTCATAGAAGGTATGCAATCTCATTGCAAATTTCATCACTTGAAATTCCCGATAATGTTTTACCCCTAGCATCTATATGACCTTAACATAGTCAACAAATCATAAGTGCTAGTCAAGTTCTACCCGTCATTTCCCGATTGAATTAAACCCACCCGCACGACCCTTAACATAGTCAACAAAGTCGTACGACTACCCTAATCCAATCATATCTCATGTTTATACAGATAAGCACTAATCAGCTACCGCACACTACGCCTTAACATAGTCAACAAACGTAGCACGAATACTAACCAGTACTTATTTGAAATGACGGAGGGCTACGACAAGTTTTTTATGAAAACCTTTTGCGTAATGAACTTGATATCGTCGTAGAATCGAGTGAATTTTGAAAACGGATTGTTTTTTAGGCTTTTACTAGTTTTACTAAAGAGGTCACTCCCGGCGAAGGGATCTCGGGTCTTTCCTTATTGAATAAGGTCCAGGATATTTCACAAATACCACTATGCAAAGCAAAAACTATAGAAGCAATCAAAAGATAAACCGTGTTTGTAGCATCTGCTAGTTTCGCTAAAGAGGTCACTCCCGGTGAAGGGATCTCGGCTCTTTCCTTATCGAATAAGGTGCTGGATATTCTACAAGGAATACGGCTATGCAAAGCAAGAACTAGAGCTACCAGTTTTTAAACATGTTTCGACAACATCTATAGGTTTCTTTTATTTCATTAATCTCATTAATGAAGTCCCATTTATTTATGCTTCCCAAGCATCAGAGAAGAAACGAAAGCAATAATATTTATATATCATATATATATATATATAGTATAAGCATTTGTCTCACGCATATAAAATGATCACATCACAGAATATCAGCAGCAGAAGAATCACATATGAAATATTGGATATACTAGGAATTTCGTGTTTTAAGTTAAGCCAGTATAAAATACGGATTCCACGGTCGCGATGAATAGCCAAACCCACATCCCTAGACCCCTACGAGAGCGGCAAGCAACCCTAGCAATTCTAGAGTTAGGAGACCCAGTTTCGACTCCTCGAGATGGTCTCCCACCGGACCATAGAACCCGGTTACTTGTGCTCCCCGCCTTAAGTCTATCCTAATGCGGAAAAGTAAATAATATACAATGGTGACATCATCCTCAACCCGGAAGTGCCTTAATAAAAGAATATTACATACAATGAATTTTACATGAATGAAAATGAAAAACCCTCATCTCACATAAAACCCCCGGCTATTCAAAACACGACGATCCAATATAACATATCACAGTAGCACATAACATCACATATCATCAACGTAAGTAAATATGCGTATCCCAGTTGTCATTGATATATAGCACCGAAACCGGCGATACACCACATATTACACTTACGATCACAGAAAAGAAGGTGTAAAACTACAACATTTGGAATCCACAATCACTTTAGTCATCTTAAATCCGAAATATCACATACTTCGCATTTCATGCCTAACTATATGAATTCCACATATTGTATCACATTCCAGATAAATAGACAATGTTAAACTTTTCGATCGAATAAACAAACACCCAAGATTTCCCAAATAGCTCAACACTTGAGCGGAGTTCAAAAAGTCTCAGAACATGTCACAGCCGCTATGAACCAGCAGTAGAAGGGTCAAACCAACGCCTCATATGTGGCAACGGTAAACTACCACAAACCATATGATTCAGTGGCGGTTTTGACGGTCACATAATCGAGTTAAGGTTACGTTCTTCTAGAGGGTCCACAAATTCGCTTGCATGATTTTCTGAAAGTTTTAAACTCAGGAAAAATCCAACACTTGAAAGTTTTCCGACAGGGGAAAAAGTGAGTTATTGATATCCGTTCGAACTTTTTAACACGTTCTAAATTACCCGGAAAAACTTAAACGAAGTTAAACATTCCGATCGATTCAACGAGTTCCCAATATTTCCCAGAAAACTCAACACTTGAGTAGAATTAAAAATTCCCAGAAGCATGAAAAAGTACCCAAGAATAAACCCCTAAAGTATTAGCCCCTAACTCCCAAAGTTGGCCGTGGAACCGCCGCCAAGCGCATGGTTTGGACGCGGTTCCGCGGTCACTTGAGTGAGTTATGGCTTCGTACTTCACAGTAATCCTTAGAATTCCCTGCATGATTTTATGAGTAATTTTAATATGAAAAATGTCAACTTTTGAAAAAATTTCCAGAAAGTGGGATTTATCGGGGTTACGGAGTTCGATCGAACTTCAAACTTCATCTACACGACGCCTAATGCTCTAGCTTGGCTCTGATACCAGTGTAGGGTTAGCTTAGCACCTTAGCAAGGTTTTGGTAAACATCAATCATGCTACTTTAAAATTTTTGGGGTGCTAAACATACCCTAAACAAGATCTAAACTAGAGACTTAGGGTAAAACATGATATGTAAACTCTTTACATCTAAGTGAACAAGGAATACAACCTTTGTAGACCGGTCCTTCACTTCAACAGCTCCGTGTAGAAGTCCCTTCGCTACGATCACGATCGTCCGGACTCTTGAGAGGCTCCCATGAAGAAACGAACGAGCTTGCTTCGAAGTCTTCGAGGCCAAAGATGATCTACGTCGAGGAGACACTAGCTCATGCTATCTCTTCACTAATTGTGTAGATTAGTGAAGCAAACACACTCTACTAAATGGCAAGTAGTAGAGGATGATGAAGTAGGAAGTTTTCTCACTTTAGAAATCATTTTCTCACATTTTATCTCATACCTCCATTGAAGCTAGAATGCTTTTCATGGAGCTTGATGAAGAAGAAGAACTCATGAATAATTCATCCAAAAAAATTATTGCACCCATGGTTGAGTTAAAGCTATCATGCTTAACTCATGTAGAGAATTAACACATGGCTATGGTTAAGGGTTTGGTCAAGTAAAACATACTAAGGAATGACAAAAGAGTGGACTTTGTCAAAGTTCTACAAGCTTCTCCAAGCTTAAAACTTTGACCATGTCTTTTGCTCTTTTGTAATAACTTAAGAAATAATCAAAACCCTAATTTAACCCTAGCATGGTATAAGTCTCATACACCCATCTTGTATGTATCGTCAAACATGACACAATACATGTACACAAATATACATATCACATATATATACAATATGCACATCAAGTGAGAAAAGAAATCATTAGTGAGCTAAATATTAGTTAATGTAATATAATATATCAAATATATAATTATACATTAAATTATTAAATCAACTCTTGATTTAATAATCCGGTTATAATACATATAACCAACCGATATCACAAAACGCGAGATTAGAATGCGGTATCACATACTCGCATTAATCTCGGTCCCGCACATATCACATATGCGCTCCTACTCCGTTTCGCATGATCAAGGAAACCTCTATATAGGACTCTAAAGACTCATCAATACGCCGGCAGTAGGTGATGATCATATCAAACACCCATAAGCCGCAAGCGGTCTGCTAAACGTAATGGCCACCCGGGTATTGAGCGATCAGAAGATCAACAAGCAAGCTTTCTATAACTCCGGCGAATCCAATCAGTAACACTACCGTACAGTCCGGTCTGTTCGTCTGATATGTCGCATATCACAGCCTGGGGGGTGGTTTAACGTTGGACCCCAATAGCCCGATAAGTCATGCCGATGCAAGGTCCATAACAGTTCGAGAAACTACTGATAACACTTACCTGTAAATCTCAGCAACCCTGGCCAGGGATTTCTTGTTATGGCTAATCGAATACAGCGCAACATCAAAACCCAATACCGGTAGAGACAAAACTCCTCCTATCGCTCATTGCCTCTATGTAATTCAAGACTGTACCCAAAAGCCACCGTTTTGCACAATCTCTTGACCGTGGTATGGTGGAAATCAAAGCACAGTGGGAATCACACAAGACTCTATGACGATCTCGGGTCTACAGACTAACCTGTACCAGTGTCACCAGAGAACTGCTATCCGACGATAGGTATAATACCATCTCGGAGTTCTCGGCGAGTCCGTCCAGTGTACCCAGTCTCCACTGAGCACCCGTATATCTTCTCTGATGTCAAACACCAATGTATAGGGTTCCTAGGCACTCTTGTAAAGGTTCATAAGGCATCAAACATGCCCGGATAAAAATTTAGACGTGCCGAACAACCCAAAGCCGGGATCTTTGCTAGATTATTAGGGTAAAACATGCAAGATGATAACTTTTATCTAAGTGTGAGGGATTACAACCTTTGTAGTCCGCTCCTTCGCTTCACAAGCTCCGAGTAGAAGTCCCTTTGCCGCGATCCACGATCTCCCGGACTCATGAGAGGCTCCACGACTCGAACGATCCATGCAAGCTTGAAGTGTTCCAAATCTCCGATGATCTACGTCGAAGTTGCAAAGACTCAAGCTTTCTCACTCTAAAGAGATGAACACACTAATCTCATGGGCTAGATGAGATGAGGATGAGAGAGTAGTATTTATGCTTTCTTTTTAAATCATTTTCTCATATTTATTCATCACATAAAGAATTTCAAGTGAGCTTCTTCAAGAGAGAAGAAGATGATAATGGAAAAGATAATGATAAATCCTTTTGTGATGAATAGAAAGAAATGTATATGATTGATATATAAACCATGGTCAAGGATGAGTGGCTAAGATTGTGTAGAGAATAAACTAGAGTTAGGGTTTGGTTGGGTTAAAAATGTGTCATCCAAAAATATCTTAACAACGACAAAAGAAAAAGCTTCTAGAAGGTGCATGAAGTATCTAACCCTAATCAAACCCTAACCTCAATTAATCATCCTTAAACATGTTTAAAAATTAATCATATCATGTCACAATAATATATATCACATATATATTATATATTTGCAACAAAAGAAAATAATACAATTAACATATATCGCATATATATCATTGTATCATCCAGTGAGAAAATGAAATAATAAAGCGAGCCAATATTAGATAATGTAATACAATATATCATATATATTATTATACATTAAATCATCGAATCAACACTTGATTTGATGATCCGGCTATATCGAATATTACCGACTAATATATCATGTACCGATTCATCGAATCAACACTTGATCCGATGTCCCAGTTCATATCTAAATATCGCGAGAATATAATACGGTATCTCATATCGCATTATTCTCGGTCCTGCACATATCACATATGTGCCTCTACTCCGTTTCGCCTGAGCCAAGAAACCTCTGTGTAGGACTCTAAAAGAATCGTCAATACGCCGGTAGCAGGTGATGATCATATCAAACACCCACAAGCTGCAAGCGGTCAGCTAAACGTAACAGCCACCCAGGTATTGAGCGATCAGAAGATCAACAAGCTAACCTGTGCGTTCTCCTGTGAATCCAATCAGTAACACTCCCGTACAGTCCGGTCTGTTCGTCTGATATGTCGCATATCAAGTCTAGGGGTGGTATACGTCAGACCCCAGTAACCGATAAGTCGTGTCGATGTGTGGCTCATAACGGGTCGAGAAACTACTAGTAACACTTACCAGTAAATCTCTATATCAGCCCTGGCCAGGGACATCCAGTTATAGCCAATCGAACACAGCACAACATCAACTCCCTATACCGGGAGAGACGAATCCCCTCCTATCGCTCATTGCCTCCATGTGATTCGGGACTATACCCAAAAGCCACCGTTTTGCACGCCCTCTTGGACGTGGTAAGGTGGAAATCAAAGCACAGTGGGAATCACACAAGACTCTATGACAATCTCGGGTCTACAGACTACCCTGTACCAGTGTCACCGGAGAACTGCCATCTGACGTGTGGTATAACACCATCTGGGAGTTCTCGGCGAGTCCGTCCAGTGTACCCAGTCTCCACTGAGCACCCGTACACCATCTCTGATGTCAAACACCGATAGATATGGGATCATCCATCGCCCATCATATGGGTCAAGAAGCGTATACGCTTGTCTATTCTGGTGTATCGATGCCCTGTCTCGATATACCCTCGACTAGGAACAGTTATAGGATGTACTCATCGACTACCGTGGCCCTACTAGTATGATCTCATCATAGTCCCAGTAGTCGAGTACAGATCCTAAGGGCTTTATCAACATGTGAGAGTAAAACAGTAAACCAATACAAGTCAACATGTTAAGATAAAGAGAAACCAAATAGCATACTATCATGACGAGCAAGAAAGTCATCTCTATATATATCCAAGCATCCATTATAATATACATCATATGTACAGCAATGGCCTCTAGGGCATATACATAACTAACAATCTCCCACTTGCACTAAGGCCAGCTGCTGTAGTATCTCATACCTAGCATCCCGAATAATCTCTCAAACTGTATCTGGGGAATAGCCTTCGTGAATGGATCCGCAGTGTTGTCCTTCGTATCTACTCTCCTGACCTCGATCTCCCGGCGATCAACTATCTCCCTGATCAGGTGATACCGCCTCAGAATATTTCTAGACTTTTGATGGGATCTAGGTTCCTTGGCCAATGCCACAGCTCCATTGTTATCGCAATACAGAGGTATTGGATGCTCAATGGATGGAACCACTCCAAGTTCAGTAATGAACTTCTTGATCCAGACAGCCTCTTTGGCAGCATCGTTGGCAGCGATGTATTCAGCCTCCATCGTCGAGTCTGCAACGGTATCCTGTTTGGAACTCTTCCAACATACCGCCCCTCCATTGAGGGTAAAGACAAAACCCGAATGCGACTTAGAGTCGTCCTTATCACTTTGGAAGCTGGAATCGGTAAAGGACTCCACCTGGAGTTCTCCGTTACCATACACCAAGAACATCTCCTTAGTCCTTCGAAAGTACTTGAGAATGTTCTTCACTGCTGTCCAATGACTCTCTCCAGGATCTGCTTGATACCGACTCACTACACTTAGTGAGTATGCTACATCGGGTCTGGTACATAGCATCGCATACATGATAGAGCCTACTGCCGAAGCATAGGGTATCCCTTGCATGCGAGCTCTCTCCAAATCAGTCTTGGGAGACATCTCTTTGGAGAGAGTGAGTCCAGAGATCGTGGGTTGGTTCCCACGCTTGGATTCTTCC
Organism: Agapanthus africanus; assembly: GCA_030015575.1. Lineage (NCBI taxonomy): Eukaryota > Viridiplantae > Streptophyta > Magnoliopsida > Asparagales > Amaryllidaceae > Agapanthus > Agapanthus africanus. Next base: position 547,259,994 of record JASDDO010000024.1, on the reverse strand, counting down.
ATACTAAACCTCTTTAGTATGGTGTCAATGTACCTGGATTGGGACAATCGCAGTATCCGTTTAGATCTATCTCTATAGATCATGATTCCCAATACGCAGGAGGCATCACCTAGATCTTTCATTGAGAATCTCTGTGATAAGAAGAGCTTGACTGATTGCAGCATAGGAATATCATTTTCTATCAAGAGTATGTCATCCACATACAATACGAGGAAGACAACCTTACCCTCTGCTACCTTCTTATAGATACAAGGTTCATCTATATTTTTGATGAAGTCAAACTCTTTGACTACAACATCAAAACAGATGTTCCAACTCCTCGATGCTTGCTTTAACCCATAAATGGATTTAAGCAGCTTGCACACCTTTCCGCTGCTCCCACTATCTACGAAGCCCTCTAGCTGAGTCATGTATACGCACTCTTCTAAATCACCGTTTAGAAAGGCGGTCTTAACATCCATTTGCCAGATTTCGTAGTCATGGTATGCAGCAATGGCATGTAAGATCCGGATGGACTTAACCATAGGCACTGGAGAAAAGGTTTCGTCATAATCCACACCTGGTCGTTGACGAAAACCCTTTGCTACAAGTCTAGCTTTGAAAGTCTCAACTTTTCCATCTACACCAAATTTCCTTTTAAAAATCCACTTGCTCCCAATGGGTTTTACCCCTTCAGGAGCATTTTCCAAAATCCATACTTTATTGGTGTACATGGATTCCATCTCAGATCGCATTGCATCCAGCCATTTCACAGAGTCACCACTCGTGATGGCATGCTCGAAACTAGTGGGGTCATCATCATCCATGATGCAATCCTCGCTTCCACCATCAATGAGAAAACCGTAGTATCTCTCAGGTGGACGAGAAACCCTGCTAGATCGGCGGAGAGGCTGGGGTTCGTCGGGTACTACTGAATCCTCTGGTTCTACTAAATCTTCAGTTGTAATTTGTGTTTCTGGAACCTCTTCCAGCTCTACCTCTTTGCCACTAATTTCTTTTGCAAGAAATTCCTTTTCCAAAAAGGTGGCATATTGAGAAACAAACACTTTTTGTTCTTCAGCGTGGTAGAAAAAATATCCTTGGGAATTCTTAGGATATCCCACAGATTTGCAAAGAACTGATCGTGCCTTGAGCTTGTCTGGATTTTGTCTTTGGACATAGGCCGGACAACCCCATATCTTAACTCTTTTAAAATATGGTTTCTTCCCACTCCATATCTCATGCGGTGTGGTAGGCACAGATTTAGACGGAACTTGATTCAATAGGTATGCTGCTGTTTCAAGCGTATAACCCCAGAAGGAAATAGGCAACTCAGCCTCGCTCATCATAGAGCGCACCATATCTAATAGGGTGCGATTCCTCCGCTCAGATACACCGTTGTGCTGTGGTGTATAAGGAGGAGTGAGCTGAGAGAGAATCCCATTCTCTTTTAGATAATCTAGGAACTCTTGCTAAGTATTCACCTCCTCGATCAGATCGAAGAATCTTAATACTTTTGCCCGTTTGATTCTCTACTTCGTGCTTATATTCTCTGAATTTCTCAAAAGCTTCAGACTTGTGTTTCATCAGGAACACATGTCCGAATCTAGAGAGATCGTCAGTGAATGTAATGAAGTAGGAAGAACCGTTCCTGGCATGCGTAGACATGGGACCGCATACATCACTATGTACCAGTCCTAAGAGTTCGGTAACTCTTTCTCCGTGTCCACTAAATGGAGCTTTGGTCATTTTTCCTTTGAGACATGAATGGCAAGTATCATAAGATGATAATTCGAACGGATTCAAATAACCATCTTTATGTAACTTAGCCAGTCGTGTTGCATTGATATGACCAAGTCTACAATACCACAAGTAGGATTCGTTCATATCTGAACTTTTCCTCTTGTGTGTGTTTTGTATATTCAGGACTGTATTCTGATTTAGAATGAATATGCCATTATGTAACGAGCCTGATGCAATCAACTTTTGATCTAGGAATATGTTCATAACATTATCCTTTACTATAAAATTATATCCTTCTTTACTTAATAAAGAAACTGATATAATGTTGCACATCATGTTCGGTATATAATAGCACTCATTTAGAATCAGTGTATTACGACTTGGTAATACCAGGTGATATTCGCCAACTGCTTTGGCTGCAACATTTGCACCGTTCCCTACTTGAACGGAATGATCACCTTTTCCCAGTTCTCTACCTTTACGTAGCCCATGTAACTGTTTACATATGTGGGATCCTGATCCGGTATCTAATACCCAGGACGTAGGGTGAACTGAGAAACAGTTCTCAATAACTAACACACCCGAAGAAGATGCATCAACATGCATGTTCTTTTGGGCGACGTGAGAATCCAGATATTCTTCTATTTCCTGTTCAGTCTTATAACTCTTATAAGAAAGAACGGGTCCAACGTTCCCCTGCACTGTACAATAATCGGGTTCAGTCAATACATCCATATTATTATCTTGATTATGGCCTGACATGGTCGCTACCTGGAGAGAGAGAGAAGAAAACACTTTAGCGTATGCTCTTGAAAGATTAGATTGGTTATTATCTTATCTAATCAGGATGTCTCCCACTTTTTTTATCAAATCTACCTTAAAACCCTAAAAGGTAAGATTAGCCGGGATTAATTACACCCTACAATTTCGTCAATCTTTCAGCCAGATCAGTGTCGGTACTTTGAGGGAGGTTCCCCGTGCTTTCGCACGGACCTAATTAAAGTAAACCTCGTTTTCCCAGAGGCGTAGCCCCGTTAACACTTTTCTAGACACCTACTTGAATGACTAATTGTCCTGTGTAAAACTCTCCTAGGAGTAACACTTACTCGCAGTGGGTATCGGGATCCAACTATCTCATAGGAGGTATGCAATCTCATTGCAAATTTCAACGCTTGAAATTTCCGATAATATTTTGCCCCTAGCAATTTATAACCTTAACATAGTCAACAAATCATAATTGCTAGCCAAGTTCAACCCGTCATTTCCCGATTGAATTAAATCCACCTGCACGACCCTTAACATAGTCAACAAAGTCGCACAACTACCCTAATCCAATCACATCTCATGTTTTAGCAGATAAGTACTAATTAGCTACCGCACACTACGCCTTAACATAGTTAACAAACGTAGCACGAATACTAACTAGTCTTTATCTGAAATGACGGAGGGCTACGCAGGTTTTTCAGAAAACCCTAAGCGTAATGAACTTGATATCGTCGTAGAATCATGTAGTTTTTGAAAAGGAGTGTTTTTGAGGCTTTTCTTAGTTTCGCTAAAGGGGTCACTCCCGGTGAAGGGATCGTCGGCCCTTTCCTCATCGAATAAGGTGCAGGATATATCATATATATCACTGTGCAAAGCAAAACTGTAGCTACCCCTTTTTTTTATAAAGTTTTGATTCTACAACATCTTTAGGTTTCTTTTCTTTTATTAACCTTATTAATAAAAATCCCATCAGCTTATGCTTCCTAAGCATCACAGAAGAAACGAAAGCAGTAATATTTATATATCAGCATATATATATAGTATAAGCATTCGTCTCAGGCACTAATATGATCTCATCACAGAACATTGCAGCAGAAGAACATATATGAAATATTGGATATACTAGGACGTCCGTGTTTTCAATACGAGCCTGTATAAAACACGGATTCCACGGTCGTGACGAATAGCCAAACCCACATCCCAAGACTCCTACGAGAGCGGCAAGTAACACTGCCAATTCTAGGGTTAGGAGACCCGGTCTCGACTCCTCGAGATGGCCTCCTAATGGACCCTAGAATCCGGTTACTTGTGCTCTCCTCCTTGGATCTACCTAATGCGAAAAAGTAAATAATATACACTGGTGACAGCAACCTCAACCTGGAAGTGCCCCAAATAAAAGAATATTACATTACAAATGAATTTTACATGAATGAAAATAAAAACCCTCATCTCACATAAAACCCCCGGCTATTCAGAACACGACGATCCAATATAACATATCACAGCAACACATAATATCACATATCATCAACGTAAGTAAATATGCGCATCCCAATTGTCGTTGACATATAGCAACGAAACCGGCGATATTACATATTACACTTACGGTCACAGAAAAGAAAGTGTAAAACTACAACATTTGGAATCCACAATCACTTTAGACATCGTCAATCCGAAATATCACATACTTCGCATTTCATGCCTAACTCTATGAATTCCACATATTGTATCACATTCCAGATAAATAGACAGTATTAAACTTTTCGAACAGATAATCAAATACCCAAAATTTCCTAAAATGCTCAACACTTGAGCAGAGTTCAAATAATCCCAGAATATGTCACAGTACCGGTGATCCAGCCGTAGAAGGGTCAAGCCAACGCCTCACATGTGGCACGCCGTACTTCCCCAAACCCGAAGGTTCAAAAGGCAGTTCAAGACGGTCGCATAATCGAGTTAAGGTTTGTTGTCTTCTAGAGGGTCCACCGCTTAACTTGTACAATTTTTCCGAAAGATTTAAACCCGATAAAAATTCAACACTTGAAAGTTTGCCGTACCGGGAAACAGTGAGTTAATGATATCCGTTCAAATAGTTTAACAGCTTCTAAATATCCGGAAAGAAATACGAATTTAAATATTCAGATCGAATCTACTATTACAAAATAAACCCCAGAATTATTAACACTTAAAACAGATTAAAAATACCCAGAAGCATCAACAACCACCTACGGATATTACCATGAAAACCACATGTCACCAATCCATAGTTCCGCCGCGGAACCGCCGCGTAAGCACGCTATCGCCGCGGTTCCGCCGCCGTTTAGACGAATTGTGGGCCCGTGTTTCATGGTAATTCTTAGAATTCCCTGCTGATTTTTTTACGTATTTTTAATTCAGAAAAAACCCAGTTTTTGAAAAATTTCCAGAGAGGGGGTTAAATTCGTCGGTTCGGGTTCGATCGGAGTTTTAACTTCGTAAACACGTCGCTTAATGCTCTAGCTAGGCTCTGATACCACTGTAGGGTTCTTAGGCACTCTTGTAAAGGTTCATAAGGCATCAAACATGCCCGGATAAAAATTTAGACCTGCCGAACAACCCAAAGCCGGGATCTTTGCTAGATTATTAGGGTTAAACATGCAAGATGATAACTTTTATCTAAGTGTGAGGGATTACAACCTTTGTAGTCCGCTCCTTTGCTTCACAAGCTCCGAGTAGAAGTCCCTTTGCCGCGATCCACGATCTCCCGGACTCATGAGAGGCTCCACGACTCGAACGATCCATGCTAGCTTGAAGTGTTCCAAATCTCCGATGATCTACGTCGAAGTTGCAAAGACTCAAGCTTTCTCACTCTAAAGAGATGAACACACTAATCTCATGGGCTAGATGAGATGAGGATGAGAGAGTAGTATTTATGCTTTCTTTTTAAATCATTTTCTCATATTTATTCATCACATAAAGAATTTCAAGTGAGCTTCTTCAAGAGAGAAGAAGATGATAATGGAAAAGATAATGATAAATCCTTTTGTGATGAATAGAAAGAAATGTATATGATTGATATATAAACCATGGTCAAGGATGAGTAGCTAAGATTGTGTAGAGAATAAACTAGAGTTAGGGTTTGGTTGGGTTAAAAATGTGTCATCCAAAAATATCTTAACAATGACAAAAGAAAAAGCTTCTAGAAGGTGCATGAAGCATCTAACCCTAATCAAACCCTAACCTCAATTAATCATCCTTAAACATGTTTAACAATTAATCATATCATGTCACAATAATATATATCACATATATATTATATATTTGCAACAAAAGAAAATAATACAATTAAAATATATCGCATATATATCAATGTATCATCCAGTGAGAAAATGAAATAATAAAGCGAGCCAATATTAGATAATGTAATACAATATATCATATATATTATTATACATTAAATCATCGAATCAACACTTGATTTGATGATCCGGCTATATCGAATATTACCGACTAATATATCATGTACCGATTCATCGAATCAACACTTGATCCGATGTCCCAGTTCATATCTAAATATCGCCAGAATATAATACGGCATCTCATATCGCATTATTCTTGGTCCTGCACATATCACATATGTGCCTCTACTCCGTTTCGCCTGAGCCAAGAAACCTCTGTGTAGGACTCTAAAAGAATCGTCAATACGCCGGTAGCAGATGATGATCATATCAAACACCCACAAGCTGCAAGCGGTCAGCTAAACGTAACAGCCACCCAGGTATTGAGCGATCAGAAGATCAACAAGCTAGCCTGTGCGTTCTCCTGTGAATCTAATCAGTAACACTCCCGTACAGTCCGGTCTGTTCGTCTGATATGTCGCATATCAAGTCTAGGGGTGGTATACGTCAGACCCCAGTAATCGATAAGTCGTGTCGATGTGTGGCTCATAACAGGTTGAGAACCTACTAGTAACACTTACCAGTAAATCTCTATATCAGCCCTGGCCAGGGACTTCCAGTTATAGCCAATCGAACACAGCACAACATCAACTCCCTATACCGGGAGAGACGAATCCCCTCCTATCGCTCATTGCCTCCATGTGATTCGGGACTGTACCCAAAAGCCACCGTTTTGCACGCCCTCTTGGACGTGGTAAGGTGGAAATCAAAGCACAGTGGGAATCACACAAGACTCTATGACGATCTCGGGTCTACAGACTACCCTGTACCAGTGTCACCGGAGAACTGCCATCTGACGTGTGGTATAACACCATCTGGGAGTTCTCGGCGAGTCCGTCCAGTGTACCCAGTCTCCACTGAGCACCCGTACACCATCTCTGATGTCAAACACCGATGGATATGGGATCATCCATCGCCCATCATATGGGTCAAGAAGCGTATACACTAGTCTATTCTGGTGTATCGATGCCCTGTCTCGATATACCCTCGACTAGGAACAGTTATAGGATGTACTCATCGACTATTGTGGCCCCACTAGTATGATCTCATAATAGTCCCAGTAGTCGAGTACAGATCCTAAGGGCTTTATCAACATGTGAGAGTAAAACAGTAAACCAATACAAGTCAACATGTTAAGATAAAGAGAAACCAAATAGCATACTATCATGACGAGCAAGAAAGTCATCTCTATATATATCCAAGCATCCATTATAATATACATCATATGTACAACATTGGCCTCTAGGGCATATACATAACTAACACAATGGATATGGGATCATCCACCGCCCATCTACATAAGTCGAGAAGCTATACGCTAGTCTACTCTGGTATGTCGATGCCCTGTCTCGACACACCTACGACTAGGGACATTTGAAGGATGTACTTATCGACTACCCTGTCCCCACTGGTATGATCTGCATCATAATTCTGGTATTCAAGTAATCATCCTAAGGGCTTTATCAACATGCGATCACAAAACAGTATTTATTTACATATTAAGATAAAGTGCAACCAGATAGCATACTATCATGTCGAGCAAGAAAGTCCTTCCTATATATGTCCAAGCATCCACTACAATATACATCGCATGTACAGTAATGGCCTCAAGGGCTTACATATAACTAACAGTTACGTATAGCTAGTGTCGCTGACGTGCTTGTGGTTACGAATTTATGCAGTAATCACTACCAAATGAAAGTCTACCCTAGCACCTGCAAGGGGTTTTAGTGGCATCAAGCATGCCAAATCCAAATTTTTATGGTGCTAAGCTAGACTTAACAAGATCTTTAGCTAGGTGATTAGGGTTATAAGATTGATATCAAGTAAACAAGAAGAAGTGAAAGATGGATATACCCTCGTAGATCGAGTCCTTCGCTTCACATGCTCCGTGAAGTGGTCCCGTGACTCCATTAGGCTCCACTTGAGGCTTTGGACATGCTTCATACGATGACCTTCGTGCCGTAGATGATCCACGCGAAGTCCCTCCAACTAAAGCTACATCTACACTAAGCTCTTTATCGTAGGAAACATGCTACACTCGATCGCTAGTCAAGTGTAGGATGGTGAAGTAGGGGATGCTTAAAGTTCACAAGTTTGTGTTCAAGCTTCATGGTTCACATCGCATGTGAGGGTTGAAGCTTGAACCATAACATTGAGGAAAAAGAAGGTAGAGAGCAACCGTGAGAGCAACTCAAGAAAATGGCTAAGTGTTGAGAATTAATGACAACTCTTGGCCCCCACTCATTCAAGCATGGAATTTTGCAATATAAAATTGCAACCATGCTTGAATAGTGAGTTAAGATGAATAAACAAACATAAAGCCCATGCTTTCAACCATGCTCTCATTTTCCACTTCGTTTCTATTTTTCTCAAAAATAGAAATCATGCCATGCTACATATATATATATATATCATATATATATATATATATATATATATATATATATTAATACATATAAGAAAATATTTAGTGAGCTAATGATATTAGTTAAGATATAATTATATCACATATAATATATATCACATTATTAAATCAACACTTGATTTAATAATCCGGTATATCACATATGACCGACTAATATCATTTATCTGAATATCACATTATCAAATTAACACTTGATTCGACAATCTGGTTATATCACATATAACCGAACCGATAACAGATAACTTCCAGATTACAATACGGTATCACATACACGTATTTAATCGGGCCCACAAACATATCACATATATGTCCTACTTCGTTTCGCTTGAACCAGGGAACTTCTGTGTGGGACTCTAAAGACTCGTCAATACGCCAACAGTAGGTGATGATCACATCAGTCGCCTACAAGCCGTCAACGGTACTAGCTGGACGTAACGGCTACCTGGGTATTGAGCGATATGAAGATCAACAAGCAAGATTGTCCATAGTCTCCATGAAGCCTATCAGTAACACTACCGTACAGTCTGGTCTCCTCTTCTGATATGTCGCATATCATGTCTAGGGGTGGTAAACGTCAGTCCCCAGTAATGTGATAAGTCATGCCGATGTCTGGCCTATAACGGTTCGAGAAACTACTGATAACACTTATCAGTAAATCTTGGCAGCAGCCCTGGCCAAGGACTTCTAGTTATTGTCACGACCCGAGAATTCGACTCGTGACCGGCACTTAACCACGCAACGTCTACAGGCGTAACGCGGCTAAGTAAGCCGAACCCAGAAATCAAAACCAATAAATATAGAGTGATTTTAAAACGTTTTGTAAAAACAATCGTACATGTCTGAAAAACTTCCATTTATTTAGTAGAAATCCTTTTTTAGTTCAAAAGTTATAAGTTTTATAATTTTGGTAACATTTCCTTTTTTAAAACATTTGCCCTGCCAGTCGGGTAGAAACAAGGTGTAACAGAAATGACGAGTAAAATAAATGAAGCATCACAATAAGATATACGACGCCGTAGCGAAGAATACACAGTAAAGCAAGGACAATATCATAAAAGATGAGACTGCAAAAGTAAAGTCGGCTCACATGCGAGCTCGACACCAGAATATAAAATCATACATATCGTCCTCTCAACTGTCTCTAAGTCAATACAGAAAGGTAGATGGAGAATACTAGATACATCAATATACAACTGAAAGATAACAGATACCGTACAAAACCCACCTATCAGCAAAAGGCTAACTCTGCTCAAAAAGGGTATCTATGCCAAAAGATGCGGTAACAGCCAGCCGTGACTACTCCCAAGGGCAACCTGCAAATACTGTGGCACAACGGGGGTGAGTTGCCAACTCGTGAATAGAGATAACATATAAAGGTAATCGCGAGCATGCACGTACAGCGCTACTCTAACCAATGCCAGCAGATGATATCGATGCGGGTAAGCAGTATGCGTAATAATAATGCAAGTCCTCTATCAGGTGATATAACTACAGGATGAGGTGTGATAATAAATGCTGAGCATGGGAATATAGTATCTACATGAAGTATCAAGGTGGAATACATATGCATGTATGCACCACAAATCCCAACATCCCAAACGCCGGTACTCCATCGGCCCTCATATCCTGTATATCCCTGAAAATCCCGAGTGCCCAACATCGGCACCCAAATATCATAAATACTCGTGTCTAGCATCGACACGTAAAAAATCCTGTACCGGGCATCCGTCATTCCGGGTCAGCCCTCTCACAAGGTATATATCGGGAATCCGTCAGTCCGGGTCATCCCTCTCTCAATACATCGGGCATCCGTCATTCCGGGTCAGCCCTATATCAATCCATCGGGCATCCGTCATTCCGGGTCAGCCCTCTCTCAAAGGATATATCGGGAATCCGTCAGTCCGGGTCATCCCTCTCTCAATACATCGGGCATCCGTCAGTCCGGGTCAGCCCTATATCAATCCATCGGGCATCCGTCATTCCGGGTCAGCCCTCTCTCAGTACATGCCTCTAGCACCGAGAAAACACGGGGCGACGCCCCAAAACATCATATCAAGGGAACCGGGTTTTTAAATGATTACTTATTTGAAAAGGGCCACGGTTCCCAAATCCAGAAATCACAAGAAATCTCAACCAGTAATACAAGTAATTGTGATGTGATATGTGCATCAAGTATGTATATCTAGTCATGTCACAGAGAAATGAGCTACAATGCAACGATCCAATGTGATATAGGTATTAAGTATGTAATTCAAGTCATGTTATATATAGATGAGCTACAACAATATACAACAGTATGATCATGGCAGTTCTATCAGTTCTAAGCAATATATAAAGATGGCAGGGAATGCAATATGTGATGACAATCCATGGTATGGTATATGCAATATATAACAATAAGGTCCTATCAGCCCTGACGCATAACGCCATGCGGGCGATATCCCCGTAGATGTGAAATCTACTCACCGTGTCTCGCGCTAAGTGTATCCAACCACCTGCTTGCCCTTCTTCGCAGCGTCCGTCTCACTGGCCTGCGAACCTAGAATCACATAACATATCACACATATAAGCTCAATTTCACCAAAAACGCGACATTACAGTCAACTAGAAACTCGTATCGCAAACCAATCGTGCGTGTGCGCGATACGCTAAAACGTGTAATCACGCGCCACGAAAGTACCCCGACGCGCCGCGATATGCAGAAACCCAAACCTACTCACGTATCACGCGTGTCGCGAAGGTTTAGAAAACGGCAAAATAGGTATTTGGTCCCAGATTTTCCTACAGAACTAAACTTACAAAAATATATATACCACAATACTACACACATTAGCAGACACCCAATGGACCAAACAACACCCAAATCCCTACCCATCTGGCCGCAAATTGCGGCCAGAATGAGGAAATTGGCGGCCCACTGTAGCAGTATGGGGGTCGGGTTTCACCTGTGGTATCAGCACTACTCCACTATACTACAGTCAACTCAAATTCATTCAGGTCTCATCGGGTCAAAAGCAGATCCAGAAAAGCTCAAGTTGCACAAATACGACATATTGCAACAATTAGTGAAACTGGTGGTATTTTAGTGTAATTGGGGTTGAACTAGGTTACAATGGTCTCACTAACTCACTAACAAGCTACTGAAACCCTAACACATCACCTTAGCACAAAGTTCCCTCTAAACACCCCATATCGCACTAAAACGCACTAAAATCCACTAACCGATGCAAATCTACACAACCAAGCAAACTAGGGACGCAAGTTAGGAAGTATACCTCATACTTAACCCTAGGGAGCTGCAGGAAGGTGAAGAAGTGAAGAGAAGGGGCTGCACTTGGTGCTGGAGCTGCTGCTGCTCACTGTGCTGCTGTTGCTGTTGCTATTGCTGTATGCCTGCTGCTGCTGCTTCAGTTGCTTCTGCTGCTGCTTCAGTTGCTTCTGCTGCTGCTTCAGTTGCTGGTTCTGGAGCTGGGGAAAGAGGTAAGTGTGTGGGTGTGTTGGGTGAGTGTGAGAGTTTGAGAGAATAGCAAAAGAGTTGAGAGAAAGAAATCATCACCCAATGTCAACCCTCCTCTCTCTCTCTCCTCATTTAATGCAAGCATGGCCTAAAGCCATGATGCACTCTCTCTCTCTCACACAAGTCAACACTCTCAATTCAAATTCAACTAAAGTGACTACTTATCAACTAATAAAACCCACTTAAAACCCAAAAGACTTAATCCTACAATTAACCCACCATGGTTAATAATTATGGTATTTACTAAATTTAAAAACCCTAGTTTACATGCACATGTGTGTGCAAGCCTAGGAAAATTTTGGAAAAATATTTATTAATTTAGGAAAAATATTTAAAACACAGTTTGGTAAACTTTTTTATTAAAAACCATTATTTAATTACAATTATTCACTAACCCTTATCCTAAGGTGTTACAATCTCTCCCCCTTAAAGAAATTCGTCCCCGAATTTCAAAAATCTAACTACACGCACCTTGAAAAAGATGGGGATACGTCTTCATCATCTCGCCTTCGGTCTCCCAAGTGACCTCCTCACGGTTCTGACCACGCCAAAGTACCTTAACTGATGGAATGTCCTTCGATCTCAATCTCTTCACTTGTCGATCCAAGATCATCACCGGCTGCTCTGCATAGGAAAGGTCACGCTCAAGCTGGATCGTCGGATGCTGAATCGCATGCGAAGGATCATGTAGATATCTGCGGAGCATCGAGACATGGAATACGGGGTGCACATCTGGAAAGCTGGGCGGAAGGGCTAAACGGTAGGCTACTGCACCAACACGCTCGAGGATCTCGAAGGGGCCCACATACCTGGGACTGAGCTTCCCCTTCTTCCCAAACCTCATCACACCTTTCATTGGGGAGACCCTCAAGAAAACATGATCACCAACAGAAAACTCAAGTCTGCGTCGTCGATGGTCTGCATAAGCTCTCTGCCTACTCTGCGCTGCTCTCATCCTATCGCGAATCAACTGGATCTTCGCGGTCGTCTCCTCAACGATCTGTGGCCCTAAGATACTGCTCTCACTGAGCTCTGTCCAACAAGTAGGTGACCTGCATCTCCTCCCATAAAGAGCCTCAAATGGGGCCATCTGAATGGTCTCCTGGTAGCTGTTGTTGTACGAAAACTCTACTAAGGGCAAATGATGATCCCAGCTACCTCCGAAATCTAATACACAAGCTCTGAGCATGTCCTCGAGAGTCTGGATGGTCCGCTCTGACTGTCCGTCGGTCTGCGGATGAAAAGCTGTGCTGAAACTCAAGCGAGTGCCCAAAGCCTCCTGGAGCCTCTGCCATAGTCTACTAGTAAACTGGGTGCCTCTGTCGGACACAATGCACGTCGGGACTCCGTGTAGTCGCACTATCTCGTCAATGTAGATCTGGGCATACTGAGTAAATCCGAAAGTCGTCTTCACTGGTAGGAAGTGAGCCGCTTTCGTCAAACGATCCACGATCACCCAGATGGAGTCATACCCCCGACTAGTCCTGGGTAGACCTACCACGAAATCCATCGAAATCTGTTCCCATTTCCACTCCGGAATGGGTAGCGGCTGTAGCTCTCCCGCGGGCCTCTGGTGCTCAGCCTTGACTTGCTGACAAGTCAGGCATCTCGACACAAAATCTGCAATGTCCCTCTTCATTCCGTCCCACCAATAAACATCTCTCATATCATGATACATCTTGGTGGAACCGGGATGGACGCTGTACACCGATCGATGTGCCTCCTCAAGAATCGCGCGCCTCAGTCCCTCAGCATCTGGTACGCACAGTCTGACTCCAAACCGTAGTATCCCCTGATCATCGATCACGAACTCGGAAGATCTGCCCTGTCCAATCTGTGCCATAATCTCTGAACATCGGTCATCACTGAGCTGTGCCTCACGTATACGATCGATCAACTGTGGTCTTGCACGGACATGCGCTATCTGCCCTCCAATCGGCGTGAACTCGAACTGTACTCGACTGTCGCATAATAACTGCCAATCTGCGGATGACTGCTCCTGTACTGCGCTCAAACAAGATAAACTACTCCCGGGCCTCCTGCTCAAAGCATCCGCCACCACATTTGCCTTGCCCGGGTGATATAAGATCTCGCAGTCGTAATCCTTCACTAACTCCATCCATCGACGCTGCCGAAGGTTCAGGTCCCGCTACTGGAATATGTATTTCAAACTCTTATGATCCGTGAATATCTGGCACGACTCGCCGTATAGATAATGTCGCCAGATCTTAAGTGCGAAGACCACTGCAGCCATCTCCAAATCATGAGTGGGGTAGTTTTGTTCATGCTTCTTCAATTGTCGCGAAGCATACGCGATCACCCTATCATGCTGCATCAGAACGCATCCCAGCCCCACTCGAGAAGCATCACAAAAGACCACAAATCCGCCCGTTCCGGAAGGTAAAGATAACACCGGTGCCGTCGTCAGCTGAGTCCGTAACTGCTGGAAACTGTGCTCGCACTCCTCCGTCCAATCGAAAGGAACTCCCTTCCGGGTCAACCCGGTCAATGGTGTAGCAATACGAGAGAAGTCCTGCACAAAACGCCTGTAGTAACCGGCCAATCCCAAAAAGCTGCGAATCTCCGTCACCGATGTAGGTCTGGGCCAACGCTGAACGGCCTCGATCTTCCTCGGGTCTACACATATACCGTCTCGTGAAATCACGTGCCCCAAGAAATCTACGCTGTCCAGCCAAAAAGCACACTTGGAGAATTTCGCATAAAGCTGGTGCTCCCTCAATGTCTGCAATGTAATCCGCAGGTGCTGCTCGTGCTCCTCACTATTCCGGGAATACACCAAGATATCGTCAATGAAGACTATGATGAACAGATCCAAATAAGGCCGGAAAATACGGTTCATCAAATCCATGAAGGCTGCTGGCGCATTGGTGAGTCCGAACGACATCACCAAAAACTCGTAATGGCCGTAGCGCGTACGGAAGGCTGTCCGGGGAATGTCCTCCTGTCGAACCCGCAGCTGATGATAGCCCGATCGTAAATCGATCCTCGAAAAGTACCCTGCCCCCTGAAGCTGATCGAACAAATCGTCGATACGCGGCAAAGGATACCTGTTCCGCACTGTCACCTTGTTCAGCTGGCGGTAGTCGATACAAAGACGCAAATTGCCGTCCTTCTTCCTGACGAACAGGACTGGAGCACCCCAAGGAGAAACACTGGGTTGAATAAGTCCCTTGTCCAGCAAGTCTTGCAACTGGCCCTTCAACTCTCGAAGTTCAGCCGGGGCCATCTGATAAGGCGGTATGGAAATAGGCCCCGAGCCGGGAACCAAATCAATACAGAAAGAAATGTCGCGCTCGGGCGGCAACCCAGGAAGCTCGTCAGGGAACACATCAGGAAACTCGCTAACAACCGGAACCTGGTCCAATGGAACCTGTGTAGCGCGAGCATCGCAAACATAGGCGAGAAATCCCTGACATCCCTTCCTCAAAAGCTGTCCAGCGCGAAAAGAAGAAATCACACTGTGAGGGGCGGCACCACGGTCCCCCAACACAACAAAAACCGACTCACCGGGAAAGCAGAATCTAACTGTCTTCTCACGGCAGTCCATAGAAGCATAGCACGTGGCCAACCAATCCATACCCAAAAGAACGTAGAAGTCCAACATCTCCAGAAGGATCAAGTCGACAGGCAACTCTCTCTCGCCAATACAGACGGTACAGGATCGGAACACGTGCCTAGCAGCAAACGACTCTCCCACGGGAGTAGTCACCACAAGCGGCTGATCAAGCAAGCCGGACTCTCTACCCAAACTCGGCACAAAGTGCGTGGATACGTACGAGTGTGTGGATCCGGGATCGAACAATACATGTGCATCAACTGAACATACAGGGAGGATACCTGAAACCACTGCATTGGACGCCTGCGCGTCCTGATGCGTCAAAGCAAAAACCCTCGCCTGTCCGCCACCTGTAACTGGCTGCCCTCTGCCTCGGTCACCTCGCCCTCTCTGAGCAACTCCTCCACGCCCACGACCTCGCTGGGTATGAGTCTGGCGCGGAGCAACGGTAGGTACGATAGGCAACGCCCTCTGGGGTGGTGAAGGTGGTAATGTGACATGCGGTGCTGTCGCCTCCCTCCAGGGTAACTCAGGACAATCCCGTATACGATGGTAAGAACTCCCACAGCGAAAACATCCCGACGACGACCGCTGACCGTCCTGGGAATAGGAGCTGAATAACCGGCCCCGCCCTGAATCTCTGCTGCCTGCAATACGTCTATCACGGCGCCGAAAAGGCTGTCTCTGTGCTGATGTATCCGCACGAACTCTCTTCGGCTCTGGAACTACCGAAGTCTCAGCAAGGTGCTCCTCGACCACTAGGGATGCGTCTACAGCTGCTGCATAGGTCTCGTAGTGCTGTGCGCTGATCGCGAGGAACAATGGTGTAAGCAAGCCTCGAACAAATCTCCTAACTCGCAACTCCTCGGTAGCCACTAAATATGGGGCATAGACTGCTAGCTCTGTAAACAGCACATCATACTCTGCCACCGTCATCCCTGGCGTCTGGCGCAAGGACTCAAATCTGCGTGCTCGGGCATCCCTAACACTCTGGGGAAGGAAACGGGCTAGAAATATGGTCACGAACTCCGTCCAGGTCATAGGAGGAAGACCTGCTGCTCTGCCCTTCTCAACGGAATCACACCACTTCTGCGCAAGACCTTCCAGGCGAAAGCTCGCGAACTCGACCCATCTCGCATCTGCGCATCTGAGGGAACGGCATATCCTAGCCATCCTGTCTTTGAAAGACTGTGGGTCCTCGGCTGTATCGGTGCCTGTGAAAACCGGAGGCTTCAGCCTCATGAACTCTGATAGCGATACTGTGATCACCTCCGTGGCTGCAGGGGCAACTGGCTGTGCGGTAGGTACCATAGCGGTCTCTGGAACTGGTGGAGCTACCTCTGGTCGCTGCGCTCGAAGCGTCTCAACTAGCGATCCTATCATCTGGCGCATCTCCTGCATGCTAGATCCCACCGTCTGGCGCATCTCCTGCATACCAGCCCCTAACGTGGCGATCTGCTCTGTCACGGCAGGAACAGCCTGCTCGGGTACAACCGGCGTACTGCCCGGATCAGTCCGTGTCTCGGACGAGTCAACTCGAATCTCGGCCCTCGCTGCCGCTCTCTGTACCCTCATAGTCTTAGGCGGCATACTGGCTGAAAGAAAATTTGGATTCGATAAGAACACGGAAATCGAATCGCAAGAATATAAGGAGGGATCAAATCAATAAGTCCTAAGGTCGCGTAGGCGGAGTACCGTGTCGTGAGTATGCCGCGGAACATACGCACGCTACGCTACCCTGCTGCAGCTACCTACTCCATCATACCAGGGTCATCCTACACTCTGAAGGTAAAACCTACGCTCTGATACCAACTTTGTCACGACCCGAGAATTCGACTCGTGACCGGCACTTAACCACGCAACGTCTACAAGCGTAACGCGGCTAAGTAAGCCGAACCCAGAAATCAAAACCAATAAATATAGAGTGATTTTAAAACGTTTTGTAAAAACAATCGTACATGTCTGAAAAACTTCCATTTATTTAGTAGAAATCCTTTTTTAGTTCAAAAGTTATAAGTTTTATAATTTTGGTAACATTTCCTTTTTTAAAACATTTGCCCTGCCAGTCGGGTAGAAACAAGGTGTAACAGAAATGACGAGTAAAATAAATGAAGCAACACAATGAGATATACGACGCCGTAGCGAAGAATACACAGTAAAACAAGGACAATATCATAAAAGATGAGACTGCAAAAGTAAAGTCGGCTCACATGCGAGCTCGACACCAGAATATAAAATCATACATATCGTCCTCTCAACTGTCTCTAAGTCAATACAGAAAGGTAAATGGAGAATACTAGATACATCAATATACAACTGAAAGATAACAGATACCGTACAAAACCCACCTATCAGCAAAAGGCTAACTCTGCTCAAAAAGGGTATCTGTGCCAAAAGATGCGGTAACAGCCAGCCGTGACTACTCCAAAGGGCAACCTGCAAATACTGTGGCACAACGGGGGTGAGTTGCCAACTCGTGAATAGAGATAACATATAAAGGTAATCGCGAGCATGCACGTACAGCGCTACTCTAACCAATGCCAGCAGATGATATCGATGCGGGTAAGCAGTATGCGTAATAATAATGCAAGTCCTCTATCAGGTGATATAACTACAGGATGAGGTGTGATAATAAATGCTGAGCATGGGAATATAGTATCTACATGAAGTATCAAGGTGGACTACATATGCATGTATGCACCACAAATCCCAACATCCCAAACGCCGGTACTCCATCGGCCCTCATATCCTGTATATCCCTGAAAATCCCGAGTGCCCAACATCGGCACCCAAATATCATAAATACTCGTGTCTAGCATCGACACGTAAAACATCCTGTACCGGGCATCCGTCATTCCGGGTCAGCCCTCTCACAAGGTATATATCGGGAATCCGTCAGTCCGGGTCATCCCTCTCTCAATACATCGGGCATCCGTCATTCCGGGTCAGCCCTATATCAATCCATCGGGCATCCGTCATTCCGGGTCAGCCCTCTCTCAAAGGATATATCGGGAATCCGTCAGTCCAGGTCATCCCTCTCTCAATACATCGGGCATCCGTCAGTCCGGGTCAGCCCTATATCAATCCATCGGGCATCCGTCATTCCGGGTCAGCCCTCTCTCAGTACATGCCTCTAGCACCGAGAAAACACGGGGCGACGCCCCAAAACATCATATCAAGGGAACCGGGTTTTTAAATGATTACTTATTTGAAAAGGGCCACGGTTCCCAAATCCAGAAATCACAAGAAATCTCAACCAGTAATACAAGTAATTGTGATGTGATATGTGCATCAAGTATGTATATCTAGTCATGTCACAGAGAAATGAGCTACAATGCAACGATCCAATGTGATATAGGTATCAAGTATGTAATTCAAGTCATGTCATATATAGATGAGCTACAACAATATACAACAGTATGATCATGGCAGTTCTATCAGTTCTAAGCAATATATAAAGATGGCAGGGAATGCAATATGTGATGACAATCCATGGTATGGTATATGCAATATATAACAATAAGGTCCTATCAGCCCTGACGCATAACGCCATGCGGGCGATATCCCCGTAGATGTGAAATCTACTCACCGTGTCTCGCGCTAAGTGTATCCAACCACCTGCTTGCCCTTCTTCGCAGCGTCCGTCTCACTGGCCAGCGAACCTAGAATCACATAACATATCACACATATAAGCTCAATTTCACCAAAAACACGACATTACAGTCAACTAGAAACTCGTATCGCAAACCAATCGCGCGTGTGCGCGATACGCTAAAACGTGTAATCACGCGCCACGAAACTACCCCGACGCGCCGCGATACGCAGAAACCCAAACCTACTCACGTATCACGCGTGTCGCGAAGGTTTAGAAAACGGCAAAATAGGTATTTGGTCCCAGATTTTCCTACAGAACTAAACTTACAAAAATATATATACCACAATACTACACACATTAGCAGACACCCAACGGACCAAACAACACCCAAATCCCTACCCATCTGGCCGCAAATTGCGGCCAGAATGAGGAAATTGGTGGCCCACTGTAGCAGTATGGGGGTCGGGTTTCACCTGTGGTATCAGCACTACTCCACTATACTACAGTCAACTCAAATTCATTCAGGTCTCATCGGGTCAAAAGCAGATCCAGAAAAGCTCAAATTGCACAAATACGACATATTGCTACAATTAGTGAAACTGGTGGTATTTTAGTGTAATTGGGGTTGAACTAGGTTACAATGGTCTCACTAACTCACTAACAAGCTACTGAAACCCTAACACATCACCTTAGCACAAAGTTCCCTCTAAACACCCCATATCGCACTAAAACGCACTAAAATCCACTAACCGATGCAAATCTACACAACCAAGCAAACTAGGGAAGCAAGTTAGGAAGTATACCTCATACTTAACCCTAGGGAGCTGCAGGAAGGTGATGAAGTGAAGAGAAGGGGCTGCACTTGGTGCTGGAGCTGCTGCTGCTCACTGTGCTGCTGTTGCTGTTGCTGTTGCTGTATGCCTGCTGCTGCTGCTTCAGTTGCTTCTGTTGCTGCTTCAGTTGCTGGTTCTGGAGCTGGGGAAAGAGGTAAGTGTGTGGGTGTGTTGGGTGAGTGTGAGAGTTTGAGAGAATAGAAAAAGAGTTGAGAGAAAGAAATCATCACCCAATGTCAACCCTCCTCTCTCTCTCTCCTCATTTAATGCAAGCATGGCCTAAAGCCATGATGCACTCTCTCTCTCACATACAAGTCAACACTCTCAATTCAAATTCAACTAAAGTGACTACTTATCAACTAATAAAACCCACTTAAAACCCAAAAGACTTAATCCTACAATTAACCCACCATGGTTAATAATTATGGTATTTACTAAATTTAAAAACCCTAGTTTACATGCACATGTGTGTGCAAGCCTAGGAAAATTTTGGAAAAATATTTATTAATTTAGGAAAAATATTTAAAACAAAGTTTGGTAAACTTTTTTATTAAAAACCATTATTTAATTACAATTATTCACTAACCCTTATCCTAAGGTGTTACAGTTATAGCCAATCGAGCATAGCACAACATCAACCCCCAATACCGGGAGAGACAAAACCCCTCCTATCGCTCATTGCCTCCATGCGACTCGGGACTGTATCCAAAATCAACCTGTTTGCACGTCTCCTTTGAGCGTGGTAGGGAGGAAATCAAAGCACAGTGGGAGCCGCACAAGACACTATGACGATCTCGGATCTACAGACTAACCTGTACCAGTGTCACTAGAGGACTGCTATCTGACGATAGATATACTACCACATAGGAGTCCTCGGCGAGTCCTGTTCGGTGTACCCATTCTCCAATGAGCACTTGTGTACAATCTTTGATGTCACACACCAATGGTTATGGGTGTTGGAGATAGTGCTCTCAGAGTCAATTATTGGATCACAGGCACGTGATTGCAATGATTGAGGGAGGACCTGTCCCAGTAGGACAGTCTTACTCGAGATGATAATATGCTATCTGGTTTACCTTTATCATCGTGTACTGCTTTAGGTGACCTGACAGGTCACTATTACACGTTGATAGAGCCTCTAGGATTCTTGCTTGACCACCAGCAGCATGAGGGCGATCATATAAGTGGGAGCTGGCAGTCTATAAGCAAATCCTTAAATAGTCCCTAGTCGTGGGAGTTTCGAGACAGGGCATCGATTCTCCAGAGTAGACTAGTGTATACAGTCGAGACCCCGATGAGGGACGGTGGCCGGTCTCACAAGCTACTGGTGTCAGTTGGTTCACCTAAGATGTATACAGGTGCTCATTGGGTTATGAGTACACCGGACAGGACTCGCCGGGAACATGCTAGTTGGTCTTATACCTGACGTCAGATAGCAGTTCCCTGGTGACATGTGTACAGGTTAGTTCATCGACCTGAGGATCGTCATTTGTCTCGTGTGAGTTCCCACTGTACTTTGATTACTACCCTACCACGCTCAAAGGAGACGTGCAAACAGGTTTTAGTTGGGTACAGTCCCGAGCCACATGGAGGAAGTGAGCGGATCTTCAGGGGTTCGTCTCTCCCGGTATTGGGGGTGAGGTCGCGCTGTGTCTAGGAGAGCCATTACACGAAGTCCTTGGCCAAGGCAGGAGATTTACTGGTCGGTATTCCAGTAGTATCTCAGGGTGTTCTGGGCTACACTCCGACACGACTTGTACCGCTATTGGGGTCTGATTTTTACCAACCCTCTAGGCCCGCCATGCGATACTCATAGACGAACGGACCAGACTGTACGGATATTGTCACTGACAGGCTCAGTAGGGTGTCAAGATGAGTTCGCTCATCGACGTCCCTTTTGGTCAATAGCTGGTGGCCCGTCACGTATGGCTAATACCTCTGACGTGCTAGTGGTTAAATCCACAGCCATTGTATTGACGAGTCTTTAGAGTCCACCACACATTCAGTTACTCAGCTTTCGGGAGAAACGCTGTAGAGGCCGTATGGAGATATGGCAGGGTTCGATCAGATACGTGCGGTATTGCACAGATCGTGATTGGACGGTTTTTACTAGCCGGCTTTGGCTTAAGCCGGATCCTAGTATTAGATAGTGTAGTTTTGTCTCTTTGCATTTGTGTTCAGTAGGAATACAAATGCGGGCATGTATTTGCAGTAGTGGGGTTTTCCTGTAATTTATTACGGGATCAGTTTTCTGTAGTTGCCAGTTTGCATTCCGTTCCGGCCGGTTTTCCTTTGTTCTTTCCCGGCCGGACTTTTCCGATGGAGGGGGTTATTTCCAAGTTTGCAAATAACTTTTGTGGAGGGGGTTTCTTACATTTGTGGGGCTTCATGATGGTTCATAATCATGAGATGCTTTCTTATTCTTTTCCTTTACTTTTTGTGATGAGAAAGGATTAGATATTGATTTGAGTTTTGTTATCATGATGTTTGGATGTGGTCACCCCTTTACCTTTTACTACCATCACCTCCCTTCTTGTATTTGCTTTTGCTCCACCATTTTTGAGAGGGAAAAGGGGCCGGCCACATATTGAGTGAGAGAGGGAGAGTTTCTTTTTTTGAGCTTGTGGCATTTCTCTTCATCTCAATTTCCTTGCTTGAAAAATGAAAGCACCATTTTTCTTAACCTCATTCCTCCATCTACAATGGCAACAAAACCCCAATGTGATATAGACTCTACACTAGCCTACAGCAAATCTTGGACGCGTCGGCTAGCCAACTTCGCGCCCGAGTTGCCTCGGTATAGAGGCGGGAGCCCGTAAAAGATGCAGGCGATGTGGTGCCCTTCCGGCGAGGAGGCGACGACCGGAGTTTCCGCGGGAGATCGGGACGACGATGAAAATACCGGAGGACTCGGATCACTCGGTATATCTCTTCCCCATCTTATTGTTAGCTAGGACTAGTTTAATGGTTCGATCCGGGTTTAGTGCGCGGTGGTGCCGGTTTGCTAGTTTGCAAAATTAAAGTTTATCACCGCTTCCGCATTTGGCCGTTGGATTGAAGGCCGGGGCGCCGCCGTGCACTTACACTGGTATCAGAGCCTCGCCATTAACATAGTCTAGCTTTGTCTAATGTGTTTTACATTTCCGATCGAACAATTTTCCAAAAACCGTATTTTTCCTAGCATCAGTTTCTGTCGAATTTTTTCGGACTCCAAAAATTTTTCAGGTTGTCTCAGAATGATGTGCAGGGAGTCCTAAGAACACTGGAAAAATTTGATGACCTGATCTCTCCGTACGACCGCGGAACCGTGGCCATAACCCCTTTTTGGCCGCGGTTCCGCCGCAGGAATGTGGATTCATGTCATCATTTTTTTGCAGTGGGCTTGTAGGCTGAAAATAGGGGTTTTGGTATACTTTGTTTGGGCCCAGAATTTCTTGATGTGCTACAGTAGTACTTGGGGCCCACTTGTTAGAATTTTGATCGATCGGATATTTTTAACACATTATTTCACAGTGTTTACATTATATCTGCGACTGTGAATGTCACTTGATCGGTAAATCCTGTCTAGCTGCTATAGCCCGGTTAGACGGATTTGCGAACGTGACCTTCACGTTGATGTTCTTTGTATTGCTGTGATGTTGCGGATCGGTCGTGGGGATAGCCTGGATGCAATGCTAGTACAGTTTTTGTTGTATGATGTACATTTGATATTGCGGGGCGAGCGTCCGATATGTTGACTGCTGTCACTGCCTGTTTGTATTATTATTTTGGGGCACGACCAGGTTGCGGTCGATGTACCCGTTGTATGTATATTTTACTTTCTGTATTAGGATTACCCCGCGGAGGGGTGCACGGATAGCCGGGTTCTAGAGGGCAACGGGCCCGCATCTCATGGCATTGGGATGGAGGGGGCTTCACTCTAGGATTGGCGGGCTATTCTCCGCACTCGTAAGGGGTACAGGTTGACCCAGGAGGGGTGCCCGAGTTACCGGATTCCGTGAAGTGCTGGGTGGTCCATTCACGTTGCTGAAGGGGGCTGCCTCGCTTCAGGATTTGGCAGGTAACTTGCCGCGCCCGTAGGGGTTTAGGATTTCATTGCACAGGCTATCCACAAGACCAGGGGAACGTCGGGTTTCTGTAGTTGCTCTGTGAAACCCGGGGATCCCAGATATCTGTATTGTTCTGTGATGCTATACTTTTCTGTGCTGCTGCATTGTTTATCACGCCTTGAGCGAAAATTATATATTATATATATACTAGTAGATGTTGTATATGTTTTGCATCCGTGCTAGTCCAGTCCCCGCTCTGTCGTTAGTAAGATAACCTAACGGGTGATGACGGGACCCAGTGGCGAATGCGGATGGCATATACGTACGTCAGTATATTTTCGTTCTTTGTGGTGTGATCAATTGATGGGACTGCGTTGATTCGGATCAATGCAAGATAAACAAACCTATTCTGATGTTGTTGGAACACTTTTCAAAAAGCTGTTGTTGCAAGGGCGTTCTCTTTTGTTTTGCATCGTGGTATTCAGTTGGAATATCCTGCTCCTCAGTCGACGAGGCAAGGGCCGAGATCCCTTCACCGGGAGTGACCCCTTGGACAAAAGTTTGCGTCAGGGCAATAACTTCACTATAGCCGATTACTTTTGCTTTGCATCGTGGTATTCAGTTGGAATATCCTGCACCCCATCCTACGGGGAAAGAGCCGAAATCCCTTCACCGGGAGTGACCTCTTTAGCAAAGGTTTTCGTTACTATATTTTCTAAAAAGCTATCCGTTCCTTCAACGATATCAAGTTCATTACGTTAAAGGTTTTCGCCAGAAACCATTCGTAGCCCTCCATCATTTCAGTTAAATATTCGGTAGTATTCAAGCTATGTATTTTGACCTCACGCCAAGGCATAGTGATTGGTAGCTGCCGGATATTTATCTGTTGCATAGATAGAATGCGTTGGTTTGGGACAGTCGTACTACTATTTTGGCCTACGTCAAGGGTATGTATGGGTGGGTTCAAATTAACCTGGATAATGATGGGCAGAACTTGACATGTGACTTATGATATTTTGACCTCACGCCAGGGTCATAAGAGCATGGGGCAAAAATCCACATCGGGAGTTTCAAAAGAACTGAAACTTGCTAGATATGCGCATACCTTCTGGAGTGTGATGACGTGAGCGGATTCCGTCACGTTATCATGCGATGATAGTTGGATCGCGATTCCCACTGATGAGTTGGTTTACTCCTCGGGTGATCCCGGCGAATTCTTCTTTCAGGTTTGGGGAAGAATTTGACGTTACAGTGGGAGGCTTCCAGATTAGATAAATTGGTAACCATTCTGATCTAGGTTAGAGTGCACGCTGAGTGTTTCTTTTCTCTCTCTCTTTGGCAGCGACCCATTGACCCGACCCTAAGACTATGACTCAGTGACCAAGTTGACCGAACCTTCTTTAACACTGGCTTTTGGATTGTCAGAGTTGCGAACCTCATTGCCACTCCTACTTTTACCCTTTTCTCCAGGACACCCCGTATTACTACGAACGTCCATTTCCATTGGACAAAACCATCGTATGGTTATATACGAACTCGAAGGGATTCTAGGATGGTTTCCGGTTCTGGAGAAAACGAATAGGACTATTCAGTTGTCTTTTCCTTTCACCTTCTCTCATTGCGAGTACTCCTTGGTTTAGGAGATATACACCTATTACGCAAATTGGATAGTCTTCTTCCAAACCATAGGCTAGTGCCGAACGGTAGGGAATGAAGAAAACCAATTAGCCTAAACGGTGTACAGAAGGTATTAAGTTAAGACAAAGAAAGGGATTAGTAAGAGGGCAAAGTAAATTGCGACTGCTATTCACGACCAAACCAAGTATTTCTTCGCCAATCCTAAATCACCTTTGTATTTCTCCAGGACACTCCGTATCACTACGAAGATCCCAAGTTTATTGGATAATCCATCGTATGGTTATATACGAACTCGAAAGGAACTTGTTCCAGTTCGGGGATGGATCCTGGTTCAGGAGAAATAGGAATAAAGTTCATTCAGGTTGTCTTTTATCTTCACCTTATCTCGCATTGCGAGTGCTCCTAGGATTAGGACAGTATACCCATTATGCTTATTGGATAGTCTTCTTCCAAACCATAGGCTGGTGCCGAACGGTAGGGAAGGCAGAAAACCATTTGGCCTAAAGGGGTGTACAGAAGGTAATGACTAGAGACATATAAAGGGATTTGGTGAAATGGCAAAGAATTATGAGGTTAAAGTTGTGAATCTGGATAATGGAAGAGGAATTACTAGGAATACCAGGATACCCCATCGAAACATTTTAATGTTTTAGTTTCACTGTGTACTGTTAAAAGAAAACTGATTTTCCAATTAGACACTTGCTCCAGGGTATGTATTTACCAAGTTGGATTCTCACATCTGTATGGTTTTACAGATGATGAGTGGGAGTAAGTTATTGGGAATTGGGTGATCATCCTCATTATATTGGGATTCGTTGTAATTGATGATATTTGAGGAAGTCACCTGGGTTATTTGCCGGACGGCGAATATTTGGTTTTGAATTTCCGTTGTTATGCACCAATTTCAAATTGATATATCTGTACGTCTATTTTCATAGAGTGAGATATTCCTTTTTGAAATTATGTCCGTGACATTTTACCTATACCAGTGGATGGTAAGGTAAGGAGCATTGAACAGCGGTGTAATTCTTCTCAACTATAAGTACAGTTTTCAACCTACGACACACAGTGAATGAGTTGTTAGACTCACAGGACTTATGCAGAGTATTGTATATTGTCCAGTGTCCATCAGGACAGAGGTGTTGGTCCTCGTACTATATTCTGTTTACTCATGACTTCTCTAGTTCTTAGACATGTGTTTCGTAGAAAAACAAGGTCTAAGTTTTGAGGAGTTATAGGTGTTAGGTCCACGTTACCTCTCCCGGTACTTTCGGGGTTGCGGAAACGGTAAATCAAAAATTTTTCTAAGCTTTGTAACATGGACCGTAAAAGCCGGATCTTTGCTAAACTATAAACTAGCAACCTAACAAGAGATGTATCTACTCGGTTAGGGGTTATACCTCAACTTGAACTCCTTCTCTTCTTGTTGTTGTTCTTCTTTGAAGTTCTACTCTTCTTGTTGTTCTTCTCATTGCTTGCTCAATGGTTGATCCGGACTTCGGTCACCTCCGCGGCCTCCTTGAGTCGAAGACGATCCACCCGAGAGATGTACACCGAGCTCCACCTCAAGCCGAGGTAACTAGGGCTAGGAGATTGCTAATCTAGAAGCCCTAGGATGTGTAGAGGAGATGTATGGATGTGTTTGTCAAGTGAAAACCTTTTTCTCTCAACACATGAGATCAAAGGAGAAATCAAGAGGAGGAAGAAGAAGGAGGTTTTCTTGCAACCATGGAGCTTCTCCTTTCAAGAGAGAGAAAGAGAATAATATTATGATACAAAAGAAAAGAACCATGGTTGCAAATAATGCAAAACAACATCATTACCAATTCCATCAAGATAAAGTTGATGGCTACTTTGAAATGACCATTATCATAATCCAAAAGAAAATGGAAAAGAAAAGAAAAGTGTAGAACCCTCTTGAAAGTCAATGGTCAACCCGGTCAACCGGTCAACAAAGTCAAGAGAGGTCAACGGGGTCAAATGGTCAATGCAATTAGCCATCATAAGATTATCACTAATAGGATTAGTAAATGATGTTCGCGGCTCATAATGGTTTTGACCAATACGAACTGTCAAAACCCTAATGAGCCTGCCACATAGCGGTTTTGGCCGAACCAACTGCCAAAACCCTAATGAGGCACCTCCTCCTTCATCGCTCCGGAAAACTGTGCATACACACCTGCATCCGTATTCCGTAGAATGCGGATGCGCATAAGACAAAACAAATCCATCCGTGCAGTACTAGGATCCGGCTTAAACCAAAGCCTACTAGTACTGCCTGTCTGAACACCATACGCACACAAGTGTACATAAGTGATCGGAGCCCTGCCGTAAAAACCATACGGCCTCTACACGTTTCGCTCAGTGTAGGGAAACTCTCTGTGTGGGACTCTAAAGACTCGACACTACGCTGGCAGTGGGTTTAACCACAGACCGCAAGCGGCACTAGCTGTACGTAACGGTCCCCAGGTAGATGTCGATAAGAAGGCCGATGAGGTAAACCCATCCGAACTCCTACTGAGCCTGTATGTGACAATCTCCGTACAGTCCGGTCTGTTCGTCTGATACATCGCATGGCGGGCCTAGGGGGGCGGTAAACGTCAGTCCCCTAATAGCGGTACAAGTCGTGTCGGAGTGAAGCCCAATACACCCTGAGATAACACTGGAAACCTACCAGTATATCTCGCTTGCCCTGGCCAGGGACTACTCGTGTAATGGCTCTCCTAGACACAGCGCGATGTCAACCCCCAATACCGGGAGAGACGAATCCTGTCTAACCGTCACTGCCTCCAAGTGCTTCGGGACTGCTCCCAACTACTACCTGTTTGCACGACTCAGTAGAGCCGTGGTAGGGTAGTAATCAAAGAACAGTGGGAACACACTCGAGGCGAAGTGACAGTGTCAAGTCAG
Organism: Agapanthus africanus; assembly: GCA_030015575.1. Classification (NCBI taxonomy): domain Eukaryota; kingdom Viridiplantae; phylum Streptophyta; class Magnoliopsida; order Asparagales; family Amaryllidaceae; genus Agapanthus; species Agapanthus africanus. The sequence continues at coordinate 547,231,523 of JASDDO010000024.1, read as the reverse complement.
CGGACTAAGCTGTACTCATGTCACCTGGGAACTGATAACTGACGATAGGTATAATACCAACCATCAGTTCCCGACGAGTCCTGTCCAGTGTACTCGTAACCTAACGAGCACCCGCATACTATCTCAAGTACGACGTACTGACGGCTGTGGGACAGACCGTCTCCCGTGCTGGGATGAGAAGCGCATACGCTAGTCTACTCTGGAGTATCGATGCCCTATCTCGATACTCCCACGACTAGGGACGTGCATAAGGATGTGCTTGTAGATTACCCAGCCCCCACGAGTGTGATCGCCATCACAACGCCGGTAATCAAGCAAAGATCCTAAGGGCTCTACTAATGCGTATAGGTGATATAATAAATAAACACACATGTACACATTAAAGCAGAGACAAACCAAGTAGCATACTACTATATTGAGCAAGATTGTCTGTACAACTGTGAATATCCCAAGCTTCCATCAAGTAATATACATACTAGTATGATACAGTAATGGCCTCTAGGGCATATACACTAACAATCTCCCACTTGCACTAAGACCATGTACTGGCGTATCGAAGACCTATCATCTCGATCAGCCGCTCGAACTGAGTCTGGGGTAAAGCCTTCGTGAATGGGTCCGCAGTGTTGTCCTTTGTGTCCACTCTCCGCACCTCGATCTCCTGTCGATCAATGATCTCCCTGATCAGGTGATACCGCCTTAAGATGTGCCTGGATTTCTGATGGGACCTTGGTTCCTTCGCTAAAGCTATAGCCCCATTGTTATCGCAATACAAAAGTATTGGGTTAACAATGGACGGAACCACCTGAAGTTCACTAATGAACTTCTTAATCCAGACCGCCTCTTTTGCGGCATCGCTTGCAGCAATGTATTCAGCCTCCATCGTCGAGTCTGCGACGGTATCCTGCTTGGAACTCCTCCAACATACCGCCCCTCCATTGAGGGTAAACACAAAACCCGAGACGGACTTGCTGTCATCTTTGTCACTCTGGAAGCTTGAATCGGTAAAGGACTCGACCCTGAGGTCTCCATTACCGTAAACCAGGAACATCTCCTTAGTCCTTCTCAGGTACTTAAGAATGTTCTTCACTGCTGTCCAGTGGTCCTCCCCTGGGTCTGACTGATACCGGCTTACCGTGCTCAACGCGTAAGCTACATCTGGTCTTGTACATAGCATCGCGTACATTATAGATCCTACCGCCGAAGCGTAGGGTATAGTGCTCATGCGAACCCTCTCCTCGTCAGTCTTAGGAGACATCTTCTTGGAGAGGGTAATTCCGTGCAATGCGGGTATGTTACCGCGCTTGGAATCCTCCATACTAAATCTCTTTAGTACGGTCTCTATGTACCTGGACTGCGAAAGTCCCAATAGTCTCTTGGATCTATCTCTATAGATCTTGATCCCCAGAATGTACGAGGCATCACCCAGGTCCTTCATGGAGAACCTTTGTGACAAAAACAGCTTGACCGATTGTAGCATAGGAATGTCATTTCCTATCAAAAGAATGTCGTCCACGTACAAGACTAGGAATACGACAGTTCGTCCTACAATCTTCTTATAAACACAGGGTTCATCTTCGTTCTTGATGAAATCAAATTCCTTGATTGCCTCATCAAAACAGATGTTCCAGCTCCGCGATGCCTGCTTTAATCCATAAATGGATTTAAGCAACTTGCACACCTTTCCGCTGCTCCCACTGTTTACGAAACCTTCTGGTTGATCCATGTAAACGCACTCTTCCAAACAACCGTTTAGGAAAGCCGTTTTAACATCCATCTGCCAGATCTCATAGTCATGGAAGGCAGTAATGGCAAGTAGGATCCGAATGGATTTGAGCATAGCCACCGGAGAAAAAGTTTCGTCATAGTCCAAACCAGGTCTTTTACGGAAACCTTTTGCAACGAGCCTAGCTTTATAGGTTTCCACCTGCCCATCTACACCAAGTTTCCTTTTGTAGATCCATTTGCATCCAACGGGTTTTACCCCAGCTGGAGCAATATCCAAGGTCCACACTTTATTGGCGTACATGGACTCCATTTCGGATTGCATTGCTTCCTGCCACTTATCAGAGTCCCTACTGATAATGGCCTGCCTGAAACTGGTAGGGTCATCTTCTTCCAAGATGCAATCCTCTCGATCCCCGTCTATGAGAAAACCGTAGTATCTCTCGGGCGGATGAGAAATCCTACCAGATCTGCGGAGTGGCTGAGGTTCGTCTGGGGTTATTGAATCTAGCGGTTCCTCCAAATTTTCAGTTACATTTTGTGGTCGCTGAATTTCTTCCAGTTCTACCGAACTCCCACTAGTTTCTTTTGCAAAAAACTCCCTTTCTAAGAAGGTAGCGTGGCGAGATACAAACACCTTCTGTTCCTCAGTGTGGTAGAACAGATATCCTAGTGAGTCTTTAGGATATCCCACAAATTTACAAAGAACTGACCGTGCCTCTAACTTGTCCGGTTTCTGTGTTTTCACATAGGCCGGACAACCCCATATCTTAATAAACTTAAGACATGGTTTCTTACTGCTCCATATCTCATACGGAGTTTTAGGCACTGATTTGGACGGAACTTGATTCAAAAGGTATGCCGCTGTCTGAAGCGCATGTCCCCAGAATGAAAGAGGCAACTCAGCACTACTCATCATGGACCGAACCATATCCAATAGGGTACGATTCCTCCGCTCCGAAACACCGTTGTGCTGTGGTGTATAAGGAGGAGTAAGCTGAGAGAGAATACCATTCTCTTTTAAGTAATCTAGGAATTCCGTGCTTAAGTACTCCCCTCCTCTATCAGACCGGAGGATCTTGATACTTTTGCCAATCTGGTTCTCTACTTCCTTTCTGAATTCCTTGAATTTCTCAAAAGCTTCAGATTTGTGTTTCATCAGATACACATATCCGAACCTAGAGAGATCGTTAGTGAATGTGATGAAGTACGAGAACCAACCCCTTGCATGTATAGACATCGGACCACACACATCACTGTGTATGAGTCCCAAGAGCTCTCTTGCTCTTTCTCCATGTCCGGTGAACGGAGATTTGGTCATCTTCCCTTTGAGACAAGACTGACAAGTTTCATAAGATGAAAACTCGAACGTATTCAAGAGTCCATCTTTATGCAACTTACTCAGTCTTTTCTCTCCGATATGACCAAGCCTACAATGCCACAAGTAGGATTCATTCGTATCTGAATTCTTCCTCTTGCGTGTGTTTTGTATATTGAGAACTGTATTCTGATTTAGAACGTAGATACCATTACACAGTGTACCCTCTGCAACCAGTACCTTATAAAGGTAAATGTTCATGATATTCTTTTCAAGAACAAAGTTATATCCATCTTTATCGAGTAAAGAAACTGATATGATGTTGCAAACCATGGAGGGTACATAGTAGCAATCGTTCAAAATCATAGTCTTGCCATTTGGCAATACTAGGTGATATTCACCGACGGCTGCCGCATTAACTTGTGCTCCGTTCGCTACTCTGAGCGACATATCACCCGGTGCAACTTTCCTACTTTTTCTCAGTCCCTGCAATAAATTACAGATATGAGATCCTGATCCGGTATCAAGTACCCAGGAGGTAGGGCTGACCGTAAAACAGTTCTCAATTACAAGAACACCTGAAGTAGATGCAAAACCATGCTTCTTCTTCAACTGGGTATCCTGGAAATCCATACTTTCCTCTTTCCCATTCTCATACTCATGACTGTTGTCATAAGTTAGAGCTGAACCAACTTTCCCCAGTCCCGAATAAGAATTCGGATCGGTCAAGCGATACATTTTATTATCTTGATTAGGGCGTGAAAAGGTTGCTGCCTGGAGAGAGAGAAAAGAAACACTCAGCGTATGCTCTTGCAAGATTAGATTGGTTTATTAATTTATCTAACCAGGATGTCTCCCACTGTTTACTCAAATTATTCTTAAAACCTTTTAAAAGAAGAACTAGCCGGGTTTTAATTCACGCCACAATACTTGCTTAACCTTTCAGCCAGGCTAGTGTCGGTACTTCGAGGGAGGTTTTCCAACGCTTTCGTGAAGTTCCTTAATTAAATAACCTCTTTTCCCTGGGGGCGTAACCCCGCTAACACCTTTCTAGACACCTACTAGGTTTATAGCATTGATCGTTAAGTGAAATAATCTCCCGAGAGTAATCCAACTCATCAGTGGGATCGGGATCCAACCATCATTGTGTGATGACCTAGATGGAATCCACTCTAGTCACCACACTCCAGAAGGTATGCTAAATCTGCAAGTTTCAGTACTTTTGAAACTCCCGATGTGGTTTTTGCCCCTAGGACCCAAGTGACCTTGACGAATAATCAACAAATCAAAAGGTCCTAGTCAAGTTCAACCCGTCGTTATCCAGGATTGCATTAGACCCGCCCGCATGATCCTTGACGAATAATCAACAAAATCATGTGACCGTCCTAACCAATCGCATCAATCAGTGCAACAGAGAATTATTACTTAGCTACCGTTCACTGTGTCTTGACGAATAATCAACAAACGCAGCATGAATACTAAGTATTAATTATCCGAAACGACGGAGGGCTACGGCTGGGTTTTTGGCGAAAAACCCGTTAACGTAATGAACTTGATATCGTTGAAGGAACCCGATTGCACCTTTTTGAAAAATACAGTGGCGAAAACTTTTGCTAAAGAGGTCACTCCCTGTGAAGGGATCTCGGCTCTTTCCTCGTCGAGTGAGGTGCTGGGCATTCGTAAGATGAATACCTCGATGCAAAGCAAGAATAATCGACTATAGTGAAGTTATTACCCTGACGCAAAGTTTTGTCCAAGGGGTCACTCCCGGTGAAGGGATCTCGGCCCTTGCCTCGTCGACTGAGGTGCTGGGCATTCATAACCGAATACCGCGATGCAAAACAAAAAGATGAACGTCCTTGTAATAACAGCTTTTTGAAAAACTTGTTCCAACAACGTCTTTTAGGTTTATTTTCTTGCATTAGTTCTTTTAATGCGTCCCATCATTTAAATCCTACCATTGCAGAAAACAACCAAAATATGACGTACGCTTATGCCATTCGCATTCGCCACGGGGCCCCGTCATCACCCGTTAGGTTACTTAACTAACGACAGAGCGGGGGCTGGGCTAGCGCGGCTGTAAAACATAAGCAACGCCTAAATAGTTATTATATATATAGCAATATAGCAATGATAGCCAATCCAGATCACAGATGAACACTTTGGATATACTAGGAACCCGCAATTCGTTCGAGCCTGCAACGAAAAACGGATTACACGGTCGCGATGAATAGCCAAAACCCCACCCAAGACCCCTACGGGTGCGGCAAACTACCCGCCAAGTACCCGAAGCGAAGCAACCTCCCTCAATGCCATGAGTAGGCCACTCGGCACTTCGAGCTACCCGGTAGTTTGTGCACCCCCTCCATGGGTCTATCCTAGGAGCAAAAACAGTAAAAAGAATTATACAATGACGGCTACAACCCCGACCCGGTTGTGCGGCCAAACAAATAATATTACATCAATTTACAAATTTAATTACATGAATGAAAGAAAAAGAAACTCTCATCTCACATCCACCCCGGCTATTCATCCGCGACAATCCAACGAGTTCATATACACAAACCATCAACAACAATCACAGATCACAGATATGTATAACCCCGACTAATCGTCATATAGCGATTAGCCGACGTTCAATACATAAGAACATCACAGATATAACCTTTATAGTCAAAGTATATTGAAGTTCGGAAAAAATACGGAATTATAGGCCCCCAAAAACAAATTTCTATTCTGGAAAATCTGGGCACATATAATATATCTGAAAAATCCTAAAACCATGTCAGAAACATACTGCACCAAAACCGATGCAGTAACTCACCAATTCGGCCGCGGTTCCGCGGCAAGAGCTTGCTCTTGCCGCGGAAGCGCGGCGCTTTGGTTGAGTCGCTGCCTCGTTTTTGGTGGTTTTCTTCTAAAAACCCTGAGATGATTTTTGGGCTATAACAAATTTTGTTTTGACCAGAAAAAGTTTTAACAGAAACTCAGGTTTTTATAACTTGGTTTTTTCCGATTTTTCCGTTTCGAACTTCGATACACTTTACTACCAAGCTAGTTTATGTTTAGTTAGGCTCTGATACCACTGTTAGGTCCACGTTACCTCTCCCGGTACTTTCGGGGTTGCGGAAACGGTAAATCAAAAATTTTTCTAAGCTTTGTAACATGGACCGTAAAAGCCGGATCTTTGCTAAACTATAAACTAGCAACCTAACAAGAGATGTATCTACTCGGTTAGGGGTTATACCTCAACTTGAACTCCTTCTCTTCTTGTTGTTGTTCTTCTTTGAAGTTCTACTCTTCTTGTTGTTCTTCTCATTGCTTGCTCAATGGCTGATCCGGACTTCGGTCACCTCCGCGGCCTCCTTGAGTCGAAGACGATCCACCCGAGAGATGTACACCGAGCTCCACCTCAAGCCGAGGTAACTAGGGCTAGGAGATTGCTAATCTAGAAGCCCTAGGATGTGTAGAGGAGATGTATGGATGTGTTTGTCAAGTGAAAACCTTTTTCTCTCAACACATGAGATCAAAGGAGAAATCAAGAGGAGGAAGAAGAAGGAGGTTTTCTTGCAACCATGGAGCTTCTCCTTTCAAGAGAGAGAAAGAGAATAATATTATGATACAAAAGAAAAGAACCATGGTTGCAAATAATGCAAAACAACATCATTACCAATTCCATCAAGATAAAGTTGATGGCTACTTTGAAATGACCATTATCATAATCCAAAAGAAAATGGAAAAGAAAAGAAAAGTGTAGAACCCTCTTGAAAGTCAATGGTCAACCCGGTCAACCGGTCAACAAAGTCAAGAGAGGTCAATGGGGTCAAATGGTCAATGCAATTAGCCATCATAAGATTATCACTAATAGGATTAGTAAATGATGTTCGCGGCTCATAATGGTTTTGACCAATACGAACTGTCAAAACCCTAATGAGCCTGCCACATAGCGGTTTTGGCCGAACCAACTGCCAAAACCCTAATGAGGCACCTCCTCCTTCATCGCTCCGGAAAACTGTGCATACACACCTGCATCCGTATTCCGTAGAATGCGGATGCGCATAAGACAAAACAAATCCATCCGTGCAGTACTAGGATCCGGCTTAAACCAAAGCCTACTAGTACTGCCTGTCTGAACACCATACGCACACAAGTGTACATAAGTGATCGGAGCCCTGCCGTAAAAAACCATACGGCCTCTACACGTTTCGCTCAGTGCAGGGAAACTCTCTGTGTGGGACTCTAAAGACTCGACACTACGCTGGCAGTGGGTTTAACCACAGACCGCAAGCGGCACTAGCTGTACGTAACGGTCCCCAGGTAGATATCGATAAGAAGGCCGATGAGGTAAACCCATCCGAACTCCTACTGAGCCTGTATGTGACAATCTCCGTACAGTCCGGTCTGTTCGTCTGATACATCGCATGGCGGGCCTAGGGGGGCGGTAAACGTCAGTCCCCTAATAGCGGTACAAGTCGTGTCGGAGTGAAGCCCAATACACCCTGAGATAACACTGGAAACCTACCAGTATATCTCGCTTGCCCTGGCCAGGGACTACTCGTGTAATGGCTCTCCTAGACACAGCGCGATGTCAACCCCCAATACCGGGAGAGACGAATCCTGTCTAACCGTCACTGCCTCCAAGTGCTTCGGGACTGCTTCTAACTACTACCTGTTTGCACGACTCAGTAGAGCCGTGGTAGGGTAGTAATCAAAGAACAGTGGGAACACACTCGAGGCGAAGTGACAGTGTCAAGTCAGCGGACTAAGCTGTACTCATGTCACCTGGGAACTGATAACTGACGATAGGTATAATACCAACCATCAGTTCCCGACGAGTCCTGTCCAGTGTACTCGTAACCTAACGAGCACCCGCATACTATCTCAAGTACGACGTACTGACGGCTGTGGGACAGACCGTCTCCCGTGCTGGGATGAGAAGCGCATACGCTAGTCTACTCTGGAGTATCGATGCCCTATCTCGATACTCCCACGACTAGGGACGTGTATAAGGATGTGCTTGTAGATTACCCAGCCCCCACGAGTGTGATCGCCATCACAACGCCGGTAATCAAGCAAAGATCCTAAGGGCTCTACTAATGCGTATAGGTGATATAATAAATAAACACACATGTACACATTAAAGCAGAGACAAACCAAGTAGCATACTACTATATTGAGCAAGATTGTCTGTACAACTGTGAATATCCCAAGCTTCCATCAAGTAATATACATACTAGTATGATACAGTAATGGCCTCTAGGGCATATACACTAACAATAGGTATAAGAATAAAGTAAAGAACCAGGTATTGCAAGTATCGGGATTCTTCAATGTGATCGAAGATGTAGATACTTGTGTATGGTATTCAGTTGTTAGTAATGATTAAGAGAACTTGCTTCTCTTTCAGGTTACTCATAGATGGAGGCATTCCTAAGTTGAGTAACGCTGATCGGCCTTTTTCCATTTAGTTGACATGCACTGGAGACAGCTGCATGATTTGAATCTGGTTCAATTAAATCAGTGCCTCTGGTCCTATATTGGATATAGAACAGTTCGTATCTTAACGTTGTTAAGGTACGGGGAGTTGTCCGGATTATGCTTAAAACCAGACTCTGGATAATTCAAGGCACGTTTCTGTAATGGCTGTTTGTTGGTTGACCCAGGATATGACGAGGGTTGACTTTCTACCATAAGAAAGATCAATAGTGATATTGTTCTTGACTCGCCACAGTTTTAAATAAAAATGGATTTTTTCAAGAAAACAGCAGTGGGAGTATGGTAGAACTGGAAGTGATTCCAGAACCACAAACGACTACTGAAGATTTGATAGGAACCTAGAGATTCAATCTGGTTTGACATTCCATTGGCCACTCCGCAGATACGGTGGGTAACCTCAGGCACCCGAGAGGTACTCCGGTAGCCTCAAGGACAGTGGCAGGGAGGTTCTTGTTTACCCAGACTTGCCATTGCTGTTGTTCCAGACTGTGAGACCCGGCAGGAAGATGAGTATAGCGTCGTTCTAAACTTGCTTTAGAAATATACGTGTATATGACTCTGCCAGAGGGTTGTCGTAGTCAGTGGGAGCAGCGGAAGTATTGGTGGACATGTAGCTTGTGTCTATTTATAGACTAAAGCAGATATAGCGGAGATAGATCATCTATTTCTGATGTGACAGTCATAGGCTTGACTTCATCAGAATAGGGGATGGATCTGTTGAGAAGGTAGTAGGGTGTGATGCCCTGGTATTTGATGACATACACAGAGTAGGAATTGATATTCCTGTACTACGATCGGTTAGACTTTGGTCGTCACACAGTGGTTTCTCCACACAGGACTTGGATATTATATCAGACATTCTGGTTACTAGATCTATGGTTTTAGATCTAGATTTGGGTGGTTTCCCAATCAGGGTACTTAGACAGCATTCTAAGAGTATTTAGAATGGATGACTCCTGGCACGGTAGTATACCTGCAGGTAATGGGGTCACCCTCTCTAAAGGTGTCTTATAGACTAAAGGGGAGAGGGATGCGCATGATTGACAGATCACTTGCTTAGGCAATTGAGTCAATCATGAGATGTCAAGTACCACACCAGATGTTGTTCTTGCAGTAGGTGCAATAAGTTGATATTAATCCAATCCTGGAGAAACAACCGGAAGCAGTTTTAGAACATAAGTGGATGTTCTAGGGATATGATAGCAGCATTCTCCTTCGGGAGACAGTTATCATTCCAGGCTTCCAAGGTGACCTGGATGGCAGAGTGGCTGTCAGAGTTATAGTTTTCCCTCTGACGAGGGGCAGTATTTTGGACAGATGGTCCAGGTGGATACTGAGGGAAGGTATGGCGTAGGATACTGATTAAGTTCAGTTGACGATACAGTCTAAGAAGTTTGGATTTGGAGTTCATTTATGAGCTAGGTCCCATCAGACATCAAGACACATTCTAGGACAGGTATTGCTCATTTCGGGAGATGGCTTTCTCCGCGAACTTGAGATATAGAGAGACATAGAAAGAAACATCGCAGCGGATCCACTCACTGAGTCTATTCCTCGAATGCAATAGTTTCGCAAACGAGCTTTGTGAGACTGACTAGTAGAGGAGTTGGGTGTTCGGTATCACACGGGCTGTGAGTATGCGACATCGCAATAATTAGCCTCGAGTGCAAGTGGGAGATTGTTGGAGATAGTGCCCTCAGAGTCAATTATTGGATCACAGGCACATGATTGCAATGATTGAGGGAGGACCTGTCCCAGTAGGACAGTCTTACTCGAGATGATAGTATGCTATCTGGTTTACCTTTATCATCGTGTACTGCTTTAGGTGACCTGACAGGTCACTATTACACGTTGATAGAGCCCTTAGGATTCTTGCTTGACCACCAGCAGTATGAGGGCGAACATATAAGTGGGAGCTGGCAGTCTATAAGCACATCCTTAAATAGTCCCTAGTCGTGGGAGTTTCGAAACAGGGCATCGATTCTCCAGAGTAGACTAGTGTATACAGTCGAGACCCCGATGAGGGGCGGTGGCCGGTCTCACAAGCCACTGGTGTCAGTTGGTTCACCTAAGATGTATACAAGTGCTCATTGGGTTATGAGTACACCGGACAGGACTCGCCGGGAACATGGTAGTTGGTCTTATACCTGACGTCAGATAGCTGTTCCCTGATGACATGTGTACAGGTTAGTTCATCGACCTGAGGATCGCCATTTGTCTCGTGTGATTTCCCACTGTACTTTGATTACTACCCTACCACGCTCAAAGGAGACGTGCAAACAGGTTTTAGTTGGGTACAGTCCTGAGCCACATGGAGGCAGTGAGCAGATCTTCAGGGGTTCGTCTCTCCCGGTATTGGGGGTGAGGTCGCGCTGTGTCTAGGAGAGCCATTACACGAAGTCCTTGGCCAAGGCAGGAGATTTACTGGTAGGTATTCCAGTAGTATCTTAGGGTGTTCTGGGCTACACTCCGACACGACTTGTACCGCTATTGGGGTCTGATTTTTACCAACCCCCTAGGCCCGCCATGCGATACTCATAGACGAACGGACCGGACTGTACGGATATTGTCACTGACAGGCTCAGTAGGGTGTCAGGATGAGTTCGCTCATCAACGTCCCTTTTGGTCAATAGCTGGTGGCCCGTCACGTATGGCTAATACCTCTGACGTGCTAGTGGTTAAATCCACAGCCATTGTATTGACGAGTCTTTAGAGTCCACCAGACATTCAGTTTCTCAGCTTTCGGGCGAAACGCTATAGAGGTCGTATGGAGATATGGCAGGGTTCGATCAGATACGTGCGGTATTGCACAGATCGTGATTGGACGGTTTTTACTAGCCGGCTTTGGCTTAAGCCGGATCCTAGTATTAGATAGTGTAGTTTTGTCTCTTTGCATTTGTGTTCAGTAGGAATACAAATGCGGGCATGTATTTGCAGTAGTGGGGTTTTCCTGTAATTTATTACGGGATCAGTTTTCTGTAGTTGCCAGTTTGCATTCCGTTCCGGCCGGTTTTCCTTTGTTCTTTCCCGGCCGGACTTTTCCGATGGAGAGGGTTATTTGCAAGTTTGCAAATAACTTTTGTGGAGGGGGTTTCTTACATTTGTGGGGCTTCATGATGGTTCATAATCATGAGATGCTTTCTTAGTCTTTTCCTTTGCTTTTTGTGATGAGAAAGGATTAGATATTGATTTGAGTTTTGTTATCATGATGTTTGGATGTGGTCACCCCTTTACCTTTTACTACCATCACCTCCCTTCTTGTATTTGCTTTTGCTCCACCATTTTTGAGAGGGAAAGGGGGCCGACCACATATTGAGTGAGAGAGGGAGAGTTTCTTTTTTTGAGCTTGTGGCATTTCTTTTCATCTCAATTTCCTTGCATGAAAAATGAAAGCACCATTTTTCTTAACCTCATTCCTCCATCTACAATGGCAACAAAACCCCAATGAGACATAGACTCTACACTAGCCTACAGCAAATCTTGGACGCGTCGGCTAGCCAACTTCGCGCCCGAGTTGTCTTGGTATAGAGGTGGGAGCCCGTAAAAGATGCAGGCGATGTGGTGCCCTTCCGGCGAGGAGGCGACGACCGGAATTTCCGCGGGAGATCAGGACGACGACGAAAAGACCGGAGGACTCGGATCACTCGGTATACTCTTCCCCATCTTATTGTTAGCTAGGACTAGTTTAATGGTTCGATCCGGGTTTAGTGCGCGGTGGTATCGGTTTGCTAGTTTGCAAAATTAAAGTTTATCACCGCTTCCGCATTTGGCCGTCGGATTGAAGGCCGGGCCGCCACCGTGCACATACAGTGGGATCAACCATCGCCCTCTAAGGGACAAGAAACATACACACTAGTCTACTCTGGAATGTCGATGCCCTAGTCTCGATATTCCCTCAACTAGAAACTGATTAAAGGATGTACATTTGGACCACCCTGGCCCCACTAGTATGATCTCATCATAATCCTGGTAGTCAAGTACATATCCTAAGGGCTTTGTCAATATGTAAGAGACAAACAGTATAAATACCAGTCTACATGTTAAGATAAAGATAACCCGATAGCATGCTATCATGTCGAGCAAGAAATTCCTTTATATATATGTCCAAGCATCCACTATATCAACAATAATGGCCTCTAAGGCATACAAATTCCTAACAATCTCCCACTTGCACTAAGGCCAGTTGTTATAGTATCTCATACCCAGCGTCCCAAAAGTCTCTCGAATAGCATCTAGGGATGGCCACGGTGTGTGGATCCGCAGTGTTATCCTCTGTGTCAACTCTTCTAACCTCGATCTTCCGAAGATCAACTATCTTCCTGATCAGGTGATACGGTCTAAGAATATGTATGGATCGTTGACGGGACCAGAGTTCCTAGGCCAAAGCCACAGCTCTATTGTCATCACAATACACAGGTATTGGATGCCCAATGGTAGGAACCAAGTTCATCATATGAACTTTTTCATCCAGACAACCTCTTTGGCAGCATCGTTGGTAGTAATGTAATTAGCCTCTATCAATGAGTCGGCTACGGTATATAGCTTGGAACCCTTCCAACATACCATCCCTCCACTGAGGGTGAAGACAAAACCCGAGACTGACTTTCAGTCGTCCTTATCACTCTGGAAGCTCGAATCGGAAAAGGACTCCATCTGGAGTTCACCGTTACCATACACCAAGAACATCTCTTTAGTCCTTCTCAAGCACTTAAGAATGTTCTTCAGCTGTCCAATGGTTTTCCCAAAGATCTTTTCGATACTTATTCACTACACCTAGTGAGTAAGCTACATCTAGTCTGGTACATAACATCGTATACATGATTGACCCGTCTGCCGAAGCATAGGGTATCCCTTGTATGCGAGCCCTCTCGAAATCAGTCTTGGAAGACATCTCTTTGGAAAGAGTGATTCCTGAACAAGCAGGTACATTACCATGCTTAGAATCATCCATACTAGATCCATTTAGATCTATCTCAAGGATGTAGGAGGCATCAGTTAGATCTTTCATGGAGAACCTGTTTGATAAGAGGTGCTTGACCGAGTGTAGCATAGGAACATCGTTTCCTATCAAGAGTATGTCATCTGTTGGGTTAGCATAGCACCTTGTGAAGGTTTTGGTAAGCATCAATCATGGTACTTTAAAAATTTTGGGGTGCTAAACAAACCCTAACCAAGATATTAACTAGAGAATTAGGGTTAACTATGCATGTAAATAATTTTACATCTAAGAGAGAGGGATTACAACCTTTGTAGTCCGTTCCTTCGCTTCATAAGCTCCGAGTAATCGTCCCTTTTCCGCAATCCATGATCTCCCGGACTCAATAGAGGCTCCACAAGTCGAATGATCCATTCTTGCTTGAAGTCTTCCTTTTCGAAGATGATCTACCTTGAAGAATCTCAAACTCAAGCTCTCACTTCTCTAATCAAGTATTAGTGAAGTGAACACCCTAATCTAAGTGGCTAGAATAGATGAGGATGATGAAGTCGGAATTTTACACTCTTTTTTTTTCAATTTCTCACTTTAAATCATCAAATCACAAAAAGCTAGAAAGCTTTTTCAAGGAGGAAGAAGAAGAAGAAAGCTTTTGTGATGAATAATGAATCTTGTTATGGTTACAAATGACAACCATGAGTTAATAATATCATGGATTTAACTCATGTAGAGAATGAACTCTTGTAGGGTTACTAGGCACTCTAACAAGGGTCTACGAGGAATCAACCATGCCCGGTTAAAAATTTAGCCGTGCCGAACAACCCTTAACAAGATCTTTAAATTAGAGATTAGGAGAAAACAAGCATGGTAAAGACTTTAACACTAAGTGAGAGGAATTACAACCTTTGTAGATCCGGTCCTTCACTTCATAAGCTCGGTGTTGTGGTCCCTTCGCTGCGATCATCAAGTTCCGGACTCTCGAGAGGCTACATAAAGAGAAAGATGCAAGCTTGCTTCCGATCTTCGATAACAAAGATGATCTACCTTAAAGTATCATTAACACAAGCTCTCACTCACAAAATGAAGTGAACACCCTCATCTAAGTGGCAAGGGTAGATGTGGATGATGAAGTAGAATTTTTGCTCTCATTTGTTTTCTTATTCTCACTCAATTTCATCACAAAAAAGCAAAGCAAGAAAGCTTTGCATCAAGGAAGAAGAAGAAGAAGATAGTGATTCCATTTGTGATGAACAATGAAAATATAACAATGATTAATCATGCAACCATGGTCAAGGATGACTCATGTAGAGATTTCACTAGAGCTAGGGTTTGGGTTGGGTTAAGAATGAGTCACACAAAAATATCAACCATAATATCTTATTCAGGACAAAAGAAAAACCTTCTAGAATGTTCATGAATAAACTAACCCAATTCAAACCCTAACATTGTTTAATCTCCACTAAACATGTTGCATTAGTAATCATATCTTGTTACAATATTATATATCACATATATAATATTTATTGTAACAAAATAAAATAATACAATTAACATATATCGCATATATATCAATGTATTACCCAAGTGAGAAAAAGAATCTTTTAGTGAGTTTATATTAGTTAATGTAATTTAATATATCATATATATTATTATACATTAAATTATCGAATCAACACTTGATCCGACAATCCGGCTATTTCGCATATAACCGACTAATATATCATTTACCGATTCATCGAATCAACACTTGATCCGATGACCCGGCTTATATCATATATCGCGAGAATAGAATACGGTATCTCATATCGCATTATCCTCGGTCCTGCACATATCACATATGTGCCCTACTCCGTTTTCCCTGAGTGAAGAAACCTCTGTGTAGGACTCTAAAGAATCGTCAATACACCTGCAGTAGGTGATGATCATATCAAACACCCACAAGCTGCAAGCGGTCAGCTAAACGTAACAGCCAACCAGGTATTGAGCGATCAGAAGATCAACAAGCAAACCTGTACATTCTAATGCAAATCCAATCGGTAACACTCCCGTACAGTCCGATCTCGTCGTCTGATATGTCGCATATCTCGCCTAGGGGTGGTAAATGTCAGACCCCAGTAGCTTGATAAGTCGTGTCGATATGAGGTCTATAACAGTTCGAGAAACTACTGATAACACTTACCAGTAAATCTCAGCAACCCTGGCCAAGGATTTCCAGTTATAGCCAATCGAACACAGCACAAGATCAACTCCCTATACCGGGAGAGACGAATCCCCTCCTATCGCTCATTGCCTCCATGTGATTCAGGACTGTACCAAAAAGCCACCTTTTTGCACGCCCTCTTGGACGTGGTTTGATGGAAATCAAAGCACAGTGGGAATCACACAAGACTCTATGACGATCTCGGGTCAACAGACTACTCTGTACCAGTATCACCGGAGAACTGCCATCTGACATGAGGTATAATACCATCTGGGAGTTCTCGGCGAGTCCGTCCAGTGTACCCAGTCTCTACTGAGCACCCGTACACCATCCTTGATGTCAAACACCGATGGATATGGGATCATCCATCGCCCATCATATGGGTCAAGATGCGTATACGCTAGTCTACTCTGGTGTATCGATGCCCTGTCTCGATACACTCTCGATTAGGAACAGTTATAGGATTTACTCGTCGACTACAGCGGCCCCACTAGTATGATCTCATCATAGTCCCAGTAGTCGAGTACATATCCTAAGGGCTTTATCAACATGTAATATAGAGACAATCAGAGTACATGTTAAGATAAAGTACAACCAGATAACATACTATCATGTCGAGCAAGAAAGTCCTCCCTATATATGTCCTAGCATCCACTACAATATACATCGTATGCACAGTAATGACCTCTAGGGCATACATATAACTAACAATCTCCCACTTGCACTAGGGCCATCTGTTGTGGTATCACATACACAACAATTAGCTGCGGTTGAAGTATCTCATACTCAATCATCCCATAAAAGTCTCTACTGAGAAAAAGGCCTTTGTGAGTGAATCCGCGCTGTTGTCCTCTGTGTCTACTCTCCTAACCTCGATCTCCCTGGAGATCATCATCTCCATGATCAGGTGATACTGCCTAAGAATTATATCTGGATTGACTGATGGGACGGGGGTTCCTTGGCATAAGCCACAACTCCATTGTCATACACAATGGTAGGAACGAAGTTCATCTCATGAACTTATATATCCAGACTGCCTCTTTGGTAGAATCCTTGGTAACGATGTATCTTGCCTTTAATCGTCTAGTAAATTACGGTATCTAGCTTGGAACTCTTCCAACATACCGTCCCTCCACTGAAGGTAAAGACAATGCCTGCGACTGACATTCAGTCGTCCTTATCACCCTGGAACTTTTCCAGTGATTCTCCCCAGGATCTAATGATACCATCTCACTACAATCTAGTGAGTAACCAAACATCCAATTAGATCTATCTCATAGATCCAAAACCCAGGATTTAGTAGGTATCATTTTGATCCTATATGGAGAATCCTTATGATAAGCGGAGATTGACCGAGCGTAGCATAGGAAACTCTTTCCCTATCAAGAGTATGTCATCCACGTACTCTACGAGGATCACCACCATACTCTTTACTACCTTTTTGTATATATAAGGTTCATCTACCTTTTTGATAAAGTCAAACTCTTTGACTACCACATCAAAACAGACGTTCTAACTCCGCGATATCTGCTTTATCCTATAAAGCATCTTGCACACGTTTCCGCTGCTCCCACTGTCTACGAAGCCCTCTGGCTGTGTACTTATAGACGCTCTCTTCTAAAACATCTTTTAGAAAAGCAGTCATGACACACAACCACCAGATATCGTAGTCATGGTATGTAGCAGTGGCAAGTAGGATCTGGATGGACTTAAGCATAGCTTTGAAAGTCTCAACTTTTCCATGTACACCAAGTAATCTTCTCAAAATATACTTGCTCCTAATGGGGATTTAACCCTTCAGATAAAGCAACCAAAGTCCATACTTTGTTGGTGTATAAGAATTCCATCTCAGATCACTAAGCATCCATCCATTCTTACAGAGTCCCACTCCTAATGGCCAGCTCGAAACTAGTTGGGTCATCATCTCATGATACAATCCTCGCTCCCACTGTCATAGAGAAACCGAAGTATCTCTCAGGTGGGTGAGGAACCCTACTAGATCGGCGGAGAGGCTGAAGTTCGTTGGTTACTATTGAATCCTTTAGTTCTACCAAATCATCAGCTGCAGTTTTTATAGCTGTAACCTTTCTAGTTCTACCTCATGACCAGTAATTTCTTCACAAGCAATTCCCTTTCACAAAGGTGGCATGCTGAGAAACAAAACATCTTTTGTTCCTCGGTTTGGTAGAAGATATTCCCTTGCGAATGCTTGGGATATCGTACAAACTTCCACAGATCTGACTTTGCCTCGAGCTTGTCCGGATTTTGCTTTTAGACATAAGCAAGACAACCCCAAATCTTAACAAACTTAAGATATGGGCTCTTCCCATTCCATATCACATATGAAGTGGTAGGCAACTGATTTGATTTAAACCCTGTTCAATAGGTATGCAGCTTCTCAAGTGCATAACTCCTAAAAGGAAATAGGAAACTCAGTAGTACTCATCATAGAGCACACCATATCTCATAGGGTGCTATTGCTTCGCCCCGATATACCATCGTGTTATGGTGTATACGGAGGAGTAATGCTGAGGGAGAATCTCATTCTCCTTTAGAATAGTCCAGAAATTCCATGCTCAAGTATTCTCCTTCTTGATCTCATCAAAGGACATAATACTTATACCCGTTTTTGGTTCTCCACTTCTATTTTATATTCTGTGATTATCTCAAAAGTTTCGGACTTGTGTTTCAATAGGAATATATGTCTGAATCTTGAGAGATCATTTGTTAATGTAATGAAGTACAAAGAACCGGTCTTAGCATGTGTAGACAGGGGACCTTCATACATCAGTATGTATCAATCCCAAGAGTTCACTAACTCTTTCTCTGCTTCCAATAAACAGAGCTGTGTTCATCTTATATTTGTGACATGACTGGCAAGTTTTACAAGATGTAAATTCAAACAGATTTAAATATGCATCTAAATGTAACTTCAGCTAGTCGGGTCGCATTGATATGACCTACTCTACAATTCCTCAAGAAGGATTCGTTCATTTCCGAACTCTTCCTCTTGTGCGTGTTCTGTATACTAAGAACTGTGTTTTGATTTAGAACGTCAATACTTTTAGATAACGTGCCTGAACCGATCAACTCTTGATATAGGAAATGTTCAAAATATTATCCAACAATACAAAATTATATCCTTCTTTACTAATAAAGAGACTGATATGATATTGTATATCAAGTTCGGTATCTAATAATCATTCGTTCAGAATCAATGTATTCTGGTAATACAGGGTGATAGTGACCAACAGACTTGGCTGCAATACTTGCACCGTTTCTATCTCATGAAACTTATCACCCGTTCTCAGTCCTCTACCTTTCAGTAGCCCATGTAATAGATTACATTTGTGGGATCCTGATCCGGTATCATATACCCAGGACGTAAAGGATATTGAGAAACAGTTCTCTGTAATGAACACACCCGAAGAAGATGCATCAGCATGCACATTCTTCGTTTGGGCGGCACGGGAAATCTGGTATTCCCCAATTTCCTGCTCTGTCTTATAACAATTATAAGTTGGAGCGGGACCAACATTCCTTAGCACAGTATAACAAGCGGGTTCGGTCAATACATCCGTATTATTATCTTGATTAAGGCGTGACATGGTTGCTACCTGGAGAGAGAGAGAAGAAAACACTCAGCTTGCGCTTATACAAGATTAGATTGGTTATCAATTTATCTAATCAGGATGTCTCCCACTGTTTTAGTCAAATCTTCCTTCAAACCATAAAAGGAAAGACTAGCCGGGATTA
Source organism: Agapanthus africanus (assembly GCA_030015575.1). Classification (NCBI taxonomy): domain Eukaryota; kingdom Viridiplantae; phylum Streptophyta; class Magnoliopsida; order Asparagales; family Amaryllidaceae; genus Agapanthus; species Agapanthus africanus. The sequence continues at coordinate 547,212,095 of JASDDO010000024.1, read as the reverse complement.
ATTACACCCTACAAGTTCGCCAATCTTTTAGCCAGGCCAGTGCCGGTACTTTGAGGGAGGTTCCCCGTGCTTTCTCACGGACCTAATTAAAATAAACATCGTTTTCCCAGGGGTGTAACCCCGTTGATACCTTTCTAGACACCTACTCGATCAGCTAATTGTAATGTGTAAAACTCTCCCAGGAGTAACTCTTACTCGCAGCGGGTATCGGGATCCAACTATTTCATACAAGGTATGCAATCTTATTGCAAATTTCAACACCTGAAATTCCCAATAATATTTTACCCCTAACAGCTATATGACCTTAACATAGTCAACAAATCATAAGTGCTAGTCAAGCTCAACCCGTCATTTCCCGATTGAATTAAACCCACCCGCATGACCCTTAATATAGTCAACAAAGTCGCACGACTACCCTAATCCAATCGCATCATATGCTTATACAGATAAGCACTAATCATCTACCGCACACTACGCCTTAACATAGTCAACAAACGTAACACGAATACTAACTAGTACTTATCTGAAATGCCGGAGGGCTACGACAGGTTTTTAAGAAAACCCTTTGCGTAATGAACTTGATTTCGTTGTAGAATCGAGTGATTTTGAATGGAATGTTTTTGAGGCCTTTTCTAGTTTTGCTAAAGAGGTCACTCCCGGTGAAAGGATCTCGGCTCTTTCCTCATAGAATAAGGTGCAGGATATTTCACAAATACCGCTGTGCAAAGAAAGAACTATCGAAGCAATCAAAAGACAAACCGATTTTTTAGCATCTGCTAGTTTCGCTAAAGAGGTCACTCCCGGTGAAGGGATCTCGGCTCTTTCCTTATCGAATAAGGTGCTGGATATTCTACAAGGAATACCGCTATGCAAAGCAAGAACTAGAGCTACCAGTTTTTAAACAAGTTTCTACAACATCTTTATGTTTCTTTTATTTCATTAATCTCATTAATGAAGTCCCATTTTAATTATGCTTCACAAGCATCACATTTGAAACGAAATCTGCAATATAACATATATCTCATATATATAATATAAACATTCGTCTCAGGCAGTAATATGATCTCATCACAGAACATTGCAGCAGAAGAACATATATGAAATATTGGATATACTAGGATGTCCGTGTTTTAATACGAGCTTGTATAAAATACGAATTCCACGGTCGCGATGAATAGCCAAACCCACATCCCTGACCCCTAAGAGAGCGGCAAGCAACTCTGCCAATTCTAGAGTTAGGAGACCCGGTCTCGACTCCTCAAGATGGTCTCCCACTGGACCTTAGAACTCGGTTACTTATGCTCCCCGCCTTGGGTCTACCTAATGCGGAAAAGTAAATAATATACAATGGTGACATCATCCTCGGCCCGGAAGTGCCCCAACAAAAGAATATTACATACAAATGAATTTTACATGAATGAAAAAAACTCTCATCTCACATAAAACCCTCGGCTATTCAAAACGCGACGATCCAATATAACATATTACAGCAACACATAATATCACATATTATCAACGTAAGTAAATATGTATATCTATATCCCAATTGTCGTTGATGTATAGCAACGAAACCGGCGATACACCACATATTACACTTACGGTCGCAGAAAAGAAAGTGTAAAACTACAACATTTGGAATCCACAATCTCTTTAGACATCGTAAATCCGAAATATCACATACTTCGCATTTTATGCCTAACTATATGAATTCCACATATTGTATTACATTCCAGATAAATAGACAGTATCAAACTTTCCGATCGAATAATCAAACACCCAAGATTTCCCAAATAGCTCAACACTTGAGCGGAGTTCAAAAAATATCCATCACATGCTACAGTACCAATGGTCTAGCCGTAGAAGAGTCAAGCCAACGCCTCATATGTGGCACGCCATACTGCCCCAAACCCTAAGGTTTAGAGGCGGTTCAGACGGTCACATAATCGAGTTAAGCTTTGTGTTCTTCTAGAGGGTCCACCACGTTACTTGCATGATTTTCCGGATGTTTCAAACTAGAGAAAAAATCTAACTTTTGAAAAATTTTCCGACAGGGGAAAAAGTGAGTTATTGATATCCGTTCGAACTTTTTAACAGTTTCTAAAATTATCCGGAAAAAACTTAAACGAAGTTAAATTATCCGATCGAATCAACGAGTCCCCAATACAACCCAGAAAACTCAACACGTGAGTATAATTAAAAATACCCAGAAGCATTAAAAAACACATACGGACGTTACTGTAGAAAATTGAAACTCTAACTCTCAATTATTGCCGCGGAACCGCCGCCAATACCCCAGTTTGGCCGCGGTTCCGCGACGCTATAGTGGAGTTAGGGTGTCGTTTTTCACATGTCTCCATAGAATTCCCTGCTGATTTTTTGAGTATTTTTAATACAGAAAAAATCACATTTGTACAAAATTTCCAGAGAAGGGTATATATCGGGGTTTCCAGGTTCGATTGGACTTTAAACTTCGTCTAGACTTCGCCTAAAGCTCTAGCTTGGATCTAATACCACTGTAGGGATGCTAGGCACTCTAACAAGGGTCTACGAGGCATCAACCATGCCCGGTTAAAGATTTAGCCGTGCCGAACAACCCTTAACAAGATCTTTAAACTAGAGATTAGGCGAAAACAAGCATGTTAAACACTTTAACACTAATGAGAGGGATTACAACCTTTGTAGATCCGGTCCTTCACTTCATAAGCACCGTGTTGTGGTCCCTTCGCTGCGATCATCAAGTTCCGGACTCTCGAGAGGCTCCACGAAGAGAAAGATACAAGCTTGCTTCTGATCTTCGATAACAAAGATGATCTACCTTGAAGTTTCATTAACACAGGCTCTCACTCAAAAAATGAAGTGAACACCCTCATCTAAATGGCAAGGGTAGATGAGGATGATGAAGTAGGATTTTTGCTCTCATTTTTTTTCTTATTCTCACTCACTTTCATCACAAAAAGCAAAGCAAGAAAGCTTTGCATCAAGGAAGAAGAAGAAGAAGATAGTGATTCCATTTGTGATGAACAATGAAAATATAACAATGATTAATCATGCAACCATAGTCAAGGATGACTCATGTGGAGATTTAACTAGGGCTAGGGTTTGGGTTGGGTTAAGAATGAGTCACACAAAAATATCAAGCATAATATCTCATTCATGACAAAAGAAAAACCTTCTAGAATGTTCATGAATGAACTAACCCAATTCAAACCCTAACCTTGTTTAATCTCCACTAAACATTTTGCATTAGTAATCATATCATGTTACAATATTATATATCGCGTATATAATATTTATTGTAACAAAATAAAATAATACAATTAACATATATCGCATATATATCAATGTATTACCCAAGTGAGAAAAAGAATCTTTTAGTGAGCTTATATTAGTTAATGTAATTTAATATATCATATATATTATTATACATAAAATTATCGAATCAACACTTGATCCGACAATCCGGCTATATCGCATATAACCGACTAATATATCATTTACCGATTCATCGAATCAACACTTGATCCGATGACCCGGCTGATATCATATATCGCGAGAATAGAATACGGTATCTCATATCGCATTATCCTCGATCCTGCACATATCACATATTTTCCCCTACTCCGTTTTGCCTGAGTCAAGAAACCTCTATGTAGGACTCTAAAGAATCGTCAATACACTGGCAGTAGGTGATGATCATATCAAACACCCACAAGCTGCAAGCGGTCAGCTAAACGTAACAGCCACCCAGGTATTGAGCGATCAGAAGATCAACAAGCAAGCTTGTACATTCTCATGTGAATCAATCAGTAACACCCCCGTACAGTCCAGTCTCATCGTCTGATATGTCGCATATCTCGCCTAGGGTGGTAAACGTCAGACCCCAGTAGCTTGATAAGTCATGTCGATATGAGGTCTATAACAGTTCGAGAAACTACTTATAACACTTACCAGTAAATCTCAGCAACCCTGGCCAGGGATTTCAAGTTATAGCCCATCGAACACAGCACAACATCAACTCCCTATACCGGGAGAGACGAGTCCCCTCCTATTGCTCATTGCCTCCATGTGATTCGGGACTGTACCTAAAAGCTACCTTTTTGCACGCCCTCTTGGACGTGGTATGATGGAAATCAAAGCACAGTGGGAATCACACAAGACTCTATGGCGATCTCGGGTCAACAAACTACTCTGTACCAGTGTCACCGAAGAACTGCCATCTGACATGAGGTATAATACCATCTGGGAGTTCTCGGCGAGTCCGTCCAGTATACCCAGTCTCTACTGAGCACCCGTACACCATCCTTGATGTCAAACACCGATGGATATGGGATCATCCATCGCCCATCATATGGGTCAAGATGCGTATACGCTTGTCTACTCTGGTGTATCGATGCCCTGTCTCGATACACCCTCGACTAGGAACAGTTATGGGATTTACTCGTCGACTACCGTGGCCCCACTAGTATGATCTCATCATAGTCCCAGTAGTCGAGTACATATCCTAAGGGCTTTATCAACATGTAATATAGAGACAATCAGAGTACATGTTAAGATAAAGTACAACCAGATAGCATACTATCATGTCGAGCAAGAAAGTCCTCCCTATATATGTCCTAGCATCCACTACAATATACATCGTATGTACCGTAATTGCCTCTAGGGCATACATATAACTAACACTCCCGGACTAAAGAGAGGCTCCACAAGTCAAATGATCCATTCTTGCTTGAAGTCTTCCTTTTCGAAGATGATCTACCTTGAAGAATCTTAAACTCAAGCTCTCACTTCTCTAATCAAGTATCAGTGAAGTGAACACCCTAATCTAAGTGGCTAGAATAGATGAGGATGATGAAGTCGGAATTTTACGCTCTTTTGTTTTCAATTTCTCACTTTAAATCATCAAATCACAAAAAGCTAGAAAGCTTTTTCAAGGAGGAGGAAGAAGAAGAAAGCTTTTGTGATGAATAATGAATCTTGTTATGGTTACAAATGACAACCATGAGTTAATAATATCATGGATTTAACTCATGTAGAGAATGAACTAGAGTTAAGGGTTTGGGTTGGGTTAAATAATATCTACACAAAATATCTTAGCAAAATATCTAAGCTTAAAGCAAAATAAAGCTTCTAGAAGCTTCAGGAGAAAGCTAACCCAAATGCTAACCCAAATCAAACCCTAACTTGTTTAATCTCCACAAATCATGTTGTATTTGTAATCATAAATTGTTACAATATTATATATCACATATATAATATATTTTTGTAACAAAAGAAAATAATACAATTAACATATATCGCATATATATCAATGTATTATCCGGTGAGAAAATGAATCAATAAAGCGAGCTTATATTAGTTAACGTAATGTAATATATCATATATATAATTATACATTAAATTATCGAATCAACACTTGATCAGACAATCCGGCTATATAGCATATAAGCGACTAATATAACATTTACCGATTCATCGAATCAACACTTGATCTGATGACCCAGCTATATCACATATACCCGGCCGATATCATATATCGTGAGAATAGAATACGGTATCTCATATCGTATTATTCTCGGTGCCGCACATATCACATATGTGCTCCTACTCCGTTTTGCCTGAGCCAGGAAAGCTCTGTGTAGGACTCTAAAGAATCGTCAATACGCCGGCAGCAGGTGATGATCATATCAAACACCCATAAGCTGCAAGCGATCAGCTAAACGTAATAGCCACCCGTGTATTGAGCAATCAAAAGATCAACAAGCAAGCCTGTATATTCTCCTACAAATCCAATCAGTAAACACTACCGTACAGTCCGGTCTCTTCGTCTGATATGTTGCATATCTAGTCTAGAGGTGGTAATATGTCAGACCCCAGTAACCGATAAGTCGGGTCGATGTAAGGCTCATAACAGGTCGAGAAACTACTGATAACTCTTACCAGCAGCACTCCATATCTGCCCTGGCCAGGGACTTCCAGTTATAGACAATCGAACACAGCACAACATCAACTCGCTATACCGAGAGAGACGAAACCCCTCCTATCGCTCATTGCCTCCATGTGATTCGGGACTGTACCCAAAAGCCATCGTTTTCCATGCCCTCTTGGACGTGGTACGGTGGAAATCAAAGCACAGTGGGAATCACACGAGACTCTATGACGATCTCGGGTCTACAGACTAACCAGTACCAGTGTCACCGGAGAACTGCTATCTGACAATAGGTATAATACCATCCAGGAGTTCTCGGCGAGTTCGTTCAGTGTACCCAGTCTCCAGTAAGCACCCGTACACCATCTTTGATGTCCAACACCAATGGATATGGGATCATCCATCGCCCATCATATGGGTCAAGATGCGTGTACTCTAATCTACTCTGAAGTATCGATGCACTGTCTCGATACACCCTCGACTAGGAACAGTTATAGGATGTACTCGTTGACTACCCTGGCCCCACTAGTATGATCTCATCATAGTCCTAGTAGTCGAGTACATATCCTAAGGGCTTTATCAACAAGTGATCACAAAACAGTATTCGTTAACATGTTTAGATAAAGTGAAACCAGACTGCATACTATCATATCGAGCAAGAAAGTCCTCTCTATATATATCCAAGTATCCACTATAATATACATCATATGTACAATAATGGCCTCTAGGGCATATACATAACTAACACTCTCCCACTTGCACTAAGGCCAGCTGTTGTAGTATCTCATACCCAACATCCCGAAGAGTCTCTCAAATTGTATCTGAGGAATGGCCTTTGTGAGTGGATCCGCAGTGTTGTCCTTCGTATCAACTCTCCTGACCTCGATCTTACGGTGATCAACTATCTCTCGGATCAGGTGATACCGCATCAGAATATGTCTGGACTTCTGATGGGACCTGGGTTCCTTGGCCAAAGCCACAGCTCCATTGTTATCACAATACAGAGGTATTGGATACTCAATGGAAGGAACCACACCTAGTTCAGTGATGAACTTCTTTATCCAGACAGCCTCTTTGGCAGCATCGTTGGCAGCGATGTATTCAGCCTCCATCGTCGAGTCTGCCACGGTTTCCTGTTTAGAACTCTTCCAACACACCGCCCCTCCATTGAGGGTAAAGACAAATCCCGAGTGTGACTTAGAGTCGTCCTTATCACTCTGGAAGCTCGAATCGGTAAAGGACTCCACCTGGAGTTCTCCATTACCATACACCAAGAACATCTCTTTTGTCCTTCTCAAGTACTTGAGAATGTTCTTCACAGCTGTCCAGTGATTCTCTCCAGGATCTGCTTGATACCTACTCACTACACTTAGTGAGTATGCTACATCGGGTCCGGTACATAGCATCGCGTACATGATAGAGCCTACTGCCGAAGCATAGGGTATCCCTTGCATGCGAGCTCTTTCCAAATCAGTCTTGGGAGACATCTCTTTGGAGAGAGTGAGTCCAGAGATCGTGGGTAAATTCCCACGCTTGGATTCTTCCATACTAAACATCTTTAGTATGGTGTCAATGTACCTGGATTGGGAAAATCCCAATATCCGTCTAGATCTATCTCTATAGATCTTAATTCCCAAAATGCAGGAGGCATCACCTAGATCTTTCATTGAGAATCTATGTGATAAGAAGAGCTTAACCGAGTGCAGCATAGGAATATCATTTCCTATCAAGAGTATGTCATCCACGTACAATATGAGGAAGACAACCTTACTCTCTGCCACCTTCTTGTATATACAAGGTTCATCTATGTTTTTGATGAAGTCAAACTCTTTGACTACTACATCAAAACATATGTTCCAACTCCGTGATGCCTGCTTCAACCCATAGATGGATTTAAGCAGCCTGCATACCTTTCCGCTGCCCCTACTGTCTACGAAGCCCTCTGGCTGAGCCATGTACACGCACTCTTCAAAATCACCATTTAGAAAGGCGGTCTTAACATCCATTTGCCAGATTTCGTAGTCATAGTATGCATCAATGGCAAGTAAGATCTGGATGGACTTAAGCATAGCTACTGGAGAAAAGGTTTCGTCATAATCCACACCTGGTCGTTGACGAAAACCCTTTGCAACAAGTCTAGCTTTGAAAGTCTCGACTTTTCCATCTACACCAAGTTTCTTCGTAAATATCCATTTGCTCCCAATGGGTTTCATCCCTTCAGGAGCAACTTCCAAAGTTCATATTTTGTTGGTGTACATGGATTCCATCTCAGATCGCATTGCGTCCAGCCATTTCACAGAGTCACCACTCGTGATAGCTTTCTCAAAACTAGTCGGGTCATCATCGTCCATGATGCAATCCTCGCTCCCACCATCGATGAGAAAACCGTAGTATCTCTCAGGTGGTTGAGAAACCCTACTAGATCGACGGAGAGGCGGGGGTTCGTCGAGAACTACTGAATCCTCTGGTTCCACCAAATCTTCTGTTGCAGTTTGTGTAGCTAGAACTTCTTCCAGTTCTACCTCCTCGCCACTAATTTCCTTTGTAAGAAATTCCTTTTCTAAAAAGGTGGCATGTCGTGAAATAAACACCTTTTGTTCCTCAGTGTGGTAGAAGATATACCCTTGTTAGTTCTTGGGATATCCTACAAACTTGCACAGGACAAACTGTGCCTCGAGTTTGTCCGGATTGTGCCTTTTGACATAGGCCGGACAACCCCATATCTTAACATACTTAAGAGATGGTCTCTTCCCCTTCCATATCTCATATGGAGTGGTAGGCACTGATTTGGTAGGAACCATATTCAATAGGTGTATGGCTGTCTCAAACGTATACCCCTAAAAGAAAACAGGCAACTCAGCATTGCTCATCATAGAGCGCACCATATCTAATAGGGTGCGATTCATCCGCTCCGATACACCGTTGTGCTGTGGTGTATAGGGAGGAGTAAGCTGAGAGAGAATCCCATTCTCTTTTAGATAATCGAGGAACTCATTGCTCAAGTATTCTCCTCCTCGATCAAATCGAAGGATTTTAATACTTTTACCCGTTTGGTTCTCGACTTCGTGTTTATATTCCCTGAATTTCTCAAAAGCTTCAGACTTGTGTTTCAACAGGAACACATATCCGTATCTTGAAAGATCGTCAGTGAATGCAATGAAATACGAAGAACCATTCCTGGCATGTGTAGACATGGGACCGCATACATCACTATGTATTAGTCCCAAGAGTTCCGTAACTCTTTCTTCGTATCCACTAAACGGTGTTTTGGTCATTTTGTCTTTGAGACATGAATGGCAAGTTTCATAAGATGATAATTCGAACGTATTTAAATAACCATCTTTATGTAACTTAGCAAGTCGTGTCGTATTGATATGACCAAGTCTACAATGCCACAAGAAGGATTCGTTCATTTCTGAACTTTTCCTTTTGTTTGTGTTCTGTATATTAAGAACTGTGTTTTGATTTAGAATGTATATGTCATTATTTAACGAGCCCGATCCAATCAACTTTTGATTTAGGATGATGTTCATAACATTATCCTGTATTACAAAATTATATCCTTCTTTGCTTAATAAAGAAACTGATATAATGTTGCATATCATGTTCGGTATATAATAGCATTCGTTCAGAATCAATATATTACCACTTGGTAATACAAGGTGATATTCACCAACTCCTTTGGCTGCAACATTTACACCATTCGCTACTCTTACAGAATGATCACCCATTCCCAGTTCTCTACCTCTCTTTAGCCCATGTAACATATTACATATGTGGGATCCTGATCCGGTATCTAATACCCAGAATGTAGAGTGAACTGAGAAACAGTTCTCGGTAACTAACACATCCGAAGAAGATACATCAACATGTTTATTCTTTGTTTGGGCGGCGTATGAATTCTGGTATTCCTTTATTTCCTATTCAGTCTTATAATAATTATAAGAAAGAACGGAACCAACGTTCCCATGTCCAGTATAACAAGCGGGTTCGGTTAATACATCCATATTATTATCTTGATTAAGGCCTGACATAATCGCTACCTGGAGAAAGAGAGAAGAAAACACTTTAGCGTGCGCTCTTGCAAGATTAGATTGGTTTATTATCTTATCTAATCAGGATGGCTCCCACTGTTTTAATCAAATCTTCCTTCAAACTCTAAAAAGTAAGATTAGCCGGGATTAAATACACCCTACAAGTTCGCCAATCTTTCGGCCAGATCAGTGTTGGTACTTTGAGAGAGGTTCCCCGTGCTTTCGCACGGACCTAATTAATATAAACCTCATTTTCCTAAAGGCATAACCGCGTTAACACCTTTCTAGACACCTACTTGATCGGCTAATTGTCCTATGTAAAATTCTCCCAGGAGTAACTTTTACTCGCAGTGGGTATCGGGATCCATCTATCTCATAGAAGGTATGCAATCTCATTGCAAATTTCAACACTTGAAATTCCCGATAATATCTTTTACCCCTAACATGCTATGACCTTGACGAATGCCAACAAACCATAATCCGCTTGTTAAGTTCAACCCGTATATTTCTTGATTGAATTAAACCCACCCGCACGACCCTTGACGAAAGCCAAAAAAGTCGTACGACTACCCTAACTCAATCGCATCATATGCTGCAGATAAGCAGTAAATAGCTACCGCACACTACGCCTTGACGAAAGCCAACAAACGCAGTACGAATACTAAATATTACTTATCTACGCAGTTTTTTCTGAAAACCATGAGCGCAATGAACTTGATATCGTTGTAGAAACAAGTGATTTTGAAAAGGAGTGTTTTTTAGGCTTTTCTAGTTTCACTAAAAAGGTCACTCCCGGTGAAGAGATCTCGGCTCTTTCCTCATCGAATAAGGTGCAGGATATTTCATAAATACCGCTGTGCAAAGCAAGAACTATAGAAGCAATCAAAAACTAAACCGTGAGTTTGTAAGATCTGCCAGTTTTGCTAAAGAGATCATTCCCGGTGAAGGGATCTCGGCTCTTTCCTTATCGAATAAGGTGCTGGATATTCTTCAAGGAATACCGTTATGCAAAGCAAAAACTGTAACTACCCTTTTTGAAAATTTGATTCTACAACATCTTTTAGGTTTCTTTTCTTTTATTAATCTCATTAATAAAACCCATCAATTAAGCTTCCTAAGCATCACAGAAAAAACGAAAGCAGTAATATTTATATATCAACATATACATATAGTATAAGCATTCGTCTCAGGCAGTAATATAATCTCATCACACAACATTGCAGCAGAAGTCAACATATGAAATATTGGATATACTAGGACATCCGTGTTTTATTTTGTGCCTATATAAAACACGGATTCCACAGTCGTGATGAATAGCCAAACCCACAACCCTAGACCCCTACAAGAGCGACAAGTAACCCTGCCAATTCTAGGGTTAGGAGACCCGGTCTCGACTCCTCGAGATGGCCTCCCACTAGACCCTAAAACCCGGTTACTTGTGCTCTCCGCCTTGGGTCTATCCTAATGCGGAAAAATAAATAATATACAATGGTGATATCAACCTCAACATGGAAGTGCCCCAATAAAAGAATATTACATACAAATGAATTTTACATGAATGAAAAAGAAAACTCCCATCTCACATAAAACCCCCGGCTATTCAATTTACAACGATCCAATATAACATATCACAGCAACACATAAACATCAAAAATAACTAAACGAAGTTAGATAATTCGACAGACACAACGAATTCCCAAAATACCCCAGTGAGCTCAACACTTGAGCAGAAAATAAAAATTCCCAGTAGCATGCCCCAGCACCTATGGACCGTCGCTGAAGTGCCCGTCCCAAGCATCCACAGTGGCGCCGCGGAACCGTCGCCAAAACCAGGTTTTGGCCGCGGTTACACGGTCACTGTAGCGAGTTAGGGATACTTTCTTTAGGTGGGTCCATAAAATTCCCTGCATGATTTTCTGAGTATTTTTAATATGAAAAATTTCAACTTTTGAAAAAATTTCCAGCAAGGGGTCAATTCTCGGTGTTTCGGGGTTCGATCGGACTTCTATCTTCGTTTAGACAACGCCTAATGCTCTAGCTTGGCTCTGATACCACTTTTGGGTTAGCATAGCACCTTGTGAAGGTTTTGGCAAGCATCAATCATGCTACTTTAAAAATTTTGGGGTGTTAAACAAACCCTAACCAAGATCTTAACAAGAGAATTAGGGTTAACTATGCATGTAAACAATTTTACATCTAAGAGAGAGGGATTACAACCTTTGTAGTCCGTTCCTTCGCTTCATAAGCTCCGAGTAGTCGTCCCTTTGCGGCGATCCATGATCTCCCGGACTCAAGAGAGGCTCCACAAGTCGAATGATCCATTCTTGCTTGAAGTCTTCCTTTTCAAAGATGATATATCTTGAAGAATCTCAAACTCAAGCTCTCACTTCTCTAATCAAGTATTAGTGAAGTGAACACCCTAATCTAAGTGGCTAGAATAGATGAGGATGATGAAGTAGGAATTTTACACTCTTTTGTTTTCAATTTCTCACTTTAAATCATCAAATCACAAAAAGCTAGAAAGCTTTTTCAAGGAGGAGGAAGAAGAAGAAAGCTTTTGTGATGAATAATGAATCGTGTTTTGGTTACAAATGACAACCATGAGTTAATAATATCATGGATTTAACTCATGTAGAGAATGAACTAGATTTAAGGGTTTAGGTTGGGTTAAATAATATCTATACAAGATATCTTAGCAAAATATCTAAGCTTAAAAAAAAATAAAGCTTCTAGAAGCTTCAAGAAAAAGCTAACCCAAATGCTAACCCAAATCAAACCTTAACTTGTTTAATCTCCACAAATCATGTTGTATTTGTAATCATAACTTGTTACAATATTATATATCACATATATAATATATTTTTGTAACAAAAGAAAATAATACAATTAACATATATCGCATATATATCAATGTATTATCCGCTGAGAAAATGAATCAATAAAGCGAGCTTATATTAGTTAACGTAATGTAATATATCACATATATAATTATACATTAAAGTATCGAATCAACACTTGATCCGACAATCCGTCTATATAGCATATAAGCAACTAATAAAACATGTGCCGATTCATCGAATCAACACTTGATCCGATGACCCGGCTATATCACATATACCTGGCCGATATCATATATCGTGAGAATAGAATACGGTATCTCATATCGTATTATTCTCGGTGCCGCACATATCACATATGTTCTCTACTCCATTTTACCTGAGCCAGGAAAGCTCTGTGTAGGACTCTCAAGAATCGACAATACGCCGGCAGCAGGTGATGATCATATCAAACACCCACAAGCTGCAAGCGGTCAGCTAAACGTAACAGCCACCCGTGTATTAAGCAATCAGAAGATCAACAAGCAAGCCTATACATTCTCCTGCAAATCCAATCAGTCTACACTACCGTACAGTCCGGTCTCTTCATCTGATATGTTGTATATCTACTCTAGGGGTGGTAATACATCAGACCCCAGTAACCGATAAGTCGGGTCGAAGTAAGGCTTTTAACAGGTCGAGAAACTACTGATAACTCTTACCAGCAGCATTCCATATCAGCCCTGGCCACGGACTTCCAGTTATAGCCAATAGAACACAACACAACATCAACTCTCTATACCGGGAGAGACGAAATCCCTCCTATCGCTCATTGCCTCCATGTGATTCGGGACTGTACCCAAAAGCCACCGTTTTGCACGCCCTATTGGACGTGGTAAGGTGGAAATCAAAGTACAGTGGGAATCATACAAGACTCTATGACGATCTCGGGTCTACAGACTAACCTGTACTAGTGTCACCGGAGAACTGCTATCTGACGATAGGTATAATACCATCCAGGAGTTCTCGGCGAGTCCGTTCAGTGTACCTAGTCTCCTCTGAGCACCCGTACACCATCTTTGATGTCCAACACTAATGGATATGGGATCATCCATCGCCCATCATAGGGGTCAAGATGCGTGTACGCTAGTCTACTCTGGAGTATCGATGCCCTGTCTCGATATACCCTCGACTAGGAACAGTTATAAGATGTACTCGTTTACTACCCTGGCCCCACTAGTATGATCTCATCATAGTCCTAGTAATCGAGTACATATCCTAACGGCTTTATCAACACGTGATCACAAAACAGTATTCGTTAACATGTTTAGATAAAGTGAAACCAAACAGCATACTATCATATCGAGCAAGAAAGCCCTCTCTATATATATCCAAGCATCCACTATAATATACATCATATGTACAACAATGGCCTCTAGGGCATATACATAACTAACATCATCCACGTACAATACGAGGAAGACAATCATACTCTCTACAACCTTCTTATTTATACATGGTTCATCTACCTTTTTGATGAAGTCAAACACTTTAACAGTTTCATCAAAATAGATGTTCCATATCCGCGATACCTGCTTTAATCCGTAAATGGATTTAAGCAGCTTGCACACGCTTCCGCTGCTCCCACTGTCTATGAAGCCCTCATATACACGCTTACTTCTAAATCACTATTTATAAAAGCGGTTTTGACGTGCAGTCTGCCAGATTTCTTAATTGTGGTATGCAGTAATGGTAAGTAGGATCCTGATGGATTTAAGAATATCTTCGAAAGTCTTAAATTTTCCATCTACACCAAATTATCTTTCTCAAAGATCCTCTTGCACCCGAAGGGTTTTACCCCTTCAGGAGCAACATCCAAAGGCAATACTTTGTTGGATTACATGGATTCCATCTCAAATCATATACCATCCAGCCATTTCTGTCACGACCCGAAAGTACGGAACGTGACCGGCACTTAGATTACGAAACGTCTAGAGGCGCAACATAACCTAAGTAAGCCGAAGCCCAGAAATCTAAACCATAAAAAAAAAAAAAAAAAAAAAAACATGAAGAAAAACAAGTTTAAAAGTATTCGCAAATTTCCCAAAAATTTCGGCAGAGTCTCCTCTGTAAAAACTGGCCCCCAAACGGGTACAACAAGTATAATATACATAAACAATAAAAAGCATCCCCAAACGGGAGCTAGCATCAACGCCAACAGGCGGAAACAACCACAACAAGCATAATAATATACAACGCCAATGGGCGAGGCTCAAAACTCAAAAGAAAACAAAACCACCAGATCAGAATAATACATGCGCGACTCTAAGGTCGAAATAAAAGACTGGTCCAATAAACTTATCAAGTAATACAAATATGGTTGATGGAGCTTACTAGATACAAATGAAAGAATAAAAGTACAATGGTGGTTCGGATACAAGTGAACCGACCTACCGTGCAATCACCGTGAAGAAAAGATGTGCCAACAAGCTGCCACGGAAACCTGTACATCGAACCTGTAAAGAATTTGGCACAACGGGGGTGAGTTGCCAACTCGTGAGTAGAAGACACCTACGAAAAGAAATCGAATGCACGACGCTATCCTAGGTCATAATAAGACACTACTATATCCCAAACATCTAGTAATAGCGAGGTAATACTACGTGTAAGTGCAGATACTCCGTGTTCGTGTCAGTGCCTCATATAATACTATGTCATATGAAATGAAATGCACGCACCATGAATGTAAAGTAACAAATCCTGAAATCCAGATATATATGTATAAGAACTCTTTAGCTGTTATCATAGTAAAGTGTGTATAAGCATCTGAAATCACAACAATGAAATCCATGGAAATCCGTGTCAAGCATCGACACAACACATGTAATCTCAAGTCTCAATATGTCGGGCTCCGTCAGTCCGGATCGGCCCATATCATCAAATCTCATGACAACGGTCGGTATCCTCCGGATATCCGCCGCGCCAGACATCACCGGTAGGTAGTCTTCCCCTGCCAGGCTCATCGTCTACAACTCGATCTTCTTGCCCCGGGGTACCATACCGGGCCCACCATGTACCCGAGATGGTTCATCCATTCCTCGAATCTGGTCTCGAAATCCAACAGAAAACATGAAATCTCATGGTGGACGACACATACATCACGAGAAAACCGCATCTTATTTTAAAAAGAGAGGAGGAGAGAGAGAGAGAAGGTTTTATAATTTCTTGCGGTTTTCCCCAAAAATCCAGAAATCTCATAGAAATCCAAATCTTAAAATCATGAGTAAGTATATGATAAGTGTCGGCATATGCCCATAATACTGCAGGATAACATGAAAATATGAATGCATGAATGTCTAAGCAATAAATATCATGTCTGTACTAATGTCAGAGAATAATCACAATGTTATATCGGTCTAGTTGTTAACTGATTCTATCCATAAAAGACAATATGATCTAAAGTGTACGTGACATAGCAATTACCGATGATGATGTGTGTGAGCCGGCAAATAAGTGTGCGTGGGATATGCGCATCATCGGTAATAGTGCTGGTGTCCTAACAGGTAAAGTTTATACTGATTATAGCAACATATAAAAGAACATGCACCATGATGATTACAGTATGAATGCAAGACAGATGTGCATTATCCACTACTCTGCGATATACGAGTACAACTACCACTATATGAATCGAACCTAAACTAGTGTCCATCTAACCTCCTAAAGAACTTAACCTAAGAAACTAGTCAATAAGCAACAAGAGTCTACCTAAGGTCTGAATCAATATCTCGAATAGTCGGCGATCCGGCCTCAATAGCGTCACGTACGTAGTACGGCTTCCTCGAATCAAGAGTGCGGATCAATCATCATATTTATGCCTCGTACGGTGAAATCCATCGTACGGCATCCCAATATCGGAGTACGGGTCAAGTATCTCCTAGGTGTCTCATCATTCGTATAATGTCATCACCAACACATCTCATGATCAAGATACTAAACTGTAATCGCCTACATCAATCATATATCATTGCCCTCATAATATGCATCATTAGTTTATCCTCAGAAATATCCTGTCATATGTATCATATCGTAATCAAGTCATACATATCCCATATCGTGATCAATCACAAGTTATAGTCCGGGTATTATTTTAGGGTCCCATGTACCTCAATATCATCACTACCCCGTATAATTTAAATATACATGTTCATTATCTCATTCTCTAATGATCCGCTAACACTTTAATACGACTGTATAGTCAAGAATCACGGCATCAAGCCCAGTTATACTGTTTCATCATACCTCAGATATCATATCACATCAATGAATCCCATATACGTGTTGTGTATATATATACACCTATACCTAGTTTTATATATATACACACATATACGTATACGCCATGTCAAGTTTTAGTGTGTGCGTGTGTGTTTCTATCAGAAACCTACGAACCTCTCCCAAAGTATTCATCCTCAGGTATGGTTTTCCTAAATCAGTCTAGTCCCGCCTAGGGTCATTACTAGGGTCCTGCTCAGTAAGAATCTAGGGTCACATCGGGTTTCCTAATGTCAATAAGTACTATTCCTATTCTACGTTGCGGGGGTGCTAAACGCCATCCACCCGACTTCCCCCCGTAGACATGCATCTACTCACCTGGTCCATGTCTGCCGAAGACGGTGTCGCCATCCTCATCTTCATCGCCCGTAGTCCACGTGAGGGGTACCTAAATGCAAACATATAAATAGTATCGTAAACTGGATCACATACCAAAGTCAAACGATACAAGGAACAAGCATAGGTTAAAACCTATGTCCCGTCCACGCAAAAGAACCAAATATCGCTCGATATCGGCATACAAACTCCGATGGATCGAGATAAACATCAACAGATAACTCGTAGTTTAAAAAACACATTACTTATATTGTAAAACATGATCAAATTCATCGAAACACCAAAATCGATCAAATCGTCCGTTTTCGAAAAACCCGAAAATGCCAATTTACCGTTTTTCATCAAAACTTGACATTTAAATGAAACCAAAGGTCATAAAACTCATTAAATAGTATAACTAGACTACACAAACTATTACTATATTTTTATTACACATATTTGTAGTAATTTGAAATTTCTAGTTTGCACCCTTTAACAATTTTCAACATTTTCCAAGCAAAATACCACAATTCCACCTCAAAACATGATTTTTCATAAATTAATGACTTAAACCACAATTTATGATGATAATGATATAATGAAACCATAATTATATTTTTAATCTCATTTATTTAGAAATTTCCAAAATCTAGTTTACAAAATAATAGCATTTTATCACTATTTTCCAATTATCAAAGTAATGTAGTGATCAAACTAAGTTTTTCTTTCCATTAACATGCTAATATTCTTACTAAAACTAAAATCTAATGATAGTAACTTTAATTGGAATTTTATATTACCCACAAATACATTTTTGAAAAATCTAGTTAGCTAAATGGTTTAATTAAAACAATTTCGATAAACAATTTATTATACCACAACCATGCAAGAATTTTCCACTCTAAAAGATGTTAAACTAGCTATTATAACCCTAATTAATCAATAAAAACCACCTCTTAAATTTGCAAACCCTAACTTGAATTATAAAATTTACAACTAGAATTAATATAATAAATCTAATTATGCTTTAAAAGAACATTTAATAGAAATAATTCAAAAGAGAAAGATTTATACCTCCACAATCTCATGTCCAAACTTGAAAATGAGCCTAAAAAATACATGCTTTCCCACTCCAAAATCCATGTAAAGAAGAGTAGAGAATAAAGGGTATGAAATAATTAGGATTTTGTGGAATTTTAATTGGATTTTTGAAGTATTTTTGATGAATTTTGAAATAAAATGAAGTGGGAAATGGGGGGGGCTGCCATGGGTGAGGCCGGCCATTGTAGGAGGGAGAGGGAGCAAGAGAAAAGAGTGAAGAAAAGTGTGGAATCTTCAAGAAAAGAAACATCACATAAAGTCTTTTCATGCTTTATTTATTTATTTATTTTTATTCCTTTACTATAGCAACTCAAGAAAACTCTAGAAATTAGGAAAAATTTGCAAATAAATTTTGCATGATACACACTAATTTCTAACATGCCATGGTTCATTTTTACAAATTAAAACCATTCAAATTTGTAATTTACACTAATTTAGTGTAAAAATAAAGCTTATGTTAATATTTAAAATAATTAATTTAGGAAAAATATTTTATTAAACTAAAAATTTATAAGTGGCTAAATAAACACCATTTACTAGTAATTTCATAATTAAAATAGATATTTTAAAAATTATAATGAAAACAATCCCGGTTTGGTTTTGCGAAAAATACATTTTACTTTACCGAAAATCCTAAAATTCACTTAAACACTTTTATTCATTTAATTATTTATTTAATCATTTTTAACACGTTACAATCTTCCCCCCTTTTAGAAATTCGGTCCCCGAATTTAAATTAAAACTCCCCCTCCAAATACTAAAACATTTAACAAAACACTCAAATCGTCGGGGCTCCGAAATCATCAATACATAACAAAAATCAACTCCGTCAAGCATAACGCAATCATCGGAGTTATGGCGAGAATAAAATATCAAAACCCAATGTAAAACCATCATAATATACATCAATCTATAACTTATATATAGTTCGCATCATAGTGAAATCGCCTAAATATCATAATAATAAAGAAGCATACAAAAACCCCTCTTGAAAATCGCCGTGCAATGCACGTGTCATGGCATAAGCAGCGGACGTTTATTTAAAAAAAAATAGCTATATATATATATATATATATATATATATCTTTTATTTAACATACACGTCCCGCCTGGTTACTAAATCAAATGATTATGAAACATACTGCTCAAACTGAAATTAATCCCAAATCACATCAATAAAATATCATGTGCGTCCGGTGCGCACTGAAATCGAAACCAAATACAGATACCACGAATACACACAACAACAAAACTAAGTACAACAGGTGTGCACCAAAAACATCTGTCAAGTGCATCGGGCGTGCACGACTCAAAATCAGGTGCATCTAATCTGCACAAAACCCCGATTTAGTGCATCTGGTGTGCACAAAATCGCATCAAGTGCGCCAAGTATGTGCAAGAATCCTAATCAGGTGCACATGGTGCACGGAAACATACGTCGAATATAAAAATCGAAATCACAGTACAAAAATGCATGAAAACTAGGTCGAAACATATGTCAAATCATGTGTAACCCCTATGCACGAAATCAAATCAAAAATCTCAAAATATATAAAACCAAATCAAGTGTACTGGGTGTGTACTAAACAAAATCAATACAACTGATATATGAAACACAAATAGAATGAAATGAAGGTACACCCATGAAATACCAATCGTAGAACAAAGTCCTCAAAATACCAAAATCCAATCAACGAAAATATGAAATTCAAATCACTAATTCACAATCGTAAACACTATCGTCAATGTCCGCCTCTTTCTTCTGATGTCGATTGCTTCGAACTCGTCTCTTCGCAGCTGTGCTGACTGTGCTACCCACGGCAATACTCATATCTAGAGTCTCCTACGTAGTCGATCCCTTCACTTGATATCCGGACTACATTAAACTTTTCGATCGATCCATCAAAATCCCATAATTTCCCCGAGAGCTCAACACTCAAGTACAGTTTAAAAATATCCGGTACATACCCCAGCATCGATGATCCAGCCGTAGAAGGGCAAACCCAAGCCTCACTAATGGCACCGCGGAACTGCCGTAAACCCTAAGGTTCAAGGGCGTTCTCGTGGTCATTAAGTCGAGTTAGGGTTTCATTCTTCTAGAGGGTCCATCGAAATACCTGCATGTTCTTCCGAATACTTTAAACTTTAGAAAATGGTTTTCTGATAATCGTTCGAACCCTTTAACTTCATCCGGACGGCATGTGAATACCCTTCGTCCGCACGCTAAACAATGCTTCAATCCTCAAGAATAACCAATACTCTAATGGTTATCACATTCGAGCCACAGCTCCCTCTGCCAGTGCGCCCGTGGTAACAGAATCACTCTCCGACATCGACGAAGATAGATCAAAGGAACGAATGAAATACGGTGCAAACAATGTAAATCCTAGGGCTCCTTAAGCAGAGTAGCGTATCGTAAGTATGCCGCGGACCATACCCACGGTACGTTACTCTACCTAAATCGCCTACTCCATCAACCAAGGGTCACCTAGACTTATACAAGGTTAAACCTAGCGCTCTGATACCAACTTTGTCACGACCCGAAAGTACGGAACGTGACCGGCACATAGATTACGAAACGTCTAGAGGCGCAACATAACCTAAGTAAGCCGAAGCCCAGAAATCTAAACCATAAAAAAAAGAAGAAGAAGAAAAGAAAACATGAAGAAAAACAAGTTTAAAAGTATCCGCAAATTTCCCAAAAATTTCGGCAGAGTCTCCTCTGTAAAAACTGGCCCCCAAACGGGTACAACAAGTATAATATACATAAACAATAAAAAGCATCTCCAAACGGGAGCTAGCATCAACGCCAACAGGCGGAAACAACCACGACAAGCACAATAATATACAACGCCAATGGGCGAGGCTCAAAACTCAAAAGAAAACAAAACCACCAGATCAGAATAATACATGCGCGACTTTAAGGTCGAAATAAAAGACTGGTCCAATAAACTTATCAAGTAATACAAATATGGTTGATGGAGCTTACTAGATACAAATGAAAGAATAAAAGTACAATGGTGGTTCGGAAACAAGTGAACCGACCTACCGTGCAATCACCCTGAAGAAAAGATGTGCCAACAAGCTGCCACGGAAACCTGTACATCGAACCTGTAAAGAATTTGGCACAACAGGTGTGAGTTGCCAACTCGTGAGTAGAAGACATCTACGAAAAGAAATCGAATGCACGACGCTATCCTAGGTCATAATAAGACACTACTATATCCCAAACATCTAGTAATAGCGGGGTAATACTACGTGTAAGTGCAGATACTCCGTGTTCGTGTCAGTGCCTCATATAATACTATGTCATATGAAATGAAATGCATACACCATGAATGTAAAGTAACAAATCCTGAAATCCAGATATATATGTATAAGAACTCTTTAGCTGTTATCATAGTAAAGTGTGTATAAGCATCTGAAATCTCAACAATGAAATCCATAGAAATCCGTGTCAAGCATCGACACAACACATGTAATCTCAAGTCTCAATATGTCGGGCTCCGTCAGTCCGGATCGGCCCATATCATCAAATCTCACGACAACGGTCGGTATCCTCCGGATATCCGCCGCGCCAGACATCACCGGTAGGTAGTCTTCCCCTGCCAGGCTCATCGTCTACAACTCGATCTTCTTGCCCCGGGGTACCATACCGGGCCCACCATGTACCCGAGACGGTTCATCCATTCCTCGAATCGGGTCTCGAAATCCAAC
Source organism: Agapanthus africanus (assembly GCA_030015575.1). Classification (NCBI taxonomy): domain Eukaryota; kingdom Viridiplantae; phylum Streptophyta; class Magnoliopsida; order Asparagales; family Amaryllidaceae; genus Agapanthus; species Agapanthus africanus. The sequence goes on along the minus strand of JASDDO010000024.1, from coordinate 547,189,851 downwards.
AGAAAACATGAAATCTCATGGTGGACGACACATACATCACGAGAAAACCGCATCTTATTTTAAAAAGAGAGGAGGAGAGAGAGAGAAGGTTTTATAATTTCTTGCGGTTTTCCCAAAAAATCCAGAAATCTCATAGAAATCCAAATCTTAAAATCATGAGTAAGTATATGATAAGTGTCGGCATATGCCCATAATACTGCAGGATAACATGAAAATATGAATGCATGAATGTCTAAGCAATAAATATCATGTCTGTACTAATGTCAGAGAATAATCACAATGTTATATCGGTCTAGTTGTTAACTGATTCTATCCATAAAAGACAATATGATCTAAAGTGTACGTGACATAGCAATTACCGATGATGATGTGTGTGAGCCGGCAAATAAGTGTGCGTGGGATATGCGCATCATCGGTAATAGTGCTGGTGTCCTAACAGGTAAAGTTTATACTGATTATAGCAACATATAAAAGAACATGCACCATGATGATTACAGTATGAATGCAAGACAGATGTGCATTATCCACTACTCTGCGATATACGAGTACAACTACCACTATATGAATCGAACCTAAACTAGTGTCCATCTAACCTCCTAAAGAACTTAACCTAAGAAACTAGTCAATAAGCAACAAGAGTCTACCTAAGGTCTGAATCAATATCTCGAATAGTCGGCGATCCGGCCTCAATAGCGTCACGTACGTAGTACGGCTTCCTCGAATTAAGAGTGCAGATCAATCATAATATTTATGCCTCGTACGGTGAAATCCATCGTACGGCATCCCAATATTGGAGTACGGGTCAAGTATCTCCTAGGTGTCTCATCATTCGTATAATGTCATCACCAACACATCTCATGATCAAGGTACTAAACTGTAATCTCCTACATCAATCATATATCATTGCCCTCATAATATGCATCATTGGTTTATCCTCAGAAATATCCTGTCATGTGTATCATATCGTAATCAAGTCATACATATCCCATATCGTGATCAATCACAAGTTATAGTCCGGGTACTATTTTAGGGTCCCATGTACCTCAATATCATCACTACCCCTTATAATTTAAATATACATGTTCATTATCTCATTCTCTAATGATCCGCTAACACTTTAATACGACTGTATAGTCAAGAATCACGGCATCAAGCCCAGTTATAATGTTTCATCATACCTCAGATATCATATCACATCAATGAATCCCATATACGTGTTGTGTATATATATACACCTATACCTAGTTTTATATATATACACACATATACGTATACGCCATGTCAAGTTTTAGTGTGTGCGTGTGTATTTCTATCAGAAACCTACGAACCTCTCCCAAAGTATTCATCCTCAGGTATGGTTTTCCTAAATCAGTCTAGTCCCGCCTAGGGTCATTACTAGGGTCCTGCTCAGTAAGAATCTAGGGTCACATCGGGTTTCCTAATGTCAATAAGTACTATTCCTATTCTACGTTGCGGGGGTGCTAAACGCCATCCACCCGTCTTCCCCCCGTAGAGATGCATCTACTCACCTGGTCCATGTCTGCCGAAGACGGTGTCGCCATCCTCATCTTCATCGCCCGTAGTCCACGTGAGGGGTACCTAAACGCAAACATATAAATAGTATCGTAAACTGGATCACATACCAAAGTCAAACGATACAAGGAACAAGCATAGGTTAAAACCTATGTCCCGTCCACGCAAAAGAACCAAATATCGCTCGATATCGGCGTACAAACTCCGATGGATCGAGATAAACTTCAACAGATAACTCGTAGTTTAAAAAACACATTACTTATATTGTAAAACATGATCAAATTCATCGAAACACTAAAATCGATCAAATCGTCCGTTTTCGAAAAACCCGAAAATGCCAATTTACCGTTTTTCATCAAAACTTGACATTTAAATGAAACCAAAGGTCATAAAACTCATTAAATAGTATAACTAGACTATACAAACTATTACTATATTTTTATTACACATATTTGTAGTAATTTGAAATTTCTAGTTTGCACCCTTTAACAATTTTCAACATTTTCCAAGCAAAATACCACAATTCCACCTCAAAACATGATTTTGCATAAATTAATGACTTAAACCGCAATTTATGATGATAATGATATAATGAAACCATAATTATATTTTTAATCTCATTTATTTAGAAATTTCCAAAATCTAGTTTACAAAATAATAGCATTTTATCACTATTTTCCAATTATCAAAGTAATCTAGTGATCAAACTAAGTTTTTCTTTCCATTAACATGCTAATATTCTCACTAAAACTACAATCTAATGATAGTAACTTTATTTGGAATTTTATATTACCCACAAATACATTTTTGAAAAATCTAGTTAGCTAAATGGTTTAATTAAAACAATTTCGATAAACAATTTATTATACCACAACCATGCAAGAATTTTCCACTCTAAAAGATGTTAAACTAGCTATTATAACCCTAATTAAACAATAAAAACCACATCTTAAATTTGCAAACCTTAACTTGAATTATAAAATTTACAACTAGAATTAATATAATAAATCTAATTATGCTTTAAAAGAACATTTAATAGAAATAATTCAAAAGAGAAAGATTTATACCTCCACAATCTCATGTCCAAACTTGAAAATGAGCCTAAAAAATACATGCTTTCCCACTCCAAAATCCATGTAAAGAAGAGTAGAGAATAAAGGGTATGAAATAATTAGGATTTTGTGGAATTTTAATTGGATTTTTGAAGTATTTTTGATGAATTTTGAAATAAAATGAAGTGGGAAATGGGGGGGGCTGCCATGGGTGAGGCCGGCCATTGTAGGAGGGAGAGGGAGCAAGAGAAAAGAGTGAAGAAAAGTGTGGAAGCTTCAAGAAAAGAAACATCACATAAAGTCTTTTCATGCTTTATTTATTTATTTATTTTTATTCCTTTACTATAGCAACTCAAGAAAACTCTAGAAATTAGGAAAAATTTGCAAATAAATTTTGCATGATACACACTAATATATAACATGCCATGGTTCATTTTTACAAATTAAAACCATTCAAATTTGTAATTTACACTAATTTAGTGTAAAAATAAAGCTTATGTTAATATTTAAAATAATTAATTTAGGAAAAATATTTTATTAAACTAAAAATTTATAAGTGGCTAAATAAATAACATTTACTAGTAATTTCATAATTAAAATAGATATTTTAAAAATTATAATGAAAACAATCCCGGTTTGGTTTTGCGAAAAATACATTTTACTTTACCGAAAATCCTAAAATTCACTTAAACACTATTATTCATTTAATTATTTATTTAATCATTTTTAACACGTTACAATTTCACAGAGTCCCCACTCGTGATGGCCTGCTAGAAACTATTGTTGGATATAGTGCCCTCAGAGTCAATTATTGGATCACAGGCAAGTAATTGCAAAGATTGAGGGAGGACCTATACCAGTAGGACAGTCTTACTCAAGATGATAGTATGCTATCTGGTTTATCTTTATCATCGTGTATAGTTTCAGGTGACATTACACGTCACCATTACACATTGATAGAGCCCTTAGGATTCTTGCTTGACTACCAGCAGTATGATGGCGATCGTATACGTGGGAGTTGGGTCGTCTATAAGCCCATCCTTAATGTGGTCCCTAATCGTGGGAGTTTCGAGACTGGGCATCGATACTCCATTAGTAGACTAGTGTATACAGTCGAGATCCCGACGAGGGACGGTGGCTGGTCTCACAAGCCATTTGTGTCAGTTGGTTCACCTAAGATGTATACAGGTGCTCTTTGGGTTATGAGTACACCGGACAGGACTCGCCGGGAACATGCTAGTTGGTATTATACCTGATGTCAGTAGCGGTTCCCTGGTGACATGTATACAGGTTAGTTCATCGACCTGAGATTGGCATTTGTCTCGTGTGAGTTCCCACTATGCTTTGATTACTACCCTACCATGGCTCAAAGGAGTCGTGCAAACAGGTTTTAGTTGGGTACAGTCCCGAGCCATATGGAGGCAGTGAGCGGATCGGCAGGGGTTTCGTCTCTCCCGGTATTGGGGGTGAGATCGCGCTGTGTCTAGGAAAGCCATTACACAAAGTTCTTGGCCAAGGTAGGAGATTTACTGGTAGGTATTCCAGTAGTATCTCAGGGTGTTCTGGGCTACACTCCGACACGACTTGTACCGCTTTTGGGGGTCTGACTTTTACCAACCCCCTAGGCCCGACATGCGATGCTCATAGAAGAATGGACCGGACTGTACGGATATTGTCGTTGACAGGCTCAGTAGGGTGTGAGGATGAGTTCGCTCATCGACCTCCCTTTTAGTCAATACCTGGTATCCCGTTACGTACGGCTAGTACCACTGACGTGCTGGTGGTTAAATCCACAGCCAGTGTATTGACGAGTCTTTAGAATCCCCCACAGATAGTTTCTCAAGTTTCGGGCGAAACGTTGTAGAGGCCGTATGATATATGGCCGGGTTCGATCATATACGTGTAGTAGTGTACGGATCATGATCGGGCGGATCATACTAGTGGGCTTTGGTTTAAGCCGGATCCAAGTATTAAATTTTTTGGATTACTTTAGTCACATCGCATTCGCATTCAGTCGGAATGCGGATGCAGGTATGTATATACAGGTGAGGGGTATCCTTGTAATCCGTCACGAGTTTACTTTAGATGTTGCCGTATCTTTATGTTGTTGTAAACATTTGGGTTAATGTTTACAAACGGAAATAATGAGCTAAAAATCATGATTAGGAGCATTAATTGTGACACATGCACAAGTGATGACTCATGGTCTCTTTCTTTGTGCATGTGTCACATTATTGATGGATTTGAGTGTTGATATGATAAGAAGAGAGGGAGAGGGTAGCCAAGGGGTGGAGTTTTGCTTTTGAATTTTTGATCTCTCACTCTCATTTTTATCATAAGACAACATAAGAAAAAGAAAGGCTTCTTCTTCTTCTTCTTCTTGCTCTAGCTCGCAACCTCCATTGATGGCATCATCTCCAATCTCCATCCATACACTCTCATGTGTTGAGAATCAATGGATGCTTGAGATAAAGTGATCACACACATTCTCTACTTCACCTTGGACACGTCGGCTTGCAAACTTCATGTCCGAGTTGCTTCAGACGAAGCGGGAGCCCGTAAAAAGACTCATTGATGTGTTGCCCTTCCGACGAGAAGATCGGAGATGCCGCGAGGAGCTTGGGTTGGTGGCCAAAGACCGAAGGACACGGATCGATCGGTATAGCTTTTCTAACCCTTCTCTAGTTTGCTAGTTATAGGTTAATGGTTCGATCCAGGATTAAAGTCTGCGATAGCGCCGGTTTCAAGTTTTGAAAAAGTTTTCGTTTCCGCATTTTGGCCTCGGACAGTCTGCCGGAGCGCTACCATAGACTTACATGGTATCAGAGCCATGCCATTAACCTTTACTAGCTTGTTGTAACGTATTTAAAACATCGATTGAACGAAATTTCCAAAACCGCGATTCCAATTTATACAGTTTCTGTCGAAATTTTTTTGTCGTCGAAAAATTATTTTGAGTATTTCAGAAAATCAGGCAGGGTTTTCTAAGACATCTGTGAAAATTTGGTAGCATGATGATACAGTGACACCGCGGAACCGCAGCAATAACCCTGTTTTGGCCGCGGTTCCGCCGCCATTTTGTGGCTTCTCTGCACCAAATTTTCTACAGTGGTCTTTAACTTGGAATTGGGGTTTCTGGAATTTTTATTTTTGGCCCAGATTATTTTGAGTGCTGCAGTTGTACTTGGGGCCCACTTCGGGAAATTTTGTCGATCGAAAATTTTAAATATGTTAGTTTACAGTGCTTACTTTATATCTGTAACCGTGAATGTCATTCGAGCGGTAAATCTTGTCTAATTGCTATAGCTCTTTTAGACGGATTTGCGAACGTGACATTCACGTTGATGTTCTGTGTTGTGCTGTGATGATGCGGATTTGTCGTGGTGGATAGCCTGGATGCAATGGTAGTACAGTTTGGTATTATTTGTACATTTGATATTGCTGGGTGAGCGTCCGACATGTGGACTGCCGTCACTGCCTGTTTGTATATTATTCTTTTGGGGCACGACCGGGCTGAGGTCGATGTACCCGTTGTATATATTTTACTTTCTGTACTAGGATTACCCCACGGTGGGGTGCACGGATAGCCGGGTTCTAGAGGACAACGAGCCCGCATCTCTTGGCTTTGAGACGGAGGGGGCTTCACTCTAGAATTGGCGGGCTATTCGCCGCACTCGTAAGGGGTACAGGTTGACCTAAGGAGGGGTGCTCAAGTTACCGGATTCCGTGAAGTGCTGGGTGGTCCATTCACTTTGTTGAAGGGGGCTGCCTCGCTTCAGGTTTTGGCGGGTAACTTGTCGCGCCCGTAGGGGTCCTGGATTTCATTGCACAGGTTATCCACACGACCAGGGGAACGTCGGGTTTCAGTAGCGGCTCTATGAAACCCGGGGATCCCAGATTATCTGTATTGTTCTGTGATGCTTATTACATTTCTGTGTTGTTGCATTTTATCACGCCTGGAGCGATTATTATATATTGCTATATATATACTAGTAGATGTTGTATATGTTTTACACCCGCGCTAGCCCAGTCCCCGCTCTGTCGTTAGTTAAGTAACCTAGCGAGTGATGACGGGACCCAGTGGCGAATGTGGATGGCATATACGTACATCATATTTTCGTTCTTTTATGGTGTGATTAATTGATGGGACTGCATTGATTCGGGTCAATGCAAGCTAAACAAACTTATTCTGATGTTGTTGGAACATTTTTCAAAAAGTTGTTATTGCAAGGACGTTTTCTTTTGTTTTGCACAGTGGTATTCGGTTATGAATATCCAGCACCTCAGTCGACGAGGCAAGGGCCGAGATCCCTTCAACGGGAGTGACCCCTTGGACAGAGTTTGCGTCAGGGTAATAAATTCACTATAGCCGATTGCCTTTTTACTTTGCATCGTGATATTCAGTTGGAATATCCTGCACCTCATTCTACGGGGAAAGAGCCGAGATCCCTTCACCGGGAGTGACCTCTTTAGCAAAGGTTTTCGCCACTATATTTTTATAAAAAGCTATCCGGTTCCTTCAACGATATCAAGTTCATTACGTTAAAGGTTTTTCGCCAAAAACCATTCGTAGCCCTCCGTCATTTCAGAAAGGTAGCACTTAGTATTCATGCTATGTATGTTGGCCTTCGTCAAGGCATAGTGTATGCTAGCTAGTTGTTATTTTTCTGTTGCATTGATAGATACGTTAGTTTGGGACAGTCGTACTACTATTTTGGCCTTCTTCAAGGGTATGTACGGGTGGGTTTAAATTAACCTGGATAATGACGGATAGAACTTGACATGTGACTTATGATATGTTGGCCTTCGTCAAGGTCATAAGAAGATGGGGTAAAAATCACATCGGGAGTTTCTAAAGAAACGGAAACTTGCCAGATATGCGCATACCTTCTGAAGTATGATAACGTGAGTGGATTCCATCACGTTATCATGCGATGATAGTTGGATCCCGATTCCTACTGATGAGTTGGTTTACTCCTCGGGTGATCCCGACTAATTCTTCTTTCAGGTTTGGAGGAGAATTTGACGATACAGTGGTAGGTTTCCTGATTAGATAAATTGATAACCATTCTGATCTAGGTTAGAGTGCACGCAGAGTGTTTCTTTTCTCTCTCTTTGGCAGCGACCATGACCCGACCCTAAACTATGACTCAGTGACCAAGTTGACCGAACCTTCTTAAACACTGGCTTTTGGATTGTCAGAGTTGCATACCTCATTGCCACTCCTACTTTTACCTTTTTCTCCAGAACACCCCGTATTACTACGAACATCCACTTCCATTGGATAAAACCATCGTATGGTTATATACGAACTCGAAGGAACTTGTTCCAGATTCAAGGATGGTTTCTGGTTCTGGAGAAAATGAATAGGACTATTCAGTTGTCTTTTCCTTTTACCTTCTCTCAGGTTGCGAGTGCTCCTTGGATTAAGACAGTACACCTATTACACTAATTGAAAAGTCTTCTTCCAAACCATAGGCAGGTGCCGAACGGTAGGGAATGAAGAAAACCAATTAGCCTAATGATGGTGTACAGAAGGTAATAAGTTAAGACAAATAAAGGTATTAGAAAGAGGGCAGAGTAAACTGCGACTACTATTCACGACCAAACCAAGTATTTCATCGCCACTCCTACTTCACTTTTGTATTTCTCCATAACACTCCGTATCACTACGAAGATCCACAGTTATTTGGATACTCCATCGTATGGTTATATACGAACTTGAAGGAACTTGTTCCAGTTCGGGGATGGATTCTGGTTCAGGAGAAATAGGAATAAGGTTTATTCAGTTGTCTTTTATCTTTAACTTCTCTCGCGTTGCGAGTGCTCCTAGGATTAGGGGAGTACACCCATTATGCTTATTGGATAGTCTTCTTCCAAACCATAGACTGGTGCCGAACGGTAGGGAAAGCAGAAAACCATTTGGCCTAAAGGCGGTGTACAGAAGGTAATGACTAAAGACATATAAAGGGATTTTGAGATATGGCAAAGAAATATACGGTTACAGTTGTGAATCTAATAATGGAAGAGGCATTACTAAGAATACCCGGATACCCCTTCGAAACATTTTCATGTTTCAGTTTCACTGTGTATTGTTAAAAGAAAACTGATTTCCCAATTAGCCCTTGCTCCAGGGTATGTATTTACCAGGTTTGATTCTCACATCTGTATGGTTTTACAGAAGATGAGTGGGAGTAAGTTATTGGGAATTGGGTGATCATCCTCATTACATCGGGATTCGTTGTAATTGGTGATATTTGAGGAAATCGCCTGGGTTGTTTGCCGGACGGCAAATATTTGGTTTTGAATATCCGTTGTTATGCACCAATTTCAAATTGATATATCTGTACGTTTATTTTTATAAAGTGAGATATAACTTTTTGAAATATGTCCATGACATTTACCTATATCAGTGGATGGTTAGGTAAGGAGCATTAAACAGCGGTGTAATTCTTCTTAACCATAAGTACAGTTTTCAACCTACGACACACAGGGAATGAGTTATTAGACTCAGGGGACTTATACAGAGTATTGTATGTTGTCCTGTGTCCATTTGGACAGAGGGGTTGGTCCTCGTACTTTATTCTGTTTACTTATGACTTCTCTAGTGCTTGGACATGTGTTTCATAGAAATACAAGGTCCAAGTTTTGAGAAGTTATAGGTATAAGAGTAAAGTAGAGAACCAGGTATTGCAAGTATCGGGATCCTTCAAGATGATCGAAGATGTAGATACTTGTGTATGGTGTTCAGTTGATAGTAATGATTATGAGAACTTGCTTCTCTTTCAGGTTAGCCATATCTGGATGTACTCCTAAGTTGAGTAATGCTGATCGGCCTCTTTCCATTTAGTTGACATGCACTGGAAACAGCTGCATGATTTGAATCTGGTTCCAATTAAATCAGTACCTCTATTTCTATATTAGGATATAGAGTAGTTCATATCTTAACAATGTTAAGATACGAGGAGTTGTCCGGCTTATGCTTAAAACCAAACTCTGGATAACTCAAGGCACGTTTCTGTAATGGATGTTTGTGGGTTGACCCGGGCTATGACGAGGGTTGACTTTCTACCATCTGGAAGATCAATAGTGATATTGTTCTTGACTCGCCACAGTTTTAATAAAAATGGATTTTTTCAGAAAACAGTAGTGGGAGTATGGTAGGACTGGAAGTGATTCCAGAACCACAAACGATTACTGGAAATTTGATAAGAACCTAAAGATTCAATTAGGTTTGACATTCCATTGGCCACTCAGCAGATATGGTGGGTAACCTCAGGCACTCGAGAGGTACTTCGGTATCCTCAAGGATGGTGACAGGGAGGTTCTTGTTTACGCAGACTTACCATTGCTGTTGTTCCAGACTATGAGACCCGACAGGAGGATGAGTATAGCGTCGTTCTAAACTAGCTTTAGAAGTGTACGTATATATGACTCTGCCAGAGGGTTGTCGTAGTCAGTGGGAGCAGCGGAAGCGTAGTGGACAAGTAGCTTATGTCTATTTATGGACTAAAGCAGATATAGCGGAGATAGATCATCTATTTCTGATGTGACAGTCATAGGTTTGACTTCATCAGAATAGGGGATGGATCTGTTAAGAAGGTAGTAGGGTGTGATGTCCTGGTATTTGGATGACATACACAGAGTAGGAAGTGAAATTCCTATACTACGATCGGTTATACTGGTTGTCACACAGTGGTTTCTCCACATAAAGCTTGGATATTATATCAGACATTCTGGTTACTAGATCTATGGTTTTAGATCTAGATTTGGGTAGTTTCCCAATTTGCGTACTTAGACAGCATTCTAAAGGTGTTTTAGAATGGACGACTCTTGGCACGGTAGTGTACCTGCAGGTGATGGAGTCACCCTCTCTAAAGGTGTCTTACAGACTAAAGGGGAGAGGGATGTGCATGATTGGCAGATCACTTGCTTAGGCAATTGAGTCAATCATGAGATGTCAAGTACCACACCAGTCGTTGTTTTTTGCACTAGATGCAATAAGTTGATATTAATCCTATCCTGGAGAAACATTCGGAAGCAGTTTTAGAACATAAGTGGATGTTCTAGGGATATGGTAACAGCAGCCTCTTTTAGGAGACGGTTATCATTCCAGGCTTCCAAGGTGACCTGGATGACAGAGTGACTGTCAGAGTTATAGTTTTCCCTCTGACGATGAGAGGTAGTTTGGACAGGTGATCCAGGAGGACTCTGAGGGAGGCATGACGTAGGATACTGATTAAGTTCAGTTGACGATACAGTCTAAGAAGTTTGGATTTGGAGTTCATTTATGAACTAGGTCCCATCAGATATCCAGACATATTCTAAGACAGGTATTGCTCATTTTGGTAGATGGATTTCTCCGCGAACTTGAGATAAAGAAAGACATAGAAAGAAACATTAGGACGGATCCACTCACTGAGGCTATTCCTCGAACGCAATAGTTTCGCAAACGGGCTTTGTGAGACGGATTAGTAGAGGAGTTGGGTGTTCGGTATCACACGGGCTATGAGTATGCGACATCGCAATAGTTAGCCTTGAGTGCAAGTGGGAGATTGTTGGATATAGTGCCCTCAGAGTCAATTATTGGATCACAGGCACATGATTGCAATGATTGAGGGAGGACTTATACCGGTAGGACAGTCTTACTCAAGATGATAGTATGACATTACAGGTCACCATTACACATTGATAGAGCCCTTAGGATTCTTTCTTGACTACCAGCAGTATGATAGCGATCATATACGTGGGAGTTGGGTAGTCTATAAGCGCATCCTTAAAGTGGTCCCTAGTCGTAGGAGTTTCAAGACTGGGCATCGATACTCCATTAGTAGACTAGTGTATACAGTCGAGACCCCGACGAGGGGCGGTGGCTGGTCTCACAAGCCATTGGTGTCAGTTGGTTCACCTAAGATATATACAGGTGCTCATTGGGTTATGAGTACACCGGACAGGACTCGTCGGGAACATGCTAGTTGGTATTATACCTGACGTCAGATAGAAGTTCCCTAGTGACATGTGTACAGGTTAGTTCATAGACCTGAGATCGTCATTTGTCTAGTGTGAGTTCCCACTGTGCTTTGATTACTACCCTACCATGGCTCAAAGGAGTCGTGCAAATAGGTTTTAGTTGGGTACAGTCCCGAGCTACATGGAGGCAGTGAGCGGATCGGCAGGGGTTTCGTCTCTTCCGGTATTGGGGGTGAGATCGTGCTGTGTCTAGGAGAGCCATTACACGAAGTCCTTGGCTAAGGCAGGAGATTTACTGGTAGGTATTCCAGTAGTATCTCACGGTGTTCTGGGCTACACTCCGACACGACTTGTACCGCTTTTGGGGGTCTGACTTTTACCAACCCCCTAGGCCCAACATGCGATGCTCATAGACGAACGGACCGGACTGTACGGATATTGTCACTGACAGGCTCAGTAGGGTGTCAGGATGAGTTCGCTCATCGACCTCCCTTTTGGTCAATACCCGGTAGCCCATTACGTACGGCTAGTACCACTAACGTGCTGGTGGTTAAATCCACAGCCAGTGTATTGACGAGTCTTTGGAGTCCCCCACAGACAGTTTCTCAAGTTTCGGGCGAAACGTTGTAGAGGCCGTATGATATATGGCAGGGTTCGATTATATACGTGTAGTAGTGCACGGATCATGATCGGGCGGATCATACTAGTGGGCTTTGGTTTAAGCCGGATCCTAGTATTAGATTTGTTGGATCACTTTAGTCTCATCGCATTCGCATTCAGTCGGAATGCGGATGCAGGTATATATATACAGGTGAGGGGTATCCTTGTGATCCGTCACGAGTTTACTTTAGATGTTGCCGTATCTTTTTCTTATTGTAAACATTTGGGTTAATGTTTACAAATGGAAATAATGAGCTAAAAAACATGATTAGGAGCATTAATTGTGACACATGCACAAGTGGTGACTCATGGTCTCTTTCTTTGTGCATGTGTCACATTATTGATGGATTTCAGTGTTGATATGATAAGAAGAGAGAGAGAGGGCAGCCAAGGGGTGGAGTTTTGCTCTTGTATTTTTGATCTCTCACTCTCATTTTTATCATAAGACAACATAAGAAAAAGAAAGGCTTCTTCTTCTTCTTGTTGCTCTAGCTCACAACCTCCATTGATGGCATCATCTCCAACCTCCATCTATACACTCTCATGTATTGAGAATCGATGGATGCTTGAGACAAAGTGATCACACACATTCTCTACTTCACCTTGGACACGTCGGCTAGCAAACTTCATGTCCGAGTTACTTCGGACGAAACGGGAGCCCATAAAAAGACTCATTGATGTGGTGCCCTTCCGACGAGAAGGCCGGAGATCGGAGATGCCGCGAGGAGCTTGGGTTGGTGGCCAAAGACTGAAGGACACGGATTGATCGGTATAGCTTTTCTAACCCTTCTCTAGTTTGCTAGTTATAGGTTAATGGTTTGATCCGGGATTAAAGTCTGCGATAGCGCCGGTTTCAAGTTTTGAAAAAGTTTTTCGTTTCCGCATTTTGGCCTCGGACAGACGGCCGGGGCGCTACCGTAGACTTACAACTAGTTGGGTCATCATCTCCATGATGCAATTCTCGCTCCCACCGTCTATGAGAAAACCGTAGTATCTCTCTGGTGGAGTGGCTTCGGTCCATCGGGGACTATTGAATCCTCCGGATCCACCAAATCGTCAGTTGTAGTTTGCTTTGCTGGAACTTCTTCCGGTTCTACCTCATCGCCACTACTTTCTTCCACAAGAAATTCCTTTTCTAAAAAGGTGGCATGTTGAGAAACAAAGCACCTTTTTTTCCTCAGTGTGGTAGAAGATACACCCTCGCGAATGTTTGGGATATCCTATAAACTTGCATAGAACTGACCTTGCCTCAAGCTTGTCCGGATTATGCTTTTCAACATAGTCCGGACAACCCTATATCTTAACTCATTTAAGAGATGGTTTTTCCCATTCCATATCTCATATGGAGTGGTAGGCAACAGATTTGGTTGGAACTCTATTCAATAGGTATGCATCTTCTCAAGTGCATGTCCCTGAAAGGAAATAGGTAACTCAGCAGTACTCATCATAGAGCACACCATATCTTATAGGGTAAGATTCCTCCACCCCGATATACCGTTGTGATCTGGTGTATTGGGAGGAGTAAACTGAGAGATAATCCCATTCTCTTTTAAATAGTCTCGGAATTCCGTGCTCGAGTATTCTTCTTCCTGATCATATCAAAGGACTTGAATAACATTACCCATCTGGTTCTCAACTTCGTACTTATATTCCCTGAAATTCTTAAAAGATTAAGTGTTGTGTTTCAACAAGAACACATGTTCGTATCTTGAGAGAACATCGGTGAATATAATAAAGTACGCGGAACCATCCCTAGAATATGTAGACATAGGACCGCATACATCATCATGTATCTGTCCAAGAGTTCAGTAGCTCTTTCTCCATTTCCAGTAAACGGAGATTTGGTCACCTAGTCTTTGAGACATGACTGGCAAGTTTCATAAGATGTAAATTCGAACAGATTCAAATATGCATCCTTATAGAACATCAGCTAGTCTTGTTTCATCGATATGACCCAGTCTACAATGCCACAAGAAGACTTCGTTCATTTCTGAAATATTCCTCTTATGTGTGTTCTGTACGTTTAGAACTATAGTTTAATTCAGAACGTGTACACTGTTATACAACATACCATTACCCAATCAACACTTGATTTAGGAAAATTGTCATGACCCGAAATATTAGCTCATGACCAGCACTTGAATCACGCAACGTCTAAAAGCGTAACGGAATTCAAGTAAGCTGAAACCCAGAAATCTAAACCTTTTAAGAAAAATAAAGGAGGTGGGGTTTTGAAATAAAGGTATAATGAAATCAAGTTTTCTTAATGCATAGAAAGGGAACATGAATGATGCAAGTGAAATTTACTAATTTGTAAACGTGTTTCGTCTTTTAAAAGTTTTGGCAGCACATCCTTTGTATATTTTGATCCAAAACCACAAATACATATTAGTGATAAAGGCATCCCAAGCGGGAGCTAGCTCTTCGCCAAACGGCAGATCACAACCATGTAATACAATATAAATAAGTACACGACGCCCAACGGCGAAGTTCACCACAGAAAGATAAATAAAAGCAAGAAATAAATACCACAAGTAGCGAAAAACCCCTCGCTATAATTCTCGCAACCACAATCCCACTAAGTCTCATTACTTATACAATTTACTAAATTTGATTGATGGAGTTAACTAGATACAATATGAAATATAGATACAAGAGTGGGTATGATACAAGTGTCCCACCTACCAATGCAAAACACCCGAATGCAACTGTGTGCCAGCGAAGCCGCTACTGATCCAAGCGGTCAACCTGCAAGAATTGTTGCACAGCGGGGGTGAGTTGCCAACTCGTGAGTAGAAAAATATCAACAGATAGAAAATGAATAAACAACGACTCCTAGGTCAACTATATCATAAAGGTAATACTATGATATCTAGGATGACTGGGTCTGTATGTGTGCCAAAAAGGTAGTCAATGTCTATAAGCATGTGTATAACATCCAACAGTAAAATCAGTGTATGTATGTATGTGGATCTAGTCCACGCGTCAACCACTGACGCAACTGTTGGATATAGTGCCCTCTAAGTCAATTATTGGATCGCAAGTACGTGATTGCAATGATTGAGGGAGGACCTATACCGATAAAACAGTCTTACTCGAGATGATAGTATGCTATCTGGTTTGTCTTTATCACTGTTACACTTTGATAGAGCCCTTAGGATCTTGCTTGACTACCAACAGTATGATGGCGATCATATACGTGAGAGTTGGGTGGTCTATAAGCACATCCTTAATGTGTCCCTAGTCGTGGGAGTTTCGAGACAGGGCATCGATACTCCAAAGTAGACTAGTGTATACAGTCGAGACCCCGACGAGGGGCGGTGGCCGGTCTCACAAGCCATTGGTGTTAGTTGGTTCACCTAATATGTATACAGGTGCTCATAGGGTTATGAGTACACCGGACAGGACTCGCCGGGAACATGCTAGTTGGGATTATACATATCGTCAGATAGCAGTTCCCTGATGACATATGTACAGGTTTCTCTGTCGACCTGGGATCGTCATTTGTCTCGTGTGAGTTCCCACTGTGCTTTGATTTATACCCTACCACGGGTCAAAGGAGTCGTGCAAACAGGTATTTTTTGGGTACAGTCCCGAGCCACATGGAGGCAGTGAGCAGATCATCGGGGATTCGTCTCTCCCGGTATTGGGGGTGAGATCGCGCTGTGTTTAGGAGAGCCATTACACGAAATCCCTGGCCAGGGTAATCGAGATTTACTGGAAGGTATTCCAGTAGTATTTCACGGTGTTCTGGGCTGCTCTCTGACACGACTTATACAGCTATTGGGGGTCTGACGTTGACCATCCCCATAGGCCCTATATACGATACTCATAAACGAACGGACCAGACTGTATGGATATTGTCACTGTCAGGCTCAGTAGGGTTTATGGATGAGTTCGCTCGTCAGCTTCCCTTCCAATCAATACATAGGCAACCGTTACGTACAGCTTGTACCTCTGACGTGCTAGTGGTTATACCCAGTGCCAGTGTATTGATGAGTCATTAGAGTCCCCCACAGACAGTTTCCCAAGTTCGGGCGAAACGTTGTAGATGCTATATGGTTTTATGGCAGGGTTCGGAAAATGCACGTGCGTTTACGCATGTGTCATATTTCGGGCAGATAATACTGGTAGGCTTTGGTTTAAGCCAGATCCGAGTATTATACTGTGTAGATATAATATCTTTGTCTCAGTTGCATTTGTATTCGGTCATAATACAAATGCGGGTATGTTTATACTGTTATGGGGCTATCATGAAATTCGTTTCAGGGTCGCTATTGGAAGTTGCCAGTTTCCAGTTTTCTATCACCCGTATTAAATATTCGGTTTAATACAAATTTATATTTCCTTCATTGGGTGAGTCATTGTGTATGGAAGCTTCAAGATTAGTGGCTAGGTTAGTGACTCATTCATTTGCATTAATGGGTTGATGACTAGGTTTCATGATTCATTCTTTTTCATTTAATGCTTTAAGTGAGTCATTCTTTTCTTTATGTGTTATGATAACTATCCTTGATATAGTCACCTTCCTTGATTCCTACATTCACCCCCTTGCTCATCTTATAGTGGCCGGCCCCTTGTGGGATATATATGGGAATAATTCATTTGGCAAAAGCTTATGAAATTTGCTTCATGGAATTTTCATATGTTGATTTCTCATTTCACCCGATCCAAAAAAGGCAACTTCATTAACCGTTCGTCCATAGCTTTGGACGTAACGAGACAAAGTGTTCTACTCATTCTCTATATCAATCTTGGTCATCTCTTTTAGCAAACTTGATGATCGAGTTACCTCGGTTAAGAGGCGGGAGCCCGTTTAAAGATCCGTCGACGTGGTGCCACCTGGACGACGAGACCGGAGATCGAGCGAGTTCGGATCAGCTGCAACAAAGCGTGGGATGATGGTTGAAGACCGAAGGACCCAGATCGTTCGGTATAACATTTCTACCCACTTTACAGTATGTTAGTTTAGCGTTAATGGCAGATCATGGGTTATAGTATACGATAGCGCTAGTTGTAAAAGTTTTATTCCGCATTTTAGCGTCTGAAAGACGACCGGGGCGCTACCGTAGACTTACATTGGTATCAGAGCCACGCCATTGAGCTTTACTAACTTGTGCTAACGCGTTTAAAATATCGATCGAACGGATTTTCGCTAAACTACAATTTTCTGTTCAAAGTTTCTGTCGATTTTAAATCAGGCCTAAAAATTATTTTGAGCATCCTAGAAAATTGTGCAGGCAATTATAAGCAAACTGGTGAAATTTGGTCACGTGATCCCACAAAACGGCCGCGGATCCACGGCCCAAACCAGGGTTTGGCCGCTGATCCGCCGCGCTTTTGTGGGAGCAGTGCGCCAAATATTTCCAGTGAGTTTGCCATGGGAAATTGTGGTGTTTGGTATATTTCTTTTGGACCCAAATTTTGTTACTGTACTGCAGATGTTTTTGGGGCCCACTTAGGAAGTTTTGTCGATCGAAATTTTAAACTTGTTATTATACAGTATTTACATTATATCTCCGACCGTGAATGTCATTCGATCGGTAAACCGCGTCTGATTGCTATAGTTCTTTTAGACGGGTTTACGAACGTGACATTCGCGTTGATGTTCTGTGTTGTGCTGTGATGTTGCGGATTTGTCGTGATGGATAGCAGTGTGCAATGGTAGTGCAGTTTGGATTTATTTGTACGTTTGATATTGCGGGGCGAGCGTCCAACATGTGGACTGCCGTCACTGCCTGTTTGTATATTATTCTTTTGGGACGCGACCGGCCTGAGGTCGATGTACCCATTGTATATATTTTCTTTTCTGTACTAGGATTGCCCCGTGGTGGGGTGCATGAATAGCCGGGTTCTACAGGGAAACGGGCCCGCATCTCATGGCGTTGAGACAGAGGGGGCTCCACTCTAGAATTGGCGGACTATTCGCCGCACTCGTAGGGGGTACAGATTGACCCAAGGAGGGGTGCTCAAGTCACCGGATTCCGTGAAGTGCTGGTGGTCCATTCACTTTGCTGTAAGGGGCTGCCTCACTTCAGGTTTTGGTGGGTAACTTGCCGCACCCGTAGTGGTCTAGGTTTCATTGCACAGGCTATCCACACGACCAGGGGAACGTCGGGTTTCAATAGCGGCTCTGTGAAACCCGGGGATCCCAGATTATCTGTATTGTTCTGTGATGCTTATTACTTTTCTGTAATGTTGCATATTATCATGCATGGAGCGATTATTGTATAATAGTATATATACTATTAGATGTTGTATATGTTTTACACCCGCGCTAGTCCAGTCCCCGCTCTGTCGTTAGTTAAGTAACCTAACGGGTGATGACGGGACCCAGTGACGAATGCGGATGGCATATACGTACATTTTATTTTTGTTCTTTTCTGGTGTGATTAACTAATGGGACTGCATTGATTCTTATCAATGCAAGGATAAAACAAACCTATATTTGATGTTGTTGGAACAAATTTTAAAAAGAGTTATTACAAAGATGTTTCCTTTTGTTATGCACAGTGGTATTCGGTTATGAATATCCAGCACCTCATTCGATGAGGCAAGGGCCGAGATCCCTTCACCGGGAGTGACCCCTTGGGCAGAAGTTTGCGTCAGGGTAATAACTTCAGTATAGTCGATCACAAGTTGCTTTGCATCGCGGTATTCAGTTAGAATATCCTGCACCTCATTCCACGAGGAAAGAGACGAGATCCCTTCACCGGGAGTGACCTCTTTAGCAAAGGTTTTCGCCACTATATTTCTATAAAAAGCTATCAGGTTCCTTCAACGAGATCAAGTTCATTACATTAAAGGTTTTTCGCCAAAAACCAGCCATAGCCCTCCGTCATTTCTTATGGATGGTCATTAGTATTCAAGCTATATTTGTTGGCCTACGTCAAGGCATAGTGTTTGGTAGCTGCTGGGGTATTCATTTGTTGCATAAATAGATGCATTAGTTTAGGACAGACGCACAGCCTTGTTGGCCTACGTCAACGGCATGTACGATGACCTAAATTAATCAGGACAACGACGGGTAGAACTTGACATGTGGCTTATGATTTGTTGGCCTACGTCAAGGTCATAAGAGCATGGGATAAAAATTACATCGGGAGTTTCAAATATACAGGAAACTTGCAAAACTTGAGCATACCTTCTGAAGTATGATAACGTGAGAGGATACGGTCATGTTATCATGCGATTAGAATTGGATCCCGATTCCCACTGATGAGTTAGTTTACTCCTCGGGTGATTCCGACTAATTCTTCTTTCAGGTTTGGAGGAGAATTTGAGAAAACAGTGGGAGGTTTCCTGATTAGATAAAGTGATAACCATTCTGATCTAGGTTAGAGTGCACACACAAGCTCTCGTCGCGCTTCCGCTAAAACAAAACAGGTGCTCAAAATTGCTGTTCTCTCTCTCTTTGGCAGCGACCTTTGACCGACCCTAGACTATGACTCAGTGACCAAGATTGACCGAACCTTCTTAAAATACTGGCTTTTGGATTGTCTAAAGTTGCATAAGTCATTGCCGCTCCTTCTTTTACCCTTTGTATTTCTCAGAACACTCCGTATTACTACGGACATCCACTTCCATTGGATAGATCCATCGTATGGTTATATACGAACTCGAAGGGACTTCTTCGAGGATGGATCCAGGTTCAAGAGAAATAGAATTGGTTTATTCAGTTGTCTTTTATTATCACCTTCTCTCAGATTGCGAGGGCTCCTTAGTTTAGGAGAGCACACCTATTACGCTTATTGGATAGTCTTATTCCAAACCATAGGCACGTGCCGAAAGGTAGGGAATGAAGAAAACCAATTAGCCTCAGTAGGGTGTACAGAAGGTAATAACTAAAGACAAAATAAAGGGATTAGAATGAGGGCAAAGTAAATTGCGACTACTAATATTCACGACCAAACCAAGTATTTCATCGCCACTCCTACTTCACCTTTCATTTCTCCAGAACAACCCGTATCACTACGAACATCCAATTCCATTGGATAAATCCATCGTATGGTAATATACGAACTCGAAGGATCTTTTTCGAGGATGGATTCTGGTTCAGGAGAAATAGGAATAAGGTTTATTCAGTTGTCTTTTATCATCACCTTCTCTCAAGCTGCGAGTACTCCTTGGTCTAGGAGGGTACACCTATTATGCTTACTGGATGATCTTCTTCCAAACCATAGGCTGGTGTCGAACGGTAGGGAAGGAAGAAAACCATTTTAGCCTAACGATGGTATACAGAAGGTAACGACTAAACACAAATAAAGGGAATTGGAGAGATGGCAGGGAAATATACGGTTACAGTCATGAATCTGAATAATGGAAAAGGCATTACTATGAATACCCGGATACCCTTTCGAAACATATTCATGTTTCATTTTCACTGTGTATTGTTAATAGAAAACTGATTTCCCAATTAGACCCTTGCTCCAAGGTATGTATTTACCAGGAATAATTCTCACATATGTATGGTTTTACAGATGATGAGTGGGATTAAGTTATTGGGAATAAGGTGATCATCCTCATTATATCGGAATTCGTTGTAATTGGTGATATTTGAGGAAATCACCTGGATACAGTTTTCAACCTACGACGCACAGGTTTTGATTTATTCAACTCAACGAACTTATACAGAGTATTGTATGTTGTCCAATGTCCATCAAGACAAAGGGGTTGGTCCTCGTACTATATTCTGTTTACTTGTAACTTCTCTAATTTTTAGACAAGTGTTTCGTAGAAATACAATGTCTAAGTTTTGAGAAGTTGTGGGTATAGGAATAAAGTAGAGAACCAGGTGTCGCAAGTATCGGGATTATTCAAAGAAATCGAAGATGTAGATTCTTGTGATTGGTATTCAGTTGATAGTAATGGTTTTGAGAAACTTGTTTCTCTGTTAGGTTACTCATAATTGGATGGATTCCTAAGTTGAGTAATGCTGATTAGCCTCTCTCCATTAAGTTATTATGCACTGGAGACAGCTGCATGATTTGAATCTGGTTCCAATTAAATAAGTGCCAATGTTTCTATATTGCGTATAGAATGGTTCATATCTTAACGATGTTAAGGTACGGGGAGTTGTCCAGCTTATGCTTGAAACCAGACTCTGAATAACTCAAGGCACGTTTCTGTAATGGCAGTTTGTGGGTTGACCCTGGCTTTGACGAGGGTTGATTTTCTACCATCTAGAAGATCAATAGTGATGTTGTTCTTGACTCGCCATAGTTTTAGTAAAATGGATTTTTTCAGAAAACAATATTGGTAGTATGGTAGAACTGGAAGTGATTCCAGAACCGCAAACGATTACGGAAAGTTTAATAGGACCTATATATTCAATCAGGTTTGACATTCCAATAGCCACTTCGCAGATATTGTGGGTAACCTCAGACACCCGAGAAGTACTCCGGTAGCCTCAAGGAAGGTGATAGGGAGGTTCTTGTTTACCCAGACTTGACACTACTGTTGTTCCAGACTATGAGACCCGGCAGGAGGATAAGTATAGCGTCGTTCTAAACTAGTTTTAGAAGTGCACGTATATATTATTCTGCCAGAGGATTATCGTAGTCAGTGGGAGCAGTGGAAACATAATGGACAAGTAGCTTATGTCTATTTATAGGCTTGAGCAAATATAGCGGAGATAAGATCATCTAATTTTTGATGTGACAAGTCATGGGTTTGACTTCATCAGAATAGGGGATGGATCTGTTATGAAGGTAGTAGGGTGTAATGTCCTGGTATTTGGATGACATACACAGAGTAGGAAGTAAAATTCCTATACTACGATCGGTTGTATTTTGGTCGTCACACAGTTGTTTCTCCACAAAGGATATGGATATAATATCTGACATTCTGGTTACTAGATCTATGGTTTTAGATCTAGATTTGGGTAGATTCCCAATGTGGGTAATTTGACATTATTCTAATAGTATTTTGGAATAGATGACTCCTGGCAAGGTGGTGTACCTGCAGGTGATGGAGTCACCCTCTCTAAAGGTGTCTTACAGACTAAAGGGGAGAGGGACGTGCATGATTGGCAGATCACTTGCTTAGGCAATTGAGTCAATCGTGAGATGTCAAGTACCACACCAGAAGTCGTTTTTGCACTAGATGCGATAAGTTTATATTAATCCAATCCTGCAGAAACATAAGGAAGCAGTTTTAGAACATAAGTGCATGTTCTACGGATTTGATGACGGTGGCCTCCTTCGGGAGACGGTTATCATTCCAGGCTTCAAAGATGACATGGATGACAGAGTGATTTTCAGAGTTATAGTTTTCCCTCTGACGAGGGACAGTATTATGGACAGGCGGTCCAAGAGGATACTGTAGGAGGCATGGTGCTGGATACTGATTAGGTTCAGTTACCAATACAGTCTAAGAAGTTTGGATTTGTAGTTCATTTATGAACTAGGTCCCATCAGATATCCAGACATATTCTAAGACACCTATTACTCGATTCGGGAGATGGCTTTCTCCGCGAACTTGAGATTAAGAGAGACATAGAAAGAAACATCAGGGCGGATCCTGTTGGAGATAGTGCCCTCAGAGTCAATTATTGGATCACAGGCACGTGATTGCAATGATTGAGAGAGGACCTATACCGTTAGAACAGTCTTACTTAAGATGATAGTATTCTATCTGGTTTATCTTTATCATCGTGTATTGTTTCAGGTGACCTTGCTGGTTACTATTGCACGTTGATAGAGCCCTTAGGATTCTTGCTTGACGTCCAGCAGTATGATGGCGATCATATACGTGGGAGCTGGGGTCTATAAGCACATCCTTAAAAGGTCCCTAGTCGTGGGAGTTTTCGAGACAGGGCATCGATACTCCAGAGTAGACTAGTGTATACAGTCGAGACCCCGATGAGGGGAGATGGTCGGCCTTACAAGCCACTGGTTTTAGTTGGATCACCTAAGATGTATACAGGTGCTCATTGGGTTATGAGTACACCGGACAGGACACGCCGGGAACATTCTAGTTGGTCTTATACTTGACGTCAGATAGCAGTTCCCTGGTGACATATGTAAAGGTTAGTTCATCGACCTGAGATCATCATTTGTCTCGTGTGAGTTCCCACTGTACTGTGATTACTACCCTACCATGGCTCAAAGGAGTCGTGCAAACAGGTTTTAGTTGGGTACAGTCCCGAGCCACATAGAGGCAGTGAGCAGATCTGCAGGGGTTCGTCTCTCCCGGTATTAGGGGTGAGGTCGCGCTGTGTCTAGGAGAGCTATTACACAAAGCTCTCGGCTGAGGCAGGAGATTTACTGGTAGGTATTCCAATAGTATCTTAGGGTGTTCTGGGCTACACTCCGACTCGACTTGTACCGCTTTTGGGGGTCTTACTTTACCAACCCCCTAGGCCCGCCATGCGATACTCATAGACGAACGGACCGGACTGTACGAATATTGTCACTGACAGGCTCAGTAGGGTGTCAGGATGAGTTCACTCATCGACGTCCATTTTGGTCAATACCTGGTAGCCCGTTACGTATGGCTAATACCTCTGACGTGCTAGTGGTTAAATCCACAACCAAAGTATTGACGAGTCTTTAGAGTCCCCCACAGACCGTTTTCTCAAGTTTCGGGCGAAACGCTGTAGAGGCCATATGGAGATATGGCAGGGTTCGATCTTATACGTGCGGTATTGCACTGATCAAGATCGGACAGATAATTCTAGCGGGCTTTGGTTTAAGCCGGATCCTAGTATTGTACAGTGTAGATTTTGTCTCATTGCATTTGTATTCGGTCGGAACACAAATGCGGGTATGTATATACAGTCGCGGGGTTTTCCTGTAATTTATTACGAGATCAGTTTTCTGAAGTTGCCAGTTTGTATTCCGTTTCGGCCAGTTTTCCATTGTTCCTTCATGGCCGGATTTTTATGTGAGAGGGGCTAATTTGCAAAAGTGCAAATTAGCATTGTGGAGGGGGTTTCTTGTAAATGGGGATTATGATGGTCTAAATATCTTTGCTTTTTCTAGTGATCATAGCTTGCATTAATGGTGATGGACTTTGAAAGGAGTTGATTTGGATTTGAGTGTGACATATATTTCTTGTTATCACACATTTTTCCTTAGTTGTTTTTTAATCCATCATTTTTCCCTCCACAATGAGCAAGGGGCCGGCCACATCTTTGAGGGGGAGAGGGTGAATTCATTTGGTGTGGGAATTTTACTTCATCTTATTCTTTCTTGCTTGCTACAAACTTCCTAACACATCTTCAAAGTTGATTTCTTCACCTCCATCAAAAGGCAACTTCACAACCCCATGAGACAAACATTACTACACTTAGCCTACAGCATCCTTGGGCACGTCGACTCGCCAACTTCATGCTCGAGTTGCCTCGGTCCAGAGGTGGGAGCCCGTAAAAGAACCCGGCGATATGGTGCCCGTTCCGACAAGGAGATGAAGACCGAAGATTCCGTAAGGAGATCGGAGTGGAGGCCGAAGGCCGAAGGACACGGATCCCTCGGTATAGAATTCTACTCTTTCTCTTGTTAGCTAGGTATGGGATAATGGTTCGATCCGGGTTTTTAGGATGCGGTAGTGTCGGTTTTCAAGTCAAGAAAAATTTTCGTTTTGGCATTTTGGCTTCGTATAGACGGCCGGGGCGCTACCGTGGCCTAACATGGTATCAGAGCCACGCCATTAACCTTTACTAGCTTGCTCTAGCGTGTTTAGAACTTCGATCGAACTAAAATTCCAAAAACCGCATTTCAATTTGATCAGTTTTTGTTGAATTTTTGCAGTGCTCAAAAAATTATTTGGTACATGTCAAAAAATCGTGCAGGGTTTTTTTAGCATTCTGTGAAAATTTGGTAGCGTGACGTCACTGTTCCACCGCGGAACCACGGACAAACCCACGCATTGGCCGCGGTTCCGCCGCCACTTTAACTCTTCACAGCACCAAATTTTTACAGTGGGCTTCTGTGTTGGAAAAAGGGTTTTTGGTATATACTGTTTGGGCCCAGATTTTCTTTGAGTGCTACAGTTGTGCTTGGGGCCCACTTCGGTAAATTTAGTCGATCGAAAATTTTAAATATATTACTTCACAGTATTTACATTATATCTGCGACCGTGATTGTCACTTGATCGGTAAATCCTGTCTAACTGCTATAGCCCTTTTAGACGGATTTGCGAACGTGACATTCACGTTGATGTTCTGTGTTGTGCTGTGATGTTGCGGATTGTCGTGGTGGATAGCCTGGATGCAATGTTAGTACAGTTTTGTTTTATATGTACATTTGATATTGCGGGGCGAGCGTCCGACATGTGCACTGTCGTCACTGCCTATTTGTATATTATTCTTTTGGGGCACGACCGGGTTGAGGTCGATGTACCCGTTGTATATTTTACTTTCTGTACTAGGATTGTCCCGCGGAAGGGTGCACGGATAGACGGGTTCTAAAGGGCAACGGGCCCACATCTCATGGCGTTGAGATGGAGGGGGCTTCACTCTAGAATTGACAGGCTATTCTCCGCACTCGTAGGGGGTACAGGTTGACCCAGGAGGGGTGCCCGAGTTACCGGATTCCATGAAGTGCTGGGTGGTCCATTCACGTTGTTGAAGGGGGCTGCCTCGCTTCAGGTTTTGGCGGGTAACTTGCCGCGCCCGTAGGGGTCTAAGATTTCATTACATAGGCTATCCACACGACCAGGGAAACGTCGGGTTTCAGTAGCGGCTCTATGAAACCCGGGGATCCCAGATATCTGTATTGTTCTGTGATACTTATTAAATTTCAGTGTTGTTGCATTTTATCACGCCTTGAGCGAATATTATATATTGTTATATATACTAGTAGATGTTGTATATGTTTTGCATCCGCGCTAGTCCAATCCCCGCTCTGTCGTTAGTTAAGTAACCTAACGGGTGATGACGGGACCCAGTGGCGAATGCGGATGGCATATACGTACATCATATTTTCGTTCTTTTGTAGTGTGATCAATTGATGGGACTGCATTGATACGGATCAATGCAAGCTAAACAAACCTATTCTGATGTTGTTGGAATAATTTTTCAAAAAGCTGTTATTGTAAGGACGTTCTCTTTTGTTTTGCACAGTGGTATTCGGTTATGAATATCCAGCACCTCAGTCGACGAGGCAAGGGCCGAGATCCCTTCACCGGGAGTGACCCCTTGGACAGAAGTTTGCGTCAGGGCAATAACTTCACTGTAGTCGATTACTTTTGCTTTGCATCATGGTATTTAGTTGGAATATCCTGCACCTCATTCTACGGGGAAAGAGCCGAGATCCCTTCACCGGGAGTGACCTCTTTAGCAAAGGTTTTCGCCACTATATTTTTATAAAAAGTTATGCAGTTCCTTCAACGATATCAAGTTCATTACGTTAAAGGTTTTTTGCCAAAAACCAGCCGTAGCCCTCCGTCATTTCTTACGGGTATTATTTAGTATTCGTGCTGCGTTTGTTGACCTAGTCAAGACGTAGTGTTCGGTAGCTAAATGGTGCTTGTTTGTTGCATAAATGGGATTGGTTAAGACAGTCGTGCGGCCTTGTTGACCTAGCCAAAGGCACGTATGGGTGGGTTTAATGCAATCCAGAATAATGACGGGTTGAACTTGACTGGCGGTTTATGGTTTGTTGACCTAGTCAAGGTCATAAGCCGCTTGGGGAAAAAACACACATCGGGAGTTTCTAAAACGACTGAAACTTGCCAGATATGCGCATACCTTCTGGAGTGTGATAACGTGAGTGGATTCCGTCACATTATCATGCGATGATAGTTGGATCCCGATTCCCACCGATGAGTTGGTTTACTCCTCGGGTGATCCCGACTAATTCTTCTTTCAGGTTTGGAGAAGAATTTGACGTTACAGTGGGAGGCTTCCTGATTAGATAAATTGATAACCATTCTGATTTAGGTTAGAGTGCACGCCGAGTGTTTCTTTTCTCTCTCTCTTTAGCAGCGACCATAACCCGACCCTTGACTATGACTCAGTGACCAAGTTGACCGAACCTTCTTATAACACTGGCTTTTGGATTGTCAGAGTTGCATACCTCATTGCCACTCCTACTTTTACCCTTTTCTCCAGAACACCCCGTATTACTACGCTCCACTTCCATTGGATAAAACCATTGTATGGTTATATACGAACTCGAAGGAATTTATTCGAGGATGGTTTCCGGTTCTGGAGAAAACCAATAGGACTATTCAGTTGTCTTTTCATTTTACCTTCTCTCAGGTTGCGAGTGCTCCTTGGATTAGGACAGCACACCTATTACGCTTATTGGATAGTCTTCTTCCAGACCATAGGCTGGTGCCGAATGGTGGGGAATGAAGAAAACCAATTAGCCTAACGATGGTGTGCAGATGGTATTAAGCAAAGACAAATAAAGGGATTAGTAAGAGGGCAAAGTAAATTGCGACTGCTGTTCACGACCAAACCAAGTATTTCTTCACCAATCCTATATCACCTTTGTATTTCTCCGGGACACTCCGTATCACTACGAAGATCCACAGTTATTTGGATACTCCATCGTATGGTTATATACGAACTCGAAAGGAACTTGTTCCAGTTCGGGGATGGATTCTGGTTCAGGAGAAATAGGAATAAGGTTTTATTCAGTTGTCTTTTATCTTTACCTTCTCTCGCATTGCAGTGCTCCTAGGATTAGGACAGTACACCCATTATGCTTATTGGATAGTCTTCTTCCAAACCATAGGCTGGTGCCGAACGGTAGGGAAGGAAGAAAACCATTTAGTCTAAGAGGGTGTACAGAAGGTAATGACTAAAGACATATAAAGGGATTTGGAGAGATGGCAAAGAAATATACGGTTACAGTTGTGAATCTGATAATGGAAGAGGCATTATTAGGAATACCCGAATACCCCATCGAAACATTTCAATGTTTCAATTTCACTGTGTACTGTTAAAAGAAAACTGATTTCCAAATTAGTCCTTGCTCCAGGGTATGTATTTACCAGGTTGATTCTCACATCTGTATGGTTTTACAGATGATGAGTGGGAGTAAGTTATTGGGAATTAGGTGATCATCCTCATTATATCGGAATTCGTTGTAATTGGTGATATTTGAGGAAATCGCCTGGGTTATTTGCCAGACGGCAGATATTTGGTTTTGAATATCCGTTGTTATGCACCAATTTCAAATTGATATATCTGTACATTTATTTCTATAAAGTGAGATATGACTTTTTGAAATTATGTCTATGACATTTACCTATATCAGTGGATGGTTAGGTAAGGATCATTATACAGCGATGTAATTCTTCTTAACCATAAGTACAGTTTTCCACCTACGACACACAGGGAATGAGTTATTAGACTCAAGGGACTTATACAAAGTATTATATATTGTCCAGTGTCCATTAGGACAGAGGGGTTGGTACTCGTACTATATTCTGTTTACTTGTAACTTCTCTAGTTCTTAGACATGTGTTTCGTAG
The DNA here is from genome assembly GCA_030015575.1 of Agapanthus africanus. Classification (NCBI taxonomy): domain Eukaryota; kingdom Viridiplantae; phylum Streptophyta; class Magnoliopsida; order Asparagales; family Amaryllidaceae; genus Agapanthus; species Agapanthus africanus. Next base: position 547,161,208 of record JASDDO010000024.1, on the reverse strand, counting down.
AAATGCAAGGTCCAAGTTTTGAGAAGTTATAGGTATAAGAGTAAAGTAGATAACCAGATGTTGCAAGTATCGGGATTCTTCAAGGTGATCGAAGATGTAGATACTTGTATGTGGTATTCAGTTGATAGTAATGGTTTAAGAGAACTTGCTTCTCTTCAGGTTACTCATAATTGGAAGTACTCCTAAGTTGAGTAACGCTGATCGGCCTCTCTCCATTTAGTTGACATGCACTGGAGATAGCTGCATGATTTGAATCTGGTTCAATTAAATCAGTGCCTCTGTTTCTATATTGGATATAGAACAGTTCATATCTTAACGATGTTAAGGTACGGGGAGTTGTCCAGCTTATGCCTAAAACCAGACTCTGGATGACTCAAGGCACGTTTCTGTAATGGCTGTTTGTGGGTTGACCCGGGCTATGACGAGGGTTGATTTTCAACCATCTGGAAGATCAATAGTGATATTGTTCTTGACTCGCCACAGTTTTAATAAAAATGGATTTTTTTTCAGAAAACAGTAGTGGGAGTATGGTAGAACTGGAAGTGATTCCAGAACCGCAAGCGATTACTGAAAATTTAATAGGACCTAAAGATTCAATCTGGTTTGACATTCCATTGGCCACTCCGCAGATATGGTGGTTAACCTCAAGCACCCGAGAGGTACTACGGTAGTCTCAAGGACAGTGACAGAGAGGTTCTTGTTTACCCAGACTTGCTATTGCTGTTGTTCCAGACTGTGAGGCCCGGCAGAAGGATGAGTATAGCGTCGTTCTAAACTAGCTTTAGAAGTGTACGTTTATATGACTCTGCTAGAGAGTTATCGTAGTCAGTGGGAGCAGCGGAAGCATAGTGGACAAATGGCTTATGTCTATTAATAGACTAAAAGCAGAAATAGCGGAGATAGATCATCTATTTCTGATGTGACAGTCATAGGTTTGACTTCATCAGAATAGGTGATGGATCTGTTAAGAAGGTAGTAGGGCGTGATGTCCTAGTATTAGGATGACATACACAGAATAGAAAGTGAAATTCCTATACTACGATCGGTTATACTTTGGTTGTCACACAGTGGTTTCTCCACATAGGATATAGATGTTGTTTTTGCACTAGATGCAATAAGGTGATATTGATCCAATCCTGGAGAAACGTTCGGAAGCAGTTTTAGAACATAAGTTGATGTTTTAGGGATATGATGACGGCATCCTCTTTCGGGAGACAGTTATCATTCCAGGCTTCCAAGGTGACCTGGAAGACAGAGTGACTGTCAGAGTTATAGTTTTCCCTCTGACGAGGGGCAGTATTTTGGACTGGTGGTCCAGGCGAATACTGAGGGAGGCATGGCGCAGGATACTGATTAAGTTCAGTTGACGATGCTGTCTGAGAAGTTTGGATTTGGAGTTCATTTATGAACTTGGTCCCATCAGATATCCAGACATACTCTAAGACAGGTATTGCTTATTTCGGGAGATGGCTTTCTCCTCGAACTTGAGATAAAGAGAGACATAGAAAGAAACATTAGAGCAGATCCACTCACTGAGGCTATTCCTCGAACACATTAGTTTCGCAAGCGGGTTTTTTGTGAGGCTGATTAGTAAAGGAGTTGGGTGTTCGGTATCACACGGGCTGTAAGTATGCGACATCGCAATAATTAGCCTTGAGTGCAAGTAGGAGATTGTTCGAGATAGTGCCCTCAGAGTCAATTATTGGATCACAGGCACGTGATTGCAATGATTGAGAGAGGACCTATACCGTTAGAACAGTCTTACTCAAGATGATAATATGCTATCTGGTTTATCTTTATCATCGTGTACTGTTTCAGGTGACCTTGCAGGTTACTATTGCACGTTGATAGAGCCCTTAGGATTCTTGCTTGACGTCCAGCAGTATGATAGCGATGATATATGTGGGAGCTGGGGTCTATAAGCACATCCTTAAAAGGTCCCTAGTCGTGGGAGTTTTCGAGACAGGGCATCGATACTCCAGAGTAGACTAGTGTATGCAGTTGATACCCTGACGAAGGGTGGTGGCCGGTCTCATAAGACACTGGTGTCAGTTGGATCACCTAAGATGTATACAGGTGCTCATTGGGTTATGAGTACACCGGACAGGACTCGCCGGGAACATGCTAGTTGGTCTTATACCTGACGCCAGATAGCAGTTCCCTGGTGACATGTGTACAGGTTAGTTCATCGACCTGTGATCGTCATTTGTCTCGTGTGAGTTCCCACTGTGCTTTCATTACTACCCTACCACGGGTCAAAGGAGTCGTGTAAATAGGTTTTAGTTGGGTACAGTCCCGAGCCGCATGGAGGCAGTGAGCAGATCTACAAGGGTTCGTGTAACACCTGAGTTTAGGGTTAGTGGTAATTGTGTGTTAATGTAGGGTTTTTGGTAAAGAGTTTTCCAAATTGGGTTTCTAGTAATTTATCTGGTTTTATGGTTATTTTAGTATAATTTTATCCCGACCGCACACACTTGTGCACGTTAGCTAGGGTTAAGCTTAGGGTAACCTAGTTTGGGTGTGCTTGGTGGGTTAACCATGTTTAACCAACCATGGTGGGTTAGGCCCTTGGTTAAGATAATTGAGTGGATTTTGAGCTAATTAGTTTATTTGAGGGTAATTAAAGTTTAGGGTTGACTTGCTTGTTGTGAGAGAGAGAGAGAGAGGAAGCTGTGATGGATGTCATGATGGTTTAAGGTTGTTGTAGGGTTCCTAGGCACCCTAATGAGGTCTCACAAGGCATCGAACATGCCATTTTCAAAAATTCTAGGTGCCGAGAGACCCGACTACGGATCGTTTGCTAGATGTTTAGGCGAAAACATAAACTAGTTAACACTTAGCTAAGGGATACGGATATACAACCTTTGTAGATCCGTCTGTCCACCTCCATAGCTCCATGAAGAAGTCATCTCCGCTGTACAAATCCGAAATCCGGGCTCTTGCGTCGGCTTCATCGGAGAAGAAGCGGGCTAGGTCATCGACAACGTGCCGAAGATGATCTACGTCGAAGCATCACTAGATCGAGCTCCACCTTCACCGAGCCATGATGACTTGTGAAGGAAACACACTCTACTACTTGGCAAGAGGTAGAGGATGAAGAAATAGGAAGTGGGTAGACTTTAGAATTGGATTTCTCACTCATTTCATCAATCCACCATTGATGTAGTCAAGCTTTTCTTCTTGAAATGAAGAAGAAGAAGAAAGCAAGAAGATGATAATTATTATGATAAGATAAAAAGAATAGAAAAGAAAATTCAATCTTATCATAACACTTACCATAGTTAAGTGTAGAGAGTTAACCAAAGTTAGTGAGTGGTTAGGGTTTGGCATAAAATAAAAATGGTGGACTTTTCAAAAGTTCAAGAAACTTCAACAAAAGAAATAAATAAAGCCACCATTTTCCTTTTGCCAAAAATAAATAAAACAATAAATAAATCATTTAAAACCCTTAACCATTAACTAACTATGGTTTAAACATACATTTAACCAAGTATTGCATGTATCATCAAACATGATACAAGCAAGTGCACAAAATCATATCGCATATGCAATGCGCACACCCGAGTGAGAAAATCCATTTAAAGTGAACCGATACTAGTTAATGCAAAGTAATATATCAAATATATAATTACGCATTAAATCATTAAATCAACACTTGATTTAACGATCCGGTCATATCGCATATAACCGACTAATATCAACAGTAACAACTTATCGAATCAACACTTGATCCGATAACCCGGCTATATCACATATAACCGATCAATGTCACATATCGCGAGAATCGAATACAGTATCACATACTGGTATCATTCTCGGTCCCGCACATATCTCATATGCGCTCCTATTTCGTTTCGCTTGAGCCAGGAAACCTCTGTGTAGGACTCTAAAGACTCGTCAATATGCCGGCAGCAGATGATGATCATATCAAACACCCACAAGCCGCAAGCGGTCTTCTAAACGTAACGGCCACCCGGGTATTGAGCGATCTGAAGATCGACGAGCAAGCCCGCTCACACTCCAGTGAATCCAACCAGTAACACTACCGTACAGTCCGGTCTGATCGTCTGATATGTCGCATATCTCGCCTAGGGGTGGTAAACGTCAGACCCCAATAGCTCGATAAGTCGTGTCGATATGAGGTCTATAACTATTCGAGAAACTACTGGTAACACTTACCAGTAAATCTCAGCAACCCTGGCCAGGGATTTCCTGTTATAGCCAATCGAACACAGCGCAACATCAACTCCCTATACCGAGAGAGACGAATCCCCTCCTATCGCTCATTGCCTCCATGTGACTCGGGACTGTGCCCAAAAACCACCGTTTTGCACGCCCTCTTGGACATGGTAAGATGGAAATCAAAGCACAGTGGGAACCACACAAGACTCTATGACGATCTCGGGTCAACAGACTACTATGTACCAGTGTCACCAGAGAACTGCCATCTGACGTGAGGTATAATACCATCTGGGAGTTCTCGGCGAGTCCGTCCAGTGTACCCAGTCTCTACTGAGCACCCGTATATCATCTCTGATGTCAAACACCAATGGATATGGGATCATCCATCGCCCATCTGTATGGGTCGAGAAGGCATACGCTAGTCTACTCTGGTATATCGATGCCCCGTCTCGATACACCCTCGACTAGGGACTTTGAAGGATGTACTTATAGACTACCATGTCCCCACTAGTATGATCCGCATCACAGTCCAGGTAGTCAAGTACAGATCCTAAGGGCTTTACCAACATGTAACAGAGAGACAATCAGCATCCACGTTAAGGTAAAGATCAACCAGATAGCATACTATCATGTCGAGCAAGAAAGTCCTCCCTATATATGTCCCAGCATCCACTACAATATACATCCTATGTACAGTAATGGCCTCTAGGGCATACATATAACTAACAATCTCCCACTTGCACTAGGGCCATCTGTAGCAGTGGTTGCAGTATCTCATACTCAACCATCCCATAAAAGTCTCTCTCTGGGAAAAGGCCTTTCGTGAGTGGATCCGCTGCGTTTGTCCTCTGAATCTACTCTCCTAACCTCGATCCCTTGGAGATCAACCATCTCCATGATCAGGTGATACTGCCTTAGAATATGTCTGGATCACTGATGGGACGGACGTTCCTTGGCATAAGCCACAACTCCATTGTCACACAATGGGAGGAACATGGTTCATCTTATGAACCAATATATACCCAGACTGCCTCTTTGGTAGCATCTTAAGTAGCGATGTATCCTGCCTTTATCGTCTAGTATGTCACGGTATCTATCTTGGAACTCTTCCAACATACCGTCCCTCCACTGAGGGTAAAGACAATGCCTGTGACTGACATTCAGTCGTCTTTATCACTCTGGAACACTTCCAGTGATTCTCCTTAGGATCGATTGATACCTTCTCACTACAACTAGTGAGTATCCTAACATCCATTTAGATCTATCTCATAGATCCAAAACCTAGGACTTAGGAGGTATCACTTTGATCCTATATGGAGAATCATTGTGATAAGCAGAGATTGATCGAGCGTAGCATAGGAAACTTCTTCCCTATCAAGAGTATGTCATCCACGTACTCTACAAGGATCACCACCATACTCCCTACTACCTTTTTGTTTATACAAGGTTCATCTACCATTTTGATGATGTCAAACTCTTTGATTAATCCATCAAAACAGATGTTCCAACTCCGCGATGCCTGCTTTATCCTATAAAGCATCTTGCACACGTTTCCGCTGCTCCCACTGTCTACGAAGCCCTCTGGCTGTGTACTTATAGACTTTCTCTTCTAAAACATCATTTAGAAAAGCAGTCATGGCACCCAACCGCCAGATATCGTAGTCATGGTATGTAGCCGTGGTAAGTAGGATCTGGATGGACTTAAGTATAGCCACTTGAAAAGGTTTCATCATTACCCACGCCTGGTCGATGACGAAAAGCTTTAACAAGTCTAGCTTTGAAAGTCTCAACTTTTCCATGTACACCAAGTAATCTTCTCAAGATATACTTGCTCCTGATGGGGATTTAACCCTTCAGATATAGCAACCAAAGTCCATACTTTGTTGGTGTACATGGATTCCATCTCAGATCACTAAGCATCCAGCCATTCTTACAGAGTCTCACTCCTGATGGCCAGGTCGAAGCTAGTTGGGTCATCATCTCATGATGCAATCCTCACTCTCACTGTCATAGAGAAACAGAAGTATCTCTCAGGTGGGTGAGGAACCCTACTAGATCGGCGGAGAGGCTGAGGTTCGTTGGAATCTACTGAATCCTTTGGTTCTATCAAATCATCAGCTGTAGTTTGTATAGCTGGAACACTTCCAGTTCTACATAATAGACCTTGCCTCGAGCTTGTCCGGATTTTGCATTTAGACATAGGCCGGACAACCCCAAATCTTAACTAGCTTAAGACATGGGCTCTTCCCATTCCATATCACATATGAAGTGGTAGGCAACTGATTTGATTTGAACCCTATTCAATAGGTATGCAGCTTCTCAAGCGCATAACTCCCAAAAAGGAAATAGGTAACTCAGTAGTACTCATCATAGAGCACACCTTATCATATAGGGTGTGATTGCTCCGCCCCGATATACCATCTTGCTATGGTGTATTCGGAGGAGTAATGCCGAGAGAGAATCTCATTCTCCTTTAGAACAGTCCAGGAATTCCGTGCACAAGTATTCTCCTCCTTGATCACATCAAAGGACATAATACTTATACCCGTAGTTTGGTTCTCTACTTCTAACTTATATTCTGTGAATATCTCAAAAGGTTCGGACTTATGTTTCAACAGGAACATAGGTCTGAAACTCGAAAGATCATCAGAGAACGTAATGAAGTATAAAGAACCATTCCTGGCATGTGTAGACAGGGGACCTACATACATCAACATGTATCATCCCAAGAGTTTACCAACTCTTTCTTTGTTTCCAGTAAACGGAGCTATGGTCATCTTATCTTTGTGACATGACTGGCGAGTTTCACAAGATGTAAATTCAAACTGATTTAAATATGCATCTAAATGTAACTCAGCCAGTCGGGTCGCATTGATCTGACCTAGTCTACAATACCTTAAGAAGGATCCGTTCATTTCTGAACTCTTCCTCTTGTGTGTGTTCCATATACTAAGAACTGTAGTTTGATTTAGAACATCAATGCTTTTAGATAACGTGCCTGAACCGATCAACTTTTGATATAGGAAATGTTCAAAACATTATCCAACAATACAAAATTATATCATTTCTTTACTAATAAAGAGACTGATATGATTTTGTATATCAGGTTCGGTATCTAATAACATTCGTTCAGAATCGATGTATTACAATACAGGGTGACAGTGACCAACAGACTTGGCTGCAACTCTTGCCCCGTTTTCTGCCTCATGAAACTTATCACCCGTTCTCAGTTCTCTACCTTTCTGTAGCCCTATGTAACATATTACATATCTGGGATCCTGATCTGGTATCACATACTCAGGACGTAAAGGATACTGAGAAACAGTTCTTTGTAACGAACACACCCGAAGATGATGCATCAGCATGCACTCTCTTCGTTTGGGCGGCACGGGAATTCTGGTAATCCCCAATATCCTGCTCTGTCTTATAACAATTATAAGTTGGAGCGGGACTAACGTTCCCCAGCTCAGTATAACAAGCGGGTTCGGTCAATAATCCGTATTATTATCTTGATTAAGGCGTGATATGGTCGCTACCTGGAGAGAGAGAGAAGAAAACACTCAGCGTGCACTCTTGTAAGAATAGATTGGTTTTTATTTTATCTAATCAGGATGGCTCCCACTGCTTTTTATCAAATCTTCCTTCAAACCCTAAAAGGAAAGACTAGCCGGGATTAATTACACACTACAAGTTCGCCAATCTTTCAGCCAGGCCAGTGTCGGTACTTTGAGGGAGGTCCCCCGTGCTTTCGCACGAACCTAATTACTGTAAACCTCGTTTTCCCAGAGGCGTAACCTTGTTAACACCTTTCTAGACACCTACTTGATCGGCTAATTGTAATGTATAAAACTCTCCCAGGAGTAACACTTACTCGCAGCGGGTATCGGGATCCAACTATCTCATAGAAGGTATGCAATCTCATTGCAAATTTCAACACTTGAAATTCCCGATAATATTTTGCCCCTAGCTCGCTATGACCTTGACGAATGCCAAACAACCCATAGTCCACTAGTCAAGTTCAACCCGTACATTTCTTGATCGAATTAAACCCACCCGCACGACCCTTGACGAATGCCAAACAACGCCGTACGAATACCCTAATCCAATCGCATCATATGATCAAGCAGATAAATACTAGTTAGCTACCGTACACTACGCCTTGACGAATGCCAAACTACCGCAGCACGAATACTAACTAGTACATATCTGAAATGACGGAGGGCTACGACAGGTTTTTCTGAAAACCTATTGCGTAATGAACCTGATATCGTTGTAGAATCAAATGATTTTAAAATGGAGTGCTTTTGAGGATTTTCTAGTTTTGCTAAAGGAGTCACTCCCGGTGAAGGGATCGTCGGTCCTTTCCTCGTCGAATGAGGTGCGGGATATATCATATATATCACTGTGCAAAGCAAAAACACTTAAAAGCAATCAAAAGACAAACCGAGTGTGTAGCATCTGCCAGTTATTGCTAAAGGAGTCACTCCCGGTGAAGGGATCTCGGTCCTTTCCTCATCGAATAAGGTGCAGGATATATCACATATACCTCTGTGCAAAGCAAGAACTGTAACTACCTGTTTTATTTTGAAATTCGATTCTACAACATCTTAGGTTTCTTTTATTTCATTAATCACATTAATGAAGTCCCATCATTTAAGTACCTAAACATCACAGATAAATACGACGTACACGTATGCCATCCGCATTCGCCTCGATGTCCCCTCGTGCACCGTTAGGTTAGGTAACTAACGGCAGAGCAGGGCAGGGCTAGCGTGGGTGTAAAACATAAGTAACGTCTATATAATATATCATATATACTGTATCTATCACAGAACATCACATGATCACATCACAGATATCGCAGCAGAAGAAACATATGAAATATTGGATATACTAGGACGTCCGTGTTTTCAATACGAGCCAGTATAAAACACGGATTCCACGGTCGTGATGAATAGCCAAACCCACACCCCTAGACCCCTACGAGAGCGGCAAGCAACCCTGCCAATTCTAGAGTTAGGAGACCCGGACTCGACTCCTCGAGTTGGTCTCCCACTGGACTCCAGAACACGGTTACTTGTGCTCCCCTCCTTGGGTCTATCCTAGTGCGGAAAAGTAAATAATATACAATGGGTGACAACTTCCGCAACCTGGAAGCGCCCCAATAAAAGAATATTACATACAAGTTTTTACATGAATGAAAATGAAAAACACTCATCTCACATAAAAACCCCCGGCTATTCGTACACGACGATCCAATATAACATATCCAGCAACACATAACATCACATGTCATCAACGTAAGTAAATATGTCCATCCCAATTGTCGTTGACATATAGCAACGAAACCGGCGATATCACATATTACACTTACGGTCACAGAAAAGAAAGTGTAAAACTACAACAGTTGGAATCCGCAATCTTTATAGACATCGCATGCCTAATCAAATGAGTTCCTTAGACATCGCATGCCTAACAATTATAAACCCCGCATTTTAGTCCCATCATCGAAAACACTTTTCAATATCAAGTCGGGCAATTCAACAAGATTCCCGACAGCCTGATCGAATGCTCGTCGCAAACTTCAGTAGACGGCCGCACCCCCGATACCGTCGACGAAGTGCACCAAGGCGGAACACCGCTGCCGCGAGCACCCGAACGGATGATTTCGGCGACGGGGTTCTCCTACAGTCACTTGGTCGGGGCTATGGAGTGAGGCTGTCTATTAAGTTTACCCGGCGAGTATCCGCGTACGCTACGTGATTGCGACGGACTTTTGATCACATCAAAATTCCATGGCAACCGATCAAGTGAGACTAAACTGCTATGTTTATAACATTCATTTAGTTATCTCATAACTATTTGTGAATTCCAATTATTGTATCCCATTCCAGATAAATAGAAAATGTCAAACTTTCCGATCGAACAATCGAACACCCAAGTTTTCCCGATACAGCTCAACACATGAAATAAGTCTAACAACATTCAGTTCATGCCTCAGTACCGACGGTCCAGCCGTAGAAGGGTCAAGCCAACGCCTCACATGTGGCACGCCGTACTGCCCCAAACCCGAAGGTTCAAAGGGCAGTTCAAGACGGTCACATAATCGAGTTAAGGTTTGTTGTCTTCTAGAGGGACCATCGCGTTACTTGCACTACTTAGAACGTCGTTAAACTACGGAAAAATCCAACGCTTGGAAATTTCCGGACAGGGGAAAAATTGGGTATTTATATCCGGTCGAACTTTTTAACATATTCTAAAATATCCGGAAAAACATAAACAAAGTTAAATTATCCGATCAAATTAACGAATCCCCAATAAAACCCTAGATAACTCAACACCTGAGTGGAATTAAAAAATTCACATCAAAAATTGCCAAGAAAGGACCTAAGAATAAATATATGAAATTTGAGGGACTAAGTCGAAATTTGGGCCGCGGAAGCGCCGCCAAACCCCTGGTTTGGCCGAGGATCCGCGCTCCAATTATTGAATTAGTCGACCAAACTTCACAGTAATTCTTAGTTTTTCCTGCTTATTTTTCTGCATATTTTTAATTCACAAAATACAACAGTTTTGAAAAATGTACAGAGAGCGATTTTGCTTGGGGTTTCGCGGTTCGATCGGATCTCTAACTTCGTCTACCGATCGCCTAAGGCTCTAGCTAGGCTCTGATACCACTGTAGGGTTCCTAGGCACCCTAATGAGGTCTCACAAGGCATCGAACATGCCATTTTCAAAAATTCTAGGTGCCGAGAGACCCGACTACGGATCGTTTGCTAGATGTTTAGGCGAAAACATAAACTAGTTAACACTTAGCTAAGGGATACGGATATACAACCTTTGTAGATCCGTTTGTCCACCTCCATAGCTCCATGAAGAAGTCATCTCCGCTGTACAAATCCGAAATCCGGGCTCTTGCGTCGGCTTCATCGGAGAAGAAGCGGGTTAGGTCATCGACGACGTGCCGAAGATGATCTACGTCGAAGCATCACTAGATCGAGCTCCACCTTCACCGAGCCATGATGACTTGTGAAGGAAACACACTCTACTACTTGGCAAGAGGTAGAGGATGAAGAAATAGGAAGTGGGTAGACTTTAGAATTGGATTTCTCACTCATTTCATCAATCCACCATTGATGTAGTCAAGCTTTTCTTCTTGAAATGAAGAAGAAGAAGAAAGCAAGAAGATGATAATTATTATGATAAGATAAAAAGAATAGAAAAGAAAATTCAATCTTATCATAACACTTACCATAGTTAAGTGTAGAGAGTTAACCAAAGTTAGTGAGTGGTTAGGGTTTGGCATAAAACAAAAATGGTGGACTTTTCAAAAGTTCAAGAAACTTCAACAAAAGAAATAAATAAAGCCACCATTTTCCTTTTGCCAAAAATAAATAAAACAATAAATAAATCATTTAAAACCCTTAACCATTAACTAACTATGGTTTAAACATACATTTAACCAAGTATTGCATGTATCATCAAACATGATACAAGCAAGTGCACAAAATCATATCACATATGCAATGCGCACACCCGAGTGAGAAAATCCATTTAAAGTGAACCGATACTAGTTAATGCAAAGTAATATATCAAATATATAATTACGCATTAAATCATTAAATCAACACTTGATTTAACGATCCGGTCATATCGCATATAACCGACTAATATCAACAGTAACAACTTATCGAATCAACACTTGATCCGATAACCCGGCTATATCACATATAACCGATCAATGTCACATATCACGAGAATCGAATACAGTATCACATACTGGTATCATTCTCGGTCCCGCACATATCGCATATGCGCTCCTATTTCGTTTCGCTTGAGCCAGGAAACCTCTGTGTAGGACTCTAAAGACTCGTCAATACGCCGGCAGCAGATGATGATCATATCAAACACCCACAAGCCGCAAGCGGTCTGCTAAACGTAACGGCCACCCGGGTATTGAGCGATCTGAAGATCGACGAGCAAGCCCGCTCACACTCCAGTGAATCCAACCAGTAACACTACCGTACAGTCCGGTCTGATCGTCTGATATGTCGCATATCTCGCCTAGGGGTGGTAAACGTCAGACCCCAATAGCTCGATAAGTCGTGTCGATATGAGGTCTATAACTATTCGAGAAACTACTGGTAACACTTACCAGTAAATCTCAGCAACCCTGGCCAGGGATTTCCTGTTATAGCCAATCGAACACAGTGCAACATCAACTCCCTATACCGGGAGAGACGAATCCCCTCCTATCGCTCATTGCCTCCATGTGACTCGGGACTGTGCCCAAAAACCACCGTTTTGCACGCCCTCTTGGACATGGTAAGATGGAAATCAAAGCACAGTGGGAACCACACAAGACTCTATGACGATCTCGGGTCAACAGACTACTCTGTACCAGTGTCACCAGAGAACTGCCATCTGACGTGAGGTATAATACCATCTGGGAGTTCTCGGCGAGTCCGTCCAGTGTACCCAGTCTCTACTGAGCACCCGTATATCATCTCTGATGTCAAACACCAATGGATATGGGATCATCCATCGCTCATCTGTATGGGTCGAGAAGGCATACGCTAGTCTACTCTGGTATATCGATGCCCCGTCTCGATACACCCTCGACTAGGGACTTTGAAGGATGTACTTATAGACTACCATGTCCCCACTAGTATGATCCGCATCACAGTCCAGGTAGTCAAGTACAGATCCTAAGGGCTTTACCAACATGTAACAGAGAGACAATCAGCATACACGTTAAGGTAAAGATCAACCAGATAGCATACTATCATGTCGAGCAAGAAAGTCCTCCCTATATATGTCCCAGCATCCACTACAATATACATCCTATGTACAGTAATGGCCTCTAGGGCATACATATAACTAACAGTTGTGTCACACCATCTCAACTCAAACCTTTTTGCATGTCTCTTCACACTCACACCTCTCACTCACACCCTCACATCAGCCCAATTCCAGCACTTTCAGCCACCAAAACAACACCATCAACTCCTGAAGCAAACATCAGTACACTTTCAGCCTGTTAAAACCAGCTTCAGCCACCAATTCTGCACCAGATCTGCACTCAACTGCTGCACAAACAGCCCCTATCATCATTGCAACAGCCCAATTCTTAAACAACACTCACACCATCAGCCTCCAATACAATATTATAACATCAGCTTCAGCACTTTTCTTCAGAACTTTAGCAGCAACAACTTCTGCAAGCAGCAACAGCAGCTCTGTAAAATTTCAGCAAGCTTCAGACCCATTTCTTTTCCAGCCAAGTTGCAGCCCCAGAAGCTATAGCAGCAGCACACCCACTCCCTCCTTCTTCTCTTCTCCTTCAACTAGGATCTGTAGAGGTATAATTCCCTTAACCCAACTTCTCTTTGCTCATGTTATGGTTTTAGTGTAGTTTAGTGTTTATATTTGGTAGTTTAGTGCTAGTTGTAGAGATTTGGGGTGGGATTTAGTCAAGTAATGGTTTTAATGGTTAGCATAACCTTAGTAAGTGCTGTTAAGGCTAGTGAAACCAAGATTTATCCAAGATTTCACCGGAATAACCGATTTGTCCAAATTGGCGTAAATTAGCGATTTTAGCGACTTTTGAGCCTCTGTTGGATCTACTGTTGACCCGAACCTTTAATCATAAAATTGTGAATACTGTAGCACAGTGACCTTAGCAGAGACACACACAGAGCACGGGGACCCACCTCCAAGGTAAGGCCGCCGGTTTATTCCTTCTGGCCGCAAATTGCGGCCAAAACGGGGGCTAGGGTGCTGGGTTTTTGGCTGTAGGGTTCTTCTGAGTAGCTTATGATTTTTGTATCTGTAACTTTTGTTGTTTGGCCCAGAGGCAAAATCTGGAGCTATAAACGCATTTTCGATGTTTTTAACCTTGTGCGACACACGCGTGATCTGCGTGGTTCTGTGGCGCGCTGCGCGCCACAGCGCGTCGAAGTTGGTTCTGGTGAGTTCGCACGCGTCGCGACGTGTCGTATGCACGCGCGTTCAGTTTCACGCACGCGTATCCTTTTTGCGATAATTATACAATTTTGGTGATTTGTGTGGTTTGGTGTTAGGAAATGTTAATGTTAGTTAGACTATCCTAATTAGGTATGGTTAGGACCAAGTTAACCTAGGAAACCCCAGATTACACAAAAATACCCTAAGTTTTCAAATTGGTGCAAAACTTGGCTTCTTTGAGCAAAACATAGCTTTTTGAGATCTGCTGCTACCCATGTAGGTTCAGAATAAAATTGAGTGGACCATAGCCTACTGGTGACATCCTGACCCAACTACCAAAGCCCGACCCCACCACCTTCAACCCAGGCCGCCAGAAAATCCATTCTGGCCGTAAATTGCGGCCAGACTAGGGAGATAGGTCCTAGGGTTTTTTTCTATAGGTGTCTGCTACATTTTATAGGTCTCTGGTATATATAGTTTTGCAATATTTTGATCTGGGTAAAATCTGGGGCACTATATTGTTTTCTGGTGTCTTTGGTTTGCGCGATACGCACGATACGCGAGTGGTTCTGTGATTCGGCGTATCGCGGCGTATCGGGTTAAGCGCTAGGCACATACACGCACGTTTCAGCATATCGCACACACGCGTGTCAGTTCGCGACACGAGTTCTCGCTTTGTTTTGATATCGCGTATGCGAGATTTTGATTTTATTTGGATTCTTGTGTAAATTCCAGGTTCGCAGGCGGGTACGTCAGACGCCGCCAGGAAAGGGAAGCAGGTGGTCGGCTATACTTAGCACGCGACCAGGTGAGTAGATTTAACATCTACGGGGAAATCGCCCGTATGGCGTTAAGCGTCAGGGCGTAGTAGGACGTTTATTTTCATGCAAACATACTAGAGCAGCATACCTTTGTTACGTACATAGAACTGGTAGTATAGAACACTGCACTGTCACTAACGGTACCAGTTGCACGAGCACGATTTATATGCTACACCCACACCGTTAGTGATTGCCATGACACGCACAGTATAGGATTGCTAGAAATCATATATCATATTGATTACGTGTTATCGACGTTGTCATGTTTTGCCACATACTAGCATATGTTATATTCATACCATTGTGCATACCTTCATTTATATATCGCTACCTGTGCACATGTACCCCTATACTTTATCATAGTGCATATATATATATATATATATATATATATATATATCTTGACATGATTACCCTTGTACCCCTACACTGCATATATTCAGACTTGGGTACACAATCATTACATGTTCATACTTGTACCACATATATCACCTATTCGTACTTGGACATAAATACATCATATGGCCACATCAGTGCATATGTACATTGCTACATTCACTTAGCTTTTCGCACATCCATACCTATACTCATATTCATATGTTACATACATGGATGATATTGACTTAATTCAAAAACCAAGGGACCGCATACGATACTTTCCAAACTGGGTCTTTTTAAAAGAGCGGTTTTCCCTTTTCTTTTACTCTTAGTGTCATACGACGCATGGCATGGATTTACGCATTAGATTGATTCATGTGATTTCTGGATTTGGGAACCGGAGTACTATTTTAAGAAAATACGCACTGTTTAAAATCCCGATTTCCCTTGATATGTTATTTCAGTGCGTCCACCATGTGTTTTCTCGGTGCTAGAGCGATACATGTGAACCCGAGTCGAGGAGCTGGACGAGGCCGATTGCGGGAACATGGTGGACCCGGTATGGTACCCCAGGGCGAGAACGGATCGCTGTGCAGTAGACAGTGAGCCTGGCAGAGGGACTACTACCTACCGGTGATTGGTTGGACCTGGCGGTTATCCGGAGGATACCGACCAGAGTCGAGAGATGGATACGGGACGACTCGTACTGCCGGGGCCGAGGGCCGATACCGCAGACAGAGCCCGTGGGCTGACCCGGATTGACGGATAACCGAGATATGAGGTTTTGCGTGTCGATGCTG
The DNA here is from genome assembly GCA_030015575.1 of Agapanthus africanus. Taxonomy (NCBI): domain Eukaryota; kingdom Viridiplantae; phylum Streptophyta; class Magnoliopsida; order Asparagales; family Amaryllidaceae; genus Agapanthus; species Agapanthus africanus. The sequence continues at coordinate 547,145,061 of JASDDO010000024.1, read as the reverse complement.
GACACGAGTTTTCTTGATATTTGGGTGCCGATGTTGGGCACTCACGATGTCATGAGATTACAGGATTTGAGGGCCGATGTGGATGACGGTGCCTGAGTTGTATTAGGATTGGGATGTATTGACAGACACCAGTTATTTTTTCCACGTTGAGATTCCGTGTAGACATTATTCTTCCCATACTCAGCCTTTAGTACTTGACATCTCATCCTGTAGCTAGCATACCTGATAGAATACACATGCTTGCATATCATTTCGTACCCTGCTCATCTTATATAGGGTTGTTAGATTACATTGCCATGTCTGATTATCACACATCTGCTCATTACATAGAGATGTCATTAGATCATACTTGTTGCATGATATTGAGCATCCAGTTCATCATATAGATGTTACCTATTGGCATAGATTAGAGTATCACAGCACGTGCATACTCGCGATTACCTTTATATGTTATCTACTACTCACGAGTTGGCAACTCACCCTCGTTGTGCCACAGTGTTTGCAGGTTGCCCTTTGGAGTAGTCGCGGCTGGCTGTTTACCGCACCTTTTGACACAGAAACCATTGCTGGTCGGTGGGTTTTTCTACGGTATTTGTTTACTTTCAGTTGTATATTGATGTATCTAGTATTCTCCATCTACCTTCATGTATTGACTTAGAGACAGTTATGAGGACGACATATGTTATTTTGTACTCTGGTGTCGAGCTCGTTGTGAGCCGACTTTATTTATGCAGTCTTACATTTCTTGCTATCTTCATTGCATTTTTACTTAGTCGTATCATCATCATTATGATGCTCTATTTATTCCATATGACATTTTTACTCATATCTTGTCTTGCACCCGACTTCCGGGACAAATTCTTTTATAAGGAAATGTTGCACACAAATAAAATTATTGAATAAAACTTGAACTTAAAAAGGATTTTTCTACTGAATTAATTAAAAAGGTTTTCTAAACATTTGCATCCGTTTTTACAAAAATATTTTAACACTCTACATTTAAATGGTTTTGATTTCTGGGTTTTTGGCTTACTTAGTCATGTTACGCCTTAAGACGTTACATGGTCAAGTGCCGGTCACGGGCCGAACTTTGGGTCGTGACAGTTCGTCTCTCCCGGTATTGGAGATGAGGTCGCGCTGTGTCTAGGAAAGCCATTACACAAAGCCCTCGGCCGAGGCAGGAGATTTACTAGTGGGTATTCCAGTAGTATCTCAGGGTGTTCTGGGCTACACTCCGACACGACTTGTACCGCTTTTGGGGGTCTGACTTTTACCAACCCCCTAGGCCCGCCATGCGATACTCATAGACGAACGGACCGGACTGTACGAATATTGTCACTGACAGGCTCAGTAGGGTGTTAGGATGAGTTCGCTTATCGACGTCCTTTTTGGTCAATACCTGGTAGCCCGTTACGTATGGCTAATACCTCTGACGTGCTAGTGGTTAAATCCACAACCAAACTATTAACGAGTCTTTAGAGTCCCCCACAGACCGTTTTCTCAAGTTTCGGGTGAAACGCTGTAGAGGCCGTATGGAGATATGGTAGGGTTCGATCTTATACGTGTGGTATTGTACGGATCAAGATCGGACAGATAATACTAGCGGGCTTTGGTTTAAACCGGATCCTAGTATTGTACAGTGTAGATTTTGTCTCATTGTATTTGTATTCGGTCGGAATACAAATGCGGGTATGTATATACAGTCGTGGAGTTTTCCTGTAATTTATTACGGGATCAGTTTTCCGAAGTTGCCAGTTTGTATTCCGTTTCGGCCAGTTTTCCTTTGTTCCTTCACGGCCGGATTTTTATGTGAGAGGGGCTAATTTGCAAAAGTGCAAATTAGCATTGTGGAGGGGGTTTCTTATAAATGGGGATTATGATGGTTTAAGCATCTTTGCTTTTTCTAGTGATCATAGCTTGCATTAATGGTGATGGACTTTGAAAAGAGTTGATTTGGATTTGAGTGTGACATATATTTCTTGTTATCACAGATTTTTCCTTAGTTGTTTTTTAATCCATCATTTTTCCCTCCACAATGAACAAGGGGCCGGCCACATCTTTGAGGGGGAGAGGGTGAATTCATTTGGTGTGGGAATTTTACTTCATCTCATTTTTCCTTGCTTGCTACAAAATTCCTAACACATCTCCAAAGTTGATTTCTTCACCTCCATCAAAAGGCAACATCTCAACCCCATGAGACAAACATTACTACACTTAGCCTACAGCATCCTTGGGCACGTCGACTCGCCAACTTCGTGCTCGAGTTGCCTCGGTCCAGAGGTGGGAGCCCGTAAAAGAACCCGGCGATGTGGTGCCCGTTCCGATGAGGAGATGAAGACCGGAGATTCCGCGAGGAGATCGGAGTGGAGGCCGAAGACCGAAAGACACGGATCGCTCGGTATAGCATTCTACCCTTTCTCTTGTTAGCTACGTATAGCTTAATGGTTCGATCCGGGTTTTATGGACGCGGTAGTGCCGGTTTTCAATTCAAGAAAAAATTTTGTTTCCGCATTTTGGACTCGGATAGACGGCCGGGGCGCTACCATGGCCTAACAGATCCACTCACTGAGGTTATGAGTATGCGACATCGCAATAATTAGCCTTAAGTGCAAGTGAGAGATTGTTGGATATAGTGCCCTCTAAGTCAATTATTGGATCGCAGGTACGTGATTGTAATGATTGAGGGAGGACCTATACCGATAAAACAGTCTTACTCGAGATGATAATATGCTATCTGGTTTGTCTTTATCACTGTTACACTTTGAAAGAGCCCTTAGGATCTTGCTTGACTACCAATAGTATGATGATGATCATATACGTGAGAGTTGGGTGGTCTATAAGCACATCCTTAATGTGTCCCTAGTCGTGGGAGTTTCGAGACAGGGCATCGATACTCCAAAGTAGACTAGTGTATACAGTCGAGATCCCGACGAGGGGCGGTGGCCGGTCTCACAAGCCATTGGTCTTAGTTGGTTCACCTAAGATGTATACAGGTGCTCATTGGGTTATGAGTACACCGGACAGGACTCGCTGGGAACATGCTAGTTGGTATTATACATATCATCAGATAGCAGTTCCTTGGTGACATGTGTACAGGTTAGTCTGTCGACCTGGGATCATCATTTGTCTCGTGTGAGTTCCCACTGTGCTTTGATATATACCCTACCATGGGTCAAAGGAGTCGTGCAAATAGGTATTTTTTGGGTACAGTCCCGAGCCACATGGAGGCAGTGAGCAGATCATCGAGGATTCGTCTCTCCCGGTATTGGGGGTGAGATCGCACTGTGTTTAGGAGAGCCATTATACGAAATCCCTAGCCAGAGTAATCGAGATTTACTGGAAGGTATTCCAGTAGTATCTCAAGGTGTTCTGGGCTGCTCTCTGACACGACTTATACAGCTATTGGGGGTCTGACGTTGACCGGCCCCCTAGGCCCTATATGCGATACTCATAGACGAACAGACCGGACTGTATGGATATTGTCACTGTCAGGCTCAGTAGGGTTTATGGATGAGTTCGCTCGTCAGCTTCTCTTCCAATCAATACATAAGCAACCGTTACGTACAGCTTGTACCTCTGACGTGCTAGTGGTTATACCCAGTGCCAGTGTATTGATGAGTCATTAGAGTCCCCCACAGACAGTTTCCCAAGTTCGGGCGAAACGCTGTAGATGCTGTATGGTTTTATGGCAGGGCTCGGAAAATGCACGTGCGTTTACGCACGTGTCATATTTCGGGCAGATAATACTGGTAGGCTTTGGTTTAAGCCGGATCCGAGTATTATACTGTGTAGATATAATATCTTTGTCTCAGTTGCATTTGTATTCGGTCGTAATACAAATACGGGTATGTTTATACTGTTATGGGGTTATCCTGAAATTCGTTTCGGGGTCACTTTTGGAAGTTGCCAGTTTCCAGTTTTCTATCACCCGTATTAAACATTCGGTTTAATACAGATTTATCTTTCCTTCATTGGGTGAGTCATTGTGTGTGGAAGCTTCAAGATTAGTGACTAGGTTAGTGACTCATTCATTTGCATTAATGGGTTGATGACTAGGTTTCATGATTCATTCTTTTTCATTTAATGCTTTAAGTGAGTCATTCTTTTCTTTATGTGTTATGATAACTATCCTTGATATAGTCACCTTCCTTGATTCCTACATTTACCCCCTTGCTCATCTTATAGTGGCCGGCCCCTTGTGGGATAGATATGGGAATAATTCATTTGGCAAAAGCTTATGAAATTTGCTTCATGGAATTTTCATATGTTGATTTCTCATTTCACCCGATCGAAAAAGGCAACATCATTAACCGTTCGTCCATAGCTTTGGACGTAACGAGACAAAGTGTTCTACTCATTCTCTACATCAATCTTGGTCATCTCTTTTAGCGAACTTGATGATCGAGTTGCCTCGGTCCAGAGGCGGGAGACCGTTTAAAGATCCGTCGACATAATGCCACCTAGACACGAGACCGGAGATCGAGCGAGTTCGGATCAGCTGCAACAAAGCGTGGGATGATGGTTGAAGACCGAAGGACCCGGATCGTTCGGTATAACATTTCTACCCACTTTACAGTATGTTAGTTTAGCGTTAATGGCAGATCCTGGGATATAGTATACGATAGCGCTAGTTGTAAAAGTTTTGTTCAGCATTTTAGCGTCTGAAAGACGGCCGGGGCGCTACCGTAGACTTACAGCAACAACATCATGCATGTAAATATCATAAAAGCGTATGCATGAAAATATGAGGATATAAATCAACATGTGTCCCTCGCGACACCTCAAAATCATGGAACCTGAGTGTCCAGCATCGACACTCGAAACGACATGAAAACCGTGTCTAGTATCGACACGTAAATCCTCATATATCTCAGGCGCCGCATCCTCAGATCGGCTCTCAGGAGCTGCACACCCTGGTCGGCCCTCATATCCATCTCGCTACTCCGGTCGGTATCCTCCGGATAACCGCCGAGTCCAAATACTATCACTGGTAGGTAGTACTCCCCTGCCATGCTCACCGTCTAACATATACGAGTCTTCTTGCCCTGGGGTACCTCACCGGGTCCACCATGTACCCGCAGACGGTGCCTACCGCTCCGCAAATTGGGTTTCACATGCCACTCTCAGAACCGAGAAAACACATGGTGGACGCACTGTAATATCATATCAAGAAAAACCGGGTTTTTAAAACAATACATACTTTTTTTTAAATTAACCACAGTTCTCAAATCCAGAAATCTCATGAAAACAGCACATCTCAATGCGTAAATCATAAAGCATGATGTATGCGACATATGATGAAATATAAGCATATCCGTATATCATGCAACATGAAACAGTGATATATCTTATTAAGGGAAAACCGCTCCTTTAAATAATTCCAGTTTTGAAAATATGTCTTGCGGTTCCCAATATCTCCAAAGTCAAATGCAACATCGTAATAAAGTGCACAGGTAACTATAGCAAGTACATTATGCAAGTAGTCATATCATGATGCAGCAATCCTACTGTGTAGTGGCATGGCAATTATCGATGATGAAGTGTGTGAATCGGCAAATCTGTGTACGTGTAACATACGCATCATCGATAATGGTGTAAGTGTACTAACACAGGTATATGCAATGCAATATAAATATCATGAATGCAGCATAAGGTAAATCATCAGCTAAAAGCTATAAAGTATACGTAACTATCATATGTCTGAGTCGGTGCATCTATTAATCGGCATCTAGCCTCACAGCACCACGTACGGTATAATCCATCGTACGACAACCTCTAGTCAAGGGTATGGATCAAACCTTAAGTCAAACTCATCACGTACGGAAAATCATCGTACGGCGGCATTAAGCTATCAGGGATCCTATCATCCTATAAGACGAGGAGGGTACAGACCTAACATCACGTACGGCTATCACTCACGATTCACAACATATATAAATGTCTCTATATACCTATGTCCTAGGTCGCATCCGCAATAATCTCAAAATAGGGGACCGACAGGGTATAATTCATCTCAATCGACTCGCATCCGTATACCATCATACCATCAACTCATCATATCATCATATCCGTCTCATATTCTTTCATCACATTCATATCACACATCAAGTCGAGTTTACATAAACATTTATCTCTACTAAGTATAAGTATCTAATCTAACATACACACCCGAACCATACAAGCAGATTTTTAAAAGAAGCGAATCGTAGTTTTGAAAATAGGGGTTACGGTGTTTTTAAAGAAGAGATATCATTTGAAAATCAGTAACGTTTCTCAAGGTAACTATTTAAAAGATGCATACGATTCTTCAGTTTGGAAATATGTATGGTTCAGATGACATATCTACGTCGACTATCTAGTCCTATAGTACCCTAAACGGCAGTATCGTCAAATATCATCCTCAAATACCGTCATCACGTATTGGCCGTATTATATCACTTCTAACTATCCCTAGTTTCTAATATGGTTTTACTAACTATCATTTAACCCTAACCCTGGTTTTCCAATCTAGGTTTTCTTAACCTTAAGCTACAAATCGGTTTCCACCAAAACTTTGCGGGGGTGCTATACGCCATCCACCCGACTTCCCCCGTGGATATAGATCCACTCACCATGGTTCTTATTTGCCGAAGTCGATGAAGCCATGCTCCGTCGCCTCGGAATCTACGCGAAGGTACCTACAATAACAACACATATCGTAACGCTATTAAAATCAAGTTCAAAAATCCAAAACGGCACACGCCTTGCTCGTAGGTTAGAACCTATAGCATACGCGTACAAAATCAACCAAACAACCCTTGTTGTCGATGTACAAACATGCTGTTAGTTATGTATATGCCCTAGAGGCCATTGTTGTACATATGATGTATATTATGATGGATGCTTGGATATATACAGAGAGGACTTTCTTGCTCGTCATGATAGTATGCTATTTGGTTTCACTTTATCTTAACATGTTAACTTGTATTCGTTTACTGTCTTTCTTTCACATGTTGATAAAGCCCTTAGGATCTGTACTCGACTACTGGGATTATGATGAGATCATACTAGTGGGGCCACGATAGTCGATGAGTACATTCTATAACTGTTCCTAGTCGAGGGTATATCGAGACAGGGCAAAGATACACCAGAGTAGACTAGCGTATACGCATCTTGACCCATATGATGGACGATGGATGATCCCATATCCATCGGTGTTTGACATCAGAGATGGTGTACGGGTGCTCAGTGGAGACTGGGTACACTGGACGGACTCGCTGAGAACTCCCAGATGGTGATATACCACACGTCAGATGGCGGTTCTCCGGTGACACTGGTATAGGGTAGTCTGTAGACCCGAGATCGTCATAGAGTCTTGTGTGATTCCCACTGTGCTTTGATTTCCACCTTACCACGTCCAAGAAGGCATGCAAAACGGTGGCTTTGGTTACAGTCCCGAATCACATGGAGGCAATGAGCGATAGGAGGGGATTCGTCTCTCTTGGTATAGCGAGTTGATGTTGTGCTGTGTTCGATTGGATATAACTGGAAGTCCCTAGCCAGGGCTGATATAGAGATATACTGGTAAGTGTTACCAGTAGTTTCTCGACCTGTTTTGAGCCTCACATCGACACGACTTATCGGTTACTGGGGTCTGACGTATACCACCCCTAGACTTGATATGCGACAAATCAGACGAACAGACCGGACTGTACGGGAGTGTTACTGATTAGATTCACAGGAGAACGGACAGGCTAGCTTGTTGATCTTCTGATCGCTCAATACCTGGGTGGCTGTTACGTTTAGCTGACCGCTTGCAACTTGTGGGTGTTTGATATGATCATCACCTGCTACTGGCGTATTGACGATTCTTTAGAGTCCTGCACAGAGGTTTCTTGGCTCAGGCAAATCGGAGTAGAGGCACATATGTGATATGTACAGGACCGAGGATAATACGATATGAGATACCGTATTATATTCTCGCGATATTTAGATATGAACCGGGACATCGGATCAAGTGTTGATTCGATGAATCGGTACATGATATATTAGTCGGTTATATTCGATATAGCCGGATCGTCGGATCAAGTGTTGATTCGATGATTTAATGTATAATGATATATATGATATATTGTATTACATTATCTAATATCGGCTCGCTTTATTATTTCATTTTCTCACCGGATTAATATATTGATATATATGCGATATATGTTAATTGTATTATTTTCTATTGTTACAAATATAATATATATGTGATATATATTATAGTAACATGATATGATTTATTATGAAACATGTTTAAGGATGATAAAAAGAGATTAGGGTTTGATTAGGGTTAGCTTCTTCTTGCACCATCTAGAAGCATTGCTTTTGTCTTGGTTAAGATATTATGGTTGATATTTATCCATGACTCATTACTTAACCTAACCAAACCCTAGCTCTAGTTTATTCTCTACAAAGGTTAAGCTTCTCATCCTTGACCATGGTTCCATAATCTATCATATATTCTTTACTACTATTCATCACAAAAGGATTATCTTTTTCATTCATCATCTTCTTCTCTCTTAAGCTTTGAGAAAGCTCACTAGATTTTCCTTTGGTGATGATTTCTTGTGAGAAATCATCACCAAAGATAGCATAAATACTACTCCATCATCCTCATCTAATCTAGCCCATTAGATTAGGGTGTTCACCTCATTAGAGTGAGAGAGCTTGAGTTATAGCAATTTCGACGTAGATCATCGGAGAAGCGGAACACTACAAGCTAGCATGGATCGTTCGAGTCGTGGAGCCTCTCTTGAGTCCGAGAGATCATGGATCGCGGCGAAGGGACTTCTACTCGGAGCTTGTGAAGCGAAGAAGCGGACTACAAAGGTTGTAATCCCTCACACTTACTAGTAAAGATATTTACATGCATGTTTAACCCTAATAATCTAGCAAAGATCCCGGCTTCGGGTTGTTCGGCACGTCTAAAATTTTATTCGGGCATGTTTGATGCCTTATGAACCTTCACAAGAGTGCCTAGGAACCCTACAGTGGTATCAAAGCCTAGCTAGAGCATTAGGTGACGTGTATACGAAGTTAAAACTCCGAACGAACTCCGATACAACGAAATAAAACCCTCTCTGGACATTTTTTAAAAACTGTGATTTTTCTGTATTAAAAATATCTAAAAATAACAGCAGGGAAATATAAGATTAACAGTGAAAAACGACAGGCTGAACCGTAGGTACTACCGCGGAACCGCGGCCGTACTGTAGAGTTTGACTTTTTGTTTTCTACAGTTATGACCGTCTCTGTTATTTATAATTTTTGGGTATTTTTAATCTGACTCAAGTGTTGAGCATTCTGGGGTTTATGTTGTAATCGTAGATTCGATCGGAATATTTAAATTCGTTATTATTTCTGGATATTTAGAAACTGTTAAAATGTTCGAACGGATATCATTAAACTCATTTTTTCCCAGTACGAAAAACTTTCAAGTGTTGAATTTTTATCGGGTTTAAATCTTTCGGAAAAATGTGCAAGTAACACGGTGGACCCTCTAGAAGACAACAAACCTTAACTCGATTATGTGACCGTCTTGAACTGCCTCTAAAGCTTAGGGTTTGGGGCAGTACGGCGTGCCACATGTGAGGCGTTGGCTTGACCCTTCTACGGCTGGATCACTGGTACTGTGACATATTCTGGGATGATTTGAACTCTACTCAAGTGTTGAGCTGTTTAGGAAATTTTGGGTATCTGATTATCTTTTCAAAAACTTTAATACTATCTATTTATCTGGAATGTGATACAATATGTGGAATTCATAGAGTTAGGCATGAAATGCAAAGTATGTGATATTTCGGATTTACGATGTCTAAAGTGATTGTGGATTCCAAATATTGTAGTTTTACAATTTCTTTTCTGTGACCGTAAGTGTAATATGTAGTTGTATTGCCGGTTTTCGTTGCTATACATCAACGACGATCGGTGTATGCATACTTACTTACGTTGATGATATGTGATATTATGTGTTGCTGTGATATGTTATATTGGATCGTCGTGTTCTGAATAGCCGGAGGTTTTATGTGAGATGAGGGTTTTTATTTTCATTCATGTAAAATTCATTTGTATGTAATATTCTTTTATTGGGGCACTTCCGGGATGAGGTTGATGTCACCATTGTATATTATTTACTTTTTCGCATTAGGTAGACCCAAGGAGGGGAGCACAAGTAACCGGGTTCTAGGGTCCAGTGGGAGGCCATCTCGAGGAGTCGAGACCGGGTCTCCTAACCCTAGAATTGGCAGTGTTACTTGCCGCTCTCGTAGGGGTCTTGGGATGTGGGTTTGGCTATTCGTCGCGACCGTGGAATCCGTGTTTTATACCGGCTCGTATTGAAAACACGGACATCCTAGTATATCCAATATTTCATATATGTTCTTCTGCTGCAATGTTCTGTGATGAGATCATATTACTGCCTGAGACGAATGCTTATACTATATATATATGCTGATATATAAATATTACTGCTTTCGTTTCTTCTGTGATGCTTAGGAAGCATAAGCTGATGGGATTTTATTAATGTGACTAATAAAAAGATGTTGTAGAATCAAAACTTTATAAAAAGGGTAGCTACAGTTTTGGTTTGCATAGCGGTATATATGATATACCCTGCACCTTATTCGATGAGGAAAGAGCCGAGATCCCTTCACCGAGAGTGACCTCTTTAGCAAAACTGGCAGATGCTACAAAACTCGGTTTGTCTTTTGATTGCTTTTAGAGTTTTGCTTTGCACAGTGATATATATGATATGTCCTGCACCTTATTCGATGAGGAAAGAGCCGAGATCCCTTCACCGGGAGTGACCTCTTTAGCAAAACTAATGAAAGCCTCAAAATCACTCCATTTCAAAATTCCACTTGATTCTACAACGATATCAAGTTCATTACGCTCAATGTTTTCTGAAAAACCTGCATAGCCCTCCGTCAATTCAGATAAGTAATATTTACTATTCGTTCTGCGGTAGTTTGGCATACGTCAAGGCGTAGTGTACGGTAGCTGATTATTACTTATCTGTAGCATGAGATGCGATTGGATTAGGGTATTCGTACGGCGTTGTTTGGCATGCGTCAAGGGTCGTACGGGTGGGTTTAATTCAATCACGAATTGTACGGGTTGAACTTGACTAGCGGACTATGGGTTGTTTGGCATGCGTCAAGGTCATAGCACGCTAGGGGCAAAATATTATCGGGAATTTCAAGTGTTGAAATTTGCAATGAGATTGCATACCTCCTATGAGATAGTTGGATCCCGATACCCACTGTGAGTAAGAGTTACTCCTGGGAGAGTTTTATACAGGACAATTAGCCGATCAAGTAAGTGTCTAGAAAAGTGTTAACGGGGTTACGCCTCTGGGAAAACGAGGTTTACTTTAATTAGGTCCGTGCGAAAGCATGGGCAACCTCCCTCAAGTACCGACACTGATCTGGCTGAAAGATTGACGAAATTGTAGGGTGTAATTAATCCCGGCTAATCTTACCTTTTAGGGTTTGAAGGAAGATTTGATAAAAACAGTGGGAGACATCCTGATTAGATAAGATAATAACCAATCTAATCTTACAAGAGCATACGCTAAAGTGTTTTCTTCTCTCTCTCTCCAGGTAGCGACCATGTCAGGCCATAATCAAGATAATAATATGGATGTATTGACTGAATCCGTTTATTATACTGAGCAGGGGAACGTTGGACCCGTTCTTTCTTATAAGAGTTATAAGACTGAACAGGGAATAGGAGAATATCTGGATTCTCAAGCTGCCCAAAAGAACATGCATGTTGATGCATCTTCTTCAGGTGTGTTAGTTATTGAGAACTGTTTCTCAGTTCACCCTACGTCCTGGGTATTAGATACCGGATCAGGATCCCACATATGTAAATTGTTACATGGGCTACGTAAAGGTAGAGAACTGGGAAAAGGTGATCATTCCGTTCAAGTAGAGAATGGGGCAAATGTTGCAGCCAAAGCAGTTGGCGAATATCACCTAGTATTACCAAGTGGTGATACACTGATTCTGAATGAGTGCTATTATATACCGAACATGATGTGCAACATTATATCAGTTTCTTTATTAAGTAAAGGAGGATATAATTTTGTAGTACAGGATAATGTTATGAGCATATTCCTAGATCTAAAGTTGATTGCATCAGGCTCGTTACATAATGGCATATTCATTCTGAATCAAAATACAGTCCTCAATATAAAAAACACACACAAGAGGAAAAGTTCAGAAATGAACGAATCCTTCTCGTGGTATTGTAGACTTGGCCATATCAATGCGACACGACTAGCTAAGTTACATAAAGATGGATATTTGAACTCATTTGAATTATCATCTTATGATACTTGTCATTCATGTCTCAAAGGAAAAATGACCAAAGCTCCATTTAGTGGACACGGAGAAAGAGTTACAGAACTCTTAGGACTGGTACATAGTAATGTATGCGGTCCCATGTCTACACACGCCAGGAACGGTTCTTCCTACTTCATTACATTCACTGACGATCTCTCTAGATACGGGCATGTATTCCTGTTGAAACACAAGTCTGAAGCTTTTGAGAAATTCAGAGAATATAAGCACGAAGTAGAGAACCAAACGGGCAAAAGTATTAAGATCCTTCGATCTGGTCGAGGAGGAGAATACTTAAGCAATGAGTTCCAAGATTATCTAAAAGAGAATGGGATTCTCTCTCAGCTTACTCCACCTTATACACCACAGCACAACGGTGTATCAGAACGAAGGAATCGCACCCTATTAGATATGGTGCGCTCGATGATGAGTACAGATGAGTTACCTATTTCCTTCTGGGGGTATGCGCTTGAGACAGACATAGACCTATTGAATAGAGTTCTTACCAAATCTGTGCCTACCACTCCATATGAGATATGGAAAGGGAAGAGGCCACATCGTAATTATAATAAGATATGGGGTTGTCCGGCCTATGTCAAAAGGCAAAATCCGGACAAACTCGAGGCAAGATCTGTCTTATGTAAGTTTGTAGGATATCCCAAAAATTCACAAGGGTATATCTTCTACCACCCCGAGGAAGAAAAGGTGTTTGTTTCTCGACATGCCACTTTCTTAGAAAAAGGTTTTCTTATGAAACAGAATAATGGCATTGAGGTAGAACTGGAAGAGGTTCCAGCAACACAAACTATAACAGAAGACTTGGTAGAACCAGAGGATTCAGTAGTACCCGATGAACCCCAGCCTCTCCGCCGATCTAGCAGGGTTTCTCGTCCACCTGAGAGATACTACGGTTTTCTCATTGATGGTGGAAGCGAGGATTGCATCATGGAAGATGATGACCCGACTAGTTTCGAGCAGGCCATCACGAGTGGTGACTCTGTGAAATGGCTGGATGCAATGCGATCTGAGATGGAATCCATGTACACCAACAAATTATGGACTTTGGAAAATGCTCCTGAAGGGGTAAAACCCATTAGGAGCAAGTGGATTTTTAAAAAGAAATTTGGTGTAGATGGAAAAGTTGAGACTTTCAAAGCTAGACTTGTAGCAAAGGGTTTTCGTCAACGACCAGGTGTGGATTATGACGAAACCTTTTCTCCAGTGGCTATGCTTAAGTCCATCCAGATCTTACTTGCCATTGCTGCATACCATGACTACGAAATCAGGCAAATGGATGTTAAGACTGCCTTTCTAAACGGTGATTTAGAAGAGTGCGTGTACATGACTCAGCCAGAGGGCTTCGTAGATAGTGGGAGCAGCGGAAAGGTGTGCAAGCTGCTTAAATCCATTTATGGGTTGAAGCAAGTATCGCGGAGTTGGAACATCTGTTTTGATGTTGTAGTCAAAGAGTTGACTTCATCAAAAATATAGATGAACCTTGTATCTATAAGAAGGTAGCAGAGAGTAAGGTTGTCTTCCTCGTATTGTACGTAGATGACATACTTTTGATAGGAAATGACATTCCTATGCTGCAATCAGTCAAGCTCTTCTTATCACAAAGATTCTCAATGAAAGATCTAGGTGATGCCTCGTGCATATTTGGAATCATGATCTTTATAGATAGATCTAAAAGGATACTGGGATTGTCCCAATCCAGGTACATTGACACCATACTAAAGAGGTTTAGTATGGAAGAATCCAAGCGTGGGAACCAACCCACGATCTCTGGACTCACTCTCTCCAAAGAGATGTCTCCCAAGACTGATTTGGAGAGAGCTCGCATGCAAGGGATACCCTATGCTTCGGCAGTAGGCTCTATCATGTATACGATACTATGTACCAGACCTGATGTAGCATACTCACTAAGTGTAGTGAGTCGGTATCAAGCAGATCCTAGAGAGAGTCACTGGACAGCTGTGAAGAACATTCTCAAGTACTTGCGAAGGACTAGAGACATGTTCTTGGTGTATGGTAACGGAGAACTCCGGGTGGAGTCCATTACTGATTCCAGCTTCCAAAGTGATAAGGACGACTCTAAGTCGCACTCGGGATTTGTCTTTACCCTCAATGGAGGGGCGGTATGTTGGAAGAGTTCCAAACAGGATACCGTTGCAGACTCGACGATGGAGGCTGAATACTGTTAGTGTATATGCCCTAGAAGCCATTACTGTATCATACTAGTATGTATATTACTTGATGGAAGCTTGGGATATTCACAGTTGTACAGACAATCTTGCTCAATATAGTAGTATGCTACTTGGTTTGTCTCTGCTTTAATCTGTACTTGTGTGTTTATTTATTATATCACCTATACGCATTAGTAGAGCCCTTTGGATCTTTGCTTGATTACCGGCGTTGTGATGGCGATCACACTCGTGGGGGCTGGGTAATCTACAAGCACATCCTTATACACATCCCTAGTCGTGGGAGTATCGAGATAGGGCATCGATACTCCGGAGTAGACTAGCGTATGCGCTTCTCATCCCAGCACGGGAGACGGTCTGTCCCACAGCCGTCGGTACGTCGTACTTGAGATAGTATGCGGGTGCTCGTTAGGTTACGAGTACACTGGACAGGACTCGTCGAGAACTGATGGTTGGTATTATACCTATCGTCAGTTATCAGTTCCCAGGTGACATGAGTACAGCTTAGTCCGCTGACTTGACACTGTCACTCCGCCTCGAGTGTGTTCCCACTGTTCTTTGATTACTACCCTACCACGGCTCTTCTGAGTCGTGCAAACAGGTAGTAGTTGGGAGCAGTCCCGAAGCACTTGGAGGCAGTGACGGTTAGACAGGATTCGTCTCTCCCGGTATTGGGGGTTGACATCGCGCTGTGTCTAGGAGAGCCATTACACAAGTAGTCCCTGGCAAGGGCAAGCGAGATATACTGGTAGGTTCCAGTGCTATCTCAGGGTGTTCTGGGCTTCACTCCGACACGACTTGTACCGCTATTGGGGGACTGACGTTTACCGCCCCCTAGGCCCGCCATGCGATGTATCAGACGAACAGACCGGACTGTACGGAGACTGTCACATTCAGACTCAGTAGGAGTTCAGATGGGGTTCACCTCGTCAGCCTTCTTGTCGGCATCTACCTGGGGACCGTTACGCACAGCTAGTGCTGCTTGCGGTCTGTGGTTAAACCCACTGCCAGCGTAGTGTCGAGTCTTTAGAGTCCCACACAGAGGGCTATTCGCCTCTGGGCAAAACAGAGTAGAGGTCGCATGGTTTTGCGACAGGGTTCGTTCTCATCCGCGCACTTGTGCACGTTTGGAGTCCGGACGGATTTTACTGGCTGGCTCTGGTTTGAGTCAGATACTGGTATATGTTTTGGGGTTGCTTTTATCTCTCAGTATTCTTGTTCCTCGGAACGAGAATGCAGGTGTGTATGCACAGTTGTTTGAGGCGGAGGAAGAGGTTTTTCATTAGGGTTTCGGAACGGGTGCGTATGCACAGTTGACAGTCGTCATTTTCCAAACCCTAATGGATTTATGAAATATCAATTAATAATAGTAATTAAATGAAATTGTGTCATGGTTGATTTTGTTGACTTGTTGACCATGGTTGACTTGTTGACCATGGTTGAATGTTTGACCATCATCATTGCTTTGCAAGGATACTCCTTGATTCTAGCTTACATTCATTTAATGAAGTGATGATAATGGTCATTCCAAATACAACCATCAACTATTTCATTTGAATTATTATTATTAATTAGATAATTCTTTTTCTTTTCTTATGGTTGCAAAAGAAAAAGATAGCTCATTCTATCATATTCACTCTCTCTCCTCACTTCATCTTCTTCTTCCTCAAGCTCAAGGAGAATCCTTCTCATGTGTTGAGAATCCCTCTCCTTGAAAAGAAAACACCCCTTTGACACTCTCTACTCACTCTAGGATCAAAGGTTTAGCAAGCCGAAGATTCTAGTTCTCTCAAAGTTCGAGAAAGAGCCCGAAGGTTGAACCCTCAGGTGGATCCATCTTTGACGGAACAAGGCTACGAGGAAAGAACCATCAACCTCTACTAGGTTTCAAGAAGAAGGAGTTCAAGTTAGGTATAACCCCTAACCGAGTAGATACATCTCAAGTTAGGATGCTAGTGTATGGTTTAGTAAAGATCCGGCTTTTACGGTCCATGTTACAAAGTTTAGAAAAATTTTTGTTTTACCGTTTCCGCATCCCCGAAAGTACCGGGAGAGGTAACGTGGACCTAACAGTGGTATCAGAGCCTAACTAAACTTAAACTAGCTTGGTAGCAAAGTGTATGGAAGTTCGAAACGGAAAAATCACTAAAACCGGAAATCAAAACCCTAAGTTTCTGTTGAAATTTTTTGTGCTTTAAAGGTAAAAAGTTTTACTCCTAAAATCGGCTCAGGGTTTTTTGAGAACACCCACCAAAAACGATCCCATGAATCCTTCAAACCGCCGCGGATCCGCAGCTTCAGCTATTCTCTTCGCCGCGGATCCGCCACCGTTTGGGCTCTTCATGTGATCGTGTTTTGTGCAGTGTTCTTCTGGTAGGGTTTTGGGATTTTTCAAATATGTTATATGAGCCCAGATTTTCCAGAAAAGAAATTTACTTTTGGGGTCCTATAAATCCGTATTTTTTTCGAACTTCGCTACACTTTGGCTATATTGGTTATATCTGTGATGTTTGTATGTATTGAACGTCGGCTAATCGCTATAAGTCGATTAGTCGGGGTTATACATCTCTGTGATCTGTGTTTGATATTGGAATGTGTATATGAATGTGTTGGACTGTCGCGGGTGAATAGCCGGGGTGGATGTGAGATGAGCTTTTGTTTTTCTTTCATTCATTTGTAAATGTAAATTGATGTAATAATATTATTTGTATGGCCGCACAACCGGGTCGGGGTTGTAGCCTTCATTGTATAATTCTTTTTACTATTTTTGCTCCTAGGATAGACCCATGGAGGGGTGCACAAACTACCGGGTACTTGGCGGGTAGTTTGCCGCACCCGTAGGGGTCTTGGGTGGGGTTTTGGCTATTCACCGCGACCGTGTAATCCGCTTTTCGTTGCAGGCTCGAACGGATTGCGGATTCCTAGTATATCCAATGTATTCATCTGTGATTTGTAATGTCTATCATTGCTTTATATTTAGGCGTTGCTTATGTTTTACAGCCGCGCTAGCCCAGCCCCCGCTCTGTCGTTAGTTAAGTAACCTAACGGGTGATGACGGGACCCCGTGGCGAATGCGAATGGCATAAGCGTACGTCATATTTTGGTTGTTTTCTGCAATGGTAGGATTTAAATGATGGGACGCATTAAAAGAACTAATTCAAGAAAATAAACCTAAAAGACGTTGTTGGAACATTTTTTCAAAAAGCTGTTATTGCAAGGACGTTCATTTTTGTTTTGCATCGCGGTATTCGGTTGTGAATGCCCAGCACCTCAGTTGACGAGGCAAGGGCCGAGATCCCTTCATCGGGAGTGACCCCTTGGACAAAAGTTTGCGTCAGGGTAATAACTTCACTATAGTCGATTATTCTTGCTTTGCATCGAGGTATTCAGTTTGGAATATCCTGCACCTCATTCGACGAGGAAAGAGCCGAGATCCCTTCACAGGGAGTGACCTCTTTAGCAAAAGTTTTCGCCACTGTATTTTAAAAAAGGTGCAATCAGGTTCCTTCAACGATATCAAGTTCATTACGTTAACGGGTTTTTCGCCAAAAACCCAGCCGTAGCCCTCCGTCGTTTCGGATTAATATTATTCAGTATTCGTGCTGTGTTTGTTGACCTAGTCAAGGCGTAGTGAATGGTAGCTAAATAATATTTTTCTGTGGATTGCAAATGTGATTGGTTAGGACAGTCGTGCGGCCTTGTTGACCTAGTCAAGGGCACGTACGGGTGGGTCTAATGCAATCAGGATTATGATGGGTAGAACTTGTCTAACAGTTTGTGGCTTGTTGACCAAGTCAAGGTCATGAACAGTTAGGGGAAAAAACCACATCGGGAGTTTCAAAAGAACTGAAACTTGCAGTTTTAGCATACCTTCTGGAGTGTGGTGACTAGAGTGGATTCCGTCTAGGTTATCACACAATGACAGTTGGATCCCGATCCCACTGATGAGTTGGATTACTCTCGGGAGATTATTTCACTTAACGATCAATGCTATAAACCTAGTAGGTGTCTAGAAAGGTGTCAGCGGGGCTACGCCCCCAGGGAAAAGAGGTTCTTGAATTAAGGAACTTCGCGAAAGCGTTGGAAAACCTCCCTCGAAGTACCGACACTAGCCTGGCTGAAAGGTTAAGCAAGTATTGTGACGTGAATTAAAACCCGGCTAGTTCTTCTTTTAAAAAGGTTTTAAGAAGAATTTGAGTAAACAGTGGGAGACATCCTGGTTAGATAAATTAATAAACCAATCTAATCTTGCAAGAGGATACGCTGAGTGTTTCTTTTCTCTCTCCAGGCAGCAACCTTTTCACGCCCTAATAAAGATAATAAAATGTATCGCTTGACCGATCCGAATTTTTATTCGGGACTGGGGAAAGTTGGTTCAGCTCTAACTTGTGACAACAGTCATGAGTATGAGAATGGGAAAGGGGATTGTATGGATTTCCAGGATACCCAGTCGAAGAAGAAGCATGGTTTTGCATCTAGTTCAGGTGTTCTTGTAATTGAGAACTGTTTTACGGTCAGCCCTACCTCCTGGGTACTTGATACCGGATCAGGATCTCATATCTGTAATTTATTGCAGGGACTGAGAAAAAGTAGGAAAGTTGCACCGGGTGATATGTCGCTCAGAGTAGCGAACGGAGCACAAGTTAATGCGGCAGCCGTCGGTGAATATCACCTAGTATTGCCAAATGGCAAGACTATGATTTTGAACGATTGCTACTATGTACCCTCCATGGTTTGCAACATCATATCAGTTTCTTTACTCGATAAAAGATGGATATAACTTTGTTCTTGAAAAGAATATCATGAACATTTACCTTCATAAGGTACTGGTTGCAGAGGGTACACTGTGTAATGGTATCTACGTTCTAAATCAGAATACAGTTCTCAATATACAAAACACACGCAAGAGGAAGAATTCAGATACGAATGAATCCTACTTGTGGCATTGTAGACTTGGTCATATCGGAGAGAAAAGACTGAGTAAGTTGCATAAAGATGGACTCTTGAATGCGTTCGATTTTTCATCTTATGGAACTTGTCAGTCTTGTCTCAAAGGGAAGATGACCAAATCTCCGTTCACCGGACATGGAAAAAGAGCAACCGAGCTCTTGGGACTCGTACATAGTGATGTATGCGGTCCGATGTCTATACATGCAAGGGGTGGGTTCTCGTACTTCATCACATTCACTGACGATCTCTCTAGGTTCGGATATGTGTATCTGATGAAACACAAATCTGAAGCTTTTGAGAAATTCAAGGAATTCAGAAACGAAGTAGAGAACCAGACAGGCAAAAGTATCAAGATCCTCCGGTCTGACAGGGGAGGGGAGTACTTAAGCACGGAATTCCTGGATTACTTAAAAGAGAATTGTATTCTCTCTCAGCTTACTCCTCCTTATACACCACAGCACAACGGTGTTTCGGAGCGGAGGAATCGTACCCTACTGGATATGGTTCGCTCCATGATGAGTAATGCCGAGTTGCCTCTTTCATTTTGGGGACATGCGCTATTGACAGCAGCATACCTATTGAATGATGTTCCGTCTAAATCAGTGCCTAAGACTCCGTTCGAGATATGGAATGGAAAGAGGCCATATCTTAAAAGATCTAAGATATGGGGTTGTCCGACTTATGTTAAAACGCATAAACCAGATAAACTAGAGGCACGGTCAGTTTTATGTAAGTTTGTGGGATATCCAAAGAATGGTTATGGATATCTATTCTACCACACCGAGGAACAGAAGGTGTTTGTTGCTCAGCATGCCGTTTTCTTGGAAACGGAGTTTCTTGCAAAAGAAATTAGTGGGAGCACGGTAGAATTGGAAGAAATTCAGCGACCACAAACTGAAACTGAAAATTTGACAGAACCTCAGGATTCAATAACCCCAGACGAACCTCAGCCACTCCGCAGATCTGGTAGGATTTCTCATCCGCCCGAGAGATACTACGGTTTTCTCATTGACGGGGATCGAGAGGATTGCATCTTGGAAGAAGATGACCCTACCAGTTTCAGGCAGGCCATTATCAGTAGGGACTCTGATAAGTGGTAGGAAGCAATGCAATCCGAAATGGAGTCCATGTACGCCAATAAAGTGTGGACCTTGGATATTGCTCCACCAGGGGTAAAACCCGTTGGATGCAAATGGATCTACAAAAGGAAACTTGGTGTAGATGGGCAGGTAGAAACCTATAAAGCTAGACTCGTTGCAAAAGGTTTTCGTCAAAGACCTGGTTTGGACTATGACGAGACTTTTTCTCCGGTGGCTATGCTCAAATCCATTCGGATCTTACTTGCCATTGCTGCCTTCCATGACTATGAAATCTGGCAGATGGATGTTAAAATGGCTTTCCTAAACGGTTGTTTGGAAGAGTGCGTTTACATGGATCAACCAGAAGGTTTCATAGACAGTGGGAGCAGCGGAAGGGTGTGCAAGTTGCTTAAATCCATTTATGGATTAAAGCAGGCATCGCGGAGCTGGAACATCTGTTTTGATGAGGCAATCAAGGAATTTGATTTCATCAAGAACGAAGATGAACCCTGTGTATATAAGAAGATTGTAGGACGAACTGTCGTATTCCTAGTTTTGTACGTGGACGACATTCTTTTGATAGGAAATGATATTCCTATGCTACAATCGGTCAAGCTATTTTTGTCACAAAGGATTTCCATGAAGGACCTGGGTGATGCCTCGTACATTCTGGGGATCAAGATCTATAGAGATAGATCCAAGAGACTATTGGGACTTTCGCAGTCCAGGTACATAGAGACCGTACTAAAGAGATTTAGTATGGAGGGTTCCAAGCGCGGTAGCATACCTGCATTGCACGGAATTACCCTCTCCAAGAAGATTTCTCCTAAGACTGACGAGGAGAGGGTTCGCATGAGCACTATACCCTACGCTTCGGCGGTAGGATCTATAATGTATGCGATGCTATGTACAAGACCAGATGTAGCTTACGCGTTAAGCGCGGTAAGCCGGTATCAGTCAGACCCAGGGGAGGACCAATGGACAGCAGTGAAGAACATTCTCAAGTACCTGAGAAGGACTAAGGAGATGTTCCTGGTTTACGGTAATGGAGACCTCAGGGTCGAGTCCTTTACCGATTCTAGCTTCCAGAGTGACAAAGATGACAGCAAGTCCGTCTCGGATTTTGTGTTTACCCTCAACGGAGGGGCGGTATGTCGGAGGAGTTCCAAGAAGGATACCGTCGCAGACTCGACGATGGAGGCTGAATACATTGCTGCAACCGATGCCGCAAAAGAGGCGGTCTGGATGAAGAAGTTCATTAGTGAACTTCAGGTGGTTCCGTCCATTGTTGACCCAATACCTTTGTATTGCGATAACAATGGGGCTATAGCTTTAGCGAAGGAACCAAGGTCCCATCAGAAATCCAGGCACATCTTAAGGCGGTATCACCTGATCAGGGAGATCATTGATCGCCAGGAGATCGAGGTGCGGAGAGTGGACACAAAGGACAACACTGCGGACCCATTCACGAAGGCTTTACCCCAGACTCAGTTCGAGCGGCTGATCGAGATGATAGGTCTTCGATACGCCAGTACATGGCCTTAGTGCAAGTGGGAGATTGTTAGTGTATATGCCCTAGAGGCCATTACTGTATAATACTAGTATGTATATTACTTGATGGAAGCTTGGGATATTCACAGTTGTACAGACAATCTTGCTCAATATAGTAGTATGCTACTTGGTTTGTCTCTGCTTTAATGTGTACTTGTGTGTTTATTTATTATATCACCTATACGCATTAGTAGAGCCCTTTGGATCTTTGCTTGATTACCGGCGTTGTGATGGCGATCACACTCCTGGGGGCTGGGTAATCTACAAGCACATCCTTATACACGTCTCTAGTCATGGGAGTATCGAGATAGGGCATCGATACTCCGGAGTAGACTAGCGTATGCGCTTCTCATCCCAGCACGGGAGACGATCTGTCCCACAGCCGTCGGTACGTCGTACTTGAGATAGTATGCGGGTGCTCGCTAGGTTACGAGTACACTGGACAGGACTCGTCGGGAACTGATGGTTGGTATTATACCTATTGTCAGTTATCAGTTCCCAGGTGACATGAGTACAGCCTAGTCCGCTGACTTGACACTGTCACTCCGCCTCGAGTGTGTTCCCACTGTTCTTTGATTACTACCCTACCACGGCTCTTCTGAGTCGTGTAAACAGGTAGTAGTTGGGAGCAGTCCCGAAGCACTTGGAGGCAGTGACGGTTAGACAGGATTCGTCTCTCCCGGTATTGGGGGTTGACATCGCGCTATGTCTAGGAGAGCCATAACACAAGTAGTCCCTGGCCAGGGCAAGCGAGATATACTGGTAGGTTCCAGTGCTATCTCAGGGTGTTCTGGGCTTCACTCCGACACGACTTGTACCGCTATTGGGGGACTGACGTTTACCGCCCCCTAGGCCCGCCATGCGATGTATCAGACGAACAGACCGGACTGTACGGAGACTGTCACATTCAGACTCAGTAGGAGTTCAGATGGGGTTCACCTCGTCAGCCTTCTTGTCGGCATCTACCTGGGGACCATTACGCACAGCTAGTGCCGCTTGCGGTCTGTGGTTAAACCCACTACCAGCGTAGTGTCGAGTCTTTAGAGTCCCACACAGAGGGCTATTCGCCTCTGGGCAAAACAGAGTAGAGGTCGCATGGTTTTGCGACAGGGTTCGTTCTCATCCGCGCACTTGTGCACATTTGGAGTCCGGACGGATTTTACTGGCTGGCTCTGGTTTGAGTCAGATACTGGTATATGTTTTGGGGTTGCTTTTATCTCTCAGTATTCTTGTTCCTCGGAATGAGAATGCAGGTGTGTATGCACAGTTGTTTGAGGCGAGGAAGAGGTTTTTCATTAGGGTTTCGGAACGGGTGCGTATGCACAGTTGACAGTCGTCTTTTTCCAAACCCTAATGGATTTATGAAATATCAATTAATAATAGTAATTAAATGAAATTGTGTCATGGTTGATTTTGTTGACTTGTTGACCATGGTTGACTTGTTGACCATGGTTGAATGTTTGACCATCATCATTGCTTTGCAAGGATACTCCTTGATTCTAGCTTACATTCATTTAATGAAGTGATGATAATGGTCATTCCAAATACAACCATCAACTATTTCATTTGAATTATTATTATTAATTAGATAATTCTTTTTCTTTTGTTATGGTTGCAAAAGAAAAAGATAGCTCATTCTATCATATTCACTCTCTCTCCTCACTCATCTTCTTCTTCCTCAAGCTCAAGGAGAATCCTTCTCATGTGTTGAGAATCCCTCTCCTTGAAAAGAAAACACCCCTTTGACACTCTCTACTCACTCTAGGATCAAAGGTTTAGCAAGCCGAAGATTCTAGTTCTCTCAAAGTTCGAGAAAGAGCCCGAAGGTTGAACCCTCAGGTGGATCCATCTTTGACGGAAGAAGGCTACGAGGAAAGAACCATCAACCTCTACTAGGTTTCAAGAAGAAGGAGTTCAAGTTAGGTATAACCCCTAACCGAGTAGATACATCTCAAGTTAGGATGCTAGTGTATGGTTTAGTAAAGATCCGGCTTTTACGGTCCATGTTACAAAGTTTAGAAAAAATTTTGTTTTACCGTTTCCGCATCCCCGAAAGTACCGGGAGAGGTAACGTGGACCTAACAAATACATCGCTGCCAACGATGCTGCCAAAGAGGCTGTCTGGATAAAGAAGTTCATTAGTGAACTTAGTGTGGTTCCATCCATTGAGCATCCAATACCTCTGTATTGCGATAACAATGGAGCTGTGGCTTTGGCCAAGGAACCCAGGTCCCATCAGAAGTCCAGACATATTCTGAGGCGGTATCACCTAATCAGGGAGATAGTTGATCGCCGGGAGACCGAGGTCAGGAGAGTAGATACGAAGGACAACACTGCGGATCCACTCACGAAGGCCATTCCCCAAATACAGTTTGAGAGATTATTCGGGATGCTAGGTATGAGATACTACAGCAGCTGGCCTTAGTGCAAGTGGGAGATTGTTAGTTACGTATATGCCCTAGAGGCCATTGTTGTACATATGATGTATATTATGATGGATGCTTGGATATATACATAGAGGACTTTCTTGCTCGTCATGATAGTATGCTATTTTGTTTCACTTTATCTTAACATGTTGACTTGTATTCGTTTACTGTCTTTCTCTCACATGTTGATAAAGCCCTTAGGATCTGTACTCGACTACTGGGATTATGATGAGATCATACTAGTGGGGCCACGATAGTCGATGAGTACATCCTATAACTGTTACTAGTCGAGGGTATATCGAGACAGGGCATCGATACACCAGAGTAGACTAGCGTATATGCATCTTGACCCATATGATGGGCGATGGATGATCCCATATCCATCGGTGTTTGACATCAGAGATGGTGTACGGGTGCTCAGTGGAGACTGGGTACACTGGACGGACTCGCCGAGAACTCCCAGATGGTGATATACCACACGTCAGATGGCGGTTCTCCGGTGACACTGATACAGGGTAGTCTGTAGACCTGAGATCGTCATAGAGTCTTGTGTGATTCCCACTGTGCTTTGATTTCCACCTTACCACGATCAAGAAGGCGTGCAAAACGGTGGCTTTTGGGTACAGTCCCGAATCACATGGAGGCAATGAGTGATAAGAGGAGATTCGTCTTTCCCGGTATAGGGAGTTGATGTTGTGCTGTGTTCGATTGGCTATAACTGGAAGTCCCTGGCCAGGGCTGATATAGAGATATACTGGTAAGTGTTACCAGAAGTTTCTCGACCTGTTATGAGCCTCACATCTACACGACTTATCGGTTACTGAGGTCTGACGTATACCACCCCTAGACTTGATATGCGACATATCAGACGAACTGACCGGACTGTACGGGAGTGTTACTGATTGGATTCACAGGAGAACGGATGGGCTAGCTTGTTGATCTTCTGATCGCTCAATACCTGGGTGGCTGTTACGTTTAGCTGACCGCTTGCAGCTTGTAGGTGTTTGATATGATCATCACCTGCTACTGGCGTATTGACGATTCTTTAGAGTCCTACACAGAGGTTTCTTGGCTCAGGAAAAACGTAGTAGAGGCACATATGTGATATGTACAGGACCGAGGATAATACGATATGAGATACCGTATTATATTCTCGCGATATTTAGATATGAACCGGGACATCGGATCAAGTGTTGATTCGATGAATCGGTACATGATATATTAGTCGGTTATATTCGATATAGCCGGATCGTCGAATCAAGTGTTGATTCGATGATTTAATGTATAATTATATATATGATATATTGTATTACATTATCTAATATTGGCTCGCTTTATTATTTCATTTTCTCACAGGATTAATACATTGATATATATGCGATATATGTTAATTGTATTATTTTCTATTGTTACAAATATAATATATATGTGATATATATTATAATAACATGATATGATTTATTATGAAACATGTTTAAGGATGATAAAAAGATATTAGGGTTTGTTTAGGGTTAGCTTCTTCTTGCACCATCTAGAAGCATTGCTTTTGTCTTGGTTAAGATATTATGGTTGATATTTATCCATGACTCATTACTTAACCTAACCAAACCCTAGCTCTAATTTATTCTCTACAAAGGTTAAGCTTCTCATCCTTGACCATGGTTCCATAATCTATCATATATTTTTTACTACTATTCATCACAAAAGGATTATCTTTTTCATTCATCATCTTCTTCTCTCTTAAGCTTTGAGAAAGCTCACTAGATTTTCCTTTGGTGATGATTTCTTGTGAGAAATTGATATAAAAAGATAGCATAAATACTACTCCATCATCCTCATCTAATATAGCCCATTAGATTAGGGTGTTCGCCTCATTAGAGTGAGAGAGCTTGAGTTTTAGCAATTTTGACGTAGATCATCGGAGAAGCGGAACACTACAAGCTAGCATGGATCGTTCGAGTCGTGGAGCCTCTCTTGAGTCCGAGAGATCGTGGATCGCGGCGAAGGGACTTCTACTCGGAGCTTGTGAAGCGAAGGAGCGGACTACAAAGGTTGTAATCGCTCACGCTCACACTTACTAGTAAAGATGTTTACTTGCATGTTTAACCCTAATAATCTAGCAAAGATCCCGGCTTTGGGTTGTTCGGCACGTCTAAAATTTTATTCAGGCATGTTTGATGCCTTATGAACCTTCACAAGAGTGCCTAGGAACCCTACACATGCGACAACCAAAAATGAATCCAAATATCAAGACTCGTCATTCAAAATATGGAAAACATATCCTAAATCACAAACAAGTGTTCCCAGATTTTGACTCGGGTCAAATAAATCTAAGCAAACAAGTATAGGGTGATGTATATAGTATATATGACCTACTGGACCAACCTAGACCCCTACCCATACCAACTGGCCTACCACTCCCACCTAAAATCCGAGGTCGCCGGCCCAGTGGTGTCTGTTTGGGTTCACCAGGTCAAGGTGGTCTCCTAGTGACTTAATTTGGTCGCTAGTATTGTTTGCTACTCTCAAAATTTCCATGGGTTGCTCCAGATACCCTATAGGCACACTAAAAGTCACAAAAATGATACGGAACGATTCCTAAGCTCGTGCATCGGGTTAAAATCTATGGCTCAGGTCAGGAAACGTGTCACCATGGTCATGTGAACACTTCTAGCTGTTCCCAGATTCCACCTATTTTCACAACAGAAAAATCTAGTAGGACCAAATACCCTTAAACACCTTCAGGTAACTACCCTACAAAACCCAAACCCTAACTCTCTTATACACCCGAGGTCGCCGGAATTTCCCCAATAGCCGCCGGCCAAAACCGCCCAGATAGGTCTCGTTCTTCAGGTGGTCAGTTAGGGTTATGAGTACAACATTACCACACTGTTTGTTTTCCCAGTGAATGCTCGGGGTCACAGCAGGTCAGCGACATCACAAAACGACATCCAAAACACGATATCTCACAAAACTACTCTAAAGGGAAGAAATTATACCTCAATAAGGCCACTCAAGAAAACCCTAGCTTCCCAACGTCATCAAAATTCCACTTTGCTTGATTCAATGTGTAGAGGAAGAGATGGGGGTTAATTTTTGTGAAGGGAGTAATAAGTTTTGGGGATTATTTGGAGGTGGATCTAGGGTTTGAAGTGGAGGGATGTGTGGTTGAGGAAGATGAAGAGGGAGAAGAAAAATGATGGGGGAAAGTTAGGCAGCAGCAGCCCCTCCCTTCTCTTTCTCACTTATTCACACACTCTCTCTCTCTCCAATCATACCCCTTTTCCCTAAATTACCCTTTTGCCATTTCTTTATCTTTTCTCTTTCAAATTTAAAAACCAAATCACATAATACCCATAAAACAACACAAATACAATAACATGAAACCAAATGGAACATGATATGGTGCACTAGCCATGGAAAACTGTAGAAACACGGATTTGGCTTAATCGCGATTAGCAGTGTATTAATCGGGTTTTTATCGAAACTGCGTATAATAAATTTTAAAAATGCCAAATCCTTTAATTATATTATTAAATAAATAAATCATTTTAATTTTCATTTATTTCATAATTATTGGTATATATTTATACCCTTTTTCGAAAACCCCAATTTCGCAAATCGGGCAGTTTTCGGGGAAAATATTATTTTAATATTAAATTCCAAAAATAATATTTTATATTTTCTGAAATGTTAAAAAAATATTCACAATATTATTGGTACGAAATAACAGTCGCTCAGAATCATTGTATTACCAGTTGGTAACACTAGGTGATATTTGCCAACTGCTTTGGCTGCAACAATTGCACCATCTCTACTACTAGAGACATATCACCATTTCCCAGTTCTCCACCTTACTATAGCCCATGTAACAAATTACATGTGTGGGATCCTCATCCGGTATCCAATACCCAGGATGTAGAGTAAACTGAGAAACAGTTCTTGGTAATGAACACACCCGAAGACAATACATCAACATGCTTTTTCTTCGTTTGGGTGGCGTGGGAATCCGAATATTCCCCTATCCCTTGCTCAGACTTATGACAATCCTAAGGTATAGTGGAACTAAGCCCAGTATAATAAGTAGGTTCGATCAAAACATCCATATTATTATCTTGATTAAAGCATTCCATTAGTCTCTACCAGGAAAGAGAGAAGGATAATCACTTTGCGTGTACTCTTTGCTATATTAGATTGGTTATTTTTATCTAATCAGGATAGCTCCCACTGCTTTTATCAAATTTTCCTTCAAACCCTAAAGGGTAAGATTAGCCAGGATTAATTACACCCTACAGGTTCGCCAATCGTTCGGCCAGGCAGGTATCGGTACTCCGAGGGAGGTTCCCCGTGCTTTCGCACGGACCTAATTAAAATAAACCTCATTTCCCTAGAGGCATAACCGCGTTGACACCTTTCTAGACACCTACTTGATTATCTAATTGTAAAGTGCAAAACTCTCTCAGGAGTAACTCTTACTCGCAGTGGGTATCGGGATCCAACTATCATATAGAAGGTATGCAATCTCATTGCAAATTTCAACACTTGAAATTCCCGATAATGGTTTTTACCCCTAGCTTCCTATGACCTTGACGGAGGTCAACAAACCATAGGCCGCTAGTTCAACCCGTTCATTTCTTGATTGAATTAAATCCACCAGCACGACCCTTGATGGAGGTCAACAAGGCCGTACGACTACCCTAATCTAATCACATCACATACGGCAGATAAGTACTAATCAGCTACCACACACTACGCCTTGACGAAGGTCAACAAACGCAGCACGAATACTAAAGAGTACTTATCTGAAATGACGGAAAGCAATGCAGGTTTTTAAGAAAACTATGAGCGTAATGAACTTGATATCGTTGTAGAATCTAATGATTTTGAAAAGGAGTGTTTTGTGACTTTTGCTAGTTTCGCTAAAGAGTTCACTCCCGGTAAAGGGATCTCGGCTCTTTCCTCATTGAATGAGGTGCAGGATATTCAGGAATACCTCTATACAAAGCAAGAACTAGAGAAGCTATCAAAAACAAAACCGAGTGGGTTGTAGCATTTGCTAGTTTCGCTAAAGAGGTCACTCCCGGTGAAGGGATCTCGGCTCTTTCCTCATCGAATGAGGTGCTGGATATTCATCAAGGAATACCATTATGCAAAGCAAAAACTAGAGCTACCCTTTTTAAAAGTTTGATTCTACAACATCTTTAGGTTTCTTTCTTTTCATTAATCTCATTAATGAAGTCCCATCAATTAATGTTTCCTAAACATTACAGAAAAGTGAAACGAAAATAGAACGTACGCTTATGCCATCCGCATTCGCTACTGGGCCCCGTCATGCACCGTTAGGTTACTTAACTACCGGCAGAGCAGGGGATGGACTAGCGCGGGTGCAAAACATAAACAACGTTTATTATATATCATATATAGAATAGAACATTCATTTCACGCAGTTATATCATCAACATTACAGAACCAAGCAGTAGAAGCGACATATGAAATATTGGATATACTAGTATTTCCGTGTTTTTAAATTTAGCTAGTAATGTAAAACACGGATTCCACGGTCGTGATGAATAGCCAAACCCACATTCCATAGACCCCTACAAGAGCGGCAAGTAACCCTACCAATTCTAGAGTTAGGAGACACGGTCTCAACTCCTTGAGATGGTCTCCCACTGTACCCTAGAACCCGGTTACTTGTGCTCCGCGCCTTGGGTCTATCCTAATGCGGAAAAGTAAATAATATACAACAGTGGTGACATCATCCTCAACCCGGATGTACCCCAATAAAAGAATATTACATACAAATTTTACATAAATGAAAATTGAAAAACTCTCATCTCACATAAAACGCTCGGATATTCAATCACGACGATCCAATAAAACATATCACCAGCAACACATGATATCACATATCATCAACGTAAGTAAATACGCGTATCCCAAATTCCATTGACATATAACAACGTGATTTGGGATACCCCACGTATTACACTTACGGTCGCAGAAAAGAAATGTAAAGCTGCAATAATTAGAATCCGCATATCCTTAGACATCATAAATCCGGAATATCTCATATTCCGAATTTCATGCCTAACTTTAAAAACCCCGCATTTTATTCTCATATCAAAAACTCTTTTTAATATTTTAGTCGGGTAATTCAACAGGATTCCCGACTACCCGATCGAATACGCGTCGGAAACTATAGTAGATGGCCGCACCCTCGATGCCATCAACCAAGTGCACTCAGACGGAACACCATGGCCGCGAGCACCCGAGTGGGTGCTATTGGCAACAAGGTTCTCCTACAGTCACTTGGTTGGGGCAATGGGGCGAGGCTATCCAGTAAAGTTATTCGGCGAGTATTCGCGTACGACACGCGATTGCGACGGAGTTTCGATCCGAATTGAAACTTCGTGGCAATCGATCTTCCGAGACTAAAACGCTAGATTTATAATTCTTAATTAGTTTTCACAAAACCAATTAAATATGGATCCTCACTACTGCGTCCAAATCAAAACAAAACCCAAAACGATGCAACAATTACGATTACGAAACACTCTGTATTAGTCCCTTATCAAATTAGCATCTTATGAAATTTTGGGATAATCTAACAATACCATAAACCCCAAAATCAAGTAACTGGAACACCAAAAAAATTTCGAGGCCAGACAAGTGAAGAAAACCAGCCACACCCATTTTTTATGCGTTTTAGCTGGGTCAAAAGTGGTGTTTTGGCCTCAAATTTCTCCAATGTTCAAGTTGCATCATATACAACATTTTGCAATTGCTTAAAAAAAATTTACAGATTATTTTAAAATCGACAGAAACTGTGATCTTGGGTTTCGGTGTTTCAGAGTTTTCCGGTTTCGTGATTCTAATTACAACATCTAATCTTCTAGCTTAGACTCTGATACCATGAAAGTCTACCCCAGCACCTGCAAAGGATTTTAGTGGCATCAAGCATGCCAAATTCAAATTTTTATGGCATTAACCTAGACTTAACAAGATCTTTAGCTAGGTGATTAGGGTTATAAGTTTGATATCAAGTAAACAAGAAGAAGTGAAAGATGGCTATACCCTCGTAGATCGAGTCCTTTACTTCACATGCTCCGTGTAGTAGTCCTGCGAATACACTAGGCTCCACTTAAGGCTTTGGACGAGCTTCCTCCGATGACCTTCGTGCCGAAGATGATCCACGCGAAGTCCCTCCAACTTAAGCTACCTTTACACTAAACTCTTTAACGTAAGAAACACGCTACACTCGATCGCTAGTCAAGTATAGAATGGTGAAGTAGGGAATGTTTAAAGCTCACAAGTTTGTGTTCAAGCTTCATGGTTCACATCACATGTCAGGGTTGAAGCTTGAACCATGACATTGAGGAGGAAGAAGAAGCTAGAGAGAAACCATGAGAGCAACTCAAGAAAATGGCCAAGTGTTGAGAATGAAGTAAGAATGAATGGCAACTCTTGACCCCCACTCATTCAAGCATGGAATTTTGCGATATAAAATTGCAACCATGCTTGAATAGTGATTCAAGATGAATAAACAAGTATAAAGCCCATACTTGCAACCATGCTCTCATTTTCCACCTCATTTCTATTTTTCTCAAAAATAGAAATCATGCCATGCTATATATATATATATATATATATCATATATATATATATCATATATATATACATATAAAAAAATATTTAGTGAGCTAATGATATTAGTTAAGATATAATTATATCACATATAATATATATCACATTATTAAATCAACACTTGATTTAATAATCCGGTTATATCACATATGACCGACTAATATCATTTATCTGAATATCACATTATCAAATCAACACTTGATTCGACAATTTGGTTATATCACATATAACCGAACCGATAACAGATAACTGCTAGATTACAATACGGTATCACATACACATATTTAATCAGGCCCACACTCATATCACATATGTTTCCTACTTCATTTTGCTTGAACCAGGGAACTTCTGTGTGGGACTCTAAAGACTCGTCAATACGCCAGCAGTAGCTGATGATCACATCAGTCGCCTACAAGCCGTCAGCGGTACTAGCTGGACGTAACGGCTACCCGGGTATTGAGCGATATGAAGATCAACAAGCAAGCGTGTCCATAGTCTCCATGAAGCCTATCAGTAACAATACCGTACAGTCTGGTCTCTTCGTCTGATATATCGCATATCATGTCTAGGAGTGGGAAACGTCAGTCCCCAGTAACGTGATAAGTCATGCCGATGTCTGGCCTATAATGGTTCAAGAAACTACTGATAACACTTATCAGTAAATCTCGCCAGTAGCCCTGGCCAGGGACTTCCAGTTATAGCCAATCGAGCATAGCGCCGCATCAACCCCCAATACCGGGAAAGACGAAACCCCTCCTATAGCTCATTGCCTCCATGCTACTCGGGACTGTACCCAAAATCCACCTGTTTGCATGTCTCCTTTGAGCGTGGTAGGGAGGAAATCAAAGCACAGTGGGAGCCGCATAAGTCTCTATGACGATCTCGGGTCTACAGAAAAACCTGTACCAGTGCCACCAGAGGACTGCCATCTGACGATAGGTATACTACCCCATAGGAAATCAAATCAACACCAATGGTTGTGGGATCAACCATCGCCCTCTAAGAGACAAGAAACGTACACACTAGTCTAGTCTGGAATATCGATGCCCTAGTCTCGATATTCTCTCGACTAGGAACTGATTAAAGGATGTACTTTTGGACCACCCTGGCCCCACTAGTATGATCTCATCATAATCCTGGTAGTCAAGTACATATCTTAAGGGTTTTATCAACATGTAAGAGACAGACAGTATAAATATCAGTCTACATGTTAAGATAAAGATAACCTGCTAGCATACTATCATGTCGAGCAAGAAAGTCCTCTAAATATATGTCCAAGCATCTACTATATCATAAATAATGGCCTCTAGGGCATACATATTCCAAACACCAATGTATTGTCGAGTCTTTAGAGTTCCCCATAAAGGGTTTTCCCGCTTCAGGGTATCTGATGTAGATGACGTATGTTAGTACATACAGATGTCCAATTAAATATATGTACATGCTACACGGACTTTAATCGGACGGTTGATTATAAAAGCGGTTTAGGATTAAGACGGATTATTAAATCAAGTTTTGATTTAATAATTTATATATATATATATATATATATATATATATTTGATATATATATTCTAGTATTATTGTTCACTGTTCATTTTCTCTCTCTTGGTTATTCGTATTTTCACACGGATACGCGTATATGTATTTCGATATGTATACCGGGATATATTCCGTATTTCTACTAAATATCATCTAGAAGGTGGGCATATCATTTGTGAATATTCATTTATGAATATTCATGAAATGAGGTGGGGGGTGAGATGGCTTTGAGCATGGTTGTAAACATGTAGAGAGAAATGGGCTTTCATTTGTTTATTAGAAAATTGTTATGATATTTTATTTTGTATGGTTGAAAAATAATAAAGCCATTCTATTCTTCATTCATTCTCTTCATGCAAACACTTTTTGTGATGGTTAGACTCTTCATCTCCTCTTCATTTTTCTTCACTTGTTCTCTTGAGCTTTGAATTTGTGAGAAAATAATAGTGGAAAATTCCTGCATCCCCACTCTCCATTCCAAGCGAGCTTAGAGCGTAGGTTGATTCACTAGGTAAAACTGGAACTTGAATCGGTTCTCTCGGGTGGATCATCTTTGACAAAGGCGGTCGCCATTCAAATTTGTTCCCGACGGCCTACAAAGAGCTTGGAAAGGTCTTCCATGATTGGGTAGACATGCGTCAAAGGTTGTATTCCCTAAATCTTGTATGATAGTTTGCTAGTCTTGGTGTTTGGAATGATTATATGGTTTAGGGTTCTCTCATGTTTGCTAGATTTTTTTGTTCGTAATTTTCTTCCGCTATAGCCGTGAGCACTAAAGTTCCCAGCCCCAATTTTTTCCCACGCTCCTTCCCTCCTTGCCCTAGCTGCCGTCGAAGCCCTCCATTGTTGAGGCCAGCCCCTCGAAGCCTCCGTAGTCAATCCCTGCCCCATCAAAGCCCTCGACGTGTCGCTCAGCTCCATGATCGAGCTCGTCGAAGCTTGCCACCACCGCTCGAGCTGTCTCTGCTCTGTGATCGTCTACATGTAAGTATAAAAATAGTTTAATTTAAAAATTTTGGATATAATTTTTAATTTTTAATTTGCTGCCAAAAATTAAATTTTGTGTGTTGATCTTGATGTTGTTGCTGTTGTTTATATTGTTGTTGATGCTGCATGTTGTTGGTATTATTATCATTGTTATTAGTGTTGATGCTGTTGTTGTAGAGGCCGGATATGGGTTGGGGTTTGGGTTTGGGGAGCCGGGTTAGCTAGGGCTAGGGTTAGCTAGGGATAGGGTTAGGGATAGGGTTAAGTGTTACGGTTAGGGTTCGGATAAATAGGGTATTTTAGTGAAAAGCTACATGTGTAAGTCGACGTTACACACCCCACTAGATGCGGGGACGCAGAATAGGTAAAACAATCATTTTGTTCAAGGTAACATCGACTAACTTTACGGATCTTTGCTAAACCCTAACTAACAACTATCTAGAAGTGCTAAACTACTATGATAGATGATTATACCTCAAGATACTAGTCCTTCTTGTTCTTGTTGTTCACCTCCTCGTCGGCCTCCTCGATGTAATAGAAGATCCTCCCAAGAGTTCCTCCTTCAAGTTTTAACCTCTAACTTGAGGTAACTAAGTGACTAGGATTGCTAATTAAGTGACCTAGAAGATATAGAAGTGGATTAAGGATCTATTAGTCTTCCTAACCCTTAGGATCTCAATACATGAGAGGATTAGGGTTAGGTTGAAGAAGAGGAGAGCTTGAGGAGAGAGAGTGTGTATGTTAATTATCAATTGAAATATAACTCATTTGTGTATATCATGAAGCATAAAAATATCATGCACAAATATCTTTCATGCTTCATTTAATGAAAATGGATGAATCATCTCATGAGTCATGGTTTCAATTAATGCAAATAACACATAAGCTCTCCACCTCATTAAGTTTAATTCACAAATGAATTAAAACTAAATGAGTCACCCTTCTTCTAGAAACTTCTCGACTAATTATGAGAATGCCCCTCCCATCCGTATTTACGAAAAACACGGATAAACTGAGACTGCATAAATCCAATAATCCAATACTAGAATCTGTCTTAAACTAAAGCCCGCTAGTATAATCTGTCCGAACATCTTACGTGCACAAGTACACGTATATGTCCGAACCCTGTAGTAAAACCATACGACCTCTATATTGTTTCGCCTGAAGCAGGAAAACTCTCTGCGTGGGACTCTAAAGACTCGACACTACGATGGAAGTGGGTTTAACAATAGGCCGCAAGCGGTATTAGCTGTACGTAACGGTCCCCAGGTAGATGTCGATAAGAAGGTGTTAGTTATATGTATGCCCTAGAGGCCATTACTGTACATAGGATGTATATTGTAGTGGATGCTGGGACATATATAGGGAGGACTTTCTTGCTCGACATGATAGTATGCTATCTGGTTACCCTTTACCTTAACGTGTATGCTGATTGTCTCTCTGTTACATGTTGGTAAAGCCCTTAGGATCTGTACTTGACTACCTGGACTATGATGCGGATCATACTAGTGGGGACATGGTAGTCTATAAGTACATCCTTCAAAGTCCCTAGTCGTGGGTGTATCGAGACGGGGCATCGATATACCAGAGTAGACTAGCGTGTACCTTCTCGACCCATACAGATGGGCGATGGATGATCCCATATCCATCGGTGTTTGACATCAGAGATGATATACGGGTGCTCAGTAGAGACTGGGTACACTGGACGGACTCGCCGAGAACTCCCAGATGGTATTATACCTCACGTCAGATGGCAGTTCTCTGGTGACACTGGTACAGAGTAGTCTGTTGACCCGAGATCGTCATAGAGTCTTGTGTGGTTCCCACTGTGCTTTGATTTCCATCTTACCACGTCCAAGAGGGCGTGCAAAACGGTGGTTTTTGGGTACAGTCCCGAGTCACATGGAGGCAATGAGCGATAGGAGGGGATTCGTCTCTCCCGGTATAGGGGGTTGATGTTGCGCTGTGTTCGATTGGCTATAACAGGAAATCCCTGGCCAGGGTTGCTGAGATTTACTGGTAAGTGTTACCAGTAGTTTCTCGAAGTGTTATAGACCTCATATCGACACGACTTATCGAGCTATTGGGGTCTGACGTTTACCACCCCTAGGCGAGATATGCGACATATCAGACGATCAGACCGGACTGTACGGTAGTGTTACTGGTCGGATTCACTGGAGTGTGAGCGGGCTTGCTCGTCGATCTTCAGATCGCTCAATACCCGGGCGGCCGTTACGTTTAGAAGACCGCTTGCGGCTTGTGGATGTTTGATATGATCATCATCCGCTGCCGGCGTATTGACGAGTCTTTAGAGTCCTACACAGAGGTTTCCTGGCTCAAGCGAAACGAAATAGGAGTGCATATGAGATATGTGCGGGACCGAGAATAATGCGTGTATGTGATACCGTATTCTATTCTCGCGATAAATGTATCGAATGGTTATATGCGATATAACCTAGTTATCGATTCAAGCGTTGATTCGATAAGCCAATATATTGTATACTAGTCGGTTGTGTGCGACATAACCGGATCATTGAATCAAGTGTTGATTTAATGATTTAATGCATATTTATATATTTGATATATTACTTTGCATCAACTAGTATCGGTTTACTTAAGATGGATTTTCTCACTCGTATGTGCACATTGTATATTCGATATAGTTTTGTGCACTTGATTGTATCATGTTTGATGATACATGTTTGCTTGTGTTTGTGTAAAGATTGAACCATGGTTATTTAAATGATTAGGGTTTACATTTTCATATCTATTTATTTATTTATTTATTATGGAAATGATAATGAGAAGAATGGTTGCTAGTTTTGTTTTATTCTTTGAACCTTCATGAAGCATTGACTTTAGTCAACCATTCTTATCTCATCCTTAACCCTAACCATTCAAACTAACCTTGGTATAATCTCTACACCTAACCATGGTTTGCTTATGATAAGAATGGATTTTCTTTTCTTTTTTAATAATTCTTATCCTAACAATTTCCATCTTCTTCTTCATTTCTTCAAGTGAAGAAAGCTTGCCTCCATCAATGGCAAGTGATGAAAAAGAGTGTGAAATCCAAATCTAAAGTCTACCCACTTCCTATTTCTTCATCCTCTACCTCTTGCCAAGTAGTAGAGTGTGTTTCCTTCATAAGTTTTTAGGGCTTGGTGAAGGTGGAGCTTGATTTAGCGATGCCTCGACGTAGGTCATCTTCGGCATGGACATCGACGACCTAGCTCGCTTTTTCTCCGACGAAGCCGACTCTAGAGCCCGGATTTGATTTGGACAGCGGAGAGGACCTCGTTGTGGAGCTATGGAGGTGGAGCACCGGATCTACAAAGGTTGTATTTCCGTATCTTGTAGTTAAGTGTTAACTAGTTAGCTTTTTCGCCTAGTTTTCTAGCAAACGATCCGTTTTAGGGTTTCTCGGCACCTAGAATTTTTGAAATTGGCATGGTTGATGCCTCGTGAGACCTCATTAGGATGCCTAGGAACCCTACAGTGGTATCAGAGCCTAGCTAGAGCCTTAGGCAAAGTCTAGACGGATTTTGAAGTCCGAACGACCCGAAACCCCAACCGGAAAATGCTCTCTGGACGTTTTCAGAAAACGTGGATTTTTTCAAATTAAAAATTTCTAAAAAATTCAGCAGAAAAAAATAAGAATTATGATGCAAAAATTTTCCGATGAACAGTACAAACCGCGGCGGATCAGCGGCATAAGCCTGCCTTATGCGGCGGTTCAGCGGCGGAATGATGACGTCATCGTACACTGTTTGCACAGTAACTCCTATTATTTTATGCTGGATTTTCTGGGTATTTTTAAAATTTATTCCAGAGTTGTATTTTCTGGAATTATTTTGGGGATTCGGTGTTTCGATCGGAGCATCAAATTTTGTCTGTGTGGCTTTCCGGATAATTTTAGAATATGTTAAAAAGTTCGACCGGATATAAATACCCAATTTTTCCCCTGTCGGGAAATTTCCAAGTGTTGGATTTTTCCGTAGTTTAACGACGTTCTAAGTAGTGCAAGTAACTCGATGGACCCTCTAGAAGACAACAAACCTTAACTCGATTATGTGACCGTCTTGAACTGCCCTTGGAACCTTCGGGTTTGGGGCAGTACGGCGTGCCACATGTGAGGCGTTGGCTTGACCCTTCTACGGCTGGACCGTTGGTACTGAGGCACGAACTGAATGTTGTTAGACTTATTTCATGTGTTGATCTGTATCGGGAAAACTTGGGTGTTCGATTGTTCGATCGAAAAGTTTAACATTTTCTGTTTATCTGGAATGGGATACAATAATTGGAATTCACAAAAGTTATGTGATAACTGAATGAATGTTATAAACATAGCACTTTAGTCTCACTTGATCGGTTGCCACGGAATTTTGATGTGATCAAAAGTCCGTCGCAATCACGTAGCGTATGCGGATACTCGCCGAGTAAACTTAATAGACAGCCTCACTCCATAGCCCCGACCAAGTGACTGTAGGAGAACCCCGTCGCCGAAAGCATCCGTTCGGGTGCTCGCGGTAGCGGTGTTCCGCCTTGGTGCACTTCGTCAACGGTATCGGGGGTGCGGCCGTCTACTGAAGTTTGCGACGAGTATTCGATCAGACTGTCGGGAATCCTGTTGAATTGCCCGACTTGATATTGAAAAGTGTTTTCGATTTTGAGACTAAAATGCGGGGTTTATAATTGTTAGGCATGCGATGTCTAAGGAATTCATTTGGTCAGGCATGCGATGTCTGAGGTGGTTGCGGATTCCAACTGTTGTAGTTTTACACTTTCTTTTCTGTAACCGTAAGTGTAATATATGATATCGCCGGTTTCGTTGCTATATGCCAACGACAATTGGGATGCGCATATTTACTTACGTTGATGACATGTGATGTTATGTGTTGCTGGATATGTTATATTGGATCGTCGTGTTTGAATAGCCGAGGGTTTTTATGTGAGATGAGTGTTTTTCATTTTCATTCATGTAAAAACTTGTATGTTATATTCTTTTATTGGGGCGCTTCCAGGTTGCGGAAGTTGTCACCGTTTGTATATTGTTTACTTTTCCGCACTAGGATAGACCCAAGAAGGAGGGCACAAGTAACCGGGTTCTGGAGTCCAGTAGGAGACCAACTCGAGGAGTCGAGTCCGGGTCTCCTAACTCTAGAATTGGTAGGGTTGCTTGCCGCTCTCGTAGGGGTCTAGGGGTGTGGGTTTGGCTATTCATCACGACCGTGGAATCCGTGTTTTATACTGGCTCGTATTGAAAACACGGACGTCCTAGTATATCCAATATTTCATATGTTTCTTCTGCTGCGATATCTGTGATGTGATCATGTGATGTTCTGTGATAGATACAGTATATAGTATATATGATATATTATATAGGC
This sequence comes from Agapanthus africanus, assembly GCA_030015575.1. Lineage (NCBI taxonomy): Eukaryota > Viridiplantae > Streptophyta > Magnoliopsida > Asparagales > Amaryllidaceae > Agapanthus > Agapanthus africanus. The sequence continues at coordinate 547,104,917 of JASDDO010000024.1, read as the reverse complement.
GTTACTTATGTTTTACACCCGTACTAGCCCTGCCCCGCTCTGTCGTTAGTTACCTAACCTAACGGTGCACGAGGGGACATCGAGGCGAATGCGGATGGCATAAGTGTACGTCGTATTTATCTGTAATGTTTAGGTATTTAAATGATGGGACTTCATTAATATGATTAATGAAATAAAAGAAACCTAAGATGTTGTAGAATCGAATTTCAAAATAAAACAGGTAGCTACAGTTCTTGCTTTGCACAGCGGTATATATGATATATCCTGCACCTTATTCGATAAGGAAAGGACCGAGATCCCTTCACCGGGAGTGACTCCTTTAGCAATAACTGGCAGATGCTACACACTCGGTTTGTCTTTTGATTGCTTTTAAGAGTTTTTGCTTTGCACAGTGATATATATGATATATCCCGCACCTCATTCGACGAGGAAAGGACCGACGATCCCTTCACCGGGAGTGACTCCTTTAGCAAAACTAGAAAAGCCTCAAAAACACTCCATTTTAAAAATCATTTGATTCTACAACGATATCAAGTTCATTACGCAATAAGTTTTCAGAAAAACCTATCGTAGCCCTCCGTCATTTCAGATAAGTATTAGTTAGTATTCGTGCTGCGGTTGTTTGGCATGCGTCAAGGCGTAGTGTACGGTAGCTAACTAGTGCTTATCTGCCAGCATATGATGCGATTGGATTAGGGTATTCGTACGGCGTTGTTTGGCATGCGTCAAGGGTCGTGCGGGTGGGTTTAATTCAATCAAGAAATGTACGGGTTGAACTTGACTAGCAGACTATGGGTTGTTTGGCATGCGTCAAGGTCATAGCGAGCTAGGGGCAAAATATTATCGGGAATTTCAAGTGTTGAAATTTGCAATGAGATTGCATACCTTCTATGAGATAGTTGGATCCCGATACCCGCTGTGAGTAAGAGTTACTCCTGGGAGAGTTTTATACATTACAATTAGCCGATCAAGTAGGTGTCTAGAAAGGTGTCAACGGGGTTACGCCTCTGGGAAAACGAGGTTTACATTAATTAGGTTCGTGCGAAAGCACGGGGGACCTCCCTCAAAGTACCGACACTGGCCTGGCTGAAAGATTGGCGAACTTGTAGTGTGTAATTAATCCCGGCTGGTCTTTCCTTTTAGGGTTTGAAGGAAGATTTGATAAAAAGCAGTGGGAGCCATCCTGATTAGATAAAATAATAACCAATCTATTCTTGCAAGAGCGCACGCTGAGTGTTTTCTTCTCTCTCTCTCCAGGTAGCGACCATATCACACCTTAATCAAGATAATAATACGGAATATTGACCGAACCCGCTTGTTATACTGAGCTGGGGAACGTTGGTCCCGCTTCAACTTATAATTGTTATAAGACAGAGCAGGAAATTGGGGAATACCAGATTTCCCGTGCCGCCCAAACGAAGAGAGTGCATGCTGATGAATCATCTTCGGGTGTGTTCGTTACAAAGAACTGTTTCTCAGTATCCTCTACGTCCTGGGTATGTGATACCATATCAGGATCCCAGATATGTAATCTGTTACATAGGGCTACAGAAAAGTAGAAAAACTGAGAACGGGTGATAAGTTTCATGAGGCAGAAAACGGGGCAAGAGTTGCAGCCAAGTCTGTTGGTCACTGTCACCCTGTATTAAAAATACATTGATTCTGAACGAATGTTATTAGATACCGAACCTGATATACCAAATCATATCACTCTCTTTGTTAGAAAAGAAAGGATATAATTTTGTATTGTTGGATAATGTTTTGAACATTTCCTATATCAAAAGTTGATCGGTTCAGGCACGTTATCTAAAAGCGTTGATGTTCTAAATCAAACTACAGTTCTTAGTATACGGAACACACAAAAGAGGAAGAGTTCAGAAATGAACGAATTCTTCTTGAGGTATTGTAGACTAGGTCATATCAATGCGACCCGACTAGCTAGAGTTTCATAAAGATGCATATTTAAATTAGTTTGAATTTACATCTTGTGAAACTTGCCAGTCATGTCACAAAGATAAGATGACCATAGCTCCGTTTACTGGAAACAGAGAAAGAGTTAGTGAACTCTTGGGATGATACATGTTGATGTATGTAGGTCCCCTGTCTACACATGCCAGGACCGGTTCTTTGTACTTCATTACATTCTCTGATGATCTTACGAGATTCAGACCTATGTTCCTGTTGAAACACAAGTCCGAACCTTTTGAGATATTCACAGAATATAAGTTAGAAGTAGAGAACCAGAATACGGGTATAAGTATTATGTCCTTTGATGAGATCAAGAAGGAGAATACTTGAGCACGAAAATCCTGGACTATTCTAAAGGAGAATGAGATTCTCTCTCAGCATTACTCCTCTGTATACACCATAGCACGATGGTATATCGGGGCAGAGCAATCACACCCTATATGATATGGTGTGCTCTATGATGAGTACTACTGAGTTTCCTATTTTCCTTTTGGGAGTTATGCGCTTGTGAAGCTGCATACCTATTGAAAAGGGTTCTAATCAAATCAGTTGCCTACCACTTCATATGTGATATGGATAGGGAAGAGCCCATGTCTTAAGCTAGTTAAGATTTGGGGTTGACCGGCCTATGTCTAAAAGCAAAATCCGGACAAGCTCGAGGCAAGATCTGTTATGTAGAACTGGAAATGTTCCAGCTATACAAACTGCAGCTGATGATTTGAAAGAACCAAAGGATTCAATAGTTACCAACGAACCTCAGCCTCTCCGCCGATCTAGCAGGGTTCCTCACCCACCTGAGAGTTACTTCGGTTTCTCTATGACAGTGGGAGCGAGGATTGCATCATGAGATGATGACCCAACTAGCTTCGAGCTGGCCATCAGGAGTAAGACTCTGTAAGAATGGCTGGATGCTTAGAGATCTGAGATGGAATCCTTATACACCAACAAAGTATGGACTTTGGTTGCTATATCTGAAGGGTTAAATCCCCATCAGGAGCAAGTATATCTTGAGAAGATTACTTGGTGTAGATGGAAAAGTTGAGACTTTCAAAGCTAGACTTGTTAAAGCTTTTCGTCATCGACCAGGCGTGGATCATGATGAAACCTTTTCAAGTAACTATGCTTAAGTCCATCCAGATCCTACTTGCCACGGCTACATACCATGACTACGATATCTGGTGGTTGGGTGTCATGACAGCTTTTCTAAATGATGTTTTAGAAGAGAGCGTCTATAAGTACACAGCCAGAGGGCTTCGTAGACAGTGGGAGCAGCGGAAACGTGTGCAAGATGTTTTATATGATAAAGCAGGCATCGCGGAGTTGGAACGTCTGTTTTAATGCATTAGTCAAAGAGTTTGACATCATCAAAATGGTAGATGAACCTTTTATAAACAAAAAGGTAGTAGGGAGTATGGTGATGATCCTCGTAGAGTACATGGATGACATACTCTTGATAGGGAAGGAGTTTCCTATGCTACGCTCGATCAATCTCCGCTTATCACAATGATTATCCACATAGGATCAAAGTGATACCTACTAAATCCTGGATTTTGGATCTATGAGATAGATCTAATTGGATGTTAGGAATCTCACTAGTAGTAGTGAGATGGTATCAATCGATCCTGGGGAGAATCACTGGAAGTGTTCTAGGGTGATAAAGACGACTGAATGTCAGTCGCAGGCATTGTCTTTACCCTCAGTAAAGGGACGGTATGTTGGAAGAGTTCCAAGCTAGATACCGTGACATACTAGACGATAAAGGCTGGATACATCGCTACTTAAGATGCTACCAAAGAGGCTGTTTGGGTGTATATAGGTTCATGAGATGAACTAGGTTCCTACCATTGTGTGACAATGGAAGTGTGGCTTTGGCCAGGGAACCCCCTGTCCCATCAGTGATCCAGACATATTCTAAGCCAGTATCACCTGATCATGGAGATGATTGATCTCTAAGGGATCGAGGTAAGGAGAGTAGACTCAGAGGACAACACAGCGGATCCACTCACAAAGGCCTGTTCCCAGAGAGAGATTTTTATGGGATGGTTGAGAATGAGATACTACAACCACTGCTACAGATGGCCCTAGTGCAAGTGGGAGATTGTTAGTTATATGTATGCCCTAGAGGCCATTACTGTACATAGGATGTATATTGTAGTGGATGCTGGGACATATATAGGGAGGACTTTCTTGCTCGACATGATAGTATGCTATCTGGTTACCCTTTACCTTAACGTGTATGCTGATTGTCTCTCTGTTACATGTTGGTAAAGCCCTTAGGATCTGTACTTGACTACCTGGACTATGATGCGGATCATACTAGTGGGGACATAGTAGTCTGTAAGTACATCCTTCAAAGTCCCTAGTCGTGGGTGTATCGAGACGGGGCATCGATATACCAGAGTAGACTAGCGTGTACCTTCTCGACCCATACAGATGGGCGATGGATGATCCCATATCCATCGGTGTTTGACATCAGAGATGATATACGGGTGCTCAGTAGAGACTGGGTACACTGGACGGACTCGCCGAGAACTCCCAAATGGTATTATACCTCACGTCAGATGGCAGTTCTCTGGTGACACTGGTACAGAGTAGTCTGTTGACCCGAGATCGTCATAGAGTCTTGTGTGGTTCCCACTGTGCTTCGATTTCCATCTTACCACGTCCAAGAGGGCGTGCAAAACGGTGGTTTTTGGGTACAGTCCCGAGTCACATGGAGGCAATGAGCGATAGGAGGGGATTCGTCTCTCCCGGTATAGGGGGTTGATGTTGCGCTGTGTTCGATTGGCTATAACAGGAAATCCCTGGCCAGGGTTGCTGAGATTTACTGGTAAGTGTTACCAGTAGTTTCTCGGAGAGTTATAGACCTCATATCGACACGACTTATCGAGCTATTGGGGTCTGACGTTTACCACCCCTAGGCGAGATATGCGACATATCAGACGATCAGACCGGACTGTACGGTAGTGTTACTGGTCGGATTCACTGGAGTGTGAGCGGGCTTGCTCGTCGATCTTCAGATCGCTCAATACCCGGGTGGCCGTTACGTTTAGCAGACTGCTTGCGGCTTGTGGATGTTTGATATGATCATCATCCGCTGCCGGCGTATTGACAAGTCTTTAGAGTCCTACACAGAGGTTTCCTGGCTCAAGCGAAACGAAATAGGAGCGCATATGAGATATGTGCGGGACCGAGAATAATGCGTGTATGTGATACCGTATTCTATTCTCGCGATAAATGTATCGAATGGTTATATGCGATATAACCTAGTTATCGATTCAAGCGTTGATTCGATAAGCCGATATATTGTATACTAGTCGGTTGTGTGCGACATAACCGGATCATTGAATCAAGTGTTGATTTAATGATTTAATGCATATTTATATATTTGATATATTACTTTGCATCAACTAGTATCGGTTTACTTAAGATGGATTTTCTCACTCGTATGTGCACATTGTATATTCGATATAGTTTTGTGCACTTGATTGTATCATGTTTGATGATACATGTTTGCTTGTGTTTGTGTAAAGATTGAACCATGGTTATTTAAATGATTAGGGTTTACATTTTCATATCTATTTATTTATTTATTTATTATGGAAATGATAATGAGAAGAATGGTTGCTAGTTTTGTTTTATTCTTTGAACCTTCATGAAGCATTGACTTTAGTCAACCATTCTTATCTCATCCTTAACCCTAACCATTCAAACTAACCTTGGTTTAATCTCTACACCTAACCATGGTTTGCTTATGATAAGAATGGATTTTCTTTTCTTTTTTAATAATTCTTATCATAACAATTTCCATCTTCTTCTTCATTTCTTCAAGTGAAGAAAGCTTGCCTCCATCAATGGCAAGTGATGAAAAAGAGTGTGAAATCCAAATCTAAAGTCTACCCACTTCGTATTTCTTCATCCTCTACCTCTTGCCAAGTAGTAGAGTGCGTTTCCTTCATAAGTTTTTAGGGCTTGGTGAAGGTGGAGCTTGATTTAGCGATGCCTCGACGTAGATCATCTTCGGCATGGACATCGACGACCTAGCTCGCTTTTTCTCCGACGAAGCCGACTCTAGAGCCCGGATTTGATTTGGATAGCGGAGAGGACCTCGTTGCGGAGCTATGGAGGTGGAGCACCGGATCTACAAAGGTTGTATTTCCGTATCTTGTAGTTAAGTGTTAACTAGTTAGCTTTTTCGCCTAGTTTTCTAGCAAACGATCCGTTTTAGGGTTTCTCGGCACCTAGAATTTTTGAAATTGGCATGGTTGATGCCTCGTGAGACCTCATTAGGATGCCTAGGAACCCTACAGAAAGTCGATGAGGAAACCCATCCGAACTCCTACTGAGCCTGATGTGACAATCTCCGTACAGTCCGGTCTGTTCGTCTAAGACTATTGCATATCGGGCCTAGGGGGTGGCTAGCGTCAGTCCCCTAAAAAGTGGAATAAGTCATGTTGGAGTGAAGCCTATTACACCTTGAGAAGGTACTGGAAATCCTACCAGTAAATCTCGCTTGCCCTGGCCAGGGACTTTGCGTAATGGCTCTCCAAACACAGTGCGATATCAACTCCCAATACCAGGAGAGACGAATCCTTTCTAACCGCCACTGCCTCCAAGTGCTTCGGGACTGCACCCAACTGCTACCTGTTTGCACTATTCCTTTGAGACTTTGTAGGGTAGCAATCTAAGAATGGTGGGAACACACTCGAGGCGAAGCTGCAGTGTCAAGTCTATGGACTATGCTGTACTCATGTCAACTGGGAACTGTTAACTGACGACGGGTATAATACTAACCAACAGTTCCCTGCGAGTCCTGTCCAGTGTACCCGTAACCCAACGAGCACCTGTATACTATCTCCAGTACAACGTACTAATGGTTGTGGGACGGACCATTTCCCCTGCTGGGATAAGAAGCGTACATACTAGTCTACTCCGGAGTATCGATGCCCTGTCTTGATAATCCTACGACTAGGGACCTGAAAAAGGATGTGCTTGTAGACTACCCAGCTCCTACTAGTGTGACTGCCATCAAAACGCTGGTAGTCAAGCAAGATCCTAAGGGCTCTATCAATATGTATTTGCGATATGCTAAAAGAAATATATACACATATTAAGATAGATATAAACCAAGTAGCATATTACTATGTTGAGCAAGACTGTTAATACAACTGTGAATATCCCAAGATTCCATTAAGTAATATACAAACTAGTATGATACAATAATGGCCCCTAGGGCATATACACTAACAATCTCCCACTTGTACTAGGGCCATGTACTGGCATATCGAAGACCTATCATCTCGAATAGTCTCCCGAACTGTGTCTGAGGTAAGGCCTTTGTGAATGGATCTGCAGTATTCTCCTCTGTAGCAACTCTCCGGACCTCGATCTCCTGGCGATCTATGATCTCCCTGATCAGGCGATACCGCCTTAAGATGTGTCTAGACTTCTGATGGGACCTGGGTTCCTTCGCTAAAGCTATAGCGCCGTTGTTGTCATAATACAGCGGTATTGGATCAACAATGGTAGGAACCACTTGAAGTTCTGTTAGGAACTTCTTCATCCAAATTGCTTCTTTTGCGGCATCGCAAGCAGCGACATACTCTGCTTCCATCGTCGAGTAAGCAACGATGTCCTGCTTGGAACTCTTCTAGCACACCGCCCGTCCATTGAGGGTAAAGACATAACCTGACATGGACTTAGAGTCATCCTTGTCACTCTGGAAGCTGGAGTCAGCAAAAGCCTCGATCTGGAGGTCTTTTCCGCCGTAAACCAAGAACATATCCTTAGTCCTTCTCAGGTACTTGAGAGTGTTCTTAACTGCTATCCAGTGTTTCTCTCCTAGATCTGACTGATACCGGCTTACCACGCTATGTGCGTAAGCTACATCTGGTCTGGTACACAACATCGCATACATTATAGAGCCTACCGCAGAAGCGTAGGGTATAACTGACATGCGATCCCTTTCCAAATCAGTCTTAGGAGACATCTCTTTGGATAGGGTGATTCCGTGACAAGCCGGTAAATTACCGCGCTTAGAATCTTCCATACTGAATCTTTTCAGTATAGTGTTGATATACCTGGACTGTGAAAGTCCCAACATCCTCTTAGATCTATCACGATAGATCTGGATCCCCAGAATATAAGAGCCATCACCCAGGTCTTTCATGGAGAACCTGTGTGACAAGAATCCTTTGACAGATTTTAGCATAGGAATGTCATTTCCTATCAAAAGAATGTCATCCACGTACAAGACGAGGAATACGACAGTTCGTGTTACAATTTTACTATATATACATGGTTCATCAGGATTTTTGATAAAGTCATATTCTTTGACCGTTTCATTAAAACAGATGTTCCAATTCCACGATGCCTGCTTTAGTCCATAAATGGACTTAAGCAACTTGCACACTTTTCCGCTGCTCCTACTCTGATTGAAACCTTCTGGCTGATCTATATAGACGCACTCGTCCAAATTTCCATTTAGAAAAGCCGTCTTTTCATCCATCTGCCAGATCTCATAATCGTGGAAGGCAGCAATGGCAAAAAGGATCCGAATGGATTTGAGCATAGCCACTGGAGAAAAAGTTTCGTCATAGTCCAAACCAGGTCTTTGACGAAAACCCTTTGCAACAAGTCTAGCCTTATAGGTTTCTACCTGTCCATCTACACCAATCTTCTTTCTGAAGATCCACTTGCATCCTATGGGTTTTACCCTATCTGGAGCAAAGTCCAAAGTCATTACTTTGTTGGTGTACATGGACTCCATCTCGGTCCACATTGCATCCAGCCATCTTACTGAGTCATCACTCTGGATGGCCTGCTGGAAGCTAGTAGGTTCATCATTATTAATGACCCAATCCTCTCTATCCCCGTCTATGAGAAAACCGTAGTATCTCTCAGGCGTATGAGACGGCCTACTACTCCTGCGGAGGGGTGCGAGAATGTCCTATTCTTCTGGAACTTCTGGTTCTACCAAACTTTCAGTGGTAGCTTGTGGTTCTGGAATTTCTTCTAGTTCTATTACGCTCCCACTTGTTTCCTTTTCTAAAAACTGTTGTTCTAGAAAATGGGCATTACGAGAAACAAAAACCTTTTGTTCCTCTGCGTAATAGAAATAATACCCCTTGGAGTTCTTTGGATATCCCACAAACTTACACTGTTTTAATAAAAGCTGGACATCCCAATATCTTCAGATACTGAAGATAGGGTTTCTTCCTACTCCACATCTGATATGGTGTGGTAGGCACAGTCTTGATAGAAACCCTGTTCAAAAGATATGCAGCTGATTCTAGTGCATAACCCCGGAAAGATCGCGGTAACTCAGCATTACTCATCATGGAACGCACCATATCCAATAGGGTTTGGTTCCATCTCTCCGATACACCGTTGTGTTGTGGAGTGTATGGAGGAGTAAGCTGAGAGAAAATTCCATTCTCTTTTAGGTAACCCAGGAACTCGACACTTAAGTATTCACCACCTCGATCAGATCTCAGTGTCTTGATACTTTTTCCGGTTTGGTTTTCTACTTCATTCTTATATTCTCGGAATTTCTCAAAGGCCTCGGATTTATGTTTCATCAAGAAAATGAATCCATACCTAGAGTAATCATCCGTAAAAGTAATGAAATATGAAAAACCGCCTCTTGCATGTGTAGACATTGGACCACATGCATCGCTGTGTATGAGTCCTAAGAGCTCGCTCGCTCTTACTCCATGTCCAGTGAATGGAGTCTTTGTCATCTTTCCTTTAAGACATGATTGACAAGTGGCATAAGATTGATATTCGAACGGATCCAAATATCCTTCTCTATGTAACTTAGTTAACCTTGTCTCATTGATGTGACCTAGTCTACAACGCCATAAGAAAGCCTGATTTATATCCGGAGACTTTCTTTTTAGTGTGTTCTGGACATTGAAAATCTGTAATTGGTTTAACACGTATATACCGTTATCTAGTGTACCGGACCCAATCAAACCATGATTAAGGTGGATGTTAACAATATCGCTTATAAACGTGAAATCATAACCTTCTTTTGATAACAACGATGCTGATATGATATTACATGTTAAACTAGGTACACAAAAACAGTAGCGCAAAACCAAAATATGTCCACTCGTCAATCCAAGGTGATAATCCCCTAAGGACAAAGCATTCACGCAAGCTCCGTTAGCAACCTGGAGGGTCATATCACCAACCTTCAGCACTCTACGGTTTCTCAGTACCTGCAGTGAATTGCATATATGATATTCTGATCCGGTATCCAATACCCAGAAAGTAGAGTTGATTGACAGACAATTTTCAATTACAAACATACCTGAAGCCGAAGCCACAACTTGCCTCGGGTCCTGGTTCTTGGCAATCCAAGCTTTGCAATCTTTCTTCCAATGGCCTTTCCTACGACAGTGGAAGCACTCGTTCTTTGCCACTACCGGCACCGCAACCTTTGCCCTTCCCTTGGCTTCCACCTTACCAACACCACCTCTTGGTTTGGTAGCGTCCTTCTTCTTCCTTCCTTTGGCCCTTGCCTTGGACCTGGAAGAAGAAGCACCACGAACAAACATAGTGGGTGTTTCCCTTGCTTTCTGCAAGGTGCCCTCTGTACTCCTTAACATGTTGAGGAGTTCTGGAAGTTCAACTTCTTTACCTTGAATGTTGAAATTCAAGATAAACTGGGCGTAGGTGAAAGGAAGGGACTGGAGAATCAAGTCTGTATACAGCTAGTTCTCTAATGTTGTCCCGAGGTCTGCAAGCTCTTCAATATAGCCAATCATCTTAAGGATATGTTCCCCTACAGATGATCCGACGGCCATCCTCGACTGAAACAAGTCTTTGAGGTCTCGTATCTTGCTATACGAGATTGCTCTCCATATAGTTCATTGGTGTGGAGAAATATGGATTCTAGATCCATATTCTCGTGCCTCCTCTGATGTTCATTATTCATAGAGGCAAGCACGATGTATTTGGCCTTCGCGCAGTCAATCTCCCAGGTCTTGTGGATTTCCTTATCCACGACACTGGATTCTGGACCTGGGACGGCAGGCGCCATAGTAGTAAGGACATACCCCAATTTTTCATAGGTAATTGCCAGCTTGACATTCCAGAACCAATCTTTATAGTTTGGCCCTGTCAAAATATTTTTATCTAATAATAACTTAAGGCCTGTCATGTTCTGAGTCGCTGCAATTTAGGAGAGAGAGAGGAAACACTTTAGCATGATGCTCTTGCAAGTTTATAGTGGTTTTTAGTTTATCTAAACAGGATGGCTCCCGCTGTTTCTCGAATCCTTCCTCAAACAAAAAAAGAAGAACTAGTCAGGACTATTCTCACCGTACAATACTTGCTTAACCGTTCAGCCAGGCCGGTGTCGGTACTTCGAGGGAGGTTTTACGACGCTTTCGCGAAGTTCCTTAATTAAATAACCTCTTTTCCCTGGGGCGTAGCCCCGCTGACACCTTTCTCGACACCTACTTAGTTTATAGCATTGATCGTTAAGTGAAAAATCTCCCGATGAGTAGCATATACTCACAGCAGGATCGGGATCCAAATACTATCGTGTGATAAAGCTGAAGGAATCCTACCAAAATTATCACACTCCAAATGGTATGCAACTCTAGCAAGTTTCAGTTTCTTTAGAAACTCCCAATGTGGATTTTTTCTCTATGCTCTTATGACATTGGCGTTGGTCAAAATATCATAAGTCACATGTCAAGTTCTACCCATCATTATCTTGTTAATTTGAACCCACCCGTACATACCCCTGACGTTGGCCAAATGGCAGTACGACTGTCCCAAACCAACTCATCTATCTATGCAATAGATGAATACCCAGCAGCTACCAAACACTATGCCTTGGCGTTGGTCAAAATACATAGCTTGAATACTACTGAATACCCAAATGAAATGACGGAGGGCTACGAATGGTTTTGGCGAAACCGTGAACGTAGTGAACTTGATATGATCGAAGGAACCTGATACCTTTTAAAAGGAGTGGTTTAAACTCCGCAATTAAAAATCTGTTGTTTTTAAAATAACCGAGTGGTTTCTTTTAAACTGTTCCAACGATTCAACTTTGGTTTATATTCTTTGAATTAAAATAATGCGTCCCATCAATTAACCTACCATTGCAAAAAACAACGAAAATACAACGTCTGCTTATGCCATCCACATTCGCCACTGGGCCCCGTCATTCACCCATTAGGTTACTTAACTAACGACAGAGCGGGGGCTGGGCTAGCGCGGATGCAAAACATAAGCAACACCTACTAGATATCATATATAGATATTTTACATTCGTCAGACGCAATAATAGGCATTCCAGATCACAGATGAACATAATGGATATACAAGCAATCCGCATTTCTTTTGAGCCTGCAATGAAAGACGGATTACACAGTCGCGATGAATAGCCAAACCCCCACCCTAGACCCCTACGGGTACGGCAAACTACCGGCCAAGTACCCGAAGTGAAGCGGTCTCCCTCAACGACGTGAGTAGGCCACTAAGCACCTCAAAGTACCCGGTAGTTTGTGCACCCCACCTTGGGTCTATCCTAGGAGCGGAAAACAGTAAATGAAATAATACAACGGTGGCTAAAACCTCAACCCGGATGTGCCCCGCAAAAGAATATTACAACAAATTACAATTTACATTTGAATGAAAGAAACACTCGTCTCACATCCCCGGCTATCCATTCACGACAATCCAACAAGTTCATATTCACAAACTAGTAAAAACCATTACAGAAATGTGCAACCCCCTGCTAACCGACATACTAGCAGTTAGGGGAGGTTTACGAACACATTAAACACAACACAGATATAATCCAGTAAGCCAAAGTTCTTAGAATTTCGATCCGGCAACACATATGAATCTACTCCAAACAATTCTCTGTGCACATAAAACCTGAGCAGAAACAAAACATCCCAGAAAACACAAAATCAACACAGAAAAATAACTGAGAAAATTTGGGTTGACTCGATGTCAACTCGGCCGCGGATCCGCAGAGGATAGCTTGGATCGGCCGCGGTTCCGCGGTGGTTTGGATGAGTCACGATCCCAAATTTCTTCACAATTCTTCAAAAACCCTGCTTGTATTTTTAAGGGTCCCTGAAAAATTTTTAGACCCCAATTTAAAATCGGCAGAAACTAGGTGAAAACGTCATTTTTTCGGGATTAAATTGCGATCGAATTTCTAAAGACTTTGCTAACATGTTAGTTATGGTTTAGCTAGGCTTTGATACCACTGTAAGTCTACGTTACACACCCCACTAGATGCGGGGAAGCGGAATAGGTAAAACAATCATTTTGTTCAAGGTAACATCGACTAACTTTATGGATCTTTGCTAAACCCTAATTAACAACTATCTAGAAGTGCTAAACTACTATGATAGATGATTATACCTTAAGATACTAGTCCTTCTTGTTCTTGTTGTCCACCTCCTTGTCGGCCTCCTCGATGTAATAGAAGATCCACCCGAGAGTTCCTCCTTCAAGTTTTAACCTCTAACTTGAGGTAACTAAGTGGTTAGGATTGCTAATCCAACTGACCTAGAAAATATAGAAGTGGATTAAGGATCTATTAGTCTTTCTAACCCTTGGGATCTCAACACATGAGAGGATTAGGGTTAAGTTGAAGAAGATGATAGCTTGAGGAGAGAGAGAGTGTATGTTAATTATCAATTGAAATATAACTCATTTGTGTATATCATGAAGCATAAAAATATCTTGCACAAATATCTTTCATGCTTCATTTAATGCAAATGGATGAATCATCTCATGAGTCATGGTTTCAATTAATGCAAATAAGGCATAAGCTCTCCACCTCATTAAGTTTAATTCACAAATGAATTAAAACTAAATGAGTCACCTTTCTTCTTGAAGCTTCTCGACTAATTACAAGAATGTCCCTCCCATCCGTATTTACGAAAAACACGAATAAACTGAGACTGCATAAATCCAATAATCCAATACTAAAATCTGGTTTAAACTAAAGCCTGCTAGTATAATCTGTTCGAACATCTTACGTGCACAAGTAGATGTATATGTCTGAACCCTGTCGTAAAACCATACGACCTCTATATCGTTTTGCCTGAAGCAGGGAAACTCTCTGTGTGGCACTCTAAAGACTCGACACTACGCTGGCAGTGGGTTTAACCACAGGCCGCAAGCGGTACTAGCTGTACGTAACGGTCCCCAGGTAGATGTCGATAAGAAGGTCGATGAGGAAACCCATCCAAACTCCTACTGAGCCTGATGTGACAATCTTTGTACAGTCCGGTCTGTTCCGTCTAAGACTATTGCATATCGGGCCTAGGGGGCGGCAAGCGTCAGTCCCCTAAAAAGCGAAATAAGTCGTGTTGGAGTGAAGCCCATTACACCTTGAGAAGGTACTGGAAATCCTACCAGTAAATCTCGCTTGCCCTGGCCAGGGACTTTGCGTAATGGCTCTCCAAACACAGTGCGATATCAACTCCCAATACCGGGAGAGACGAATCCTTTCTAACTGCCACTGCCTCCAAGTGCTTCGGGACTGCACCCAACTGCTACCTATTTGCATGACTCATTTGAGCCGTGGTAGGGTAGCAATCTAAGAACAGTGGGAATACACTCGAGGCGAAGCAGCAGTGTCAAGTCTACGGACTATACTGTACTCATGTCACCTGGGAACTGTTAACTGACGACGGGTATAATACCAACCAACAGTTCCCTGCGATTCTGTCATGACCCGAAATTGGCACATGACGGCCCTAATACTACGCAACGTCTACAGGCGTAACGCAGTAAAAGAAAGCCAAAACCCAGAAATCTAAATCATTAAATGACAAGAAAAGATAAGAAACATTGTTTAAAAGTCTTTGAAATCATAACCCAAATTCTTTAAAAGTCCAACTTTCTTTCTTTAAAATTTTGGCAACATCTCTTTTGTAAAAACTAGCCCCAAAAATGGGTACAACATAAATATAAATAAAGCATCCCCAAACGGGAGCAAATACACGCCCAAAGGCGGAAAACAACAACCACAACAAATATACGACGCCGTAGCGAAGAAATAAAAGACGATAAAAAGGAAACTGTATAAAAGACAACAAGTCACAAATAATATACAATATCGTCCTTACCAAGTCTCCATGTCAACAAGAAAATATAGTAGATGGAGAGTACAAGGATACAACGAATATACAATACAACAATACGGATAACCACAAAACCCACCTAAGCAAAACTGCACACTATGAGCTGAAGCGGTATCCGCAGCAAAAGATGATCAGATAGATGAATAGCCTGTCTCGACTACTCTGGGAAAACACCCTGCAAAACAACTGTGGCACAATGGGGGTGAGTTGCCAACTCGTGAATAGTAAATAACATATGCAGGTAATCGCAAGTATGCACGTACAGCGCGAATCTAACATATGCAATTAATATCAATAAAAGGTCATATGAATGCAATAATCATGAAAGGTACACTAGCAGGTACAACTAATACATGAAGCAATAATAATATGACAATTAGTATGCAATAATCATGCAATAATGATATGAAAGAGTATATATGCAACAATCATGAAAAGTACACTAATAGGTACAACTATACATGAAGCAATGCATATAGATAAAGGTATGTAAATGCAACAGTCATGAAAGGTACACTAACAGGTACTACTAATACATGAAGCAGTGCATAAATAATAAATGTGGAGTATGAAATGAAAAATGTCACATCCACGGAATCCTGACATCGTGGTAGGATCACAATCCATCAAGACAAATCCAAATCCCAATTCCTCAAATCAGCTCCCAAATTGGCTCTCATATCATATAAGTCTCACAAATCCTGAATGTACAATATTGAATAAATCTCATATATCCTGAATGTACAAAATCATCAATCTCATATATATCCTGTATCAAATCTCAAATAAATCCCTTATATCCCAAATCGAATATCAAGTAAAATTCTAGCACCCTAAATATATTTGCATGAATAAATATGATGATGTATATAAATTGATATCAATACACATATATTAGCGTCCCATTCCACTAATATTGGTGTAAAGGCATATATAACAGCGTCCCAATCTACTATTATTGTAAGTCCATGCTACCTCTCCCGGTACTTTCGGGAATGCGGAATATGGTAAAAAACAATTTTTACGGAGGAGGTAACATGGACCTATAACCCGGATCTTGGTTAAACTTCTATCTAACATCCTAACTATGAGTTTTAGCTACTCGGTTAGGGGGTTATACCTTGCTTGTCTTGAACTCCTTCGTCTTCAAAGCTCCGATGGTGGTCCGATGGCTTCTTCTCGTCGTCTCCGTACGCCGAAGATAGATCCACCTGAAAGCTCCAACCTTTAGCTCCTTCTTCGTTCTTTGAAGAAACTAGTTCACCTGGTTTGCTAAACCTAGTGAACTAGAATGAGTAGAGAGGAAATAGGATGGGATTTTATCTATGGTTCTTGATTCTCAACTCATGAGACAAGAGAACCATAGATCAAGAGAGGGAGCAAGAGGTTGAGGGTGAGAGCAAGAGGAGAGCTCAAGAACAAGAGAGAGAATGAGCAAGAAAGAATGAGCAAGTATTTTGTCTCTCACCCTCTCATAATCCAAAGCAATGATAACTCATCATATTAACAAAAGTCTTATGTGATGGTTTGAAGCAACCACAACCATATCATTTCATGCACTCATTTTACACAAATGAGCAAGTAAACAAAAGTCTTTGCCATGAAATGATGGCTATGGTTATCATGATGGTCAACTAGTCAAGCCTAGTCAACCGGTCAACAAGTCAACAAAAGTCAACAAGTCAACAAAGTCAACAAAAGTCAACAAGTCAACAACCATATCACCATAATACTTAATTAATATAATAGTTAATCACATATCATATTCTCATTAGGGTTGAGCATAAAGTCAAATAGTCAACGGTCAACTGTCAACAACCCTAATGAGAATCCGCTGCCTCTGCCTCCCTGTCAACTGTGCATACACACCCGCATCCGCGTTCCGAGGAACACGAATGCAAACTGGATAAATCCAATCCCATAAGGTACACTAGGATCTGGCTTAAACCAAAGCCCGCTAGTGTAAACTGTCCGGACACTGTACGTGCACAAGTGCACGGATGTGACCGAACCCTGTCGCAAAACCATGCGACCTGTCGCAATACCATGCGACCTCTACTCTTTTGCCTAAAGGCGAAAAGCTTTCTGTGTGGGACTCTAAAGACTCGACACTACGCTGGCAGTGGGTTTAACCACAGACCGCAAGCGGCACTAGCTGTGCGTAACGGTCCCCAGGTAATGCCGACAAGAAGACCGACGAGGCGAAACCCATCTGAACTCCTACTGAGCCTGAGTGTGACATTCTCCGTACAGTCCGGTCTGTTCGTCTGATACATCGCATGGCGGGCCTAGGGGGTGGTAAACGTCAGTCCCCCAATAGCGGTACAAGTCGTGCCGGAGCGAAGCCCAAAACACCCTGAGATAACACTGGAAACCTACCAGTATATCTCGATTGCCCTGGCCAGGGACTACTCGTGTAATGGCTCTCCTAGACACAGCGCGATGTCAACCCCCAATACCGGGAGAGACGAATCCTGTCTAACCGTCACTGCCTCCAAGTGCTTCGGGACTGCACCCAACCACTACCTGTTTGCACGACTCCTTTGAGCCGTGGTAGGGTAGTGGTCAAAGTACAGTGGGAACACACTCGAGGCGGAGTGACAGTGTCAAGTCAGCCGACTAAGCTGTACTCATGTCACCTGGGAACTGATAACTGACGATAGGTATAATACCAACTAGTCAGTTCCCGACGAGTCCTGTCCAGTGTACCCGTAACCTAACGAGCACCCGCATACTATCTCAAGTACAACGTACTGACGGCTGTGGGACAGACCGTCTCCCACACTGGGATGAGAAGCGCATGCGCTGGTCTACTCCGGAGTATCGATGCCCTGTCTCGATAGTCCTGCGACCAGGGACCTGCATAAGGATGTGCTTATAGATTACCCAGCCCCACTAGTGTGACGGCCATCACATCGCTGGTAATCAAGCAAAGATCCTAAGGGCTCCACTAATGTGTATAGGCGATATACAAAATATAAACACATGTACATATTGAAGTAGAAACAAACCAAGTAGCATACTACTATTTTGAGCAAGATTGTATATACAAGGTGAATATCCCAAGCATCCATTAAGTAATATACAAACCAGTATGATACAGTAATGGCCTCTAGGGCATATACACTAACAATCTCCCACTTGCACTAAGGCCATGTACTGGCGTATCGAAGACCTATCATCTCGATCAGCCGCTCGAACTGAGTCTGGGGCAGGGCCTTGGTGAATGGATCTGCAGTGTTATCTTCTGAAGCGACTCTCCGAACCTCGATCTCCTAGCGATCTACGATCTCCCTGATCAGGTGATACCGCCTCAAGATGTGCCTGGATTTCTGATGGGACCTGGGTTCCTTCGCTAAAGCTATAGCCCCGTTGTTGTCGCAATACAGAGGTATTGGATCAACAATGGACGGAACCACCTGAAGTTCTTTCAAGAACTTCCTCATCCAGACAGCTTCTTTTGCGGCATCAGATGCAGCGATGTATTCCGCTTCCATCGTCGAGTCTGCAACGGTTTCCTGTTTGGAACTCTTCCAACACACCGCCCCTCCATTGAGGGTAAAGACAAAACCCGACATGGACTTGGAATCATCCTTGTCACTCTGGAAGCTGGAGTCAGCAAAGGCCTCGATCTGGAGGTCTTTTCCGCCATACACCAAGAACATCTCCTTAGTCCTTCTCAGGTACTTGAGAATGTTCTTTACCGCTATCCAGTGTTTCTCCCCAGGGTTTGACTGATACCGGCTTACCACACTCAGTGCATAAGCTACATCCGGTCTGGTACACAACATCGCATACATTATAGAGCCTACCGCAGAAGCGTAGGGTATAATAGACATGCGATCCCTCTCCAAATCAGTCTTGGGAGACATCTCTTTAGAGAGGGTGATCCCGTGACAAGCCGGTAGGTTACCGCGCTTGGAATCTTCCATACTGAATCTCTTCAGTATGGTGTCGATGTACCTGGACTGTGATAGTCCTAATATCCTTTTGGATCTGTCACGGTAGATCCGGATACCCAGAATGTATGAGGCATCACCCAGGTCTTTCATGGAGAACCTGTGTGACAAGAACCCCTTGACAGATTGTAGCATAGGAATGTCATTTCCTATTAAGAGAATGTCATCCACGTATAAAACGAGGAATACTACAGTTCTCGCTACAAATCTACTATAGATGCATGGTTCATCTGGATTTTTGATAAAGCCAAATTCTTTGACCGTCTCATCAAAGCAGATGTTCCAACTCCGCGACGCCTGCTTTAGTCCATAGATGGACTTAAGCAACTTGCACACCTTTCCGCTGCTCCCACTCTGAATGAAACCCTCCGGCTGGTCCATATAGACACACTCCTCTAAATTTCCATTTAGAAAAGCTGTCTTTACGTCCATTTGCCAGATCTCATAATCGTGGAAGGCAGCAATGGCAAGAAGGATCCGAATGGATTTCAGCATGGCTACTGGAGAAAAGGTTTCGTCATAGTCCAAGCCAGGTCTTTGACGAAAACCCTTTGCTACCAGTCTAGCTTTATAGGTCTCAACCTGTCCATCTACACCAATCTTCCTTTTGAAGATCCACTTGCATCCTACGGGTTTTACCCCGTCTGGAGCAATGTCCAACGTCCATACCTTGTTGGTGTACATGGACTCCATTTCGGTCCGCATTGCATCCAGCCATTTCACTGAGTCAACGCTCTGAACGGCCTGCTGGAAGCTAGTAGGCTCATCATAATCTATGATGCAATCCTCTCTATCCCCGTCTATGAGAAAACCGTAGTATCTCTCGGGCGGATGAGTCTGCCTACTACTCCTGCGGAGCGGCGTAGGAATGTCTTGTTCTGTTGAACCCTCTGGTTCCACTAAGCTTTCAGTAACAGTCTGTGGTTCTGGAACTTCTTCCAGTTCTATTGTGCTCCCACTTATCTGGTTTTCCAAAAACTCAGTTTCCAAGAAGTAGGCATGACGAGAAACAAGGACTTTTTGTTCCTCTTCACAGTAGAAGAAATATCCTTTGGAATTCTTTGGATATCCCACAAACTTGCACTGTACTGAGCGTGCCTCGAGCTTGTCCGCATGCTGCTTTTTGACAAAAGCTGGACATCCCTATGTCTTAATATGCTTAAGATAGGGTCTCTTCCCACACCACATCTCATATGGTGTAGTAGGCACGGTCTTAGTAGGAACTCGGTTTAAAAGGTATGCGGCTGATTCTAGCGCATATCCCCAGAATGATCGCGGTAACTCAGCGTTACTCATCATGGACCGCACCATATCCAATAGGGTGCGGTTCCGTCTCTCCGATACACCGTTATGTTGCGGGGTGTATGGAGGAGTAAGCTGAGAGAGAATTCCGTTCTCTTTTAAATAGTCCAGGAACTCGGCACTTAAGTATTCTCCACCTCGATCCGATCTTAGAATCTTAATACTTTTGCCGGTCTGTTTCTCTACTTCATTCTTATACTCCTGGAATTTTCCAAAGGCCTCGGACTTATGTTTCATCAAGAAGACATAACCGTACCTTGAGAAGTCATCCGTAAAAGTAATGAAGTAAGAATGTCCGCTTCGGGCATGTATAGACATTGGACCGCACACGTCACTGTGTACGAGTCCCAAGAGCTCGCTCGCTCTTACTCCTTGTCCAGTAAACGGAGTCTTTGTCATCTTTCCTTTGAGACAAGATTGACAAGTGGCATACGATTGATATTCGAACGCATTCAAATATCCTTCTGTATGTAACTTAGTCAACCTTCTCTCATTGATGTGACCCAGTCTACAATGCCATAAGAAAGTCTGATTCATTTCCGGAGACTTTCTTTTGTGTGTATTCTGGACGTTGAAAATCTGTGGTTGGTTTAACACGTATATACCATTACTCAATGTACCTGACCCAATCAAAACTTGATTAAGGTGAATGTTTACAACATTACTTACAAACGCAAATTCATAACCTTCTTTAGAAACTAAAGATACAGAAATGATATTACAAGTTGCGTTGGGTACAAAAAAGCAATTACGCAAAACCAAAACATGTCCATCTGACATTCCCAGGTGATAGTCCCCCACGGCTTTAGCATCCATGCTAGCTCCGTTCGCAACTTTGAGGGTCATGTCACCTGCCTTCAAAACCCTACGGTTTCTCAACGCCTGCAAAGAATTACAGATATGAGATCCTGATCCGGAATCCAATACCAAGGAAGTAGAGTTTATTGAAAGACAATTTTCAATAACATACACACCTGAAGCTGAAGCTGCAACCTGCTTCAATTCCTGTGTTCTGGCCTTCCAGGCCCTGCAATCATTCTTCCAGTGTCCTTTCTTATGACAATAGAAGCATTCTTCCTTATCCACAAGCTTCCCCGCTATCTTTGTTGCTTTTGCTTTTCCCTTCGTATCCACTTTACTAACACCGCCCCTTGGTTTGGCGGGGGCCTTCTTCTTCTTTCCCTTGGCTTTCGCCTTGGACCTAGAAGAAGATGATCCTCCTACAAACAAAGTGGATGTATCCCTACCTTTCTGTAGGGTGCCCTCTGCGCTCCTCAGCATGTTGAGGAGCTCTGAAAGTTCAACATCTTTTTCTTGTAGGTTGAAGTTCAGTATGAACTGGGCGTAAGTGGAAGGAAGGGACTGGAGAACTATATCCGTATATAGCTCACTCTCCAATGTGATCCCTAGGTCAGCGAGCTCCTCAATGTAGCCGATCATCTTTAGCACGTGCTCGGCTACTGATGATCCGACGGCCATTCTTGTCGAAAATAACTTTTTCGACGCTTCGTATCTTGCGATACGAGATTGCTCTCCATACAGTTCTTTTGTATGAAGCAATATGGATTCCATGTCCATATTCTCATGCCTCCTCTGATGTTCGTTGTCCATCGAGGCAAGCAGGAGGCATTTGGCCTTCGCGCTATCAATCTCCCAAGTCTTGCGGATTTCCTTATCCGCGACGCTGGAAGTTGGACCAGGGACAGGGGGAGCTTTGGTGGTAAGAAGATACCCCAGCTTGTCATAAGTGATTGCTATCTTGACATTCCTGAGCCAATCTTTGTAGTTTGGCCCTGTCAGTTTGTTTTTATCTAGGAGTAACTTAAGTCCAGTCATGTTGATTGGTCGCTGCAATTAGGAGAGAGAAGAAGAAACACTCAGCATGATGCTCTTGCAAGTTTAGAGTGGTTTTTAGTTTGTCTAAACAGGATGGCTCCCACTGTTTCTCGAATCCCTCCTCAAACCATAAAGGAAGAATTAGTCAGGATCAATCCCACCGTACAATACTTGCTTAATCGTTCAGCCAGGCCGGTGTCGGTACTTCGAGGGAGGTTTTCCAACGCTTTCGCGAAGTTCCTTAATTAAAGAACCTCTTTTCCCTGGGGGCGTAGCCCTGCTAACACCTTTCTAGGCACCTACTAGGTTTATAGCATTGATCGTTAAGTGAGAAATTTCCCGAGGAGTAGCATATACTCACAGTAGGATCGGGATCCAAATATCATCGCGTGACGAAACTGAAGGAATCCTACCAGAATCATCACACTCCAAATGGTATGCAAATCTAGCAAGTTTCAGTACTTATGAAACTCCCGATGTGGATTTTTGCCCCATGCTCTTATGACCTTGACTTTGGCCAACAAATCATAAGTCACATGTCAAGTTCTGCCCGTCGTTCTCCCGGTTAATTTGAATCCACCCGCACCTACCCTTGACTTTGGCCAACAAGGCAGTACGACTGTTCCAAACCAACGCATCTATCTATGCTGCACATGAATACCCAATAGCTACCAATCACTGTGCCTTGACTTTGGCCAACAAACACAGCTTGAATACTATTGACTATTCATGTGAAACGACGGAGGGCTACGGATGGTTTTGGCAAAACCGTGAACGTAGTGAACTTGATTTGGTCGATGGAACGAGATAGCTTTTAAAAGGAGTGGCTCAAGCTCCGCATTTAAAAAGTTGGTTTTGAAAAGAACCGAGTGGTTTTTCGAAAGTGTTCCAACGACTTTAACTTGGTTTATTATCTTGCATTAGTTCTTTTAATGCGTGATATTCTTGCATTAGTTCTTTTAATGCGTCCCATCATTTAAACCTACCATTGCAGAAAACAACCAAAATATGACGTACGCTTATGCCATTCGCATTCGCCACTGGGCCCCGTCATTACCCGTTAGGTTACTTAACTAACGACAGAGCGGGGGCTGGGCTAGCGCGTCTGTAAAACATAAGCAACGCCTAAATAATATCATATATAGATATACTGCAATGATAAACATTTCAGATCACAGATAAATACATTGGATATACTAGGAATCTGTAATTTGTACGAGCCTGTAACAAAAACAGATTACACGGTCGCGGTGAATAGCCAATACCCCACCCAAGACCCCTACGGGTGCGGCAAACTACCCGCCAAGTACCCGAAGCGTAGCAACCTCCCTCATCTCCATGAGTAGGCCACTCGACACTTCGGCATACCCGGTAGTTTGTGCACCCCTCCATGGGTCTATCCTAGGAGCAAAAACAGTAAAAAGAAATTATACAATGACGGCTACAACCCCGACCCGGTTGTGCGGCCATACAAATAATTATTACATCAATTTACAAATTTACATGAATTGCAAGAAAAGAAAACTCTCGTCTCACAACCCCCCGGCTATTCACCCGCGACAATCCAACATATTTATATACACATTCCAGCACAATACAGATCACAGATTTGTATAACCCCCACTAATCGACATATAGCGATTAGTAGACGTTCAATACAAATATCACATTACAGAAAACCCGTTAGCTCAAGTCTTTTAGAAGTTCGATCAAAAATACGGATTTTCGGGACCCCAAAATAAAATTTTCGTTCTGGAAAATCTGGGTTGAAAATATATATTCTAAAAATCCCAAAATACCCCAGTGACCAAACTGCAGAAAAGAAAACCGTTGAAAGAGTCAACTCGGCCGCGTTTCCGCGGCGGGAGCGTGCTCCCGCCGCGGAAGGGCGACGCTTTGATCGTTTCAGCGGCCCAAATTTTTGCGGTATCTTTAAAAAAGCCTGAGTCGATTTTTGGTGTTTTTCAAAAAAGTTTTCCAGCACTTTTAAAATCGACAGAAAGTTTAAAATTCCGGGGTTCGTTTCGGGACTTTTTCGTTGATCGATCTTCTAGTTACTTGCTAACATGTTAGATAGAGTTTAATTAGGCTCTGATACCACTGTAAGTCCATGCTACCTCTCCCGGTACTTTCGGGAATGCGGAATATGGTAAAAAACAATTTTTACGGAGGTGGTAACATGGACCTATAACCCGGATCTTGGTTAAACTTCTATCTAACATCCTAACTATGAGTTTTAGCTACTCGGTTAGGGGGTTATACCTTGCTTGTCTTGAACTCCTTCGTCTTCAAAGCTCCGATGGTGGTCCGATGGCTTCTTCTCGTCGTCTCCGTACGCCGAAGATAGATCCACCTGAAAGCTCCAACCTTTAGCTCCTTCTTCGTTCTTTGAAGAAACTAGTTCACCTGGTTTGCTAAACCTAGTGAACTAGAATGAGTAGAGAGGAAATAGAATGGGATTTTATCTATGGTTCTTGATTCTCAACTCATGAGACAAGAGAACCATAGATCAAGAGAGGGAGCAAGAGGTTGAGGGTGAGAGCAAGAGGAGAGCTCAAGAACAAGAGAGAGAATGAGCAAGAAAGAATGAGCAAGTATTTTGTCTCTCACCCTCTCATAATCCAAAGCAATGATAACTCATCATATTAACAAAAGTCTTATGTGATGGTTTGAAGCAACCACAACCATATCATTTCATGCACTCATTTTACACAAATGAGCAAGTAAACAAAAGTCTTTGCCATGAAATGATGGCTATGGTTATCATGATGGTCAACTAGTCAAGCCTAGTCAACCGGTCAACAAGTCAACAAAAGTCAACAAGTCAACAAAGTCAACAAGTCAACAAAAGTCAACAAGTCAACAACCATATCACCATAATACTTAATTAATATAATAGTTAATCACATATCATATTCTCATTAGGGTTGAGCATAAAGTCAAATAGTCAACGGTCAACTGTCAACAACCCTAATGAGAATCCGCTGCCTCTGCCTCCCTGTCAACTGTGCATACACACCCGCATCCGCGTTCCGAGGAACACGAATGCAAACTGGATAAATCCAATCCCATAAGGTACACTAGGATCTGGCTTAAACCAAAGCCCGCTAGTGTAAACTGTCCGGACACTGTACGTGCACAAGTGCACGGATGTGACCGAACCCTGTCGCAAAACCATGCGACCTGTCGCAATACCATGCGACCTCTACTCTTTTGCCTAAAGGCGAAAAGCTTTCTGTGTGGGACTCTAAAGACTCGACACTACGCTGGCAGTGGGTTTAACCACAGACCGCAAGCGGCACTAGCTGTGCGTAACGGTCCCTAGGTAATGCCGACAAGAAGACCGACGAGGCGAAACCCATCTGAACTCCTACTAAGCCTGAGTGTGACATTCTCCGTACAGTCCGGTCTGTTCGTCTGATACATCGCATGGCGGGCCTAGGGGGTGGTAAACGTCAGTCCCCCAATAGCGGTACAAGTCGTGCCGGGGCGAAGCCCAAAACACCCTGAGATAACACTGGAAACCTACCAGTATATCTCGATTGCCCTGGCCAGGGACTACTCGTGTAATGGCTCTCCTAGACACAGCGCGATGTCAACCCCCAATACCGGGAGAGACGAATCCTGTCTAACCGTCACTGCCTCCAAGTGCTTCGGAACTGCACCCAACCACTACCTGTTTGCACGACTCCTTTGAGCCGTGGTAGGGTAGTGGTCAAAGTACAGTGGGAACACACTCGAGGCGGAGTGACAGTGTCAAGTCAGCAGACTAAGCTGTACTCATGTCACCTGGGAACTGATAACTGACGATAGGTATAATACCAACTAGTCAGTTCCCGACGAGTCCTGTCCAGTGTACCCGTAACCTAACGAGCACCCGCATACTATCTCAAGTACAACGTACTGACGGCTGTGGGACAGACCGTCTCCCATACTGGGATGAGAAGCGCATGCGCTGGTCTACTCCGGAGTATCGATGCCCTGTCTCGATAGTCCTGCGACCAGGGACCTGCATAAGGATGTGCTTATAGATTACCCAGCCCCACTAGTGTGACGGCCATCACATCGTTGGTAATCAAGCAAAGATCCTAAGGGCTCCACTAATGTGTATAGGCGATATACAAAATATAAACACATGTACACATTGAAGTAGAAACAAACCAAGTAGCATACTACTATTTTGAGCAAGATTGTATATACAAGGTGAATATCCCAAGCATCCATTAAGTAATATACAAACCAGTATGATACAGTAATGGCCTCTAGGGCATATACACTAACAGTTATATATACTTAGGAGTAAAAAAGAAATATTATGAAACCAATGTGTCAAGTATCGACA